>JAWWNF010000026.1:0-600000 GCA_034641395.1 Darevskia armeniaca | reverse complement strand
GGGACAGTAGGCTCTCTTCATACGCCCTGGGGAACCCATAACTACTCCCAGGCTCCGATATTCACCTCCGATTCCACCTGCTGACTTTTTCTCTGGGGGAAATGGGCTGCTCCTTGTACTATGTGTTGGTGCTGACCTTTAAAGCCCTAAACGGCCTCAGTCCTGTATACCTGAAGGAGCGTCTCCACCCCCATCGTTCAGCCCGGACACTGAAATCCAGCGCCAAGGGCCTTCTGGCGGTTCCCTCATTGCAAGAAGTGAGGTTACAGGGAACCAGGCAGAGGGCCTTCTCGGTAGTGGCACCCGCCCTGTTTAACGCCCTCCCATCAGAGGTCAAAGGGATCAACAACTACATAACATTTAGGAAATACCTGAAGGCAGCCCTGTTTAGGGAAGTTTTTAATCTGTAACATGTTAATGTATTTTAATATTTGCTGGAAGCCGCCCAGAGTGGCTGGGGAGACCCAGGCAAATGGGCGGGTTACAAATAAAAAATTATTATTATTATTATTATTATTATTATTATTATTATTATTATTACTATTGCTTGGTTGTCTGGCATTCCATGCAGGCATGTCCAATCACCAAGTGCCTCACCATTGGCATATATAAATTCCTTTTTACTGTCGCTCATATTGTTACATGTCACCCCGATCTCTGAGCAGTGGAAGATTCCAGGGGTTCGAAGCACTTACTGAGGGTTTGTTTCCTTTTGGAAATGAGGCACAGTGGAGACTGTGGTGTCTTTATGATATATGGTTTATTTACTCAGATATACAACCTGCACCTGCAATGGAGGGGCTCACAGCATTAATAATAATATTATTATTAATAATAATAATAATACCGTAATAATAATAAATTTTATTTATACCCCGCCCTCCCCAGCCAAGACCGGGCTCAGGGCGGCTAACACCAGGTATAAAAAGAATTGATTAAAATACAACATTAAAGTACAGCCTCATTTCAGTAGAAACTCAAATCAAAAAACTGTGTGGGGAAGAAAGCGTCAAATCTTCACCAAGGCCAACTATCCAGACTGGTCCTACGTGGGCCAGAAAAAAGCCAGGGAAGTCCCCAAATAGCATCACAGAAGGAAAAAGGAAAGAGGGGGAGGGGATCAAGTTGATTCTAAGCCAAAGGCCAGGCGGAACAACTCTTACAGGCCCTGCAGAAAGAAATCAGATCCCACAGGGCCCTGGTCTCATGAGACAGACTGTTCCACCAGGTCGGAGCCAGTGTTGAAAAGGCCCTGGCTCTGGTTGAGGCTAATCTGACTTCCTTAGGGCCGGGGACCTCTAGGGTGTTGCTATTTATGGACCTTAATGATCCTCCGCGGGGCATACCAGGAGAGGCGGTCCCGTAGGTACGAGGATCCTAGGCCACGAAGGACACTTCAATAGGGTCCTGATTCTCCCATTTCTGCAGCCATGGATCACATAAAGAAATCAAACATAGCTCTGACTCTAGCCTGCTGCGTTTAAAGACTGCCACTTTTTATAATAATATAATAATAATAATTTTTTATTTGTACCCCACCCATCTGGCTGGGTCTCCCCAGCCACTCTGAGCGGCCTCCAACAGATATTAAAATACATCAAAATCACAGGTTAAAAACTTCCCTAAACAGGGCTGCCTTCAGGTATTTTCTGAATGTAGGATAGTTGTTTATCACTTTAATCTCTGCTGGGAGGGCGTTCCAAAGGGCAGGCGCCACTACCGAGAAGGCCCTCTCAGACTTTTCTCTCAGACTTACATCACAACAACTCTAAAACTCTACTTCAAAGCCTTTTGTCTTTCTAACTAATTCTGAGATGATGGTGGAACCCCTCCCATTGACCCTCTGGCACAGAGACACCCCCTTTGTCCCCCTAACAAACCATCTTTAGTGGGTTATGACCAGGCTGGCCTCACTATTCCAGCAATTGAATCTGTGTTGGATCCAGGAAATAGGAGGCAGTCTAACCCCTTCCCCAGGTGATTTCTTGAACATGGGATGCCAGCCTGACTTGTACAGTGGTACCTCGACTAGCGAATAACTCGCCCAACGTATTTTTCGCCTAACGAATGATCGTGGCGGCCGCGGGATAACGAATTTCTTCGACTTCCGAATCGGAAGCCGAGGTTTTTTTATTATTATTTTAGTTGTTGTTTTTTTTTGTACAGGTCACATGGAAGGGGAGAGAAGGCGGGACTTCGCTCCAGCAGCCATTTTGGTTGGAGCGGAGCCCGGAGCAGCTGGAGGCTGCTGCTTCTCCTCCTTCGTTTTTTGGCGCGGGATTTGATTTTTGGCCGTGGTGGCCAGCGGAGCCCCGAGCGGCTGGAAGCGGGCGGCCGCGCTGCTTATAGCAGCGCCGCTTCAGCCGCTTCTCCACCGCTTTTTTTCTCCCGTTTTTGGCGCTTTTTTCGTGTTTTCGGGGCTTTTTTCCCCTCGTCGTGGCGGCGGTTTCCCTCCCGCCCACCATGGCTGGAGGCGGGCGGCTCCGCAGCCGCTTTTTTCGGGTTTTTTAATTTCGTTGTTTTTGGCGCTTTTTTCGGGTTTTAGGGGCTATTTTCCCCTCGCCGTGGCGGCGGTTACCCTCCCGCCCGCCATGGCTGGAGGCGGGCGGCTCCGCAGCCGCTGTTTTCGGGTTTTTTAATTTCGTTGTTTTTGGCGCTTTTTTCGGGTTTTCGGGGCTTTTTTCCCCTCGCCGTGGCGGCGGTTTCCCTCCCGCCCGCCATGGCTGGAGGCGGGCGGCTCCGCAGCCGCTTTTTTCGGGGTTTTTAATTTCGTTGTTTTTGGCGCTTTTTTCGGGTTTTCGGTGCTTTTCCCCCCTCGACATGGCAGCGGTTTCCCTCCCGCCCGCCATGCCTGGAGGCGGGCGGCTCCGCAGCCGCATTTTTCGGGGTTTTTAATTTCGTTGTTTTTGGCACTTTTTTCAGGCTTTTTTTTTTTTTGCATGGCGGTTGCGACGGTGGCGGGCACCCCTCAGAGGGGCCTGCAAGCAAAGGAGAGCTGCGGGAGCCTGGCCGTCCACATCAAAAAGGTAAGTGACCCACGATTTCTCTTCCCATAGGAGCGCATTAATCCGTTTTTAATGCATTCCTATGGCAGTGTTTTTCAACCACTGTTCCGTGGCACACTAGTGTGCCGCGAGATGTTGCCTGGTGTGCCGTGGGAAAAATTGAAAAATTCGAAAGATTTAAAAAAAAAAAAAATCTTCGATTCCAGCCAGAATATCAGCTTTGTGTTCAGCCAAACAGGCCCAGGTTGCGCACTGAATAAAGTATTTTATAATTTTTCATATTTCTGTTTACTTACTATTTCATAATAAAGTAATTATAAAATACTTTCTTTGTGTTTATTTGATTCCTATTCAAGAGAATTACTTTATATATAGTCAATATAGGCACAGAGTTAAATTTTTTAACATTTTCTAATGGTGGTGTGCCTCGTGATTTTTTTCATGAAACAAGTGTGCCTTTGCCCAAAAAAGGTTGAAAAACACTGTCCTATGGGAAATTGTACTTCGACTAACGAATTTTTCTACTAACGAATGCCCATTTGGAACGCATTAAATTCGTTAGTCGAGGTTCCACTGTATTTTGACATGCTAAATTCAGTGTCCAGCACCCAGGAATTAGAGGCAGGGTCCAGGCAGCACACAAACTCACAACAACATTGTACATGGCACTTTTTAAAGAATAGCAATGTAAGCGTAAGAAATATCCGCCCCAAAGGAATGTACCATCTCAAATGTGTCAAAGAGGTGACAACAGGAAGAAAGCATAGCCAGGAAGAAAGATGAGAGTCAGTGTAATAGGCTGGAGATTTGTCAGTGTAAATGCACACGCTTCAGACTATATTCATCTGAAGGTGAGGAACAAGTCAAAGGGTTGATGGAAAACATGGCTTTGGAGAAATTTAGAGGAAGCAGAGAGATGGTGGTTTCTAGTAACACGTATGGATTTATTGACTGAATGCAATCTCCTTTTAAAACACTAGAAGAACAGTACACCTTAACATAGCTTTCTCCTCAATCATAGAATCATAGAGTTGGAAGAGACCACAAGGGCCATCCAGTCCAACCCCCTGCCAAGCAGGAAACACCATCAAAGCATTCCTGACAGGTGGCTGTCAAGCCTCTGCTTAAAGACCTCCAAAGAAGGGGACTCCCACCACACTCCTTGGCAGCAAATTCCACTGTCGAACAGCTCTTACTGTCAGGAAGTTCTTCCTAATGTTTAGGTGGAATCTTCTTTCTTGTAGTTTGAATCCATTGCTCCGTGTCCGCTTCTCTGGAGCAGCAGAAAACAACCTTTCTCCCTCCTCTATATGACATCCTTTATATATTTGAACATGGCTATCATATCACCCCTTAACCTTCTCTTCTCCAGGCTAAACATACCCAGCTCCCTAAGCCGTTCCTCATAAGGCATCGTTTCCAGGCCTTTGACCATTTTGGTTGCCCTCCTCTGGACACGGTCCAGCTTGTCAGTATCCTCTTGAACTGTGGTGCCCAGAACTGGACACAGTATTCCAAGTGAGGTCAGGCCAGAGTGGAATACAGTGGTACTAATGTTTCCACCCTCCCTCCTCTTCACTCAGCTAGGATGCATGAGCATAGACCCTGGGGTTCTAGTTGGGTGTCACCTGTTGACAAATTGAAGACCATCAGAAAGAGTTCAAAGCACAGGAAAACCAGTAGAGTATGTTAAGGGGACAGAAGACTTTTTCCTCCAGACTGTAGCCTGCAGCAAGGTGTCTTGGCAGGATACAGAGCAGGAGAGCAGGACCATGGAGCTGGGTAAAATCAGATTAGCTGCAGAGCATTCAAGAGCACCAAGCTAGAAGGTTGTCCTCAGGTCCGGACACTTCTGTCCGGAGGGCCTTCTGGCAGTTCCCTCGCTGCGAGAAGTGAGGTTATAGGGAACCAGGCAGAGGGCCTTCTCGGCAGTAGCGCCCACCCTGTGGAACGTTCTCCCATCTGATATCAAGGAAATAAACAACTATCTGAATTTTAGAAGACATCTGAAGGCAGCCCTGTTTAGGGAAGCTTTCCAATGTTTGAAGTTTTTATTCTGTTTTTAGTGTTCTGTTGGGAGCCACCCAGAGTGGCTGGGGAAACCCAGCCAGATGGGCGGGGTATAAATATTAAAATCATCACCACCACCATCATCATCTTGAAGGCTAAATAGTTCTGCTGACAGGCTGGTGCTTCCAGCTCTTCTCCCTCCAGGAAACTGTTGGTGTTTTCAAGAAGCTGTGCTCTTGCCCTTTTCTCAGGGAGCAGAGCTTTGGAGTCTCTAGCTCAAGAGTGCTGGGATCTCTGAGGAGCTATTCTCAGAGTCGGAAGAGGTGCAGGCAACCACCATAAGAAATGGAAGAGAAGTCTTTGCTGACCTTTAGCAGCTCCTGTTAGAACTGGGCCATGGCAGCAGTCAGAGAGAATCAGAAGCCATGAACCAGAAGTCCAGATTGAAGAGTGGTCAAGATCAGAGGGCAAGCCAGAAGGTGGCACTTGAGAACAAGCCAAGAGTCAGGACTGAAGACCAGAAAAACAAGACACACCAGAAGTCAGGTAGACATCATCTATATATATATATAAATGTTCCATTGCGCGTTTGTCCGAAAACACCCTTGCTGCGTAACCGCTGGACCAAATCACATCAAAATTTGGACACAGCGTTTCCATTACCATCTCAAAGTAATCTGGCATAATAAAAATTCAGAAAAACCACACCTGTCATACCTAAATAAAGAAAAAAACGCAAAAAAAAAAATGGTGGCACGTATTAGAAATCACCACCAGAAGCTCTGAAGACACCAGCAGCAATCCAATAGAAAGGCAGATCGCGCGCTGTCACCAGCCAAGCTCTGAAGGGTGGCGCCAAATAATGACGTCATCAACCGAGCAACTGAAACCACCAGGCAGCCATTACCAGACAACCCACAGAGCCATTACCAGACAAAGGCAAACGGCCAAACCCAGAGCCACAGCCACAGGCCGCAACCCAAAAACACTCTCCCCCCCCCCCCGCAAACGCTCCCACAACAATCAACTCAACTAGCCCAAACCCTCAGCTGCAAAAACCACAGAGTCAGGCAGGGCCAAGAATTCAGATACAGGGCGGAGGCCTTGGCTCGTATTTACATACTAGCCCCAGCCAAGGCCGACAGACTAGGCCTCAGCTCTACTTTACAGACTATCTCAAGTGGATCTGAGTGGGGTGGGTGGGGGGAGGAGGGCCCGAATAGGTCATGGGCTGACCCGGGGGGGGGGGATGACTCGGGGGGGGGAACAGTTAAGAGGAAGGCCTAAACTCTCCTTCCCAAGCCAGAAACGTTCTTAGTAGTTTCAGCTCCAGGCAGGAAAAGATTTTTAGGCCCGGGCCATACCATTCTTATGGCGGGGGGGATGTAGGATGAGAAAGCTGGCAACTACGCTTCGCTCCCTATCCTGTCTCCACACACAATCCTTTCTGCACTGCTGTATCGCTTTACCACACGAAGCTCCAGTTATCAGAAGAGGAAAAAGCGCCGCACACAAATGGAGCCTAGCAGTTCCCCATCACCCCTCCTTGCATCGTTATGGTCCCTTCTGACCCCAGGCTCAATGCCAGAGCGAACTGTACCATGTATCAGGTTTCCGGAGGGGGGGGGAGAGGAGATGGTAAATCTAGGGCAAGGGTTTAATTCTATTAAAGGGGCAGGCACGCATTAAGAGAGAGACCAGGGTTCGAATCTCGCTACGAAACTCGCCGAGTGACCCTGGGCCAGCCTGAGCTACAACACAGGGTGTTGTGGCTGGGGCAAACCAGACGTAAGTCGGGGTACAAATAATAAAGGAAGGAAGAAGAACGGAGGGAGGGAGGGAGGGAGGGAGGAAGGTAGGAAGGAACAGGAAGGAGGAACCGGAAAAATGGAGGAGGGAGGGAGGGAGGAAGAACAGAGAAAGGAAGGGAGGGAGGGGAGGGAGGGAGGGAGGGAGGGAGGGAGGGAGGGAGGGAGGAAATAGTGAACGAAGAACAGAGAAAGGGAGGGAGGGAGGACAGAGAAAAGGAAGGAGGGACAAAGGAAGGAAGGAAGGAAACAGGGAAGGAAGAAAGAAAATGGAGGGACGAAGGAAAGAAGGAAGCCGGGAGACGGTCGGATGACTCTGCCACCACAATGATTGGCACTGAGGTGGCCTTGCCTGGGGTTGGGCTGGATCACCTTTGGGGTTCCCCTGGACACAGAAACCCCCCTTTTTTACATGCCTGTATATATTATACATAATCTAACCTAACCTAAACTCAACATTAGACCTAGCATTACAAAAACATGTCAAAAACCACAGCAACGCGTGGCCGGGTCCGCTAGTTGCTCAATAAAAGTTCCACTGAGAACAGCAAAGGCAAATTTTACCTTTGTACAGTCTATGCTCACACAGCCCTCTCTACCCTCCATCCTGGAAAACAAGAGTTAAAGGACACATTCCAGCCAAGCACTTGGAATGTGAATCCAGGCCACTGAGGGTGTGACCTAAAAAGAGGAGGTGTGGCCTGTGGAGAGGGCCTACCATGTGTAAGGACAATATTTTTTTCCTTAGAAATAATAGGCAAAAATTGTGAGTCGTCTTATACAAGGTTACAGACAGGCAATTGGTGGCAGCAGCCAGCAGGAGATTGTCAGCAGCGATTGAGCGTGTGATTGGTTGCAGCGGCAAGGCCTGCTGACCATTGGCTGCGGCAATTGGGCGGGCTATTTACGGCAGCGGCGAATCGTGCAGGCAATCGGCTGTGGTTGCGTTGAGTGTGCAGGTGAGCTTTTGGCTGCGTACATTCAGACGACTGGTGGCCGCGGCGATGTGTGCGATTTGCATTGGCGGGCAGTCTGTAGAGTGATTGGTGGCGGTGAACCCCCCCCCCAAAAAAGAGCTCAACAACTCTGGGCAATCTCCCCCAAAGAAAGCTCAACAACTTTGGGCAATTTTTTTGTTGCGGTCCAAAAAAATAGGGGTCACCTTATACACGGGGACATGTTATACACAGGAAAATACGTTATATTAAAATCAGAGGAAAGTATCTGACTTTAGAAATCAGAAATGTAAGAATTATAAATGAAGCAAGAAGGCACGTATTACTTTTCTTATCGTGCACTTTCTACCAAACCAGGGACTAGCAAGTCACAGGTTCTAGGAACCCGAAGATTCTGTATCTCACTGTCATTATTATCATCCACATAATTCATAGATGATTTTGTACTCCTTCTTCAGTCCTCAGTTATGAATATTCATGACTCTAATAACTTAAAACATGGGTTCTTAACCTATGGTCAATGGATGCCTGGGGGGCACAAAACTGGGTACTTTTTTTTTTACCCCAATGCAACTATTTGTATGCAAAATTCTGAATGAATGTGCTCATGTAGATTCCCCACCCCACCCCCCAGGAAGCGTGTTTAGTTTTCATCAGATTCTCAAAGTGGTCTGTCTCCCAAACAAATATAAGAACCACTGAATTAAAATATTTCACGTATACTTTCCATATCACTAGGAACACTCTTCTATCTAAAAACTATCAGCACCAAACGTACAGAAAGACCTGGAAACTTACAGCCCAGTTCAGTCCTTGTTTGTTTCAGTGTTCTTGCTTAATATGTTTGCATACGTACAGAGAAAGAGGCAAAAAGACTGTCTCTAAGCAGACACAATTCTGCAGTGCAAAAAAAGCCTGTGGGTTATGGTTTAATGGTGTAATAAAGGCTCCATTTAGTTGCAAGCCAATATGTCTTAATTGCATGTGGCCACATACATGCCTGTTCAAGAAATATATGAAGGCCAGAATGGGATAGTTGATTTACATCAGTTATTTAAGTTGCCTTAATTTAAATCACCATGTATTGTGTTTCAGCTGAGTTCAGGTGTTTATTATTGTTCTGCGGTGGATAACTGCACATCATCCCTTGGTGCAATGATCACATAGGTGATTTGGCCATAAAATGCACATTGGATCCACTCGCATGCTCTTTGTGCCACACACAAATGCTACCGAGATGTGCTTTTCACATTACAGCAGTCCTGGATCCATCCCATGGGGGCAGCTGCAACGTTCAAGGGCTTTTAACCAAGTGGTCAGGACGAAATGTGAGGGTTGCTGGTCATACAAAATTGGCACTGCGGGGTAAAATGTGGCTCCCATGTTGGCGCTGCAGGGCAAATGACAGAAAACGAATTTATATTTTACAATCAATGTAAGATTGCATTACATTACACTGCGTTATAGGTTATTCATGAAAATTCTGTCTAAGAGGGCTCATACTCTCTTACCTTTGCTCTGCATTTCTAGGCATAGGTCTGTGTTTTCCAGGTCCAGGTCTGACCGCTTTATTATTATTATTTTTTGCACTGGTGCAGCCGTGAAATCCCACTCTTTACCAGTGAATCGGAGCAAAGTGCAAGCCGCAGAAAACCCAAATTGCTGTGTGCTCTGATTCAGTGGTAAAGAGCAGGTTTTCCTGGGGAAAGTGGTGGGCGGGCAAACAAACAAACAAACAGTGTTCTAAGACAGGCCTGGAAAGCCCAGACCTTGTGCCTATAATGTGTGGAGCAAAAATGTGGCTGAGCCCTAAGTTACTGCAGATCCTGACTGATCCCTCGGTGAAATTATTTCTCCCAGTAATCACAGGAAGAAAACTGGAGCTCTTATACTGTACTATACTATACTTCTGTCAAGTGCTTTTTGCATTGATGGCACTTTATCAAGAATCAAAACAGCCCTCCTCCTCAGATATAAAGGATAGAGGCATAGTTGTGTCAGTCTCTTGTGCAAAAACCACGAGTCCTCTGGCACCTTAAAGGCCAACATTTATTGTCACATAAAACTTTTGCTACAATGAAAGCCTTTAAGGTGCCACAGGACTCTTGTTGCTTCTACACAAATATACACGCTTGGAATGGAAAACAGGTGGCACAAAAAATAATCCCCTTTTCTTTGTGGTGCCAAGAAGCAGCCCAATAAAATCCCCGGTATCTTTTTCCTTCTCTAGCCCACAACCAAGGACGTCTACTCTCCTTACACATGTGAACATTTATCTTGTGACGAACGGAATTTTTTTAGCCTCAGACACACACAGCCCATTAATGCGTCTTGCATTTCGCGCCCCCACCCCACCCGCGTCCTTGCTGTATCAGTACCTTGGTTTGAAAGGCATGCTTTTAAATCTATTTATTAAACAAAACAAAAAAACGAAACTGTTGCAGATCTACAGATTCTTCGCCTCCCGCATCCCTCTCCCGCCGCCCGACAGCTACCTTGGGTATTTTACAGGTCTCTTGTTCACACGCACCTGCAATTATCCTGAATTATACTATGGCGAGGGGGAGAGGCGGGGGGGTGCTGAAGGGTGGAGGAAGCTTGCTGCAAAAGAAGCAGCCATCGCTCCTCCATCCTCCGAGAACCACATAATTCCAGCTTCTCTCTCCCCCCCCCCCCCATTCTCCTTTCCCCCTCCAACCAGTAGGGACCCAGGTCGCCACCACGTGAGCTTCTGCCTGGCTTGGCCCTCCTCTTCTTGCGCATACAGAATAGGAGGCGGGCTTTAACCGGGTTTTTTTTTTCCTCCTCCTCTGCCTCCCTCTCCGCCCGCCCCCACCACCCCCCGCAATGTCAGATCCGCTGCAGAAGCGCGGGGTAGCCTGCAAGGCAGAAGGAGGCGCCGCGCGCAGCTGACGGGGGCTCCCCAAAAAGCCTGCAGCCGCGAGGAGGCGAGCGAAAGGTCAGCGACGTCGCTTCGCCGGAGTGGGGGGGGGTCGCCTTCGCTGGGGAGGGGGGATCCGTCTCCATCTTCTCCCCCACCGGTGCGCACGAAGACGGCTTCGCTCCAATATTAGCCTCGCCTGCGCCGGATCCCCCGGCCGGAGAAAGGACCGAAGCGGAGGGTTCCTGCTTGCAAAGCAGCCCGGAGCTTGGACAGGGGGAAACGGGTGAGGAAACCTTGAGAGGAAAGTCAGAAGGTGGGTGGAGGGGTGGGAATTAATTGCAAAATAAACGCATGCGGCAAAGCCATCATCTCCCCTCGCCGTGGGAAAAAAACTGAGGGAAAGAAGACTCCCACCCCCCGCGCGCAAAGAGCAAGCCCGACTGGATCCCATTGTGTGTGTGTGTGCGCGCGCGCGTGGTTTAGTCGATCGGAGCTGAAGGTTATTGTGGAAGGAAGCGGCCTCCTGCAGCAGCAGCAGCGTGTCGTCGGGAGTGGGCGGAGGGACACGGGGTGGCGGCGCTTTCCAACGTGGGATCCCATGGCTCTGGCGGCGGAGCTCTGGTGACCCGGGGAGAAGCGGCTCGACTGCGGCAATGCTGCCAGCAGCAGCAGCACCGACGGCTCTGCTGAGAGGAGGCGCCTGAGCAGCTGCGGCGGAGGCGAGGGCAGGCGGCAGGATCCGGCCACATCCACCCTTTCCCCGCTGCCTTTTCTGTTTCCTCCCGCCGCCCTTCCAAAGGGATTCTCCCCGCTCCACAAACCTCTTCCCACCGACCGCGCTTTGCTCGCCACCCGAGAGGAGGCGAGGCGTGCGCGGCTTGGCTCGCCTATATCGGGCAGGTAGCAGGTCTTTGGGTCCTCCTTTTGCCCTCCCTCCCTCCGACGACCCCCTTGGATCATGGCTACTCTGCTGCGGAAAATCGGGCTCATCCGGATCCACAACAGGGACACCGAGGACCCCAAGCATCACCACCACCATCACCACCACCGTCGCGGCAGCATCCAGCAAGGCTCTTCGCTGCGGGGCAAAAGCAACCAGAAGAATAAGCAGCAGCAGCAGCTGCAAGGCACGCCGGCCAGCGGCTGCGGGAGCCCCGGCAAAGAGAGCTGCAGCAGCAGCCGAGGCAGCAGCCCCGCGCGCAACAAGCCCAAGAAGGTGCTGGAAGTGGCCAAGCAGCAGCAACAGGCGGGCCCCGACGGCGCGCCAGAGAAAGCCCAGCAGCAGCGCGACGGCAAGGAGGCTGGCTCGGGCAAGGACCCGGCGTCGGCGGGCAGTGTTGGGCGCTCCAGCACCCCGGCGGCCTTGGTGCCGCCGTCGCTGGTGCCAGCCAGCCGGCAGGCGCACTGCACGCAAGTGCGCACCCGACGGCTGATGAAGGAGCTGCAGGACATCGCGCGCTTGAGCGACCGCTTCATCTCGGTGGAGCTGGTGGACGAGAGCCTGTTCGACTGGAACGTGAAGCTGCACCAGGTGGACAAGGACTCAGTGCTGTGGCAGGACATGAAGGAGACCAACACCGAGTACATCTTGCTCAACCTCACCTTCCCGGACAACTTCCCCTTCGCGCCACCCTTCATGCGGGTGCTCAGCCCGCGCCTGGAGAACGGCTACGTCCTGGACGGCGGCGCCATCTGCATGGAGCTGCTCACCCCCAGAGGCTGGTCCAGTGCCTACACCGTTGAGGCCGTCATGCGCCAGTTTGCCGCCAGCCTTGTCAAAGGGCAGGTAAGGAAGGGGCTCCTGGCGGCGCGGTGTGTGTGTGGGGGGGGACTCTTGGGTGGGGGCTCTCTAGGCCCAGCAGCAGCCTGGGCTTTAAAATGGCCCTGGCCCACTGAGAGGCCTTGGGTGGCACTCAGCCTGGCTGTGGATGAAACACCCCATAACCTCTCCCTCCTGCTAATATTTGGCCAGCTGGCTCCCTCTGTGATAAGGGAAAGGACTCTGGTCTCTTTCCTTTGCTGAGCCTTGGCATTGAAGGGGGTGTTCTGGAGCAAAGGCCTAGGCTAGAGGCTTGGCTCAAATCCATCTCCTCCTGCGCTGCCATTTTGCTGCACTGCATTATCCACGTGGCTGAATACCAAACCACACATGATGTGGGTGATCTGTGTGACTTCCCAACTTTCCCCTCTTAAATATTAAAGGAGGCGTAAGGGGCTGAAAAACTGGCCAGAGGAGCACCACTTATCCAATCAAATTTGCAGTCCCTCATGTCTTCTTAAAAGGACGTTCAGTCACAACTATCCCATGCTGTGTGCCGTATCCAAGAGATCCCTTACAAAAGGGGTAGCCAATGCGGTGCTCTCCAGATGTTGGAATTCCAACGCCCAGCAGCCCTTTGGTCCCAGAGTTTTAGTCCTGCAACACCTGGGGAGCAGCAGATTGGTTATTTCATACCTTATGGTGTCTCATAGGATGCTGGAGTGCACCTCTGGGATGATGCTCAGTTGTGCCCCAGCATCCTCTGCTGCAATACTGGCAAGGATACTGAGATGCCCATCTTGGGCCACACACTGTTTCAAGAGCACTTACAAAAAATAGTTCTGGACCTCAAACAAGCCCATCCCACTCACCAGAAGAGGGTGTATAGAAAACATTTTGCCAAACTCTGGCACTGGTGCGGGGGGGGGGGGGGAGGCATCCTAACCATTCTCTGTGGCCCATATGGGGTTGGATTGCTGATCTTTGGGATCTCTGGAGGCAGGAAGGGTGTCAGCAAAGATCATGGGGGAGACGGTTGTGGTCCCCAAACCTTTGTGTAAATGGAAGAGGATGACTGCTCTAGTATTCTGTGGACTGAGTAGGAGAGATTCAAGGGTCTCTGTAGAATCCAGCCGTCAGCAATCCAACACGGTGTAAGCAACCCTTTGCCAGGCCACAGAAGGTGCCCAGGAGTGCCCCACAAAAGGTGACTTTGGGGAGCAGACATGCAAAGCCAAGATTTATAAAATTCAGAATTATCTGGAGAGAGTGAGTATAAGTGAGTTATTCTCCCTCTCCCAGAACTGGAACTTTTGAGTCATCCAGTGACAAATTGACTGGCAGAAGAATTTTGTCATATAGAACAGTAACGTAGGCAGTCCCCCTTGCTACAAGAGGACACGATGGCAACCACGTATGTTGGCTAAAAAGGGAAATACAGCACATTGATGGGAGACCAAGTGTACCCGTGACTAAGAGTCAGTATTACCAGATTCGGGGAGCAATTAGTTCCAGGATTGGCCGGTCAAGTCCTCACATAAATGGAGGCACAGTGTTTGCTCTGTGCTCTGATCCAGAAAAAGCGTTTTTGATGTTTGAAAGCGGTCTCACAGCCTGACATGGCGCTATCTATATTGTGGTGCTGCGTGGAGATATGATGTGATGTTATGAAATGAAGTCTACGGCTTCAAAGGAGAGCCTAAGATTGTACGGATATGTGAGACAAGAAGGAGCACCACAGAATTCTTGTGTATATTAAACCCCAAGCTCTTGAACTAGATAAAGCTACCACCTTGCCAGATCTAAGCTGCTTCCCCAATCCAGCACTTCCTGTTGCCTTTGGGCTCTTTGTAATCTTAACTAAATATGTCTCCCTGTCTATGTATAATCACATATAGGTTTCATGTATATCTATATGTGCAACCCAATCCTATGCATATACATTTGAATGCGTTTAGTGGGATTTACACCCAAGTAAGCAGGGATAGGATTGCAACCAAAGTCAGATATACGGTCTTCAAAACAGAGACAGCAACAGTTCCTCTGCTCTGTTGTTTCATAAAAAAAATGTTTGGGGGATGTGGTGGGAAGGGATTTTGGTAAGAAAATCCACACGCCATTTCTTTTTTTTTTTTTTTTAAAGTTGCTGTAATGGGTGTACCTGCATTGGCTAGCTCCCAGTGAATGGCATCAAAATCTTAATGTGCTTTGTATCCCTTCCTCCCCTGAAAACGTGCGCTGTGGTCACAGAGCGCTGCAAAATTTGTATTGCTTTGTGGGAATAATACAGTCTGTTCTAAATGTTCTTCTGTTTTTGTATGTCATCCTGATGTTCTGCGAGACAGCGGTATATAAATCCGTCTATAAATATATTTTTCTTAATTGCTGTGTCATAAATTAAATTTGGTATTGACTAATGGTTACAAACCCATTATTTCCAAGTAATGGTTTTAAACAACTGCGTATTGCAATGCACTTATGCAGGTTGTATGCAGGTTGTATATCCTTCTCCTCCTGCTTTCCAAACATCAGTATCACTAAGCCAGTGATGGCTAACCTTGACACCCCAGATGTTTTGGAACTACAACTCCCATCATCCCTAGCTAACAGGATCAGTAGTCAGGGATGATGGGAGTTGTAGTCCCAAAACATCTGGAGTGTCAAGGTTAGCCATCACTGCACTAAGCAAGACAGAGAGGACAATGCCTATTGGAACACCCTTAGGGGTTTGGGTTGCAGTCTGGCGGGAAGTTCTGTGCAAACCCCACTGAAATGAATGCACTGTGCAGATCTTGTTCATTTCGGTGGGCTTTGGGCATGATAGTACCCTGCTGGGTTGTGCCTTTCATTTTTTTTTTAAATAGCTCCAGCATAGGCATTGGATGTGTTCCTCTTCAGTGTTAACCTCCAAAGGCTCCTCCCACCCCCCCAAATGCAGAATGTACATATACGTAGATAAATTAAAACGGATTTGAAAACTAAGTAAAATAATCAATCCCCCCCTTTTTTAAAATAATAAGAATAATTATTATTATAGCTTGGTTGAAGTTAACTCTGAATACCAGCATGTTAAACCAGTACTTACAACCTCTTAGAGCTGAATCGTATATATATGGGGGTTATCTGAACAAGTCATACTCCAGAGTAAACCCATCGAAAGAAATGGAACTTGAGTCCATTTATTTCAATGGGTCTTCTCTGTTTGACTTAGTCAGATGTCACCCACTGAGTTAAATACTGCTTCTCCGGGTGGACCATGGGGGAAATATGTTTTGAGGATAGAAATGACATAATTGTGGCACGATAGGACATATACTATATTCTTATGATGGGTTTGAGACAGGTGGCCTTGGCTTCGCCAGTTATCACAGATATTGGGATCCAGCTCTTGGTTCCAAGAGATGCCATCCCATATATTACTAAGGGCAGACTACGTCCACCTGGGTGATCTTGTATAGTCCTCTATTTTTTTTATTAGCTGAGCTTTTCAGTTTGCTTCGTTCTCGGATTATGAATCCTTGTTTAGAAGTTTTAAGGGCAGTCTTGAGAACTAAGCGGGCTGTTATAACTGAAAAGGATGTGTAAGGATGTGGGCTTTATATATCAACTTCATTTCTTTGGAATATCTATATCTCACCTTTTGAGTGAAATCCTCAAGATGGCTTACAATAGACCGCAGCAGTGCACACCTATGTAAACACTCAGGCCAAGCCCACACAACCCAACATCATCCCTTAGTCCCCCTGGTCAACTGATGGGGGCAGAGTGTGCTTCCTTCGACTCTGCAGTTCCAGGGCAACTGGCAGGCAGTGGTTGAAGAAGCTCACCGCACCTGCTTCTTCTGTGATGGATGGATGGATGGATGGATGGATGGGAGCAAGTTGGTGCCCACCCCTGGCCGTGATGTTCTTCTAGAAGGCAGGGCGTGAAAACTTCCAGTGGCCCAGTCTCTTGACCAATGGCAGACAATGGCTGGAATCTCAGGGCACTTGGACCAGTGTATTCTTTAACTTACAAAAATGTCCCATGGAACTCAAGGGAGATTACATGCAGAGGATTGTACTGATTAAGTTGTGTACGCATACTAATAGTATATTCAGATTTACTAAAATGACTTTAAATGTTGAACAACCTTTTCACATTTATAACAGGCCATTGAGCATGCTGTGTGATTGACTTCTAGATAACATTCCTAATGCACGGCTGCTTCATACACATAAGGAACATTTATCCATTTAATAAGCAGGTGTATTTACATGTATCATTTCCCAAAATTCAGAAAAATACCAAGTTCGTTTATTCAGCTATAGATATATGAACACATCAATACAAAATAGTATACTTTGTAGATAGTCGTAATGCTCTCTTTGACTATAACCTATTTTAGTAATATTAACTGGTTGGTATGCATCATCGTTTAGGAAAGGCATGGCATACCAATGGGATGGGACATTTGATTTAAATTAATGGTTTAAATTGTAGGGTGTGTGTTTTTTTAACTCAACTAGAGAAAGGCCAATATAAATCATTGGTTTATTTCAAGTTTCTCATAATACTTCATACCTTCCCTAAACAATTAGACATATTCCCTCAATTCTAATGAACCCACCTTGCCTACTTAAAGCATTAGCAGCCCTCCTAAGTTAAATGTCTACCAAAAGACAATGAAATTGTCTGTGCCATTAGGCTCAAAGCTGTTTTCAGTGAGAAAACATTTTTTTACCCTGTGAAGAATGCACAAAATGGACATTTGATGGACACTTCATTTTATTATACACAGGGGATGAAGAAACCAGTTTTATCTGCTTTTGCCCTGCTTTACCAGAAAGCCAATAGGAAACCAAATATTATATAGATGCAGTTTCAGGGGAAATCAATGGTTTTGTGACATTTGCCATAATTATTTCCTCCAATACTATCTTCCTTATCAATTTTCACCTCTGCTCCCAAAAAACCTCCCTGTAATTGTACGGTGATTTTCTCCTGGAAATACTTCTCGTAAATATCTGTCCATTTGGGGATTAGAGGATGAGGCGAGGTGGTTGCATGTTTAATTAAACCATATTGCTTCATGTTTCAGGGCTAGATCATGGGGCCACTTTCCCATTCATTAGTCATATGATCCTTTTTGCCGCTGATATGAGTAATTCATGTTACCTCAAGCCTAATGAGAACAAGTGTCAGCGTTGGGTCTTTTTTTTTTTTTTTTTTTTGCATTCTTGCAATTAAAGTAACAGGCTTTTACTTAATTGCTTTGTGTGACTCAGTCATGTCTTCTGGAAAGCAGCGTAGGGTCCTGTCGTACTGAGCAAGCTTTTGAGTTCCCCAGAACACTCCAACAGATTAGTGGTCAGGGAAGCCTACTACGTAGGGATGGGGCAGGTGGGAGTCTCCATTTAGTGCTAATCCAAAAATAAAATGTGGGAGGGAGGAGCAGACGATTCAATTAGGCTCGATTAGCTGCCGCAGCGAAGAGGAGGATCAGGTCCAGGGTTTTTGCCTTGCCATGTGTGCGAAGTCAACATCAACTATTCCAATCATAGCTGTCAACTTTTGGATTTGAAAATAAGGGATGCCGCGAGGGCGGTGCAATGGCACCAAGTAGCCTCGCCACCCTGCGCTCCAGAGGCTGCGTGCGAACGGGTGAGCGAAAGAGCGAGCGCGTAGACGGCAGGCAGGCTGTCTGTCTGGTTGGGTGTGAGGGTCTGGCTGCACAAGGCATGCAAGCTCCGCCCCCAGTCGGTCTCAGACTCCTTATTGGCAGCCGAGCAACGCAGCTGAGGAGCCTCCCTGGCCGGCAGGGAGGGAGAGGAGCTGCTTCCTTTGAAATCCGGGAAATTTAAGGGATATCAACAATCCGGGATAGCAGCGGGAAACGGCATTGGAATAAGGGAGTTTCCCGCCAAAAAAGGGAAGGTTGACAGCTATGATTCCAATGCAGTCAACTTGCACCATTTTAAATGGAAACACTGAAACGAATAATTATTTCAACATTTGTGCCTGAACGCAGTCTATTGCTTCAACCCCTCCTTATCACATGAGTGTGTGTGAGAGAGAAAGTGTGTATGTACGAATAAGAAACACAGAGCTGTGATATAATTGCTACAGAGAAATACATTTTTAAGAGAAGGTTAAATTGCAAGCCTAAATATACTTTGTCGGGAGTAAGCCTCACTTAGTATTGTGGGACTCCTAATTATTCACAATGCATTGTTTTCACTGGAATTCTATCATTTTAATTCTATAATCTAGAATATTAATTCCTGTATTTGTGATTTTAAAAATATATGATGCTCATATGTTGTTGAAGAGCGAAGGGAAAATTCAGAGATTTGTCAACAGTTTCATAATGCTTTGTTCTAATTAAAAACGTGAAGGCAGTCTCAAAGGGTAAATGAGAGGGTAGTATTAATAGTAGAGTGTTGTCCATGTCTGTTTGATAATCTGAGCAACTGCTGTCCAGCGGCAGTCGGATTCAGCCCCGTGTAATACGAGTTGCATTATATAACCTGGATGATTCGGTTGCATAAGGCAGATGGTACAGAATCTCTGACTAGGAGAAACACTTGAGATTCCTGGTCCTGTTTGCAGAGCTAGGCTTTCTTAACAGTTAGTTTAAGAAGGGCACTTGCACTGAGAGGGAACCTATTTCCATCTGTTGGGAAATAAAATCACTGAATTTATGAAACCCTTAACAACTGGTTATTGTTATCCATTGTGTAGCACTTGGTAAGATTCCCAGTGTTTCGTCAGAAGAGCTTCTGTCAGTTTAATCAGGCAATGTTAATACTGTATAGTGCTTTAAATGGAAATAAGAAAGAACCCTATTGGATCAGATGGGGACTCCCTCTATTTTCCAACAATGCATTGCAGGAGATTGAACTAAATGGCCCTTCCAACTCCTCCATGATTCTATGAATGGCCCCAAATTGATCTCCCCCGGGCAGCCTGTAGAAGGAGAAGCAGGAGCAAAGCACATGTTAATGGATCACTACAATTATTGGGATTAATAGTATATTCCTTAGTGGTGCCTGTCTTACCATGTGGAAAATGTCTAGCAAAAAAGTACCAGAGCTCTGAAAACCTATTGTCAGGGTTGCACCAGATGAGCAGGAGTGGTGGCAAGCCCCCCTAGGTGAAGCGGCAACCACGGAAGAGTCCAGAGAAATGGAGGGATTCTTACCTGAAGAAGACTGGTGGCGACACTCCTCAGAAGAGGAAGAATCAGATAGGGAGGTGGAAACACCTGGACAGGAGGAGGAAGAAGTCGAGCCAGAATCAGGCCCTTGTGAGGAGAGGAGCCGGCTGACCCCCTCCCCTCCTCCCTTCCCAGCTGTAGAACGTAGAGCTGAGAAACGGAGGGAGCAATTGGAGGCAGTTGCAGCTCCAAGTTGCAGGCGTGGTGATGAGCTGGCTACTTAAGGAAGGCCGGCTGCTTCCCTCACCAGCACCTGCAACTGCTGTGCTGAAGCATGTAGTTGTGCCTGCTCATCCTGTTCTTGACTCCTGGTTTCCTGACTCCTGGCTTCCCCCTGACCTCAGTTACACAAAAAAGACAGTCACGAGAAAATTGACGGAAAGAAGGAAGAACCTAGGCTCTATCGTGACACTCCCTAATGTGGGATATAAGGAATGAAATAACTAAACCAACATAACTCGTAATTCAAAGTAGATAGGAACTAAACGCAGCAAAAGTATAAGATAAACTAATTAATTAAATAACTTGAAGGCTTAAACTCATACAATAAATAACCTAAATAACCTAACGAGACGCCGGCTAATGTTCCCGTTTCACTAGGGCTGTCAGTTTTCTCAAAGGTAATAGTTAACAAAAGCTCTAAGAGCTTGCAAGGTTATCTTTCTGAGAGAAAAAAGAAAATAGAAAATGAGCAGTCTTAAAGGATCAATAAATCTCTACAAATTTTTATGAAACCCGCTGTGCATATTTCAAAAATAAAAGGCAGTCATGCCTGTTTGTCCAAACTTATACCTAAACCATGAGGAGCGGCATTTCTACACCCGAAGTGCTAAACTCAAACTAAAGACTGCCTTATATCCCACATTAGGGAGTGTCACGATAGAGCCTAGGTTCTTCCTTCTTTCCCCCTGACCTAGGCTTTGTGACTTCGGCTTCTGACTCCTGGCTTAATCCTAATCTCGGCTTCCTGACTTCTGGCTTGAACTGACTTTGGCTGGCTTCTGACCCGGACTGTTTAACCTCGGCTTTATCAGACTGACTGCTGCTCTTCAGCGCGCCAACTTGTTGGCGTCCTAACACCTATTTACGTAGAATTAACTATTATTTATCTCAGTAATAAGACACAGGAGACGTAGGGTTGTTTCCAACTAAGTGCTACTCAGAGACCCATTGAAAATATTGAGCCCAAGTTAGGTATGTTAATTAACATAGATAGGTCTACTCAGAGTAGGATTAGCTTTGGCCGCAACCCTGAGGGGCAATTCCATGCTCCCTGGGAAGGCAGCTGAGGGGCCATAAGTTTTCCTCCTCCTCCAGGGCGGGGAGAGTGAGGTTGCTGCCAGAGGCCTTCCTGATGCACAGAGGAAACCTCTGCCACTGACTGATGCATATTAACTCCATAATGACAAATAAAATGCAGCAGCTCAGCAGGGACTCCCACAAAAGCTTGAGCAAAAAAGTGCTGAAAAACACACCCTCATTGGTGCCCAACTGCATCTGAGAAGGGAAGCATAGAAACATAGACTTGCAGGGTAGGAAGGGAATTTGAGGGTCATCAAGTCCAAACCTCCTCCATCCTATTTGAAACCGTACAAAACCCTGCATAGCTTTGCAAGTATGCTAGCTATTTTATTGCTGCACCACTCAGAGGGCCAGGGAATTCCATAATCGGGGCGCCACTGCTGAGAATGCAGGTAAATGCTTCACAGTCAAGAAGACCTTCCCCAAAGATCTCAAAATATGGCTGAGAAAGCCCTTCTGCCATCCACCTTTTAGTTCATGTCATGATTCTGATGTTGGCTGTGAATCATCAGACTAATGAGATGGGACCATGGATTTGAAAACGTGTTTCAGGGAACCTTGGAAGCTCATTGAGGCTCTTCAGTGAGGAAACTCACCAGTGGACGACAGCTTGGCCATAATCATCTTCTCTTCCCACAGAATGTGCAGCTTCAAAGTACCTTTAGGTCTCTTCTAGGCAGGGTGGATTTGATTTAAATCAAATTGATTTAAATCACGATTTAAATCACGATTTAAATCACTAGTCAGTAAGGCTTGATTTAAATCACTAGTCAGTAAGACTTGATTTAAATATTTTTTTTACAGAAAGACTCATTCTTGCTGGTATAATCTTAATATTTACAACCATAGGAAGGTTTCATTTTTGGAATAATAAATTTTCAGAGTAGTTTTTACAGTTATATCAAAAATTACTGATTTGGTTATACTACTAGAAATACATAGATAAATATGAAATTATGGTGAGGTTTAATAAGTTAACTGTTTATATTTGGACAACTTTTCTGCTGTACTTTATTGGAAGGAGAAAAATAATCATTTCCTTAATAACCATTTAAACAATTTATTTAACTAAAACAATAACATGATAGCATATGTATCCATGTTTGTTAACTGATGTGGTTAAACATTTTTTTAAAAAAAACTTAGACTGAGTTTTAGCACACTTGATAAACTTAAAACAAATCCTTATTTCCTGATGAATAGCCTTTGGACTACAATGTAACTTAAATAGAAGACTATATTTAGAAAATCTGATTAAAAAAAAAATCATTGATTTTTATCCACCCTGGTTAGGACCTCTCTCACTTTCCATTTTTGGGCTAACAAAACAAGGGCCGCAGTTGTTGCATACATAAATAGCCTTTTCTGACACCTGGGAATTTCAGTCTAAATTATCCCCAACAGAAAGGGCTCTGGGGTTTGTGGGGTGGGGGGCGGGGGTGTAATTTAAAACATTTCTTCCAATTCATTATTATTTCCCAATGAGACAAACTAAATTTCCAGTTTTCTCTAGGCTCTTAATAGTCCCTGTCTTCCACCTGCTTTTTTTCTTTATCTGTGCCCCCCCCCGCAAGACTAGTAGAATAGCTTCATCTATTTTGCAGCCAGCCTGTTCTTCAGCCAATCAGATTTGAGTGGAATCTAACCTCATCCAATCACTTTTCCTGCTGAATGGGTGATCAAGAATTTCTACCCATTAAGCCCATCAGAAGTGTGGTTTTACAGTTCTGTCCCATAGTATTTAAAAGAACCCAGTTTCTCCTCAGACCAGCCTTAAAGGGTAAAAAGGTGAAGGGACCCCTGACCATTAGGTCTAGTTGTTTCCGACTCTGGGGTTGCGACGCTCATCTCGCTTTATTAGCCGAGGGAGCCGGCGTACAGCTTCCAGGTCATGTGGCCAGCATGACTAAGCCGCTTCTGGCGAACCAGAGCAGCGCACAGAAACGCCGTTTACCTTCCCGTCGGAGCAGTACCTATTTATCTACTTGCACTTTGACGTGCTTTCGAACTGCTAGGTTGGCAGGAGCTGGGACCGAGCAACGGGAGCTCACCCCGTCGCGGGGATTCGAACCGCCGACCTTCTGATCAGCAAGCCCTAGGCTCTGTGGTTTAACCCACAGCGCCACCCGCGTCCCTCAGACCAGCCTTACGTAACTTAAGTAGCAGCCGAATGTCAACCAATTTTTTATTGGGGGTGAAATGTAGCCTACATTTACTTTATAATTTGGGTGTTTGAATGAGATTGGCATCAGTGCCTGAACAGACAAGCACTCTTACCTAGAAATAATTTTTTCCACTTTAATCTCCCAAATGATTCCTATCAAGTGAAAAGCCATTGAAACATTTTTAGCATCTGCAAGTCAAGAAAATGCTGTTGAGAATTTTTGAATAAAGTGATGCATATCTCTGGGGCTCGGAAAAGGATTTAAGTCATTCAGCCAGCCTATCCAAACAACTCTTAAGGGTTTATATTTCGTATCTCTCAATTGAAAAGTCAGTCACATTTTCAGCACATTCTGGTGTGATTAACACAGAAGAACCCAGAATAGGACTCTGTGGATAGGAGCTGAATTGATTCCCAATGGTTGGAGCTATCAGGGACAGAAAGCAAATTAAACCAGCTGTGTATCCAAGTACTGTACTCCCTTTCCCCTTTGTTCCCTACAAGTGAATAATAATAATAATAATAATAATAATAATAATAATTTATTTATTTATGCCCCACCCATCTGGCTGGGTTTCCCCAGCCACTCTGGGCGGCTTCCAACAAAATATTAAAATACAATAGTGCATCAAACATTAAAAGCTTCCCTAAACAGGGCTGCCTTCAGATGTCTCCTAAAAGTCTGGTAGTTGTTTTTCTCTTTGACATCTGGTGGGAGGGCGTTCCACAGGGCGGGTGCCACTACCAAGAAGGCCCTCTGCCTGGTTCCCTGTAACTTGGCTTCTCGCAGTGAGGGAACCGCCAGAAGGCCCTTGGAGCTGGACCTCAGTGTCTGGGCGGAACGATGTGGGTGGAGACACTCCTTCAGATATACTGGACCGAGGCCGTTTAGGGCTTTAAAGGTCAGCACCAACACTTTGAATTATGCCCGGAAACGTACTGGGAGCCAATGTAGGTCTTTCAAGACCGGTGTTATGTGGTCTCGGCGGCCGCTCCCAGTCACCAGTCTAGCTGCCACATTCTGGATTAGTTGTAGTTCCCAGGTTACCTTCAAAGGTAGCCCCACATAGAGCGCATTGCAGTAGTCCAAGCGAGAGATAACTAGAGCATGCACCACTCTGGCGAGACAGTCTGTGGGCAGGTAGGGTCTCAGCCTGCGTACCAGATGGAGCTGGTAGACTGCCGACCCTGGACACAGAATTAACCTGCGCCTCCATGGACAGCTGTGAGTTCAAAATGACTCCCAGGCTGCGCACCTGGTCCTTCAGGGGCACAGTTACCCCATTCAGGACCAGGGAATCCCCCACACCTGCCCGCCTCCTGTCCCCCAAAAACAGTACTTCTGTCTTGTCAGGATTCAACCTCAATCTGTTAGCCGCCATCCATCCTCCAACCGCTTCCAGACATGTTTGTCATACATTATTGTGTGAAAAAGAACACGCGTCGCAGCGAGGGGGAAACCTGCCTTTCCCCTCGAACTATGGGTGTCTCTGCCTTCACTGACCACAACCCTCCAGTGGGGTGCAATGCACCCTCTTGTAGTTATGCAAGTATTGCTTACCCACAGACACCATCCGTCATAAAAATGACGGCCATTTCCACCAATTTAACTGCTACAAAAAAGGGGCCACTCTGTGATTTCAGTGAGGTATAACTCAGTCTACCCCAGGGGTCACCCATTCCTTGGGAGCCAGTGGGCACATTTTGAATCTCTAGAAAGTGTCGTGAGTGCCAGTCACAAAATGGCTCTTGTGGGGTGTGTGGCATAACACAAAATGGCGGCTGCAAAGGCTGGGCCAAGGACAACAGGAATTGAGCAGGAAGAACGTACAGTCTCTCATGCATTGCGAATTTTGAGGGGATCTTTTACTGAGGCCTATTATGGGTGCCATATGAGGTACTGCCAGGTATGGTAGTGCCTGCAGGCCCTATATTTGTGACCCCTGATCTAGCTTATGGAAGGAAGAAGAATGAACAAGGTAAGAATTCTCCAGTACGTGGTTTTTTTAAAAAAAAAATTCTCAAGATGTTGGACTCCCACCAGTTCCAGCCAGCATGCCCAATGGTCAGGGCTTATGGGGACTGCATGGGAGGTTCCCGAATCCTGCCCTAAAGAGCCATTCATTGAGCATCCTGAGTCATTAACGGACAATTTGATCAATAGCAGATATACAAAACAGAGACATACTTGGCCAGCATTCATAACAGTAGGCTTAAAAGATAAATCTCCAAGAAGCAAATGTTATTCTACAGAATGAAGCCGGACTAGGAAAAATTGAGAAATTAGGTATTATATTTCTAGCTTCATTTGTGCTTTTTTTATGTGAAATTTATTTCATTGTTTATTTTCCCCGCATGTTTATAAATTGCTTAGTAACAGAACAGTCTCCAAGTGTTTGCTGTTGACTGTGAAATGTATGCAGAAAATCCAATTCATATTCTCCAACATAAATCATATAATGCAAAATCCACTTTACAGATTTCACAGATATAAAATTTAATAGACTCAAACTTCTGCGAAGAAGATCCTGCTTCCTTGGTTGCTCAGCTGGATGCAAAATACTATCTTCTCCTACCAGCAGGGTGCAAACAAACCACTATATTTTTCCAATGACTCAGTTGGGCGCAAACAAATTCTATCAACCAGTAGCCCTGGACGCCGGAAGCAAACAACTTACATAAAGTGTGAAGGAAGGGAGGAAACCAGCACATTAAAGAAGGCAAGGATAAAGTCTCTGCAATCCAGAGAATTCCTTCTGCGCTGTGGAACAGTTTGTTGTGCTTATGCAAGAAGGGTGTGCAAAAACTTCGCAAGATGAAAAGCAGCTTGCGTCCAGAGAATCTGTACCATGTGAAGACGCTTGCTTCACGCAGCTAATAGTGAACATGATTTGTGAAATGGTTTGCACATCCACTTTTATCAGTGTACATTTTTCTTCCCATTCATTCATTCATTCATTGCTCCCTTGATCATTATCTAGTCAGAGAGTGAGCTTACTTTATTAACAGATTCCAGAGAAAGGTTTGGCCTCTCTTTTTAAATGGGGGAGCATTCAAAATTGACTCTTCTGATTGTGGAAACTGAGTCTGTTAGACCTGACTTGCCCACTGATTTGCTATTTGTAGCATAGCTGTCAACCCTCCCTTTTTTTGTGGGAAACTCCCTTATTCCAATGCCATTTCCCGCTGCTATCCCAGATTGTTGATATCCCTTAAATTTCCCGGATTTCAAAGGAAGCAGCTCCTCTCCCTCCCTGCCGGCCAGGGAGGCTCCTCAGCTGCGTTGCTCGGCTGCCAATAAGGAGTCTGAGACCGACTGGGGGCGGAGCTTGCATGCCTTGTGCAGCCAGACCCTCACGCCCAACCAGACAGACAGCCTGCCTGCCGTCTATGCATTCGCTCTTTTGCTCACCCGTTCGCACGCAGCCTCTGGAGCGCAGGGGGGCGAGGCTACTTGGTGCCATTGCACCGCCCTCGCGGCATCCCTTATTTTCAAATCCGAAAGTTGACAGCTATGATTTGGAGTCTCATGGTGCCCACCTGTTCCTGGCTAGGTAGTTGTACACCTGCTATCTGTGCACCTGCCATGCAATTCCAACAGGGCTCCATGCAAGGAAGTCTCCCCGTCTCCATCTACCAGCACAGAGCCTGGTTGTCTGCCTTCACAGTTTCCACACTGTTGGGATTAGCATGCATCTGGGTAGTGAGAATCCCACAAAGATAGCATCCAGAACTACCTCTCTATGATAATCTCTGAATTCTCCCCTGCTTCTCCCCTTTCCATGCCCATTGCTTCCTCAGCGCTTTAACTTCTTCTTAAATACCGTATTTTACTCGAGTCTAATGTGGCGCTGTGGGTTAACCACAGAGCCTAGGGCTTGCTGATCAGAAGGTCGGCAGTTCGAATCCCTGCGACGGGGTGAGCTCCCGTTGCTCGGTCCCAGCTCCTGCCCACCTAGCAGTTCGAAAGCACTTCAAAGTGCAAGTAGATAAATAGGAACCATTCCGGCGGGAAGGTAAACGGCATTTCCGTGTGCTGCTCTGGTTTGCCAGAAGCGGCTTTGTCATGCTGGCCACATGACCTGGAAGCTGTACGCCGGCTCTCGGCCAATAAAGCGAGATGAGCGCCGCAACCCCAGAGTCGGATACGACTGGACCAAATGGTCAGGGGTCCCTTTACCTTTAATGTGCCATCGAATCTAATGCACACCTTAACTTTCAGAACCTTGAAACCCAAAAAAGTATTTGCTGGCGAATGTAAACGTGCCATCGAATTTAATGTGCGCCTTAATTTTCACAACGCGAATTGACCAAAAACTATGAGCGTTCAATTCGAGTAAATACGGTATTTCTTTTCTTTTAACCAGAAAACAGCAAAGCGAACCACTTTAGGAATTCCTACAGGAGATATTGTACAGCAGGGGTCAGCAAACTTTTTCATCAGGGGGCCGGTCCACTGTCCCTCAGAACTTGTGGGGGGCTGGACTATATTTTGAAAAATATAAATACCCTGCAAGCCAGTCTCGCAGCTGCCTCCGGACCTGGAGGAGGAATGCACTCTGCACATGCTCAGGAGCGCGTCTCGGTGGCGCCTGCTCACTGGCGTTGTTGACGAGCAGCAACCGCTCCATCGACCCATCCCCACGGAGCTCCCAGGCAACGTGCACCACACACTGCGGCCTGTTGTCCGAGGCCAGTTTGGCGGGTAGGCCGCGCATGCGGAGCACTGGGCAGATAGAGCGCAGCTCACCCTCCAGCGCTGCCGCCGAGCACGCCAGCAGCAGCAGCGCTGAGCCAGACCCACCGCCCACCGCCAGCCTCTGTCGATGGCTGCGCCGGGTTTACCTCAGCGCGGGGACAGCAAGGCTTCGGATTGGCTGCAGGAGCTTCCTGCAGCCAATCTGAAGCTGCGCCAGCGTTGCCGCCCGCCCAGAAGCCGTGCCAGCATCGCGGAAGTCAGACCCCATGCGGCAAGGCGTCCGCAGCACACGGGGACTGACCGAGCAGGCGTCAGGGTCCGTGGGCCGGATTTACGAGCTTGGGGGGCCATATCCGGCCCCTGGGCCTTAGTTTGCCAACCCCTGTCATGCAGCATGCTGAAAAATGCATGCTGAGATATTGCAATGGTGTTTTCTTTTCTGGTCATGATTGTAACTGTTTCCAGGGTTCTGAACTGAGGACTGTACACACACACACACACACACACTTCTTTTGATCCCTCAAATTTGCTCAAAACCAGAAAACTGCTAAAGCATATGCTGAGAATTTACAGCTGCCTGACAGTGTGCTTTTCTGCACTTCCTGGGTTTTTCCCACCCAAACCACAAGGAGTGCCTTCAGCCATATACACTCTCTGGTCCAATTTGGACGGGGGCAAAAGAATTCGGATTAACAGCTAAATAATGCTCAAATGTGGAAAAACCCTAATGGATGCAGGAAGTCAACAACAAAAAACCAAGTCAGTGGCAATTTCCGCCTTGTTCTACTTGTGAGTTTTGCAGGGTCATCTGTTTAGCCCCTGTGGGGACAGGATAGACTCTTGAACTGATCCAGCTAAAGCAGTTATTCTATCCAATAAATTTCAGAGCATCTCTGCTCTCAGTCAGAATCTCCAATCCATGAAATCCCTGTAAAAGTCCATTTGGGTTAGTGGAAACTAAAGCAGGGAAAGCAATGAAACTTTTGTCTTGCTCTTACTGGCTTGATTTAATTGCATTTTTACCGAGGATAGGAAGGAAGAATAGGAATTGTTGTTGTTGTTGTTTAGTCGTTTAGTCATGTCCGACTCTTTGTGACCCCGTGGACCAGAGCACGCCAGGCACTCCTGTCTTCCACTGCCTCCCGCAGTTTGGTCAGACTCATGTTGGTAGCTTCGAGAACACTGTCCAACCATCTCGTCCTCTGTCGTCCCCTTCTCCTTGTGCCCTCCATCTTTCCCAACATCAGGGTCTTTTCCAGGGAGTCTTCTCTTCTCATGAGGTGGCCAAAGTATTGGAGACTCAGCTTCAGGATCTGTCCTTCCAGTGAGCACTCTGGGCTGATTTCCTTCAGAATGGATAGGTTTGATCCATGGGACTCTCAAGAGTCTCCTCCAGCACCATAATTCAAAAGCATCAATTCTTCGGCGATCAGCCTTCTTTATGGTCCAGCTCTCACTTCCGTACATCACTACTGGGAAAACCATAGCTTTAACTATACGGACCTTTGTCGGCAAGGTGATGTCTTTGCTTTTTAAGATGCTGTCTAGGTTTGTCATTGCTTTTCTCCCAAGAAGCAGGCGTCTTCTAATTTCGTGACTGCTGTCACCATCTGCAGTGATCATGGAACCCAAGAAAGTGAAATCTCTCCCTGCCTCCATTTCTTCCCCTTCTATTTGCCAGGAGGTGATGGGACCAGTGGCCATGAGAAGGAACTGGCAAGCCACTCCAGTATCCCTGCCAAAAAAAACCCATGGACAAAGACAACAGGCATAAAAGAATAGGAATACTTTTCGTTATTTTATTTTTCTAAAAAAAGTTTTCATAATACCCCCCTTTTCTTAAAGCAAAAAAACCCCAGTTGCTAATGTGTTGCTTTCCGATCCATATAATCAGAGGTGGTTTATTGTCTGTTTAAATGGCAACAATGCAGACTTGCCAGCAGGCACTGCAGATTTCTTAATTCCGCCTCTGACCTCAAGCTTCAAAACAAAATTTTCCCGTTGCCAGTTTCCGTGTTTATCTATTAATCTATTAAACGACAGACGTAGTTTTGACAAAGCCAGAGTAAACCCTGGTAAGCCTTTGCTCCATTGTAACTATTTCCCGGCAAATAACGCTGTAGGGGAAATGGAATGTATTTCAGAGATGTGCTTAGTATTGGTCTTGCTCTGGTTATTAATATATCTGCATACAACAGCAGCCAAGAGACCTGTTATTTGCTTAACGGAAAGCATACGGAACATAAGGGAAGTAATTGTGATGGTCAGATTAGCAGCCGGGAGCAAAATACATGTGATTCATCTCTCACATCTGGCGTTCATCTGTCTGACCCACCCATGTTAAAACATGGGGTTTCTGCTTTGTGAATCTCTGCATGTGGGGATGAATTCCTTTCCTATTCCCTGCTACTGCAGGGACAAGAGGGTTGGAGCTGAAGACAAGGCACAGTATTCACATGCAGCACAGAAGGTAGCATTGAGAAGAGCCTGCAGTGGTCCTACTTTGTCGCAAGGTAAAGGGTAAAGGGACCCCTGACCATTAGGTCCAGTCGTGACGGACTCTGGGGTTGCGGCGCTCATCTCGCTTTACTGGCCAAGGGAGCCGGCGTACAGCTTCCGGGTCATGTGGCCAGCATGACTAAGCTGCTTCTGGCGAACCAGAGCAGCACACGGAAACGCCGTTTATCTTCCCGCCAGAGTGGTACCTATTTATCTACTTGCACTTTGACATGCAGGGCCGGCGCGTCCATTTAGGCGAACTAGGCAGTTGCCTAGAGCGCCAAAATGGAGGGGGCGCTGGCCAGCCTGCCCCCCGGTGCCGCCCCAACCAGCGGCGGAGCAAGCAGGTTGGGGCGAAAACCGCGGCGGCGGGGGCGCCAAAATGGAGGGGGCGCTGGCCAGCCTGCCCCTCGCCCCCTGCCGCCGCCCGGTGCAGCCCCAACCAGTGGCAAAAACCGCGGCGGCGCGGGGCGCCCAGCAGGGCAGGGGGCGGGGCACCGTACGTCATGCGCAATGACGTCACGTGCCCCGCCCCCTCGCCTAGGGCGCCAAAATCCATGGCACTGGTCCTGTTGACATGCTTTCGAACTGCTAGGTTGGCAGGAGCAGGGACTGAGCAACGGGAGCTCACCCCGTCGCGGGGATTCGAACCGCCGACCTTCTGATCGGCAAGCCCTAGGCTCTGGTTTAACCCACAGCGCCACCCGCCTCTGTCTGCCACCTTTCCACAGTTCAAACCATGCTCAAGCTAGCTTGCAACACAAAGAGAACAGATAGCTGCAACACAGCAAAAGTATTCAGAAGCAATAAATAAAACATTTAAAAAATACACAGCCAAACTGAACCATTTCCACATAATTCGCAAGATCTAAAATAAAGCAACAAACGCCAAACCCCTCTTCCCCTGAAAAGCAGCGCACCAGTATAATCGATTGAGCTTGCTCATTGCAGTGGATACAGAATTAGGACTGTGCCCTTAGTTTGCCTGTTGAGGCTGTCGGAGGCAAAGGACAGAAGCCTCTTCAGGCATCCCTCCAAATGTGGGCAGCCTTTTACATTAAGTCTCCCATTTAGTGGAGGATAAAAACCCCATATGCCTGCAGGGGGGTGGAATGGTGAATTCAGTCAGTTCTTTTCTAATGTCCAAAATTCTCCCCTGCCAGAATGAGAGCTTTTGGGGGGCTGCTACTGTTATTTTATTTTATTTTTAATGTTCACATCGCAGCATCTTCCATCTGACTATTTTCAAGAAAGCTTGAGGAAGGCAATGCAATAATTGAATATGCCTCCTTTTCCCTTGAACTGGGATCCACCTTCAAGTGCGGAGAGGGCAAAAGAGGCGATTGTGTTCTAACACTTTTCACCCCCCAGGCTGTAATAATAATAATTTGTTTATTTGTTTATACCCTGCCCATCTGGCTGAGTTTCCCCAGCCACTCTGGGTGGCTCCCGACAGAATAATAATAATAATAATAATAAAGCAATAAAACATCAGACATTGAAAAATTGCCTAAACAGGGCTGCCTTCAGATGTCTTCTAAAAGTCAGGTAGTTGTTTATTTCCTTGACATCTGATGGGAGAGCATTCCACAGGGCAGGCGCCACCACCGAGAAGGCCCTCTGCCTAGTTCTCTGTAGCTTCTCGCAGGAGGAAGGTTAGGAAGGAGGTTGTGCCCCTTCCATGGGCAGAACCAAGATAGAATGGATGGATGGATGGATGGGGGCAGGACAAAAGGAAATCAAGAAATACAGATTGCAGGTGTAAGGAAAATTGGAGGAGGAGTTTAAACAGTTTTTTATTTTTTTCAGTTGGGGGAAAATGGACTTGAGGATTAAAAAATAAAAAAATGAACTGTTTTCTCCTTTAGAGAACATGCTTTTAAGACAGGATTTAAAAATTTTTGTTCAGCTGCACTTTACCCTGTCAAAATGGGGAAACTGCTGGCATGCTTTGGAGCTTCTCACAAGCGTTTGGTTCATCACTGTGGGAACAGGATGCGCCCCTGGTCTGAGGCTGCAGGCTTTTCTAACCTTTTTATAATTCATTTTATGATCTTAAACTAACAAGGGTATGTTTAGAACTGGTAAGAAAATAACTGCCACATATATTTCGATTTCCCCTAACATTCCTATTTCATTTCTCGTTACTGGGGGAGGATGGGAGGGGGGAACTGCACTTTCGCCATGGCTTCAAAATCTTTAGCCAAATTTCACCTACATAGTTTGGAAATATATTGGAAGAATGAGGGTCTTCTGCAAAATATTTCAGCCTGGAAGTAAAATGAGAAATGCCCCTTGTTTTTTGTTTATCAATATAATAAAAAAATTATTCATCTGTGAGATTAAAAAATGCTGCTTTGACTTCCTCTGCGCAACAGGTGTGCTGAGTTTCTTAGGGCCACTTTACATACTACGTTTTAATTTGTGAGTGCTAATGTTTGTGTCCGAGAAAACACACAACTAAGCAATTTATGAATGGTGGCTTTGGTTTCATTTTCTGTGTGGGGATACTGATATATATATATGTATCCGATTCATGATACGTAAACCTGGAATAATAGACGTTTGCTGCTTCTCCCGTATTATATAGCACACTCTTCTTCTGATACTCGTACTCACGTTGCAAAAAGTATATTATGCCATTGCCATGCTCTGTTATTGAAAGAGGGGGTCCAGCTGTTTTGGGACTACAAATCCCATCATCCCTAGCTGACAGGACCAGTGGTCAGGGACGATGGGAATTGTAGTCCCCAAACAGCTGGAAGTCTGAGTTTGGGGGTGCCTGCTCTAGACTTTCCTACAGCTTGACTACAAAAAGGTCCTTTTTTTAGGAATGTGGAAGGCTGCTTGAAATCCTTCAAAGCTAAATTGCAGTCTGCATTTACTTAAGGACTGTTGTTTTTTGTCTGTCATAATTAACTATTTTTAAGGGGCAAAATCCACTTCTTTTTAAAAGTCTGCATATTCTGTGCTTTAATGTGATGCTTCGCTTATCTATAACAATAGCAATGTTATGCTGGGCGGGGGGACACGCTAACCGAGATCCCTGGGCATTGTACCCCCACTTCAAGTACCAGCCTATCTATCAACTCTTTCTATTGCTAGTCATCGTTTCGCTTTTATTAAAGCACGGTTTAATGTCTTCCCCTCAAACGTCCTTTTTCATAGATTTTCTAGGGGCCAAGTTTCGGTCTCATGTGCCTGTGATAACCGTTCGATTGAATCTCTTCATCACATAGTGTTTGTCTGCCCCTTGTATTCTGCCGCCCGAAAGACTCTATTACTTCCATTAACTCAAAAATTACCGGGGTATTTGGAAGAGTCTTACCTTGCTCTTCTGTTGCAAGATTCAGACTCGAATATAACCCTACATATGGCAAAATTTCTGACATCAGTTCTGACACTTAAGAAACGCAATGGATACAGATTGAAATTTTAATTTAATTTTTATCATATTTTATTCAAGTGAGTATCCCTTTTAATCTATTTTACTGTTAGCATTTGTAAACCAGACTGTGCTGTTTCTGTTTTTGGTTGTTATGTCTGTGGGCTTAAAGCCGAAATAAAATGAGTTGAGTAACAATAGCAGTGGGCCAGGTCTTGGTTGATTATCCAAACCTGACTTTGACTTCAAAGGTACGTAAATACTAAGAGCACCATCAGGCATCAGGTACCCAGAGGTACCGATTGTGTGATGGGTCTGTCTGGAATGTGCCTGCCTATAGTCCCATCTCCTAGATGCTGATGTGCACAGGCAGCCATGCCCCCTAAGCAACAAGGGATGAAACTCCGTGTGAAGGAGAGCTAGATGCATACAGAGGTATGTGACAGGACTACTTCCATGAGGATGCAAACTCTGATCAATCAGGAATTGTCTCCTGTGCACATAAGAAACTTGCATCAGTCATGCCTTAGCTGGAGTTGTGGCCAAATCATGCGTCATCCAGGAAGGAAGCTTGACCCACACATCTGTGAGAGCCCATGGCATAGCTGTCAACTTTCGGATTTGAAAATAAGGGATTTTTTCCAAACTTTCAGATTTGAAAATAAGAGATGCCACGAGGGCGGTGCAATGGCACCAAATAGCCTCACCACCCTGCGCTCCAGAGGCTGCGCGCGAACGGGTGAGCGAAAGAGCGAGCGCGTAGACGGCAGACAGGCTGTCTGTCTGGTTGGGCGTGAAGGTCTGGCTGCACAAGGCATGCAAGCTCCGCCCCCAGTTGGTCTCAGACTCCTTATTGGCAGCCGAGCAACGCAGCTGAGGAGCCTCCCTGGCCGGCAGGGAGGGAGAGGAGCTGCTTCCTTTGAAATCCAGGAAATTTAAGGGATATCAACAATCCAGGATAGCAGCGGGAAACGGCATTGGAATAAGGGAGTTTCCCACAAAAAAAGGGAGGGTTGACAGCTATGGCCCATGGATATGTTCTTACTGAAGAGGGCTGATGAATTTGTATTGCTAGGAGGGATTTCTTGAATGCTTGCATCTGCATTGGGGTGCTGAACACACCTTCCTTCTCTCCCCCCCCCTTTGTTTTCTTTTACACAGGGACGCATCTGCAGAAAAGCCGGGAAATCAAAAAAGTCCTTCAGCCGCAAGGAAGCCGAAGCAACTTTTAAGAGCTTGGTGAAGACCCATGAAAAATACGGGTGGGTCACTCCCCCTGTGTCTGATGGCTGATGCTCCTTGCAACCCACTCCTCAGACGCTAAACAAAACAACACGACAACGATGAAGTACTCTTTGACATTTCCTCAATGCTGTAAACCACATTCATCCTTTTTCTACTTCAGCTTCTGTTAGATATCATGAATGTCATGGAGACGTCCAAATTATTTATGAACAGATCTGTTTACAGAGGGAGGGAGGGGAAATGCTGTATAAGATTATATTTTGAAACTGGCGGATGATCGGTTGATCATTAACAAGTCACTTTAGCGCAGATGTTGAGATTGTAATCACTTGCCCCCTTCCCCACCCTGTCCTTCCATCTGAGCCACACTTGTCGCCTGCTTCTCTCTCCCCCCCCGCCCCCCCCCCCATGGCACAGCAACACCAACCGGGCGATTCTGGAAACTCCATCCATCGTTGCTTAGTTCATTTCCATGTAAAATGAAGCAGTTAATATTTAAATAAGGAAGCAGTGCATTGCAGATCCATGTTTGCTGTGCTGTTTTTAATCTATGTTTTCAAGCAGGTCAGCCTAACTTGAAGATGTGTTTTTTTTCCTTCTTCTTCTGTGGAGCTGTGGTCTGCTGTGGCTAAATTTTAGACCTCATTTGTGCTCTGTAATATGACCTTTGGTTCATTTAAAAAAAAACAAAAAACGAATTCTAGCAAAGACACAAGCTCTAGTGTTAAAAAAAAAACACCCAGTTGGTCAAAATGTGCTAGCTATGGTGATATTGTGGTGTGCTGTTGTTCACCAATAAAACCAATGTGATCATATGAAGGCTTTGACACCAGATGAACCCAAGTCAAGGGGCCGTGAGGGGCCAAATGGTCTTTCTCTTCCCAATAGGACAAGGTACTTTTGGAGCAGTGTATTTACCTGTCCGCTTCTGCAACGGTTGAACAAAAAAAGTTAGACAAAATGCAGAAGAGTTAAGCTGAAGTGTATGGTATTAGGTTCGAAATGATGGCCCAACTACAAAAGCAAAGTCAGATTTTTTAAGACCTAAGGCATTTCTGTGACTATTTGTATGCCTGGATTTCCCTACCCACCCAACATAATAGATAAGTACTTTTTGAGTCCCATGTCAGAGAGAATCAGTTAACATATAAATTAGCAGGGTCACTAAGAATTCACATTCCCTCTTCTATCAAACAAGTTTTTAAGACTTCATATAATGTTCCTAAGAATACAAAGGGTGAGTTTGAAATGTGGAACCCAAATGGAGAATTGTGTTGGACACATTCTAAATAAAATCAAGCAAACGATTTAATTGCCTCAAGATTTAAGTCATTCTGTTTTCAGGACTGCTGTGTAACACTAGAAATCTTACAGATATATTACATTATGAAGTCTTTCACAACATTTTTGGTAAAGACACTAGGAAGTTATTGATCGCGAAAGGCAGTGAAAAGAAAAAATTGCAACACACTCCTAAGCACATTGAGTCAGAAGTAAGTCCTGCTGTGTTCAGTGTGACTTGCTGCTTAGTAAGGATGCTTAGGACAGAGGGCTGTTAAGACGTTTTCCGTCATAGACACCACACAAAACCAGGCTTTAAAGACATCTGCACGAGAAAGCGAAATGCTCATGTATAAGGCGTTTGGTAGCAATGATAACAACAAACCAGACACAAGCCACCTTTGAAGAGTATTATTTTCCTTGCACATCTAATGGTTTTCCCATTAGGGAAACTTGCATAACAAAGGTGATTCATTTCGTCCAAGCTCCAGAAGAGCTAGTGAGTGTGTATCGGAAGCATTTTACTGGCCTGAACAAAATTTTACCTTCTTTGCTGATTCCCAGAAATGGAGACGACAAACCAGAAAATGTTTTTTTGCTGTTTGTGTGCATGTGTGAGCTGTCCTAGTGCATATGATTGCACAAAAGCATCCTAAGGGTGTCTGCAATTTCAGTTTACTTGGGTGCAGTGTGAAAGCTGAGTGAAGTGACTACAAACACAAATTGAGCGTGGTTTTGGACACACTGCTTCTAGGCCTTGTGTTTGAACAAGTTCTTTCAGGGGTTGGAAGGGGGACTTTGCACGTACTTGGCAACCTTACTTGACAAAACTGCATGCCCTCATATAACGGAAATAAAAACATGATGTAAAACAGGTGCTCCCCTTTTCTATCCCCTATTCGGAGATCTTCCTTTCACACAGAGAAATATGTAAAGGACACATATCGCAGAAAAGCCCAGGCTCATGGCATCAGAAAGAGGTTGGCCCTTATGCATAGCTGTCAACTTTCGGATTTGAAAATAAGGGATTTTTCCCTTGAAGGAAATGAAGAAGGGACACTGCTTTCCTCCACCAAATCATTTCTCAACTTGCCCCCACTGTTGCACCATTACATTACCTCATCTCCACCCATTTGGTCTGGAAAGAGAGGAGGAAGTGGAGTGTCCCCATCATCAGTGGGGGTGGCAATGCAAACCATAGTGACAGCAGCTGGAACAGGGTGCTGTCTGCCATTTGGGTGGGCTGGCAGCAGGCGTTGGCACATTAATTGTGCACCAATTGATGGGGGCACAGCTTGAGTCTGTCCAGCAGAAGATATCGGGTGGGGAGAGATCAAGATGTGCATGTGTGTGTATACATGGGTAAATGATGGGTGGGAATGTGTGATGTGTATATGCGCAGGTGGAGAAGTATGCATAGGTGCATGGATGAATTAGTGTGTGCATGCATGCACATGATCAGTGTATATCTGATGCATGAGACCAAACACACAAGTGTCAAAATAGCAATGGAAAATAGATCCTGGACTTTTGTTTTAGTTGTATTTCACTCCATTTCATTCAATAATATACTGTATTTTTCGCTCCATAAGACACACTTTTTTCCTCCTAAAATGTAAGGGGAAATGTCTGTGCGTCTTATGGAGCGAATGTGTGGTCCCTGGAGCTGAACTGCCCAGGGGCAAAAGCAGATCGTGCTTTTTTTTAAAAAAAAAAAAGAGAGACAAGGGGGTGTTGAAAGGAGGGAGGCTGTTTCCCCAGCGACATGTGACTGGCTGATTAGATTATCTGTCTGGAAACTGTAGAAATGGCTTCCTGAAGCTGCAGAACTGTGAGATAAACCCCATAAAACAGGATTTGTTCCCTTTGCAAAGTAAGCTCAACAACTTTGAGCTGATCCTCAAAAATTTGGGACTTTCCCCCTCTAAAAACTAGGTGCGTCCTATGGTCAGGTGCGCCTTATAGAGCGAAAAATACGGTATTCTTGAAAATACCAGCATAATGAAAGAGACCCGTGACTTCTAAATGTAAACTCTGTGCTTTATACACCCGAGATAGAAAATGAAATGAATTGAAAAACTTGAAAAAGGCTTCCCAGCTTTTTAACATGTTAATATATTCCTCAGCTGAACATGCATGTTTTCAAACATTTCACACTATTTCACAACGCAGAAGATGGAGGAATCTGAAGTGACGGCGGAGTAAGAGGCTGTCTTCTCCGAAGGTTTTGCTATGCTGTTGCAAGAGTAATACGCTTGGCAAATTTCTAGTTTTGACCAAATACCTAAAGATGTCCTGTTTTCTGAAACTCTAGAAAGTATTGTTTAAATATTGGATGTGAGCTGGGCCACAGGTAGGCCTGTTCTCAAATCTGTGTGCTACAACAGCCTGCCTATTGTCTGCAAAGAAAGGCATCACATGTACTGCGATACATGCAAAGGCCTCCACACGACGGGGAACTTTGTTTTTGTGGTGTTCCTGATTGCACATAAGCCTTCATGCATGCAGCTGTACATGTGAAGGCTCTTTAACAGGGAGAAATGTAAAGTACTACACTTGGGCAAAAAAAATGAAAGGCACAAATACAGGATGGGTGACACCTGGCTTGAGAGCAGTACAAGTGAAAAGGATCTAGGAGTCTTGGTAGACCACAAACTTGACATGATTCAACAGTGTGATGCAGCAGCTAAAAAAGCCAATGCAATTCTGGGCTGCATCAATAGGAGTATAGCATCTAGATCAAGGGAAGTAATAGTACCACTGTATTCCGCTCTGGTCAGACCTCACCTGGAATACTGTGTCCAGTTCTGGGCACCACAGTTCAAGAAGGATACTGACAAGCTGGAACGTGTCCAGAGGAGGGCAACCAAAATGGTCAAAGGCCTGGAAACGATGCCTTATGAGGAACGGCTTAGGGAGCTGGGTATGTTTAGCCTGGAGAAGAGAAGGTTAAGGGGTGATATGATAGCCATATTCAAATATATAAAAGGATGTCATATAGAGGAAGGAGAAAAGTTGTTTTCTGCTGCTCCTGAGAAGAGGACACGGAGCAATGGATTCAAACTACAAGAAAGAAGGTTCCACCTAAACATTAGACAGAACTTCCGGACAGTAAGAGCTGTTCGACAGTGGAATTTGCTGCCAAGGAGTGTGGTGGAGTCTCCTTCTTTGGAGGTCTTTAAGCAGAGGCTTGACAGCCACCTGTCAGGAATGCTTTGATGGTGTTTCCTGCTTGGCAGGGGGTTGGACTGGATGGCCCTTGTGGTCTCTTCCAACTATGATTCTATGATTCTGGTGCATCAATGCGAACTGCTACAGCCCTTGCCAGACGTCATGATTTAGCTTCCAGGTCTCTAGAAAATAAATCCACCACCAAATGAGTGAGCTTTTGTCTCTAGTCCACACATATATGTGCACAAACACAGAGGCACCATCCATCGCCCAAACTGCCATTTCAAATGCTAGCAAGGCTAATTCTGAACCAGCCTTGTAACTTCCATTGATCGTATAGTCCTGAGACAAAAATTCCAAACGGAACTTTTCCAGCAAACTTCAGTGAGCTGGGGGGGGAGAGAAAACAAAATGAGGATGGGGAGAAAAGCACGACGATTTGGGGAATGGCTGGCGGGGCAGGGGGCGGGGCTTACTTTTCAGATTGGTAGAGCGTTCTCCCTCAGAAGAATCAGTGGAGCCCTTCTGGTCTTGTGTTATCCTTTCTTTTTCTTTTCTTTTTAAAAATATTTAAAATAATCTTTATTTATCAACCACATAAAATTTACAACAAGTTACACAAAATACAAAATCAAAATCAAAACTAACAAACATCCATTCCAAAAAGCAGGGTGAAAAAATACAATACATTCAAGGAAAGAGCGAGAGAGAGAAAGAAGAGAAAAAAAGAAAAGAAGATAGGAGAAAAAGAAAAGAAAAACAAAGACTACAACACATCATTTAAAAACCCCCACAAATAATAATTAAAATTTGACTTCTTACCGTTTGTGCATCGTATCTTATTTTTATTGTTCATATTTTGCTATTTCTAATACCCTTCTTATTCAACTAATAAGATGTAGATATATCTTCATTTCTTATCCTTACTTATTTATAGAATTTCTATCCCCAAGTTTATTTCAGTCTAAGCAAATCACTAATTCCATTTTTATACCCTCTTTTTTTAAATAATCTTCTACGTATTTCCATTCCTCTTTTATTCTTTGTTTCGGTGTGTTTCTAATTCCTGCTGTCATTCTTGCTAATTTCATAAACTCTACCAATTTGATATGCCACTCCTGGATTGTTGGTAATTCTTCTTTCCATTTTTGAGCACTTGTGTTATCCTTTCATGCAGCCTGTGCACTAGACCTATAAGAAGTGTGTCTATGCAGCTAAGGATGGTTACACTTGAGAATTAACAAAATGAGATATTGCTGCCAAATAAAGCTCTTCCTACCTACAGAATCACCGTTACATAGATTTGGGTTGATGATGCCTTCTGTCCTGGTATGATTCTGCTCTAACTTTTCCACAAATATCCTCATCATATGATGTTTCCCCAAACTTTGAGAGGCCATCATCTCAACTGACTGGGCTCCAGTTCACATGACATATTTATCGCATGACCTTTTAGATGGATTCTGAAATGTTGAATGGGCTTTAGGTAGGATGTCAACCAAATAAAAAGTCCAGTTGATTAACCAATGTTTAAAATATAAACACAATTTACCTATTCTGTCAACACAAATCCTCAAAGTAGGTGCCTTTATGAAATATCTAAGGATATTGCCGTTTTATAAGCAAAAGCTCTACTCAGAAGGTAAGGCCATCTTCCATGCTTCCTCTTTAGTTAACTGCTATAGTGATTCTTCTGAACCTAAAGAACATCAAAATGTGTGCCTTCAATTCACCACCCCCTCTGATTACAATTTATCCTCACTGATGAAAATTGGTCCCCTACCAGCTAATCAATTACTTCTTAATTGATTAATCTACCACTGAAATCTTGCAGCCATAGTTTAGCAAGTAATTGGATGGTTTTTCCCCGGTAGCAATTAGAAGCTGAAATAGCAGCATGCTGAGAAGGTGTGATGTCATGCTCAATGGGGTGTGCATGAGGGTCTGGCTCCCTGAGGTGAAGGACAATATGTTCCCCCCAAAAAACACACCCCCATTCCATGTATATATGCCAACTGGTCTGTGCCCTCTGGGGTCTCCTGGGCTCTGTACCACTCAGCCACATGAAGAGCAGGCCTTCCCCACCCAAGGGCGAACGAAGGCGTCGTGGCACCCGGGGCGTGGCATCACGACATAGGGCTCATATGCGGTGTTGCTACGTATGACACATGCGCCGTACGCAGCAACGCCGCACATGTGCTATACATAGTGGTTTCCCGGCGGCAGCGCTCTAGCGCCGTACAGACGGTGCTGGGATCTTCTGCTCGCGGCTGTAGCCATGAACGGAGGATCCTCCCTTCATGGCTGTAGCGACGACAGAGGGATCCCACTGCTGTCCGTGCGGCGCCGGCAGCAAACCACTATGTACAGCGTATGTGCGGCGGCGTTACGTACAGCGCATGCGTGTGACGCTGCACATGCGCTGTACATAGCAGTTTGCCACTGGCGCCAGGATCCTCTGCTCACAGCTGCAGCCGTGAACGAAGGATCCTCCACATGCGGCTGCGGCGGCGCGATGGCTGCTCATGCTGCTGTGAGCCCCCGTGGGGTGCCTTCTTGTCGCCCCCCGACATGGCGCCCAGGGCGCACCGCCCCGCCCCACCCCTGCTGCCCACTGTCTCCACCCCCTCCCATTACAGCATTTGATTCCCACTTCAGCCATCTGGTAAGGTTAATTTGATTCCCCTGCTTTGTCCCTGCTTGTTCCCGATGTAGATCTTCACTCATCCTTTCATCCCTGCTTTGGGGGGGCACCATTTTGCGGTTTGCGTCAGGTACCCAAATTTCTTGGACCAGCCCCTGCAGAGGACAACAGCTAGGGGGCTACACCACACCATTTAACATGCCACCAGAAGCATAAGAAAACCATTTATATTAAATAGTGGGTGGACATAGCAGACAACAGAGTGATCCTCCAAGCAGCTCTCTTTATTCTCAGGCTGGAACAGAACTGAACTGAAGGGCTGAGCCAGCCTGCTTATATAGTACTCAGCAACCTGCAACAGTAACAACTCTCTCTCTAGCTACCCAATCCATGAGCGGCACTCTCAATCCTTCATTTGCATGTGTGGACCTGAATGAGAACTGCAGCCACGGTAGGCAGATTGAAACTATATACCCAATCCCCTAGTGGACTAGGGTGAGAACTTCAATACATAACAATTTATGTATGTAACCTCGCAGCAGAGTTCAGTAATTGCCCTTAGGTATATTCAAGAATAAATCACTTGTAATTTAAAACCTCACAATAGCCCAGATTGAGGTAAAAAGGTGAAGGGACCCCTGACCATTAGGTCCAGTCGTATCCGACTCTGGGGTTGCGGCGCTCATCTTGCTTTATTGGCCAAGGGAAGGGAAATAACCCCATGAAAAACCCCTGAATCGAGGTAAATGTGTATTCAAAAAATGTGTTAAATTAATCTCAAAAATTATTTAAAGTTAATTTCAAACAGAAATGCTTAGACACATGTAACTAAATGTATTGAATTCCTCTCAAAAATATTTTTTATATACAGTGGACCCTCGACTTACGGATGTAATCCGTTCCGACGGGACCGTCGGATGTCGAAAAAATCGTAAGTCGAGTCCCCATAGGAATGCATTGGGGAGAAAAAATTTGTAGGTCGAAAAAAAACCCTATCTAAACTTCGTAGGTCGAGAAAACCCTATCTAAAACGGCCGTGACTTCCTTTTGGAAGTCGAAAAAATTCGGAAGCGTGCTGCCGCTTTGATCCCTCGTAACTCGAAAAATACGGAAGTCGGGTCATTCGTAAGTCGAGGGATCACTGTATTTTTTTAAGTTTTTCAAACAGAAATGCTCAGGCACATGTAACTAACTCAAAGGATTGTGATTAATGAAAAAAACCTCCAAAAAACTTCAAATTATGAAAATTACTGTAATACAGCCTAAATGGCTTTCAAAAACTTATTGGAGTAGCTCCTGAACAGAATTACTCAAGGGAGCCGGCGTACAGCTTCCAGGTCATGTGGCCAGCATGACTAAGCCGCTTCTGGCGGAACAGAACAGCACACAGAAACGCCATTTACCTTCCCGCCGGAGCAGTACCTATTTATCTACTTGCACTTTGACGTGCTTTGGAACTGCTAGGTGGGCAGGAGCTGGGACCGAGCAACGGGAGCTCACCCGTCGCGGGGATTCGAACCGCCGACCTTCTGATCAGCAAGCCCTGTGGGTTTAACCCACAGCGCCACCTGGGTCCCTCCCTGAGGTACTCTGGGTAAATAATCATATGTGGTCTGGAACTGGGGAGGGGGGACTCTGCCTCTTCCACCTTCCCTAAAATAGACCCCCTGAGCATCTTAGTGACTTTGCCCTCTGTCTGATGATCACCCAGTTACCACCTTTTCCTTGGCCTGGAAACATGGAATGATAGGGGAAAGATTACCCATTTTGCAAGCTTTGCCACTTCGTTCTGTTGAATGCATAAACTGGGAGTAGCAGCAGCAAGATATAAGCAGAAAATCCCGAATCTTTTATTCTTGCTGGCACCTGCCTTCTGCCTTTATTTATTATGATAGCTCTGCTTAACGGCATTACAATAATACCATCCGAGGACTCCTAGGGCGAAGCCCCTACGGAAATGACAAGCGGCAGTAAATTGTGATGCCACAAGAAACAAAAGGGGAAACTCCCCAATGTGAACATTTCAAATGTTCAAAGGCTTCACCCTTAGGACTCCAAAGTTTCCTGCTAGTCCTTTTGGCATTCGCTTGGCAGTTACTGCCAAAGCTTTATTTTTAAAAATAAAGCCAAGCATGAGGTATGCTTTGATTTTATTATGCTGGAAAACGGTCTATAGTTTGGCAAAAATGAAGCCTTTGAAATGTATCGTAAGCACTCCCTATTTAAATAATAATAATCAATGAAATGTAATGTTTCCAATTCTAATTAAGCGTCTGCGTGATTTAGAAGCCTTTCCTCCTTCAGATTTCATTTGCATTAAAAAAGATTTGTGGAGTTGTTTAGTAATGAGCCCCTTCTCCCGCAGTTTCTGGAATACAATAAAAAACTTAATTGAGCACCACTCATCTCTTCACAGAACAGGATTAAATACATCTCTCTAGAAATGAAAGTGGGGAATGCCAAAATACATAAATCACAGGGTAGTGTAACAGAAGAAATGAGAGGTATGTTTCTGGGCTTGACCTTAAATTCCAGCACTTTGACCTTCTTGTGTGGAACATGTAAAATCTCAGGGTGAAGACCAAGAATTGAGGGGAAAGGCAACTTTGTGCCGGCTTGGAAGCTTTTTGCTCTGCCTACCACAAGAACCATTTTCAGACCCGAGGCATTTCGGCAGACCCACAAAATGGTGCCCCCCCCTCCCTGCCAGGGAAGGCGTGAGGGAAGATGTACCGTATTTTTTTGCTCCATAAGGCGCACTTTTTCCCTCCTAAAAAGTAAGGGGAAATGTCTGTGCGTCTTATGGAGCGAATGTGTGGTCCCTGGAGCTGAACTGCCCAGGGGCAAAAGCAGATCGTGCTTTTTAAAAAAAGAGAGAGAGAGAAGGGGGTGTTGAAAGGAAGCCCCCTGAGCAGCTGCTCAGCAAACATCGGGGAGAGAGATAAGGGAGAGAGATTCCAGCCCCGCCCCCTTGCAGAGGGAGGCTGTTTCCCCAGCGACATGTGACTGGCTGATTAAGATTATCTGTCTGGAAACTGTAGAAATGGCTCCCTTTACTGAAGCTGCAGAACTGAGTTAAACCCCATAAAACAGGATTTTTTCCCTTTGCAAAGTAAGCTCAACAACTTTGAGCTGATCCTCAACAAAAAATGGGGCTTTTCTCCTTTGCAAAAGAAGCTGCAGAAATTTGAGCTGATCCTCAAAAGATGGGGCTTTTCTCCTTTGCAAAAGAAGCTGCAGAAATTTGAGCTGATCCTCAAAAAAATGGGGCTTTTCCTCTCTAAAAACTTGGTGCGTCCTATGGTCAGGTGCGCCTTATAGAGCGAAAAACACAGTACATCAGGAACAAGGGAGAAAGAAATATTGGCACTGAGATCTGCTGCCCCTGTGGATTTTGCTGCCTGAGACAGTTGCCTCACCTTGCCTCATGGGTGGGCCGGCCTTGAGCCCAAGGGCCTCATTACTTTCTAAGCAGCCTTCAGGCATTATGTGCCAGAAGAGCACAGAGCCAGAGGCAAAAGTCGGCACAGCAACAAAGGCAAATTTTAACTTTCCATAGTTGGCTAGTTTTGATACACACTTGCAGATACCTTTTCCTATCTTCCATCACTGGCCAACCAAGCAAAAACACTCAATGAGAGTGCAATGTTCCTTATTCCAGTGGTGGATTTGGGGGTCTCAAATTTCAGTGGCGCCATGTGCAATGCCAAAATTCGGCGCGTACACCCGCCTCTCGCCTTCCATTCTTCATCATAGTTCTGGCGCCCCTGAGACTCTGCGCCCAGTGCTACCGAATCGGTCATGCTCCTCTGAAATTCCCTCTGCTCATTCGTTGCCTCTCTGCTGCAGACAAGTCCTCCAGTCATCTCTTCAGCCTGAGCCAACTGGTTCAGCTATCTTGAGCAAATCTTCAGCCACCAAGCCACTCCATCCTACTTCCAAGCTCTTCCTTCTTCCTTCTGCCCTCCTTTCCTCCGCTGTCTTCTTCTCCATCTCCTGACTGACTCCACAAACACCAGCAATTGCAACTGTCCTACAAACGCTACTGTGCTGGTCGCGTGGGTTACCCGAAAGGCAAGGTCCAAGTCTGGTCCATGGTCAGAGGTACAACGTAAAGGCAGTCCGTAGTCACTGAAGCTGGGTGCAGGGCAGGGAGTCAGGCAAAGCCAGGAACAGGTATGCAAGCAGGGAACCAGGGCGGGTCAGGCAGGAAAGCAGGACAGGTTTCAAGCAGGAACACTGGCAGGAACTGGTATCCAGCAATGTTGCTCCTGCAACTGGGCTGGGGCTGGCCGGCATTTATCTGCCCCGAGGCATAGGGCGGCCCCGATCCTCTGGGGACTCACCTCTCCTGGCTTGGAGGCGAGCACTCCTCCTGCGGGAACTCAGTTCCCTTCGCCTCTCTGCCCTGAGCCTCTGCAGCTCAGGAGAGGCTGGAGGGTTACCGGACCCAGAGGCAACCTCAGCTTCCCCTGACGGGGCTGGGAGTGGAGCACCTACAGGCAATGGGTCCTCCACCCCATCAGGAGCCAGAGCAGACTCAGCAGATGCCTTAACCTGAGGATCCAGCACCCTTCCGACTCAAGGCCTAGCTTTGGCTCTGCTGGTTCTGGAGGCGGGGAATCCTGTGCAGGCTGGGATCCCTCAGGTTCAGTGTCTGAGTCTGAATCCCAGGCCATCACAGCTACTCTCCGTTTAACAGACCCCCCCTCAACTGACCACCTCCTGGCCATATAAACTATTCCCGGCCTCTTATAATAATAATAATAATAATAATAATAATAATAATAATTTATTATTTATACCCCACCCATCTGGCTGGGTTTCCCCAGCCACTCTGGGCGGCTTTCAACAGAACATTAAAATACAGTAATATATTAAACATTAAAAGCCTCCCTAAACAGGGCTGCCTTCAGATGTCTTCTAAAGGTCTGGTAGTTGTTGTTCTCTTTGACATCTGAAGGGAGGGCGTTCCACAGGGCGTGCGCCACTACCGAGAAGGCCTGCCCCTGTCAAGTCATGCTGCCTAGCTGAAATAGCTATACCTGCATCCACCAAATGAAGTGTGCACACAATTTATCCTCATTTTGCACGTGGAGAATTCTCACTCACAGCTGTCAGCTAAGGCCCCACGCGAAAATTAAACTAATTTTCTCCCGACCAGAAAGAAAACTCCTCACACCAAATACTCTACACTCTGATGTTACCATCAAAATGTCAGAACCACCTTACGCAACACCCATTGGAACTTAATTCAAATTAACAGGATCTCTTCACAAACGCAGATTCAGGTGAAAAGAATCGGCTTTTTGGGTCAGGTAAGGATAAGAGACAGTTGATAAAGTTTAGCCCCTGGGCATACAGAGAGTTTCCAGCATGCTATATTGCATAATAATTTGTATCATTAGAATTAACCTGTCCCCATAGTCGCTTGTTTTAAAGAGGAATGCCATATACCGGAGCGTTGAAATGATGCTGGAGTTACTGTCACATGAAGTTGGGAAGAACGGAGTTATTGTTCTAAGAGGACAGGGTGAGAATTAAACGTGATGAAATGTCCCACCACACTTTGTCTCCAGCTGTTGCTTCAAGGCCCACAGCACCAGTAGGTAGTACCTTGAGCTACACCAGTGACACCACCACAATTCGATTTAACATTTGTATACAGGGCCGTCTTTAGCAGAGGCATAAAGGCCCATTCTTAGGTATATATTAAAGATATGCCGGGGGGGGGGGAGAGAAGACAACATGAATATTTTAAGAGCATTTTATGTGATTCATTTATAAATACTTAAATAGTTATTTATAAATAACTGTAACAATGATATGAACACAGGCCAAAGAGTTAAACTTTTAATTATTGAAGCAAAGGCATTTGGGTCACAGGTAGGCACACCTTGGCATGGTGCGTCAGTTTCTGCCAAAGGCGAAACATCACCTTAAGTAGCTCTGGATGCCAGCCACGTAAGATTGTGCTTCTCCTCCAATCTTAAAAACAGAAGCCCCAAACCTGGTCAGACTTTCTACTCTCTGAGAAGAGAAAGAAGAGTTGAGGGTGGGGCACTGGGGGGGATGAACATGTTGTGCGGATGCCATATGCCAAGGAAGTGAATGGCAACTGCATCCTAAATACCTTGCATAGAAGCATCCCTGGCACAATCTCATGTGAAACCCAGGTAAGCGATGCCCCTCCCCACCCCTAATGGTACCCATGAGAGGAGGAAGGAAAACAGCAGAAGAGAAGGAAAACAGAGAAAGACGACGGATGTAGAGAAAAGTTTAAAATTTAAAGGCAGGTCCTGAGTCTGGGAAGATTAAAGGCTACTGTCTATCTCTCAACCCTCCAATTCCTATTTGTATTGTAAATTCAGCATATCTTTTTTCCTTATAACACCATTTCAGTGTGTATACTTTGTTGTTGTTTAGTCGTTCAGTCGTGTCCGACTCTTCGTGACCCCATGGACCAGAGCACGCCAGGCACTCCTGTCTTCCACTGCCTCCCACAGTTTGGTCAGACTCATGTTGGTAGCTTCGAGAACACTGTCCAACCGTCTTGTCCTCTGTCGTCCCCTTCTCCTTGTGCCTTCCATCTTTCCCAACATCAGGGTCTTTTCCAGCGAGTCTTCTCTTCTCATGAGGTGGCCAAAGCCTCAGCTTCAGGTTCTGTCCTTCTAGTGAGCACTCAGGGCTGATTTCCTTAAGAATTGATAGATTTGATCTTCTTGCAGTCCATAGGACTCTCAAGAGTCTCCTCCAGCACCATAATTCAAAAGCATCAATTCTTTGGCGATCAGCCTTAATTTAAGTATTAGTAATCTGCCGAGGGAACAGATTTGAGAAGGACTTTCAGTCTGGCCAATCTGTCATTTGCTCTTTAATGTGTATTTTTATTTACTTCAGTGCCTGGCATTTCCCCTATACTATCATGTTTAGATGTTTAATTTCAGCCTAGTCTTGTGGAGCATTTTTTAAATCCCTGCTTGAAATAAAACATGTCACTCACAAAGGCTGCGAAAGTCCCACAAGAAAAGTTAGAACGAGACGATTATTGGTTGAGGGGCTCGGAGAAGCTCTTAAGTGAATTCTTCCTGGGCATTCTTCTTAGAAATGGATTCAGGGCTTATATGATCATTGACTGTTTTGCTTGAAGCTGCTCAAGAAAACAAAATAGATCATTTACAAGGCTCCGGATAAAGAGTAAGAAGAGAGGCAGTTTTCTTTGGTACACCTGGTGATGGGACTCCTAGGATGTGCAGAGTTGGTGCCAACCTGCACAAATGGAAAGCTATTTGCAGGATTTGTGGGTGAAGTGGCTAGAATCCAAAACAGGGCAGACCTTTTTCAGGCCTCTAGTCTACTTTGTACATCCAGTGAGATCAGGCTGCCCAGAGAAAGATAAATATTTTCTCTTTTCCAGAGCCCTTGCTGCCCCACTGGAGACATGAGGGGGCAGGGAAGGCCTGACCCACCCAGAGAAGGGCACAAAAAACAACAACACCCCAATAATAAAGGGTTGAGGACTCAAATGTAAAAATTCGAATACTATATTTACAAAAAGGTTTGAAAACCTAAATTGCACAAATTCAAAAGAAAAAGCAAAATAAGCTAAGTTAATTTCTAAACAAATTCAAGACTAGGGCTGTACTCGCTCTCATGGTCTAGAGTCCTCAACCCTTTATTATTGCACACTGCTTCCTTTAAGTCAAATCAGAATTATAATGCCTCATAGTTTTTGGTTTTTCACCTTCTGCTTTTGAATCTTGGGTCATTTAAAATCTATTTCCTTCTGAGGAAACTGATTAGTTCAGTGAAACGAGGTTTTGTAGCCGGCACCCCGTCAGGGTTTTTGCTAATTTATTTAAGCTTATTCCTTAAGTATTTTGATTTCCTATTTGTTTACCTTATTCTTCATAAGGTAAACAAACTTTTCACAAAATTTTCATTATAGTCGATTACCTCTCATTTCAGGGATTTTCACGGTATCTTATTCAGTTTGTACATAAGTTCATTCCCGTGACTGTCTTTTTTACTATTGTGAAATCTGAGAAGCTGAAGTAGCTTAATAAAGCTATGTACACATTAGCAGCTTGAAACACATCATGGTTGTTTATTCCTGTTGCATCACAAGTTGCATTTTTAGGCTGCAATATACACCAGAAGGGAGCCTTTGACGCGGTGAGTTTAGCAGCCCTTGGGCCAATAAGATTCATGCTAAACTTTTATCTATTGGAATCTCGCCCATAGAACTCTTGAACCAAGATCTTACCTTAGCAAGGAAAATTATTAATCAAAGACTGGACGACATAGAGTGGCAGCGTAATCTTATGCTTGGTGGGGGGCTATGTTCCCTGCGTCAGTTGGGAGTTATTTCTCCAACTCATGTGCCATCTTACCTATCATCCCTTTCTATTGCCAGTCATCGTTTTGCCTTTATCAAAGCACGTTTTAATGTTTTCCCTTCGAATTCCTTTTTTCATAGATTTTCTAGGGGCCAAGTCTCGGTTTTATGTTCCTGTGATAATAGATCGATCGAAACACTTCACCATATAGTATTTATATGTCCTTTATATTGTGTTGTCCGGAAGAACTTACTGTTACCATTAATCCACAAGTTGCCTGGGCACCCGGCAGATTTTCGCCTGGCCTTTTTATTGCAAGATACAGATCAGCATGTAACTTTACAAATGGCGAAATTTTTAACTTCCGTTTTGACATATAAACGTCGTAATGGACTGCTGTTTGGAAGCTGAAAATTCCTTATAGTATCTATTTCTAATTTGTACTCTTTTAAGCTTTACTGGTTCTAATTTTTTAAATCAAATTGTACTGTGTATTCGTTCTAGTTCTGTTGTTCTTATGAGCTTAAAGCTGAAATAAAGTGATTGATTGATTGATACACCAGAAGGGGAGGAGGTTTCCTTCACCCGATGCACATTACTTGGTTTGATTCTCTGCAGCTGGAAACCTCCAAACTCCTATTTACTGAAGCTGCCATTTGCACATGTGCAGAGGCTGTTGCAACCTCAGCTTTAATGGCAGCCAAATCAGATGGGAACTGGTTTGAAGGAAAACACATCACACAGCAGTATTTCTTGAGGAACTAAAGGATATGGAGTATGGTCAATGCCACAGGTACTCAGGTCTGAGCACCAACCATGGGAGAGCACTGGAGCCAGAGTAAAATGTAATGTGTACACACTAGTCTAACACTTCCTGTAAATCTCCTTTTCCCCCACTGACCCAGCCTTCTGCTACCTGGTGCCCTCCAGAAGCCCCGGGCAACCCCAGAATGGGGAGGGCTAGACCAGCAGAAGCAGGCTAAAACATTACCAAAATAATCAAAAATATACAATTGCTTTAATTTGAATAATTGATATAAACAGTGTTTCTTGGAACAGAATATGGGTTACTGTTGGTACAGAATTTTGCTTTTGCTTTTTTTAAAGCACTGATTTGTTCTCTACCAGCCTGCTGAAGAAGCCACAGCAGAGCCCCAAGATATTTGCCTACGGTGGTACAAGAAATCTGCAAGGACATCCAAGAGCAGAACAGATGTCTCCTGTCTCCCAATGATGTTTGATGTTTCCTACCTGCAAAGATCAGCATCTCGCACCTGTTAGAAAACCCTTTTTTATTTTCTATTCTTTGCCTTCAGGCTACAGAGACGGAAGATTTTGGGACCTGCCAGTCACCATAGCAGGCTTAAGAGCAGCTTTCTCTCTCCCTCTCTCTCTCTTCGTGGTTTAGGTGCTTTTGCAACTGTCAGAAAACTGCTTTCATCCCTTCAGCAAAGTTTGGGCAGACTGCTCTGCATCACAGCCCCCTTCCTGCTAAGCTCCACTGCTTCCCTGGAAGCACAAAGGCAGCCTAATTAAGCAGAGTTATTCTGCAGGCTCATCCAGCTTCTTCACCCAAGGTCAAAAAGGATAGCAAATGTTGCCCTCTGCCCTCACTGATGCTAGGCAAGAAACAGGAGCTCTTTCAAGCAAGCTTCAATAGCACAGTCATGCATAGGGATTTCTTTTGAATTGCAGTATCTCTGACATCGTTATCAACATTAGAATTTAGCAAGGCTGCTTTTGTCAGCCCTGGCCAGCAGTTCAGTGTTCTTGGAGGGACAGGAAAGGGTCTGGATCATAGCTGTCAACTTTAGGATTTGAAAATAAGGGATTTTCCCCAAACTTTCGGATTTGAAAATAAGGGATGCCGCGAGGGCGGTGCAATGGCACCAAGTAGCCTCACCACCCTGCGCTCCAGAGGCTGCGCGCAAACGGGTGAGCGAAAGACCGAGCGCATACACGGCAGGCAGGCTGTCTGTCTGGTTGGGCGTGAAGGTCTGGCTGCACAAGGCATGCAAGCTCTGCCCCCAGTCGGTCTCAGACTCCTTATTGGCAGCCGAGCAACGCAGCTGAGGAGCCTCCCTGGCCGGCAGGGAGGGAGAGGAGCTGCTTCCTTTGAAATCTGGGAAATTTAAGGGATATCAACAATCCGGGATAGCAGCGGGAAACGGCATCAGAATAAGGGAGTTTCCTGCCAAAAAAAGGGCGGCTTGACAGCTATGGTCTGGAAGGCTGGTTGCTCCACTCTTGATATCCACACACTTCTGCATTGGCAAGGCCCAGGCTCTTCAGACAGCCAAATTTGGCCCTGGGCTCTCCAGTGGTTGCCCATCTCCATCATATAGCTTCCCACCCTCTGTCAGGAACTGGGAGGATGATGATGCTGGGGGAAGAGGGGCTGGAGTCTAACTTGGGAGAGGGGGGCAGTGGTTTGTGGGGACCTGTCCCGACCACAGACTGCACCACAGTCTCCCAGAACCAGGAGAGGATTGAAGGATGAGGGGAGGCAGCTTCTACTCCAGTTGTGTGTGAACAGCCTGTCCGGGGGGTGGATGGCCCCCTGTTGCTGCAACCACTCCATACAGTGCTGACCTGGGAATAGCTGCCTGGATTCTCGATTGGTATGTATGGGTATTCAGAGCCGAGAAACAACCAAGCGTTATATTTGACAATAAGGAATTAAGCCATGCGTAGGCAAACTAAGGCCTGGGGGCCGGATCCGGCCCAAATCGCCTTCTCAATCCGGCCTGCGGATGGCCCGGGAATCAGCTTGTTTTTACACGAGTAGAATGTGTCCTTTTATTTAAAATGCATTTCTGGGTTATTTGTGGGGCCTGCCTGGTGTTTTTACATGAGTAGAATGTGTGCTTTTATTTAAAATTAGCTGACCCGGCCACGCCTTGCTGTGGCTATGTGTGTGAATGCTGTGGTGTTGATGGCTGCATCTGTGGGTGGTGGTAGTAGGAGAGGAGAGGGCTGGCAGCGGCTGTGGGGATGGTGTCCGGCCTGCCTTTCATGGCAGCTGCGGTGGGGAAGTGGGCAGTGGGCGGCCCAGGCTGGCTCTGGCGTTGTCGTCGTGAGCGGCTGTGGAGAAGGACCGGGGCCTTCCTTTCACGGTGGCGGGGTGGCTAAGGGGCCTGGGCGGCGGTTGGGCTGGGCCTGCATTTGATGGCGTTAACGGCGGCGACCCGGGCTGTGGTGACAGTGCCGGCCTAACTTTCACGGCTTTGTGAAACTCAAGAAGTTCCCCTGTTCAACTTCCGTCTGCCCCTTCTCTGTCCCCACCCCCGTTTTCAATTACCGGTTTGCGAGCTTGCAAATGGCTGACGGAGCTCTGAGGTTTTGCTGTGATGTATAAAAGTTGCGCCATTGTTTTGCTTTTGTAGCTGTAGTACCAGTATAGCCATCGCTAGAGGGTGCTGTTTTGCTGATGACATCTAATGCCTGTGATGGTTTTTTTGGCGTTTAAATGTTATTTTAGGTATGACAGGCGTGGTTTTTATGAATTTTTATTATGCCAGATTAGTATGCCATGGTAATGGAACGCTGTGTCCTAATTTGATGTGATTTGGTCCAGGGGTTACGCAGCAAGGGTGTTTTGGACAAACACGCAATGGGAACATTTATATATATATAGATGCATCTCTGGGTTATTTGTGGGGCATAGGAATTCGTTCCTTTCCCACCTGCAAAAATATAGTCCGTCCGTCCCCCCCAAGGTCTGAGGGACAGTGGACCGGCCCCCGGCTGAAAAATGTTGCTGACCCCTGAATTAAGCTATCTGTGGTGTGCAATCCTTTGGCTAGGGAGTGCCCCTGACATCTTCATCCAAAACACACCCTAACTCAAGTCAGTTTATATTTTAATGCTAGAAGAGAACTGCCGCAGAACAAAATCAGTTTAGGAATTTTCGTATTGGATTCTTTCACCCTTTTATTCTTCATGCCTCGGAACAAAAGTGTCCAACGGAGACTGCCATTGTTAAAATGGGGGTGATGGATCAGAGAAAAATACTGATGAATGCCAGTTTAAAACTCGGGTTTCTTCCACAGGTGGGCACCGAGGAAGCTCTGAGGCACAATGGCAAAGGACATGTGCTACATACAGAAGATCCTAGATGCAATTTCAGGTAGGGCTGGAAAGCCAGTGAGCAATCTATGTGGGCAGTACTGAGCTAGTTGGAAAACAAAGAGGTAACAAACTTCTTGCCAGTGCCAGTGAGGAGTGCGGAACCACCATTACCCATCCACACCTGACACCCTCACAATTCTGTTCCTGGAATGCTTTTTCCTTAGCTGAGATCTGATGCCAGACTTGCAACTTTGCAAAAAGAACTTGGGGAGAGGGGCTGCAGAATTCAGCACCAACGGTGAGGAGGGACGTCTGCTGTTATTCAAAGTGAACACCCCCCCCCCCAAAAAAACCCTGTGGTATTAACACCAGGGCCCCAAAGGGGAGGGGAAAATAAATCTATTTCAACAGCGTGATGCAGCAGCTAAAAAAGCCAATGCAATTCTGGGCTGCATCAATAGGAGTATAGCATCTAGATCAAGGGAAGTAATAGTACCACTGTATTCCGCTCTGGTCAGACCTCACCTGGAATACTGTGTCCAGTTCTGGGCACCGCAGTTCAAGGAGGATACTGAGAAGCTGGAACATGTCCAGAGGAGGGCAACCAAAATGGTCAAAGGCCTGGAAACGATGCCTTATGAGGAACGGCTTAGGGAGCTGGGTATGTTTAGCCTGGAGAAGAGAAGGTTAAGGGGTGATATGATAGCCATGTTCAAATATATAAAAGGATGTCATATAGAGGAGGGAGAAAGGTTGTTTTCTGCTGCTCCTGAGAAGGGGACACGGAGCAATGGATTCAAGCTACAAGAAAGAAGATTCCACCTCAACATTAGAAAGAACTTCCTGACAGTAAGAGCTGTTCGACAGTGGAATTTGCTGCCAAGGAGTGTGGTGGAGTCTCCTTCTTTGGAGGTCTTTAAGCAGAGGCTTGACAGCCACCTGTCAGGAATGCTTTGATGGCGTTTCCTGCTTGGCAGGGGGTTGGACTGGATGGCCCTTGTGGTCTCTTCCAACTCTATGATTCTGTTTCAGCCCAATATGGTGTTCAGGCTTTCTGTACACACCACAGGGTGTCAAAAGTGAAGACTTACTAACTTGTCCATTTACCAGATATTTGAGGTACAGACCTTCCGGTTCCGCCCCCCCCCCAAAAAAATCCATAGGAATCCTCCCCTTTCATTCTGCAGCCAAGTGTAGAAGGAACTGAGTTTTGAATTGCCATTCATTGATGTTTCTTCTTAGAAAGGCTTTCATTGTTTTCCTCTTGTTTTCACCGAGGTCTTGAGGACCACCGCAAAGGAACCACCAGCTGCATCAATCCCAAGCTTGGTTCCATGAGTCCTTTGGAGCCATTTGCTCTGAAAGTGCTTTCTGCTCACTTATTTTGCCACTCGGTGATCTGGATTATCTAAATTAGTACCTTTCAGTCTTTTCATCCCAACCCACAGCATGGGACTGACTTAATACTGTAAACCGCCCGGTGATCTTTGGATGAAGGGTGGCATATAAATTTAATAAATTATAATACTTTTTAAACTCTCTCATCCCAGCTTTCGCTTCCTTTGTTTTCTCCAGCCTCTCATCTCTTATAACTTGGACCCTCCAAACTTCCTTTTATCCAAAGCTAGCATACAGCTATGGCACCCTTGTAGCCTCAAGCCAGTTTTCTCTGCTTCTGACCCACAAATGCTTTAATTTCATCACCATTTATAAATAGATGTTCTGTTAGTAAGAAGGGAAAATCCAAGGCTACACTGTGACCTTTCATCAAGCAGAAATTGCTTTGCTAAATAAAGCCGAGTGTGGGTCTTGCCACACTGCTTGTCTGGATGGGAGACGCAACAGAATAACATACTAGGGTGCTGTATTCAGCAGTAATTGCAGATCAAAGTTTGAGGTCTGCCGTGCAAAATTAACAAGACACGGACATGTGAATCCTCTGTTTCTGCAGGGTTAGCTACCAACTAAGACAAATTTAACCTCATCAGCCAACTCACACTGGACTTGGTTTTCTCAAAAGGGCAGGAAAGAGGTTGAATTGAGGGCAGGGTATTTTTAGCACCATTCACTCATCACGGCCAGAGATTTCGGCTGTCAGCAGCTTTTCCCTTCTGCAGAGGTAGGAGAACTACCTGCAGAGGCTGATGGATCACATTGATTTTCAGATGGTACTAGGGGGCTTTGTGGCCGGCGCTCTTGTCATAGCCCAGGTTGGTCTGCTAAAGCAGTGTTCCCCAACCTTGGGCCTCCAGCTGTTTTCGGACTACAATTCCCATCATCCCTGACCACTGGTCTTGCTAGCGAGGGATGATGGGAGTTGTAGTCCAAAAACAGCTGGAGGCCCAAGGTTGGGGAACACTGTGCTAGAGGACCTGGCAACTGACATGGTCATTCCAGAGCAGTATTCAGGTGGCTCCTGTATGCTGAGGGATCCAGCTTGAATGCAGGAAGAGGAAAGCTTGAATACAATCAAACATTAGTACATGCGGATTATTAAGCCTACTCAGTGGTAGTGAAGGCTGCAAAGACGACTTTCTTACCTAAATGCCAGGCAGCTGAACTTTTCCAGGTGGTTCAGTGTCTTTTATCTCCTGGCCCAAATGAGTCTGTGGAACCCCCAGCAGCCTGCTGTGACTCATTTGCATGACATTTTGAGGATAAAATAAATAATAATAATAATAATAATAATAATAATAATAATAATAATTTTTTATTTGTACCCCGCCCATCTGGCTGGGTCCCCCCAGCCACTCTGGGCGGCCTCCAACAGGTATTAAAATACATCAAAATCACAGGTTAAAATCTCTTGCATCTGCCAGGCCCGGGATTCCACTGTTGCAGCCAATCCATCTCACAAGGCATCCAGACTACTGTCTGGTTCAGTGTTATTGGAGGAGTTTCAGTTGGCAGGGTTCAAAGATGTGGACAATGTACCGTATTTTTTGCTCCATAACGCGCACTTTTTTCCTTCTAAAAAGGAAGGGGAAAAGTCTGTGCGCGTTATGGAGCGAATGCATGGTCCCTGGAGCTGAATTGCCCAGGGACCAAAAGCAGATCCAGCTTTTTCTTTTACAAAGAGAGAAGGGGGTGTTGAAAGGCTGCCGCTTTACAGCTGATCAGCAAGAGATCGGGAGGAGAGATAAGGTCCTTCCTGCAGAGGAGGCTGTTGGTTTCCCCAGCTACATGTGACTGGCTGATTAGATTATCTGTTTGGAAACTGTAGAAAGGGCTTTGAGCTGATCCTTTTGCAACTGGGGGTTTTCTTTGCAAAAGCAGCAGCACAACTTTGAGCTGCTCCTTTTTGCAAAAGCAGCAGCACAACAACAAGTTTGAGCTGATCTTTTCGCAAATGGGGCTTTTCTTCTTCCAAAAGAAGATGCACAACTTTGAACTGATCCTCAAAAAGGGGGGCTTTCCCCCTTTCCTCCTAAAAAAACTAGGTGCGCGTTATGGTCCGGTGCGCGTTATGGAGCGAAAAATACGGTACTTGGATTGGTGTGTGAGCAACCACTTGCATACCTGACTCTTGCCCTCCATGACAGGTAAGATGTAGCAGTGACAAATGGTTGGACGGGTGATTAATGGCAGTAAGACAACTTCTTAAGAAATATTCCCCAGGCCCAGAATGTCTTAATAATTGTAGACTGGTCAAACATCTCCATTCCAGGAAGTGTTCCAGAGCAGGTAGTCACTGAACAAATCTAGGCAATATTGGCTAAGACTGATTTTCTGGATCTATTTAAATTTTCTGGATCTATTCTTTGCTACCATCTCCTCCTTTTTCTGGGTGCCTTCAACTTCAGCAGTGGTTTTTCAAGCTCTCTTAACATGTCTCCTCCCACTGAAATGCAGCTCACACCAGCACCAATTTTTAAAAGCTTAAAAAAAGGAGTGAGGAAATATGCTGAAAAAAGTGGGGTCCCAAGTAGGAATCTGGTACTAAATCACGTCTTGAGTCTGCAAAGGTTGATGACTACTTTCTTACAGGGTGGCTTTGCCATAAGAACCATATTTTGGAGCCATCTCTTCTGCGTTCACATACTCCATACTCCCCCTTCTGTGGCTGGCGTTTCTTCTGCATATGGTGCTGGTGCTTTAAAAACTGTTTGGTCACACTAGTAGGATTGGTGAACTTGTGCGCCATCATTTTAAAATGGCATCTTTTATACTGCCCTTCAAATTCGCCTAAAAACTCAACCTCTGGTTTTTTGGTTCTTCCCCAAATTCTTGGTTTTAAGGCTAAAATATTCAGCCAAAGTACATCCATAAAACACCGTGTACACGGATAAATACACAGCACAAACAGTTCTCTAGACCCAAACAACAAAGGAATTGAGTGTCAAGACCAAAACACATTAGGTATTGTGTCTGCGGTGTCCTAGGATTGGCATCTTAAGTGTTCTGCCATTATTCCTGGATTACCCTGTGCTGCCCCCTGCTGCTCCACCTTAGTTATTAAAATGTTATCAGCACATTCCTAGTAGAGCTATGCCATATTGCATTTGCTCAGCTGATACCGGAAACCAACCATTCATTTCTGGAATGCAGAATGAGCTGTAAGGGTACCAGACTTTTGCCTCTACCAGTGTTTTTAAACTTTTTACATTCAGCGATAAAGCAGACTGGACCTAACGGCCAGGGGTCCCTTTACCTTTTTTATCTAAAGTAGAGAAGTCAAAGTGCAAATCTATCTGATTCAGCAAGTATGAAGTGAGATTCCTATTAAATTAATCCTCATTGCTTGCTGCTTCATGCTAGAAATAGTAACCAGAATTAGAGAAGTACAACATCCTCCAAGCCCAAAAGGCCGGCTGAGGTAACGACACTAAGAGTTGTGCAGGTACCTTCTTCACGTTGGAGATATAGCCCAGTGGGAAACACCACAAATATAAGCAATTATATGGTGTCAACATCTGATCTTTGATTTCAATTTTCATGTGAGCACATTTCAAGTACACAGGGACAATAAGGAAGTTATAAGGTGTGTATAAAAGCTGACAGTTGTGTTCAACAGGTTCTACTGCAAATAACAAAGGAAATTCATAACACAATTTTACAAGTTATAGCCACTTAGCAGTAAATTTAATATTGACGTTGACAGATGTCATTTTAGCGGTGCAGTCCACTGCCAGCAACAGACCCACCAAAATTATAAGCATCATGGAATTTACATGGTACAAGAAGTAAATAAGAAAACCATTTATATTTTAAAAATAAAACGTAAGGAAACTCTTGTAAAATGATTCCCATACAACACCCCCCCAAAATACCCCTGAAATACCCTCTTATTAAAAATGTGTTTGCAGATGCTTAGCCGCAGCATAAATATCTAGAACAATGCACATGGATAGTCAATGAAAGTTATCCCATTAGACATTTTTATCACTAAGGTCAACATTATCTTTGCTTTCTATATTTTTGGTGCTCTCATTTTTGACACTGGAAGAAAGGCTTTCTACTACCTTAGCTTCTATAGGTTCCACTGCAGGTTGCCCATTCAGTTCATCTTTAATTTGTTCAGGTAACTGACTGTTTTCCTTAGCTTTGCATTCCAAGTCCATTTCTTCCAGCACCTGCCCTGCGCTGTCTATGGCTGTTTTACCTTCTGCATCTTCTTCTTCTGTTTTACGTTCTACATCTTCTTTTCTCTTTGCTATGAACACCTCAACCCCCATCATTCTCAGGTAATGCAACCTCTCATTCTTGGCCACGAAAGCACGAAGGGAAGTCTTGCCCAGCCAGCCACAAAGCACAATTGAACACTGAAGACTATCTGGCTTGCTGCAAAAACAAGAGATCACCAGCATTAAAAATATTGAAAATTAATTCAATGACACAAACAGTTTCTGTAGGCTACTGCTTTCTCGGTTAATTGTAAATTCCGCTGCCACGTCAATGAGATGTACTAGTAGTTTTAAACAATACTGCTGGCTGGTTTTTAAAGTACTTTAATCAGAGCAGTGGCACAGCTCAGTGGTAGACCACATGTTTTGCCATGGAGATGATCACAGGTCAAAATCTCAGCACTTCCAGTTAAAAAGGATCTGTGGCAACAACAATGGGAAAACTCTCCCTGGGATCTTGGAGAACAACTGCCAGTCAGAGCAAATAATATAGAGCTAGATGGTCCTGTGGCCTGACCCGGTACAATGTGTGTTATTTTAAATTGAGTCCCCCCCCCCCCTGCTTGCATACTCCTTTAATTAATTGCCTTCAAGGCTAAAAGGGGAGGATGAAAATAAATAAATTGAAGGAAACAGCTAAGGAAGCTGAAAACTGAAGGAAAAGACTCCCAAGAGGTAAAGTCAGACATGAAAGTAAGAAGAGCGATGAAAGAGCTCCTGGCAGGGAATGATCTGGGAAAGAGCCTCCAGGACGAGGCTGCATTGTAAAGGTTTGGTCAAATACTCCTTGCCTTCCTAGGCGGTGGGAGCATCAACCTGCATTACTAGACGCCTCATTGAGAAATCACATGGTCTTTTATATTTCAACTTTTAAAAAAAGATTTAGGTGTTTGCTGATGGTTTTGTAAAGTTCTTTAGAGAAACAGGAAAATGGAGAAGGCAGGTGACCAGGTCCTCCCTTCTGTCCTTTAAAGCAGAGCTTTCCAAACTCTTCATGTTCGCCTGCATCATTTCACAACACAGTAATTCGGTTATTAGCAAACTGGAGATTACACTAACCCCTTTCCAGCCCCAGGATGAGCATGGGGAGCGTTTGCAAGACCACCTACACACTGCAGCCGACACACCAATGTGTTGCAACACACGTGGAAAGCTCTGCTTTAAAGGTACAATAGCTCTGAGATGTGGCCGTCACAGGTTTTATTAGAGTTAAGTACACAGGGGCATAAAGGCTTCAGTTTCCCCAAAGCCCAGTTAGCTACTGCCATACGGAAGCAGCCGCTGTTTGTTGCATGCTTTCATTTCCACCAGTTTCAATGGAAGGGAAGTTAACCTGAAATCAGTCAAACTCAGAAGTGCATCTGTATGTGCACATGCGCGCGCACACACACACACACAATGAAACAGTGCAGTTACTTACTTTGGATCTGGCTCATACTGCAGGACTATGCTCCCCATAGCTGCAAGAAAGAGCATATGCTTTTATTAGACAACATCAGGACCTGCTCCCATCTCACCCCATGCACCATCTATTTAATGGGAACAGAGTGAGGCAGCCAGCCAAAGACATCTGGATACAACCAGTCGGATTCAAGTTAAGAGGTGACTACGGTGTCCCACTGTTTTCAATGGGAGCTAAGTGCATCTAACTTAGCGAAGCTGATCGCGTAAGCCACTAGGTCAGTGCCTGAGGGCCACCACCTTGTTGAAGCTAAGCAGGCCTGGATCTAGTTAAGGGCTGGATGGGTGACCAATCACATGCTTGGGAATCACTGCCATGGGTTCCATAATGGCCATAAACATAAGAAAGTACAAATAAAGGAAACAGAATGGGCTTGATCCAGACTGAGCAGAAGTCCTACTACACGCCTGAAGCTTGTATACTCTTGGTATTCAGTCTGTGTTGATTGATAAGTAACTGCTTATTAGAAAGCTCTGTTCTTCAAAGTTAAAAATAGGGAGTAACTATTACTATGAAATCTATGGAGCTCAGGGTAAGCAGGACAGCAGTCAGAGCTGAATAGTTAGTATATTTCCTTCCGCACATGATGCCTTTTACCACTGTGAGAAAAGAATGAACCAGGATTGGAAATCCTCAGAAGTGAATACTTACCCATTCCTTTGACTTGATTGCGCACCTCATTACTAAGTTTACTTAAGAATGGGTTTTCTTCTGTCAGCAGCACTTTAACATCTTCTATGCTGGCATTTACAATCCTTGCATTAATGAAGGGATACAGTGTATATATCCCCTGGATGTAAAATAGAAAACCTATTATTAAAATGCGGTCCTTGCTTTCTTGCAAGAATAGGCTTGGTCATTTTACTGGTCCAACACAACAACAACAACAACAACAACAACAACAACAACAACACACCAGCACCAATAAACACCCCCTTTAAATGCATGTTTTTTAGTATTTGGACCATTATATCTAAATAAAAAATAGTCAATTCATTCTTCCTCCCTCCACCCCCAAACCAGTTCATTGTTGTGAAAGAAAACTTGCACTGAACTGATAATCTCTTACTGGTCAATTGTATGTTAAAACAAATGAAAGCAGAATATCCCTAAAACTTTCAGCCCCTACACTTTAAGTATAACAGTCTCAGGGAGGTAATGCACATTTGTCAGGTTTCAATTTTATGGGATAGGAAAAAATACAAGGGAAAGTCTTTTCTATACATGTGGAGACCTACAATGGAACTACAGAAATGTTCATAAGCCTGTCAGGAAAAAAACCTTTACGACAGAAAACACGTCCTCAAAAGGGACAAAAATGCACAATGCACCCAACAACAGATTAATAAATTTAAGCACAAGAGAGTTGGATCCAGAGTCTTCTCCCAAATGAAGGCAAACAAGCAAAAACAAAAACCATTTTTTGAAGCAACCGTGCTTTTGCCTTTAAGTGCTAGAAGCAGCTTACATCCCACCTGTGGACAACTTACACTCAAGGGGAAATATATGCACTTATCCCATTGGTATTTTAAGATTTACTTTGAATTTTCACAAGCTGTAGCCCTTGCATTTCACAGCCGCTTAGCTGAACTGATCACAATTTTTTCTCTATACATACACAGGTGTGGGTGTGAGAGAGAGAGGTCTGCCAATTAAGTGTCATGAACCTTATGCAATGAAGTTGGCTGCAAAAGCAAACACCAAAATAAACCTGTCTTTACCCACAAAAGACGCTTTGTTTCAAGCCATAGCATAAATAAAATACTTTCACAGCATAACCGTAGTGCGCTCATTGTTACCTCTTGCGCTAATCTGAAGGCACAGCCAAACTGTTCCCCATCGCTATTGCGGGACCACACTTTTATCCCAGTGTTAATAACCTAAAAACAGGGTTGAAAAGAAAGCAAGATACAGTATTAACATGTGACTGTCCTCACCAAGCTGACCAGAGGAATTGCTTCCTTTCTTCATTTTCCTCAGCAGTGGGACATTCTAGGCACAATTTACACTTTTAAAGCACTCTTTTCTCCTATGGTTGTCAAACTTAAGATCCCTTCATTAGAAGTTTCGCTATGGAGGCGAGTCTTTAACTACTGGCTGACTCTATGGCATAGACTACCCAACTATTATCTTATTCAATGCCTATGGCGAGACGAATTTACCAGCCCATGGTCGAATAAAATCCATGCTAAACTCCTGTTGTACGGAATCTCTCCGTCTGATGTACTGAATCTAGATCTCACCTCAGCCAAGAGTCATTAAACAAAGACTGGATGATGTTGAATTACAACATAATCTTGTGACGGGCGGAGGAGTTTGTTCTCCGTTGAACCTAAGTATTACTCCTATGCCTCAGATTCCATCATATCTGTCCTCTCTTTCCGTTGCGTCACATAGATTCGCATTCATCAAAGCAAGGTTCAATGTGTTTCCATCCAATGTACTGAGTCACAGGTTCTCTAAAGGCCAAGTTTCCGTTTTATGTGCTTGCGATAATAAATCAATAGAATCCCTTTACCATATATTGTTTAATTGCCCCCTGTACACTGCAGCTCGGACCAGCATTCTGAATCCAATAATCTTGGAGATTGCTAATAAACCATCTGAATCTCATTTGGCATGTGTACTGCAAGACAATGACCCGCACAGAACACTGCAGGTAGCAAGATTTCTGATTTCAGTTCTCTCGTATAAGAGACGAGCTGGAATGTTACATGATTATTGATATTTCAACATATTATTTTTAATTATTCTTTGAAATTGTAATAGTGATATACTTAAAGATTGTGTCCCCTAATTGTGGTGGTGTTTTATAGCTATATTTATTTATGTACCAGAAATGCGTATCCGTGTTTTTTATGTTTTATGTTTTGAGTTTTCTATTTCTGTGGGCTTATAGCCGAAATAAAGATCTACTACTACTACTATGGTTGTCAACGTGGCATTTCTGGTCTTCAAAGAAGCTAGCTCAGACATAGGCAAACTCGGCCCTCCAGATGTTTTGGGACTACAACTCCCATGATCCCTAGCTAACAGGACCAGTGGTCAGGGATGATGGGAATTGTAGTCTCAAAACACTGCTTATTTACAGACACTAAAACTGTCAGGGAAAGACTGTGCTCCACCTGGATCAAGTTAAATGTAATGGCGGAAGACAGCTTTGACAGACAGAAAGAGAAGTACAACCATGATGGATCATCAGACAAAAGGCCTAACTCAGGGGTCAGCAAACTTTTTCAGCAGGGGGCCGGTCCGCTGTCCCTCAGACCTTGTGGGGGGCCGGACTATGTATTGAAAAAAAATGAATGAATTTCTATGCCCCACAAATAACCCAGAGATGCATTTTAAATAAAAGGACACATTCTACTCATGTAAAAACACACCATCCGCAGGCCAGATTTAGAAGGCGATTGGGCCAGATCCGGCCCCCAGGCCTTAGTTTGCCTACCCATGGCCTAACTCAGGCATATGCAACCTTGGCTCTCCAGATGTTTTGGGACTACAACTTCCATGATTCCTAGCTAACAGGACCAGTGGTCAGGGATGATGGGAATTGTAGTCCCAAAACATCTGGAGAGCCAAGGTTGTCTATGCCTGGCCTAACTGGTCCAGCATTCTTCTCATACTGCCCATGGGAGCCCCACAGGCAGGGCAGGAGTGAATAGCATTCTGCAGCTTCTGATCCCCAGCAACCAGAAGTCAAAGTTATCACCATCCCTACCCCCAGGACTATTGTTGATTTTGACTTTCTTACTGAGACAAGAAATACAAGTCAAACCTTCAGCTTTTCACTGTTGTTCAGGAGCACATTCCTTATTTCCTTGGAAACCATGTATAACTGCCTTTTCTTCCCTTCCTGAGTACGAGTTAACAAATTCATCTTGGGAAAGGAAGGATCCAATGCATAAAAAGTCCTAATAAACAAACAAACAAATATATTCAAGTTTTATTATTCTGTAGTTATTATATTGTCGATGTTTAAGCTGTATTTTTGGTATGTTAACAGCTCTGACTCTTTTCTGGAAAGATAAACATAAGTATTGACCTTCATAGGACCTGTGAACCTGTAACTTGAGAAGCTGAATTGATTATTATTATTTAACTCAACATATATTATGAAGATTTAAAGCAAGTTAATATCGGGCCAATAATATACGTAGACCACACATCAGTGATATTTGAATAGATTTGCAACAATTCTGCTGAAATATATACTGGATGGAGACTGAATAATCCTTTCATGCAGAATAAGGCAACTTCTTGAGGATTTGAGACATAATTTCTTTTTTCAAACGAACAGAACAGAATGAATGGATTAACAGTTTAGAAAAGATTTAAGGTGCATATCCGAGGAATATAAATAAGGCAGCTTCTCTTCAAAAGAAACAAAAGCAATATGCAGAGAGTAATAAAAAACCAAGATGTTAGAAAAAGTACTGTACATAAAGGATGCAAAAATGTAAGCTAAAAATAGCCAAGAACTAAGCTGAAATTATTAGACACTCACCACAACAGCAAAACCTTTGCTATACTGTGTGAGACAGCAAGGCAAGTTCAGGGTAAGACAGCAAGTTTCCCTGCAGCTGGGTGTACATTGCAACCTAAAGTTGTCCAGCTTTTTTGCTGCACAGTGCTCTTTTTAAAGATGTGTTGTCTGCCCACCGAACCACATGAGTGGGCTTCTTTCTTAATTTCTTGTAGGCTTTATTTAGCTTGCTGAAAGGGAACCTCTGGCCCACAAGCCTAAATTGATTTGGGCTAATACATTTAGCATACTGAATCCTGAGTGTGTCTGTGCTTTGTCCAAGTAGACAGAAACTACGGTAAAATAATGTCAATAGAACACTTGACTTGAAAATAAAAAACGGAGAAGATGGATTGACTGACATGTCACATGGTAGATTTAACTTTGAACTGTTGGCTACTCAATGAAACGTCTGTGATAATTTGTGTTATTATTAATAATTTATTATTAATATAAAATGGAGAAGCGGGGATCACATATTTACGAAAGGAACCTGCAGATTTAAAAAATGGATTGGTCGTTTCATTTCTTCCCATGATTCCGTTGTCTGGATCCAAAAACCAGTGACGGTAGGAGAAAATGCAATAGCGGTATTCTGTGAAATCTTCTGGGAGCCAGCAGTATAGCACCACAACATTACCAAGAGGTTATTGTGCAGGATGTGAAATGTGGTGAATAAGGAAAATAAATACAGGTTGTTATGTGGCATATACTTATGTTGTATGAAAAATGAAACATATTTTCTTACTGAATAGGTGAAAACAGTGAATCGTCTTCAGATAGAAACACAAACGGGTCTTCTTTAAATCCAAAAAGCTTCATTTTTTTAGACGGTGGAGGCCTGGAAGTAACAGATTTATACAGGGTCAACAGTTTTTGGATGGACTGGCAAAAATTCTGGTCAACAGGTTCCCCTTCTGCTCCACCAAAGAAGCTCCCCACCACCACTAGGAGAGCCTGCCATTTTTGGGTAGACAGTTTTGGCTGCTCAGAGAGAAGGCTGGTTTGGCAGTGAGGCATGCCAATGCCAGCATCCTCCCCTCCATCCCTCTCAAGTTTAGAGCTGGAAAGGGAGCAGAGGTCACCACACAACTGCTGAGATTATCTCTGCCCACCTCTGCAGTTTTAAAATTGAGAGGAGGGCCAAACTCTCCATGTCGAAACCTGGATATATCAAAGTTGAGCAGTACAGGAAGAATTTTAACAGATTTCTGTATTTTGCTTAGAGTGAGAACTGCCAGAAATATATTTCAAAAGATTGGTTCAACAGCAGTTCTAGAATCCTCTCCCGGGATATGCTCACTATCTGTTCCAACTCTACAATTCTTTGATTCTATGATATTCACTAATGCAGAAAAACAGAACCACATAATACTACTACCGGTACTCTAGTATGTGGAAGTTCAGTTTTCAAAGTATTCCATATATATTCTCAGTCATCCTTAAAAGAGCCCAGTATACTAGTCCACTATTACCATTATAACACATAGTGGTTGGGGCTGGGAGGATTATTGCTTATAGCCAACTAGTAAATTCATGGTTCTAGATTCAGGTAGGCAGCCATGTTGGTCTGACGCAGTAGAAATATATAAAAATAAATAAATAAAATGTCCAGTAGCACCTTAGAGACCAACTAAGTTTGTTCTTGGTATGAGCTTTCGTGTATCTGAAGAAGTGTGCATGCACACGAAAGCTCATACCAAGAACAAACTTAGTTGGTCTCTAAGGTGCTACTGGACAATTTTTAATTTTTTTTATATAGTAAATTCATGGCAGAGACAAAATTTAAACAAGGCTTTTCCACCTTGTAATTCTACCTAATCATTACGTTACACCAACTTTCCAAAACAAGTACAGTAGTTCCATATCAATCATCACAGGGATGTCACAATCAAAACCATGCATGTGAAGTGGCCCTCACAGGTTGGTTTTGCTAAGGGCAAGAAAACAACATGTTGAGAAGGCTGAGCGGAGATCGTATCTCAATAAGGCTGCCTTTGCGGTTCTATGATCTCAAGAGCTTCTGGATGGAGAGAAAATCATGGGGCAATTTCAGCTTCCCTACATGCTGGGAGAACCAGCAAAAGCACAGATACAGACAAATGGCTCGGCTTGACTATCTTTAACAATGGCAAGCTTCATTTTAGTTTCTTACCCACAAACTCCATCCTTCTTGTTTTCAGTAGTCTCAGTTACAAAGGAGTCTCCATCCTTTGCTTCTACGGCAACATGGTCTTCAGCAGTTTCTAAAGAACCCTGCTCTGCAGCTACAGACACTGTGCTGATTGTCTTCTCTGGCAGCCGGTGCTGCAGCTATTCCAAAACAGAAGAAACAGGTCTTGATGCATAAAAAAGGGTCTCAAATGTTACAACATACACCATTTCCCCTTACCACTGTTTAAATCATATCTATTAAGTGCGGTAGCGGGGAAATTATGCTTTTCATAATGCACTGAAATTCACAGTTACAAACCATGTACAAACCATGTACTTTATGTTTTATTTTATTTGATAGCAACAACAGATCCGCATCCCTGTTGAGTGGGACACCAAGTTACACTGATAAACTTCACTTCCATCTTTGGTAGCTATTTTTGTTCTTTCTTATGTTTTTTATTTAGCTGTGCTGCTTTTTTTAGTCTTACAGAATTACAGATGAGCTTTGAGCTACATGTGTCTGCATGCATATGTCTTATGTAAATTGTCATAGTGTACCATTTTACACTGAGGGACCCAGGTGGCGCTGTGGGTTAAACCACAGAGCCTAGGGCTTGCTGATCAGAAGGTCGGCGGTTCGAATCCCCACGACGGGGTGAGCTCCCGTTGCTCGGTCCCAGCTCCTGCCCACCTAGCAGTTCGAAAGCACATCAAAGTGCAAGTAGATAAATAGGTAGATAAACAAGTTTTTTTTGCTTCTAATATAGCACGGTACATCCATTTTTTTTTACCCCATGAAATCTCCCACGTTTCCGGAATATAATTTAAAATTAAATTTAGTTCCCCTAAATAACAATTTCTTTTTATTACTCTTGCTATAAATATCCTTACCTCGCACCAAAATGATCTTATCATCGGGCAGGTAATCAACACATGTACTAAGTAAGCATTTTTACTTGCACTTTGATGTGCTTTCGATAGGTATATCAATGTATTCGAATCTGAATTGTCAAATTGTGTTATTATTGTTATTATGGTTTTTGTTGTGTTTTTTGCGGTTGATGTTTGTATCGAAAAAACGATTAAATAAATTTTAAAAAATTTCACCAACTGCACTTGAAAAATCCCCTTGACATCCATTCTCAAAAACAGTTCCCCTTTGTGGCCTGGGGTGAGTGAGAGGGGTTGCTCTATGAGACACAGAAGCCCACAGTCCCCTGGGGCCACCAAACTTGTCTTGGGGGTCTTGGGATCCTAGCTTCTCTTTCACGACATGTTGCAAAACCGTTCCAACTAGAGCAAACATTACCTTGGGCTGACGCTTATTCCACGGCATCGGAGATTTTTTAATTAATACAGCTACAAAGAAACCTCCAGTATTCTGATGATGTGGTAGAATTCTGAAACTAGATAAAGACACAGATTTTGTACCACTCTGCACCACCTAAGGAAGGAAACTGAGGTCCAGTTTATGAACAAAGAAGTTTATACTTTTTGGTATATATATATTTTTAAATCAAGCCAAATGAAATCTAAATGAACTGATTTTCTACCATTATTTTTTTTCTGAACTATCATATATTGAATAAAGAATTCAGAACAGTGACATTTTCACAGTATTTGACTGCTTTAGGTTAAGGAATGTATCATAAAAGCAAATATCCAAATGATTATGAAACATAATTTTTAATCAGCTTGAGCTCAACCGAAAAGGATGATATAAATGTAAAAAGGTAAAGGGACCCCTGACCATTAGGTCCAGTCGTGTCCGACTCTGGGGTTGCGGCGCTCATCTCGCTTTACTGGCCGAGAGCCGGCGTACAGCTTCCGGGTCATGTGGCCAGCATGACAAAGCCGCTTCTGGCGAACCAGAGCAGCGCACGGAAACGCCGTTTACCTTCCTGCCAGAGCGGTTCCTATTTATCTACTTGCACTTTGACGTGCTTTCGAACTGCTAGGTTGGCAGGAGCTGGGACCGAGCAACGGGAGCTCACCCCGTTGCAGGGATTCGAACCGCCGACCTTCTGATCAGCAAGCCCTAGGCTCTGTAGTTTAACCCACAGCGCCACCTGGGTCCCTATGATATAAATGTAGTAACAAATAATAACAGCTTTTTTTTTGCTTTAAGAAAGTTGATCTGGTTTCCTGCATTGCCACTTAAGCAGTCATCCCCAACGCACACATACTTTTTAAAAAAATTAAAAGTGCTTACAGCTGTCTGAGCAGCCCTGTTTAGGGAGGCTTTTAATGTATAATAGATTACTGCATTTTAATGTTCTGTTGGAAACCGCCAGAGTGGCTGGGTAAACCCTGGCAGCCAGATGGGTGGGGTATAAATAATAATAATAATATTATACTTCACAACTGTATCCAATTAACAAGTCCGCCAATTTCAATGGCTCTACTCTGAGCACAACTTAGTTGGATGCAACCTGATATTTAGATGAACCTGAACTAAAACACAGTCTACAGTTCTGAGACCACCAACAAACGACCCTGAAATAAACATTTCCTCATCACAATCAACTAGGAACTGCAAGAGTATGCTGAGCGCGGAAACAATCAGCTGCAAGAATACCCACCAGCGCTCCAAATGTAACGCTTTAAGTTTTTCTTCATCTTTTAAGGGGAACATGGTGGGCCGGATCTGGGTTTGCCTGTTGGAAGGCACTTCACTCCAGTCTTCAAACCACTGGCCATCTTTTGTCATTACCTAGGTGGGAAAATGTACCAGTTAACAATGAGGGCGGCCTCAAGTTTGCCAATGACAAGTCAGCATATTACAAGAGGAGACTGTTAAATAGCAATTTCAGATTTTATTAAGATTTTAAGACTCAGCCCACTAGGTGAAATAGATGAATCTGCTAGAAAGCTGGATAATGTGATTTTATACCCCCTGCCTCAGGGTGAAAGCCTGCTACTGGGGATAGATTCTGCCCCCTCCAAGAAACAGTCACGGGGAAGTGCTTGTATGAATGTTTTATCTAGGGAGTGTATTGTTGTCTTGTTGCCTGCTTGTAGTGGAACTTGCTGCCAAGGAGTGTGGTGGAGTCTCCTTCTTTGGAGGTCTTTAAGCAGAGGCTTGACAGCCACCTGTCAGGAATGCTTTGATGGTGTTTCCTGCTTGGCAGGGGGTTGGACTGGATGGCCCTTGTGGTCTCTTCCAATTCTATGATTCTATGATTCTATGTTAGTACTTGGGTCTCATGAAGTCGACATGCAAAGGGGTTGTTGCTCAAGGATGTAACACTTGTAGAATGTGGACAATGTGATTTGAGGGTGTACCAGAATAGTAAGTTTGAGTATATTCATTAGTTTGATGTTTGTGCGTTCATCATGTAAATGTGGGCTTGAGTGGAACTGAATGGTATTTATTCTTAGCCATTGTGTTTATTGCTATATATAGAGTGCAGTGGATTTAACTGGTTTGTTTAATGGTAAGACTGATTCATGCATGGTGTTATGGAAAAGCGAATAGATTTTCTTTTGCCTTGTTGTTCATCATGCTATTTTAAAAGGTGGAATTTGCACTTGATGGTTGATTTTCATTTGTAATATTTTCCTTCCTGATGTTTACAATATGTTCAAAAGTTAATCTGTTTATTTGTTTACTATGAACATACTTTGCATTTTTGTAGCTGATTTTTATTTGTAATGTTCATTTTCATGCCAAAGAGGATGCTCACTTTGGTTGTTAATTGTGGTTTATAGAATGCAGAAATTCTCTGTTACTTTTCTCTATTTGCTAATTAAATGTTTTTAACCTATGCTGTAAACTGCTTATAGTTTCATTTAAATGCAATTTGTCCAAACAAACAACAAACATTGTGTTCAAACACACCCCTATGTAATGTATTTGAACAACACAATTCCCCCCCCCCCCGAACCCAGAATATCTCAACTCTGCACCAGATTAGGAGTTTTCTCAGTCTCAGGTATCCTTCTCTAATTCCCTCAAGAGACTGGAGGTTACTGTCTGGGTAGGTGAAAGTTAACTTCTTGGAAGCCAAGGAGTGCCATAAAAATGGTAAGAGCTTTTTCCTAACAGGGAAGTGGGAGTTGAAGAATGAACTGCTACAGAACAGTAGTGTTCTTTCTTTCTTTTTCAATTTTTTTAATTGATTTTAACAATTTTAAGCACATTACAATACCGTTAAATTTTCATCCTTCCCCCCCTCTCACTGGGGGAAGCAAATTTCCAATCCCCTCTCACCGGGAAAGACAATAAACATTTCACATTTAACATAATTAACATACACAATATCATTGCTTGGGTCTGGCCCTTTTCTGTAGGCCAGATATTCTTCCTTTCCTCAAGTTCATTTTTCGGTTGACCTCCTCAAGTCCCCCCCTGTTGAATTCATTGTCTATCCTCTTTATCAGTTTTCCAAATTCATGAACACATCTATTTTTACCCCAATATTATATTTTTCTTTCCATTTCCTTGTCCTTTTCCACAAAATCATAAAATACCAAAATCATTTTCCTTCTTACATTACCAATCCTATTTCTACTTAAACTACCGGTAACTCCTTTTTATTTTTCTATACCTCGGCTCCTAACTACTTCTGATACTTTCCTAAACCATTATCAATTTCCCTTACTCCAACCTAATTTTATACTCCTAAATTTCTTCTTTTTGCACTCTTTCCTTCCTCCGGTCTCGAAATTTTTAGCTATTTCTCTCCCCCCACCCCACCCCTCTATCCTCCCAGAACAGTAGCGTTCTTTTGCTTCAGCGTATGTTCATTTCCTACTCAACATAGGATTAGAAGACAAACCCAATAATCTGTGCCAGGAGACAGAGGACATGTATCTTTAGGGCCGCTATTCTTTCAGACAGAGAGAAGTTTATTGAAACCCTGGAGAGCTTCGCACAGGTCTGATTTAGGGAAACAAGAAATAGTTCAGCGATTGATGACATTCTTTGCACATAGAAAGATCCAAGCACCTGACACCTCTAATTAAAAAGCATCTCGAGTAGTATGACTAGGAAATACCTCTATTTCAGATCTTGAAAAGCTACTGCTAGCCAGGATAGATAATGGTCAAATGGTCTGATCCGGCGCAAGGCAGTTTCATATACCCATAAACACATGACTACTCATTTGATTTTAGAACTAACAGAATGAATACTTTTCTCTATTAAAGTTTGATTGAGATTCTATTACAATACACATTTCTATTAAAAAATACCTTCCACTGCGTAACCCCAGGCATCCTTTTCAGACCAGGCAATTCAGAAGAGACATCAGCAAGTTCTAAGGCACCTTTGAACAAATAAGGTTACTGTAAATAAGAGATAGCTAGGAATGTTACGCAGTGCCAACTCTGAGAAACTATCCAAAGCCAAGAAAAACAACATGTTTTGAAGCGACACAATTCTTTATATGATCTGCAAACAATGAAGGTTGGCAATTGCATTTCTCTAACTCTGCCCACGTTATCTCCACAGGATTGCTGTAAGAAGCATTACCTATTCATTTCAGCCAATGAATGAAGCATAAGAGAGAGCGTGGGGGGTGCATGGAGACGAACACAACAATTCTAACCAGGTCTACTCTGAAGTGAGCCCTATTAAATTCAATGGGGCATACTCCCATGTGAGTGGGATAAGGATTGGGTTGTGCAGAATTGTTAAGACAGCAGAGAGCATTGTTGGCTGCTCACTCACCAGCTTAGAGCAAATTTATACCACCAGGTGCCACAGAAAGGCACTGGACATAGTAGGAGATCCATCGCACCCTGGTCACTGTTTCTTCGAGCTCCTGCCATCGGGACGGAGATACAGGACAATGAAGGTGAGAACAAGCCGTCTCAGGAACAGCTTCTTCTCCAGAGCTATTTCGGCCTTGAATTGAAAGTCTGGACTTTGAAGTCATTTTATTTTACTTGTTATATTGTATTGTATTGTACTGTTTTAATTAGTGTTTTGTAGTTATTTTAAATTTATGTGGCGTGCCTTATCTGAGTGGATAGAGCGACCAAGTAATTTCGTTGTTCCCGCCAGGGGACAATGTCAATAAATATTATCTTATATTATCTTAAATACAGTCACTAGGCCTGTGCACCAGATTTAGCTGAGGCCCGAACCAAGCTGACTCAGAGGCACCCAGATGTGATCAACCCCCAATTGCCCAGAGTCGGGTGTCCTGGAGCAATACAGGACTGTCAGGAGGTGAAGCATCCGGCAAGAAAGAAGCAGGCATGGGCAGGAAGAAGGACACTGTGTAAAAAGGCCTTGAGTAGGAGGGACCAAATTTAGGGTGTCGAATTCTGGAATGCATTCAGGTTCACAAGCAGAAGAACCTTAAAAGGGGTGTCAGGGTCGCATGTGAGAACTGCAGATTTGCATTCAAACTGCACACTTCAGTAGACTCCACTTCATGAAGTAATAATAATAATAATAATAATAATAAATTTTTTATTTATACCCCGCCCATCTGGCCGGGTCCCCCCAGCCACAGGATCCTGATCAAGGGAAGTAATAGTATGACCCCATTCTGCCTTGGCCAGACCACAACTGGAGTCCTGTGTCCAGCTCTGGGCGCCACAATTTAAGGAGGATATGGACAAGCTGGAACGTGTGCAGATGATCAAGGGTCTGGAAACCTGGCCTTATGAGGAATGGTTGAGGGAGTTGGGTGTGTTCAGCCTGGAAAACAGCAGACTGAGAGGAGATATGACAGCTATCTTCAAATATCTAAAGGACTGTCACATGGAGCAAGCTCTTCTTCTCCAGCTTCGGAGGTTAGGACCTGAACCAGTGGATTCCAGTTACAAGAAAGGAGATTCCAACTAAACATTTGAAAAAACTTTCAGACAATAAGAGCTGTTCCAACAGTGGCACAGACTCCCTGGGAAAGTGGTGGACTCTCCTTCCTTGGAAGTTTTTAAGCAGAGGTTGGGTGGCCATCTGTCAGGGATGCTTTAGTTGAGATTCCCGCATTGCAGGGGGTTGGACTAGATGACCCTAGGGGTCCCTTCCAACTCTACAATCCTATGATTCTGTGACACTGGGCACATACTCCCTGCCTTCTTGGGTAGTGGGGGTAGTCAACCGCCACTACCCGATGCCTCCTTCAACCCAAATTGAGTATAGTTTATACAAATTGAGTATAGTTTAACACTTGATTCCACTATTATTGTCTGTTCTCACTATACAACCAAGAGATACACACACCTTCACTTTTTTCCAGCAGAGAGGCAATGACAGCTTCATTTTCAACAGGATTCAATGAGCAGGTAGAGTACACCATCCTACCTCCTTCTGCCAGTTGCTCAACTCCACGGGTTGCAATCCTTAACTGCAATCTGCAAATTCACGAATGGGTTAGCATCTCATCATCCTTTCCCAAGACAGTTGGTCATGAGATTTCAAGCTGACTTTGACAGCTAAATAATCCAAACATTGCTTTCAACATGTTTTGTCACACTGAAAGAGCTCAATTGTTCCTACCCATTCAACAAGTCAGTCAATTGCTGTACCATATACAAAGCCGTTTATATGTATGTAGAATACACCATTTATTAAGTCTTTTAAGTGTATGGAATAAGGACTCAACTAAGATGCAACCAAAGGATGTCCTTAACAAAAATTAAGGAGGCAACCTGAACTGGTGCTGGTGTGGTCCACTTAGGGTTGGATATTTGACAGTCAAAAAAAGTTTGCCCAAATAGCCAGTTATCTAATGGTAAAGTGTTTTTAAAAACATTATAAAAAATAAAAAAAATCCTTCCAGTAGCACCTTAGAGACCAACTAAGTTTGTTCTTGGTTTGAGCTTTCGTGTGCATGCATTCTGAAGAAGTGTGCATGCACACGAACGCTCATACCAAGAACAAACTTAGTTGGTCTCTAAGGTGCTACTGGAAGGAATTTTTTTATTTTTTGTTTTGTTTTGACTACGGCAGACCAACACGGCTACCTACCTGTAACTGGAACTTTAAAAACATTAACACTGTGAAAACAAAAGTAACAATCTACATGTCTGATCTGTATCCTAAAAAGAAAATCGTAATTACAGCTCTTATTGTGAAACAATGGCAGTTTTTAAAACTGTTAATTATTTAGCTTTATTACCTTTTTTACTGTTCCCTTCAACTAACTGACCTTTCAGCTAATGTCTTTTACTGCTGAGCTCCTTGACCATAGCATGACAGTATACCTATTATTTACTCTGCATTTGTTTAGTCATTAAGATGCCACAAGACATGTTGTTTTTTCCTGCAAAAGGGAACCTGGTCAATCCTCTTCAAACATCGACACGCTGGCATTCTTGGAATATCTGATTAGTCAATAGATACTTTAAGTATTGACCAATTGCTTACCCACAAGCTATTCTTGGAAATGTACTGAACACACTGAACTATAATCTGAAATGTCATGCAAAGGTACTGTATAACCCAGATAAACAACAAAGGAGCAGACTGCAAGACCATTACTCTCTACAATCTTTTTTTATCTGGCATGGACATACATAAGTCAGTATGCTATATTCTAAAATGTATGAGCAACCCTGGAAGAATTAATGCCTGGTTGGCCCAAGCTGCCTTCTTACTGTCAAGGGTTTGGTTGGGAAAGCAGCAGAGAGAATATAAATGGGGGAATGTAAGACTATGAATCTAGAAAAGCATCTGAAGTATTATCAATGGTGCAGTATTTGTTAATGAGAGTTTATATTGTTCTCACATTTGTTATTCTTTTCTCCATTCTGCAACATTTAAAAAATCAATTGTCAAATATCAAATTTTTGAAAACGAAGTTGAAGAAAACAAAAACTTGCTTTTATATATTTTAGTGGTATTCAAACAATTTTTACCCAGAGTAGACCCACTGAAATTGACAGGCATGACTAAGTTAGGTCTACTCTGAGGAAAACTTAGTTGAATACTACCTCTGGGTTTATACATTTATCTTACTCTTTCACACCAAGTTATTCTGAATTATTTAGTCACTGGCCTCTGTTTTGGACAACACAGTTATTACACCATCATGATACATCTAGGCATTTCAAGCAAAAGGTTTGCTCCTGTGCCCCACTAGGAATAAAACCTACATGCTTGCGATGTGTGTGAACCAATTTTTATCTTTACAGTAAACTGGCTTCAAATACCTTGGAGGGTGGGGAGATTAAAATACAAGGAAATTAATATATTTTGGGAAAATGCAAAGTTATTACTTGTAATCTTATTTTTATTCCACTGAAGTTCAAAAAGGATGTGATATTAGAAATAAAATGGTTTCTTACCCATGTAGCTGCAAGCTGTTTTGAGTAGTCCACTTTTTCCATACATCAATGTTTTTTCTCATGGTACCATCTCCACTGCAAGAGACATGAATTCCAATGAAACCAGTAAACTACATTCTGAGTCAGTAACACACCTCGTGTGTTTTGAAAATCAGAAATAATTGCATCATTGACTTATTATTTATTAATTGCTTTCTAAAACACTGTCACAAGGCAATTTACACATAAGGTAATTATAAACAGTGAAAATTTTAAAAAACAACTAACTAAAACTAAACCAAAACTAAACTAAAACAGTAACAAGTGAATGGTCATGGTAAAGAACATTTATCCACCTAGGAAAGCTTATTGGAGCAAAAATGTCTTCAGTTGTTTCTGGAAAGTGCAGATAGTAGGTACTGGTGGTATTTTGACAGGAATAAGGTAAATGTAAAGGTACCCCTGACCGTTAGGTCCAGTTGCGGACGACACTGGGGTTGAGCGCTCATCTCGCTCTATAGGCCGAGGGAGCTGGTGTTTGTCCGCATACAGCTTCCGGGTCATGTGGCCAGCATGACTAAGCCACTTCTGGTGAACCAGAGCAGTGCACGGAAACACCGTTTACCTTCCCGCCGGAGCGGTACCTATTTATCTACTTGCACTTTGACGTGCTTTCGAACTGCTAGGTTGGCAGGTGCAGGGACCGAGCAACAGGAGCTCACCCCGTCGCGGGGATTCGAACTGTCGACCTTCCGATCGGCAAGCCCTGGGCTCTGTGGTTTAGACCACAGCGCCACCCGCGTCCCTTTGTGACAGGAAAACTATTCCACAAAATAGAGGCACACTAAAAGCTCTGCTCTTAGCTACTATAGAGGAGGCTTCTGAGAGCTTTGGAACTTGCTGGAGAAACTGTCCTGCAGATGGCAGCTGTCTACTGGGTATAGAAGGGATCAGGCAGTCTCTTAAATAACCTGATACTGAGCTGTAAAGGGACCCCTGACCATTAGGTCCAGTCGTGTCCAACTCTGGGGTTGCGGCACTCATCTCGCTTTATTGGCCAAGAGCCTGCCTACAGCTTCCGGGTCATGTGGCCAGCATGACAAAGCCGCTTCTGGCAAACCAGAGCAGCGCACGGAAACGCCGTTTACCTTCCCACCGGAGCGGTTCCTATTTATCTACTTGCACTTTGATGTGCTTTCGAACTGCTAGGTGGGCAGGAGCTGGGACCGAGCAACGGGAGCTCACCCCGTCGCAGGGATTCGAACCGCCGACCTTCTGATCAGCAAGCCCTAGGCTCTGTGGTTTAACCCACAGCGCCACCTGGGTCCCTACTGAGCTGTATAGGGATGAATATATTAATACGAACGCCTTGAACTCGGCCTGGTAGCACATTGGCTGTCAGTACAAACCCCGCCATCAGGGTGTTATATGCTGGTAGCAGTTTGCCCCCCAAGAAACCTAGTCACCATATCCTGTAGCAGCTACAGCCTTTGCACCATCCCAAGAGTAGCCCCATATAGACTGTCTTATTGCAGTAATCCAGCCATGAGGTTACCAATGCATGGACAATTGTGGCCAGGCTGTAGTTTCTCCTGAAACACAAGTTGTGAAACTGATGGTATCAACCACTAGGTTCTATCAGCACCAGAAAATCAACAGACTAGATTTGGCAAAATGTGATGCACACTTTTGTAGTCTATTCTTTCAGTTACTCCTTCCCCTGTTTGTGTGTTTTTAAGCACAGCTGTTGTTAGGAAGACTATGGTTCAGTTTTTGAGATCTCTGCTATTTCAAAGCAGATGCATACTTCAAAGAAAAACCGAACAGGATGCAAAAGACAAACATGACACAGATAAAAGGCAATTGTGCACAACTAAAAATAACAATTAAGGCTGAGAAAATGTTACTATGCTTTAATTTTAGAAACTTATGAATTATTTTGTATTCCACACTTCTTCCAATGAGCACAAAGTGGCATGCATGAGCACTTTTCCTTCCCACATTTAGTAGCAATCCTGGGATATAATAATTTGCCCAAGGTTACCCACAGAGCTTTACAGTGTCTCTCAGATATAAATCCTCTCTCCCTACACAAGACATCACACCCTGGTTATCTTGATGTGATGTAAAGGGCATACTAGTATTAAAAAGTCAGAAGCACTACAATGCTAGCAACATTAAAAATAAATATAGCATACCTGCAAGGGACATCACATAATATCCTATCATAAAAGAGGATCTCCTTCTTTCCATTAGTGGTGATCTGTAAATTAGGGATGCTGGAAGCATCATGATTTACAACCATGATGCAAGGGCTGTTTAACCTCTTTGCTTGATGAACCAGTAAATAGCAACGCTTGTTGTCCACATCATTTGCAATTACAAATCCCTCTAAAGGAAAAAAAAAATTGAACTCTTTAGATTAAAGGGGGGATTTTGGAGGGGGGCAAGCAAATAAATTTTTCTGCAGTTTATTAGACCAGGTGCTCAAAAGAATATTAAGAAAACGTTATAAGCAAAAGCATAATTTATGAGGATTTTTTTTAGAATAATCATCAATATAAACATAAAGTACAAGAGAGGGGATGTCAATTGACGTTAACGTTTTATAGGACATTGTCTGATCTAATAAGCACATGATGTGATAGTTAAGTTACGTTTTGAGCATTATTTGAAATTATATAAAAAGAGAAGCCTGTTATAGATTTGTTTTTAAGTGGTTTTAATAAAACAAGAAAAGCATTCTAAGAAATTGTCAGTTATGAAACCACTAAGTAGCTTTGCCCACACACACAAAAAAACTCTGATGAAGTCAGGGCAAGGAGGAAGGAACCCTGTAGTGAGAGAGATAAGAGAAAAGAAGAATGGGAAATTAGTTATGTCAACACATAAGGTGAATGACACACTAGTGGCATTAAAGGTATGGGAAGAGAATATGAAGACTGATAGATGACAAAAACAGGATGAATCTGGGAAAGCAGAGGGACAGGAAAAGGCCAACACAAAATGACCAGACACAAGAAAGGGGATGAAACGCAACTAACAAAAACAAAAGAAGAGGAAGCCCATTTTTGATCCAGGCAAAAAACCCCAACAGGGAAAGGGTGCTTCTTGGGTGATGGCTTAAAGGTTCCAGTGTGGCCAAGTAACAGAAATAAAGGTAAACGTAAAGGGACCCCTGACCATTAGGTCCAGTCGTGTCCGACTATGGAGTTGCGGCGCTCATCTTGCTTTTAATCTGTGATATTTTAATGTATCTTTATATTTGTTGGAAGCCGCCCAGAGTGGCTGGGGAGACCCGGCCAGATGGGCGGGGTACAAATAATAAATTATTATTATTATTATTATTATTATTATTATTATTAGCCGAGAGCCGGCATACAGCTTCCAGGTCATGTGGCCAGCATGACAAAGCCGCTTTTGGCGAACCAGAGCAGCGCACGGAAACGCCGTTTACCTTCCCGCCGGAGCGGTACCTATTTATCTACTTGCACTTTGACATGCTTTTGAACTGCTAGGTTGGCAGGAGCTGGGACTGAGCAATGGGAGCTCACCTCGTTGCAGGGATTCGAACTGCCAACCTTCTGATCAGCAAGCCCTAGGCTCTGTGGTTTAACCCACAGCGCCACCTGGGTCCCTAACAGAAATAATACACAAATACATATATCTCAATACTAACAAAATGTGTGACAAAGGGATGTTTGCACTGAGGAAGGTGAAATGGTGGAATCCACAGGTAAGATCCAACTGCTAACAGCAACCATATTGAGGTTCCAGAAGCAGGTCCCTATCCTATGCAGGGCCTATACTGTTTAGCACCATGTGGCTTTAAGCACTCTCCCCTTCATGAATCTTTTTGGCAAACCTTCAAAAACATTACTTGAAGGTCCGCCTCTTTCTTGGGTTGAATTGCATATTATGTGTCAGCAAACTGGGCACTAATGGCCATAATCCAATGCTAACCCTGAAAGGTACAGCCTTGACTGTAAATGAATTTTGTTTCTCAACAAAAAATGGGGCAGGGATCTCTATATCAAGATTAAGATTTCTTTTATTGTCATTGTACAAGTACAATGAAATTGGATTTTAAACAAACAAATAAATAAATAATAAAATAATTTTTTCATTTAAACAATTGTTTCCCCAACCAAAAATGTACTCAACACGAGTAACAGCAGTAAAAAAAAAAAAGGAGTATAACACTCCATCTCACTTACCTGGAAAAGGAACATTCATGTCCGCATGCAGCATTTCAATAAGCTGGGCAGTTTTGGACCCTGGTGCAGCACACATATCTAGAATCTACCAAGAGCAAAACAATACACACACAAAAGAGCTTATTAACATATGTACAAAAAATTATATTACATATAGGCATCTCCCCACTTACGTACATTCAACTCATGTGCAACCGCATATACACAAAGCACTGGGAATCAGTTAAATAAATCAATTTAAACTGCAAAAATGGCACCAAGAGTGTTGAAACAGCTAGCAATTCCAGGAGCCTTTGCAACTGCAATCCCAGAAGCCTTTGGATCGACCTTTGAGGCCTGTGGAGAGTTGGAGTTTGAGAAAGGAGGCTTGGAGGGAGCGATTGTGATGGAGTTTTGCTTTTTAGATACTGGTAGTGTTCCCCAATGTACGTGATTTCGTGTATATATACAGCACCCGGGAAAGTAACCCTCACAGCTGTATTACCTGCTTAGAAGTAGTTAGTTCAGTCATATGGGGCAAAGTCTACAGAATTCTTCAATTCAGAAAGATGATTCTAAGCCCTCCACAAAACTACCGGTACAAACATTCCAGTTAAAACTGGGAGATCTAATTAAGATCAGCCCGTAGCAATTGAAGTACATCAATGAGGACGCGGGTGGCGCTGTGGGTTAAACCACAGAGCCTAAGGCTTGCCGATCAGAAGGTCGGCGGTTCGAATCCCCGCGGCGAGGTGAGCTCCCGTTGCTTGGTCCCTGCTCCTGCCAACCTAGCAGTTCAAAAGCACGTCAAAGTGCAAGTAGATAAATAGGTACCGCTCCAGCGGGAAGGTAAACGGCGTTTCCGTGCGCTGCTCTGGTTCGCCACAAGCGGCTTAGTCATGCTGGCCACATGACCTGGAAGTTGTACACCAGCTCCCTCGGCCAATAATGCGAGATGAGCACCACAACCCCAGAGTCGGTCACAACTGGACCTTTACCTTTACCTTTACCTTACATCAATGAGGAATGCATTAATTCAAGTATGTGTTGAAATACCTTTCCAGCTAACTTCATAATCCTTTTCATTCTGATTGTATGCAATTGAAAAAGAATGAAGCAATAAAAGGAAAAAACAATTAAGCCACTTGTGCAACTGGCCACTGCCCTGATGCACAACTGAGTGACCAACTGCCCCTTTTAAGCAACAGAAATGTGTCTTATTGATACCCTGAAGCCAAGTTTCAACAAAGCCACTCCCCAGGGTGAATTTGTAATATAAATTTGTAATACAAAAAAAAAAAGAGCATATCAGATGTACTGTGTCAGGCTACTTTTAACAAGACTTCAAGATCCAATAGCAATGCAAGGCCTACCTTATGATGAGACTGGACACTAAGGAGCAGGGGAGGGATCATACTGACAGCTTCTTGACGACTAATGTTCCCCTAGAATAAAATAAAAATCTGTAATCAGTGGCAACTCCAATTTCAGGTTTTGAATATTTTAGATGCAGAAAATGTATATATGAAACCCTAACACAAGTTTTATTGTTCTAAGCTTATCTGATTTTGTTCCTAATAAACTCTTAATGGGAGAATTTCATTAACACATTGTCAGAAGTCACTTTCATGTGCAACTTACTATTCACTGTGACATAGCAATCTCTAGTTCCCTAAGGGACATGTCAATGGCAAGACAGGGAGTAATAATTCTTCGACGCAAAAGATCGCAGTAAGACACAAAATGAATTAAAACAACAACAGCTTAGGAACATACTTACACATTCTGTTTCACTAACAAGAAAATGATGGAATTTTTCAAGTTGTGGGGATTTTCGCAGGACCTTTCTGCTTAGGTTTGTATGCCATGCCAACTCTTCTGGATACCTAATGAAATATAGTTTTTATAAGAACTATCACCAGCATATTTGAAATGAAATAATGGGCATGCCATTCCGTGTGTGTGTGTGTGTGTGTGTGTGTGTGTGTGTGTGTGTGTGTATATATATATATATATATATATATATATATATATATATATATATATATATATATATGTTATTTTTTTGATAAACAAAATAAATATAGAACATAAAGAAGCAGTATTGCAGCAGGTTGACAACATGGACATTATCACTCGGCCTATTCCAAAACACTACAAAAATACCCATTCTGGAAATCTGTTCAGACCATTATCTCTGATATGTTAGGATATCATATACCTTTGGAACCTAAAATATTTCTGCTTGGTTATCTAAAATATGTAATTTTTAAAGATGATCAAGAAATACTGTTCAACCTTCTAACTGCTGCTAAGATTAGAATAGCTAAAAATTGGGGGGAAAGTATTTCCTACAACATCTGAATGGATTGAGAAATTTGGTCCATACTAATTATGATTACGCTAACTTATTATAAAATACATATAAACCAGCCTAACAGGTTTATGCAATTGCATTTTTAACTATATTCATACAAATTTAACTTGTGTATGAAGCATGTAGAAACTGGATAATACTAGATGTAATAAGGTTAGTCAAGGAGGTAAAATAAGCATGCTACACACAAAAACACATTAATGTCGGCAATGGGCTTTAAAGGGAACCAAGGCAGGATACTCTCAAGCCCTGATATATGTGTTTTAGCTACTTTATATTTTAGTCCTAGAAGCAATATTTATGGTCTGCACACTCTTTCAAAGCATTTGCACTTACCCAGCTATTTAAAGATACAGGCTTAGAACTAGGGATGGATAGAATGGTCTTGTTCCAATTGGTGTCCACAAGCAGACTAGTGGACAAATTCTGTCAAATGTCTGTTTGGATTTTCTTAGGCAAAGTACTAAAAACACCTCCACACCTTTTAAAGGTTTCAAAAAGTTATAAAGCAGTTATGAGGTGGCCTGAGGAATTTCCTGACTTTTTTCTTTTTGAAAACAACTCCTAGATCTGATACTGCAATAGGCCGGGGGGTGGCGGCTGCCCCCCCCCCTAGGTACATGAGGGCATCTATTGCTCTTTGTACCTTTACTCTGGAATGGGTGACATACCATACCGTTACTTCCAGGAGCTTTTCAGTCAAATTTGATTAATACAGAAAGCACTGTGCTTTCTAGAAAAATGCCCTGTGCTTTCTTAGACATTGCAAAAAGAAAAACGTAAGCTGGAACAAATCATTCTTAGAAAGTTTCATAGACAAGCAATCTGATCTGCCTGTCTACATTAAGATCCAAGCATGATCCACTTGGATGTTGGCCGGGGAGGTTTGCTGCTAACTGTGGAGTGAACCAAAATTCTCCACCATCCCAACTTGGATCCTGAGAAGCCCATCTGCAAATGAAGGGCTCCTCTTGTACATAGAACAGACTCCAATTCACCAGACATTCACACTGTTAGAAGCGGAGAGGCTATTTTTACCCATTCCCCCTGCAGCCACTTCTCAATGGTATTCCACTCATGTATTTATGGGTCCAAACTGTATTTATTTAGAATCTTTAAAAAGATCACACTGCAACTAATAAGTTGAGGATGCCACATAGCAGGGGGGAAATGGCTACTAATACCTCAAAGTCAGTGTAGACAAGTACACAGCATAGGCAGGAACATGCTAAATACCGGTATGTTGATGGCCATCCTACAGGTAGTCTTACCAGCTTAATGGCTGAGGCATTTCAATTTTCTGACCGTCTACCACCTGGTTTTCTAATTCCTTGAAATATTTATTCTTCAAACAATGGAGAATTTCTTTAGCATGGCTACAAAATGAAAAACAACATTAGAACAGCAGAGTAAGAAAACAGTACAACCTATTATTTCACTGTAACTTTTAAAAACCTAATTCTAACTACTACCATAGTTACAGGATTTTTGGAATGGACTCATTTTCTTGAAAAGTACATTTTACATGACCAAGTGCTCTGGAGGCTGTTCGAAATTTAATCAGTATGCCAATTTACTACGAGGTACGAACCGCTACCACAAGGCTTTCTCCATATTGCCACAGAAGTCTTGAGTCTCTTTTACAGCCAGAATAGAGAAAACCAAATAGTAACTAATCAATTGTCCTCTCCATGAAGTAGCTTCTGTGCCACTGTTTATAAGAAGCAAGATGAATAATAGCACTTTATAAAGTATTTTATAAGCTGTTTAACTCTTATAAAAGGGGAGGGGGAATAGATAAGTGTTACTGTCAGGTCTGTTAGAAAAGTGGGCTCTATACAACTTCCTCAACCCTGCCAAGCTGAGAACCTGCTATTAGATCTTTCCCACCCCTCAGATGAGATAAAAGGAAAAGTGGCATGAATCTTTTATCAGAGGTTGTATTGCTCCTTGCATGTCAGTATTTGTCCAGGTTTGCCTGGGTCTCATGATATAGACATGTCAGTGCTGCTGACTAAGGGTGTATAATTGAATTAAGGAAATACTTGTAGAATTTGGAGAAAGGGTTTAAGAGTGTGCCAGAATATTAAATTTGGATCTAATATTAAATCATTAGAATCTTTGTGTTCGATGCAAGTTGTGTTGATCATATACAAGTGTGCTGGAGTGGAACTGAATGGTGTGCATTTTTAACTGTTGTTAGATTAAGCTGTGCTTATTGCTATACAAGGGGGGCTGGAAATTTAATTGGATCAATTTGTTTAATGGTATGATTGGGGGAAATGAGCTGGTTTTCTTTTGCCTAGTTGTCCATCATGTTATTGTATGTTAAAAAGGTGGAATTCATACTTTTTAGTTGATATTCATTTCTAATATTTAACCCTGGTGTGGCATGATTGTCCAGAGAGGCCCTGGGCTGGATTAATTCAGCCTGTTCTGGGACTTCTTGTGTGAGCTCTTCAATGAACAAGCCTGCCATATTAAGCAACACACATTTTTAGCATAACCTGCCCACACCCTGGATAATACAAGTTACACAGGTATAGTTTGGCATTACTTCAGAAAACTGCCTGGTGAAGCAAATTCTGCAGATTTCTGAAGAAGTACAAAGACCTGCAAAATATTTGCTTTTGCCAAGCACCAACAGTGCAGGGATATAAAGTCTATGGCTTTTGAGATGTAGGGGTCCAACTCCCTTTGCTCCCAGCCACCACAGCACAATGGCCAAGAATTATGAGCTTTGTAGTCCAACGTGGACTTTATCCCTGTAATAAAGCAACAAAAAAATTAACTGCATACACCACAGGCTTTGGTTTGAAATTCAGCAGGGCTCTTATGTTCCGTTTCCATCAGCCAACTGCAACTTTTAAGATTTTGCACACCGATGTAGAAATTTATCAGTGGGCAAAAAATAAATGGTCTTGTGTTTAATTTCATAAGAAGCTTCAATGGTGAAGGAACCAGGAACACAGTCCTCCCTTACTACAGGGCTTCATTCTTTATTAAGAAAACTTATGTCAGTTGCATTCTCCACTTCAAAGCTTTCAAACTTATATACAGTGGACGCTCGGGTTGCGAACGTGATCCTTGCGGGAGGCACGTTTGCAACCCATAGCGCCATGTCTGCGCACGTGCGAGCCGCGATTTGGTACTTCTGCGCATGCGCAAAGTGCGATTTAGCACTTCTGCGCATGCGCCGAAATCCAGAAGTAACCTGTTCTGGTACTTCCGGGTTCGGCACGGTGCGCAACCCAAAAATGCGCAACCTGAAGTGTCTGTAACCCGAGGTATGACTGTACAGTACATGCTTATTGGAAGGGAGCATGTTTCCTCTCAAAGGAGAAATTGGATTCCCCCTGCCCCCCAATACATAAAAGGAGTACTGGCTAAGAGACAAGCAGAGCAATCCCAGCTCCTAATCCACTGCGCTGAGGTCCGGATGGAACAGACTCTGCTGAACTTCCCTGATGGAAATGGCACACCGGGGGGAACACTCTCATGTGAAACCCAAAACAGGAGGTGGAAGCTACAGATAGCAGCATCCCCACCAGTGGAAACCCCAGAAACTGGGTCTCTCAGGGATGTGGCATTCTGCTGTTGCATGATGGCAGCAGGCCCAATCTGGGACTCTTCACTGCACCAGCCTCATGGCATAAATGAGAATGTTACCCGCTTTGAGACTCTTTCAGGTAGTGATAATGCGGGATATCAAATCCAAACTCTTCTTCTTCTCCCTGCCCTCCTCACGAAGGATTAAGACTGCAGTGTGAACTATGTACCGGTAATTCAGAAAGTCCCTGGTTTGAAATCTTGACAATGAACTCACTATGAGTTCCTCACTAGGTTAGGAACTCTCTCACCTTGACTCCTCCCTCCACTTTAGAATATGGGGATAATAACTACAGGGCCTACACTACAAGCAGGCTGCTTTCATCACTTCTAAGATCACTGGATAGAAAAGAAATTTTATGCACACGTAACCAAATTTTAGAAAATATGTAAGATTTTGACCCACCCCATTCTTATATGCACCAGTAACCAAATTTTGCTCACCTCTTGTACCCTGTGATGCGGAGCGTGGCAGGGAGTGGCTCTCGCAGGGCCGCCATGAAGCTCTCCCACTCCCCATGAGGCACGATGCCCTGCTTGCCATAGTAGAGCTCGAAAAGCTCATTCTCCTTCACAATCTCCGGGTAGCAGGTTTCAGGCCAGCACTGAAAGTGAGCGGGTGTGAAAAGTTATCAGAGGAGGAAAAGAGTGAGCAAATCCCTTATTCTGTGTCTTCAGAATTGCAGGTGCGGACATACCCCAACGGAGTATGTGAATGGGCTTTGTGGTTTTATTGTGCACTGTGAACTACCCTGAGCTCTTTGAATACAAATTTAATAAATAACAACAATAATAGTACAGTGGACCCTCGACTTACGAAGATAATCTGTTCCGACGGAATCTTCGTAGGTTGAAAACATCGTAACTCGAGTCCCCATAGGAATGCGTTGGGAGAACGCATTCGTAGGTCGAAAAAAACCTCGTAAGTCGAGGAAACCGCATCTAAAACGGCCGTGACTTCCGATCGGAAGTCGAAAAAATTCGGAAGCGGCGGCCGCTTTGATCCCTCGTAACTCGAAAAACTCGTAAGTCGTGTCATTCGGAAGTCGAGGGATCACTGTAATCATAATAGAACTCCCTGCGCACAAAAACTAGCACATTAAGGCCAGCCCTTCTTTACCCACCCGACATGCGCTAACTCCTTCCGTTTCCAATAAGTACCATTCCTTCTTCCTGAGCCTCCTCCATGTAAGGTCTGGGGGATGGCAACATGAAAATCGAGAATGGGATTTATCTGTGGTGGCTCCCCATTTGTGGGGTGCTCTCCCCAGGGAGGTTCGCCTGGCATCTTCATTATATATATTTTTAGGCATCAGGAGAAAACGTTCCTCTTCAACCAGGCCTTGGTATGATTAATATTCTACAGTTTTTAAATGTGTCTGCGGGAAGGGAGGGTTATTGTTTTGCTGTTTTACTTATGTACTAAGTTTTTGTCTTGTAATTTCATTCTGTGAACTGTCCTGGGATCATATGCCAAATAAATGAATTGATTCAATAAATAAATAAGCCCCATGCCCATCCCGTTTTGCAAGAAGGCATTCTGTCACATGAACCCTACCCCCCCCACCCGCCGGCAAAAGGGCATGTGAGACACAAGTACGAGACACGTGTACAAGGAGCAACGTGTAGAGCGAGACACGTGTAGAGCGAGACACGCGTGGCACGAGACACGTGTAGAGCGAGACACGCGTGCAACGAGACACGTGTAGAGCGAGACACGTGTGGAACGAGGCCTCAGCCAGGCCCAGGCCCCGACTCACCCCAGGGCCCTTCTCTCTGGTATTAGGCTGCGGCTGCCGCCTATGGCGCTGCCTGCGGCCCATCGCGCCCGCACGACGCAAGGCCTCGACCCGAAGCAGGCCCCAACGGACGCAGCCGAGCCCGATGGCCGCAGCGCCGACGCCGAGCCTCCCTCAGCCGCGGACGCCACGCTGCGTTGGGGAGGCGTGACTCTGGGCGCATGCGCAGAAAGGGGGGAAAGAAGGGAGGGGGAAGGAGGACATAATATTTTAAACTCACACGACCCCCGTTTAGTTTCCGGGTTCATTTGCCAGCTTTCTGCTTGCGCGTGCGCGTCAGAGATCCCTGGGACTGGAACGAGAGCCGAGTGAAAGTGCAGCTTACCACTTTCCAATATTGCAAAGCGGTACATCGCGTATCACCAACACACAGGGCGGCGGAGAGCTTATAGCCCAGAGGTTTCTTGTGCATTTTTAAATTTTCATTTTAAAGTTGTTGCAAAGCGTTTGCAGTTGCGTGCACTGGGCATCCGGAGGCCAACCAGAACTAGCTGGAAGTGAAATGTGGCTTTCAGTCGTCTTTCTCCAGAATGATGCAGAAGACTAGCTCACAGATACAGAAAGAGATCAGGCAGAGGGATTAAATGAGCTCTGTTTCCAGGAAGAAAAACTGAAGCACTGGCAAAAAAAAAAAAAAAAAAAATTAGAAATGTTTTAAAAACGAAATAAATACTGGGAAAATTAGAGAAGTGTCAGACCAAGAAGTACCGGTATATGAAGAATGGAAAATATTTCAGATATACTTGAAAACATATTGTACAAACAAAATATCACTCGCAGAAATAGATTGATACTTGTAAGCAAAATTTATATTAGATATTACAAGGAATATTTAATTATGGGATTTATATAATTTACGAATCTGTAAGAGAAATAAGAGAATATTATAGTATAGTAAGAATGGTTGGAAGTCATTGATTTTAAGCTGTTAGTCAAATGCTACGTTAGTAAGTGTGTTTTTTCTGTATTTAATGTTTTTGTAGGATTTGTTATTTATGTTATTTGTTATTTTTGTGTATGTGTAATATTAATAAAGTTTACTATTAAAAAAAACCCTAAATAAATATGAATTATAGAGTACGAAAAACCCATTCCTATTTAATGGTGTTGCAAGGCCAGATGAAACAGCCTATTGATGTCACCTACTTACAAACCATGGGATGCGGGTGGCGCTGTTGGTTAAACCAGAGCCTAGGGCTTGCCAATCAGAAGGTCGGCGGTTTGAATCCCCGCGACGGGGTGAGCTCCCATTGCTTGGTCCCTGCTCCTGCCCACCTTATCCAGTTCTGCGTACTCCATTAATTTCATCATCCATTCTTCCTTTGTCGGTGATTCCTCTTGTTTCCATTTTTGTGCTATTAAAATTCTCGCCGCAGTTACAGCATATTGGAAAAATTTAACATCTTGCTTTTTAATATCTGAAACTGTAATTCCCAATAGGAAAGATTTGGGTTTTTTAATAAATGTATATTTCAACATTTTCTTAATTTCATTATATATCATATCCCAAAAGCATTTTACTTTCTTGCATTCCCACCACATATGATAAAAGGTACCTTCTTTCTCCTTACATTTCCAACATTTATTTTCTACCTTATACAGTTTGGCTAATTTAACCAGTGTAATGTACCATCTATACATCATTTTCATAACATTTTCTCTTGACGCATTACACGCTGTAAATTTTATTCCTTCTTTCCACAGTTTTTCCCAATCTTCTAACATTATGTTATATCCAAAATCTTTTGCCCAATGAATCATCACTGACTTTACCTCTTTCAACTGCCATTCCAGCAATACTTTATACATTTTGGACAATGTTTTGTAATTGTTGTTCAATATTTCTATTTCAAATTTAGATTTAATATTTCCAAATCCATTTTTCTTCATGTCCTCCTTAAACATCTAATTAATTTGATAATAATGTAACCAATCATTCACAAAGTCTTTCACTTCATATAGTTTTAGTTTCCATTTTACACCATCGTTTTGAAGTAACATTTCATATGTTACCCAATTTTTACCAATATTCGCTTTTTTCACACTCATAGCTTCTAATGGTGACAACCACCAAGGTGTTTTCCTTTCCAATAGGTTTTTATACCTATCCCAAACTTCATAGAGAGACTTTCAGAATATGTGTTTCCCAAAACCTTTATGCACCTTTGTTTTTTCATACCATAAATACACGTACCATCCAAATCTGCACTCTTCATGTGGATTTCAGTACTGTTTAAAGGAACTCTGAGCTGCTCACTCTAGGCAGCCGCATGGCTTTAACCAGCCTCTCTTGTTTCAGAGCAGAACAGAGACTTGCCAAACGTGATCAATCTCTGTGTTAGGGAAGTGGAATAACTTGGAAAGAGCTATTAAAAGGGGGTATTTTAGGAAGACACTGGAAGGACCCATTTTAAAGCTTACATTCAAACATTGCATTACAAGGAATTTGGGCAGGGTGGGGTGAGTGGAATGGGAGGGGAAAGAGCCAGGAAATTTAGGCAGGGGGTGTTTGTCCCGCTTTCCCATCCTGAAATGTAGGGCGGTATGTGCTTAGATAATAGAAATCAAAGTGGCACGTCGACCTATTTCCTACTTCAGAGCTTGCTGTCTTTTATCCCCCAATGGGGTAATGAGTGCTGAGAATTGAGCAATCTCTTCCATTATGTATTCTGGTTTATTCATTATCCAAACTTGGCAGGCAAGCTGCATTAAGCTAACTGTTGCTTTGAGGGTTTGCTTGTTGTTGTTTTTAAAATATCATCTTTATTAAATTTAAAAACCCAGAAAAAGGAAGAAAAAAAACATGGCAGCTGTGAAAATACTCCGCCTTTATTAGTGAAATACAGCCTTCTTCAGATCTTGCTACCACACCAGGAACCAGCATTCATCTTGCCAAGCAAAATGCTTTTTACTCATCTAAAAGCACAATCCTAAAGATGTGTACAGGACTCGGAAGTTGGGGTTCACTCTGGAAAAAGGCTCCCACTTTGCTGGGAGTAAACTGCACTGAACTCAGTACGACTTACTTCAGAGCAGACATTGGTGGGCTTGATTGCTACTTTTAATAAGTTGAAGATCTTGGATGAAATTGGCAGTCAGAGGATTCCAGGGATGGGCAGAAGGCAGTTCAGGATTTGCTGGTAAACCTGTGAGTGATTTAAAGCAGATAGCCAAGAATATCTAACCCCAAATTTCTTGACATTGGCAACAAGGTAAGGTTAAAGGACCCCTGGACTTTTAAGTCCAGTCAAAGGCGACTATGGGGTGCGGCGCTCATCTCACTTTCACGTTTACCTTCCCATACCTATTTACCGTATCTATTTTCACTGGTATGCTTTCAAACTGCTAGGTTGGCAGGAGCAACGGGAGCTCACCCTGTCGCAGGGATTCGAACCGCTGACCTTCTGATTGGCAAGCCCAAGAGGCTCAGTAGTTTAGACCACAGCACCACCCGCATCCCAGTGTCAACAAGGACACACACACACATAATGCTGAAGTTAAAAAAAAACTCGTGGGAGGGGCAGTTAACCAGGAATGGACTTTTTGTGGGAAGACTGCAACCTCATTTCTTTTATCATGGTACTCAAAACCTGGCCTCAAGGTGGGAGCAGGGGTTATTGGTTTGTTATGTTATGTATGACAAACCTAATGACAAACCTAGACAGCATCTTAAAAAGCAGAGACATTTTCTTGCTGACAAAAGTCCGTATAGTTAAAGCTATGATTTTCCCAGTAGTAATGTACGGAAGTGAGAGCTGGACCATAAAGAAGGCTGATCGCAGAAGAATTGATGCTTTTGAATTATGGTGCTGGAGGAGACCCATGAGAGTCCCATGGACTGCAAGAAGATCAAATCTATCAATTCTGAAGGAAATCAGCCCGGAGTGCTCACTGGAAGGACAGATCCTGAAGCTGAGGCTCCAATACTTTGGCCACCTCATGAGAATAGAAGACTCCCTGGAAAAGACCCTGATGTTGGGAAAGATGGAGGGCACAAGGAGAAGGGGACGACAGAGGACAAGATGGTTGGACAGTGTTCTTGAAGCTTTATCTTTGGATAAAGGGCAGTATCCAAAATTTAATAAAATAAATTCTGAATGTATGCCATTTGCACCTGGCTTCAGTTGCCCCCCAAATCTTCATTTCTTTGCTTTAGTTTATTGATCTAGTCCATTAATCTTCCAACTGCAGGGCCATGGTGTCTCATAACCAGGTCATGCCCCCGATATAATGGCAGCTCACTGCTATCAAGCTGATATCAGATTATCAGACAGCTGCCACAACAGATGCAGTGTTATGCCAGGTCATTCGGTCATCCTTTGAGATAAGATTATCCAGCAGCTGCTGCAACAGATGTGCCTGACACAGCTTGCTGCAGTCATAGCTGCGAATCATGGCCACCGCAACTTTTTATCATCCTCATTATTATTTCACAACACATACGTGGTTTTTAAAAAAGTAAAGAAAGAGGAAAAGAAAAAGAAAAGGAACCCCCCCAAAAAATATATAGTATATTACTATAACAATTGTTAACCATTAACAATTGCAATTTTTAACCTACTGTATTTTGTATAAATGAGTTCAAAATTTCATTATACTTCTCCATGCAAAGTCTGTGTCTATAAGCAATCTGCTAATAGGTGACAATTCACGAGTGTAGTCAGGTCTTCAGTCCTCTGAATAAATGGATTATCTTCCAAGTGATGCAGCAATATGAGTCTTTTTGCCATATTAATGGCACAGAAAATCCATTTACACCGTCCAGTTGACAAATTCCATATAGTAGGTATGTAGTTCAAACGAATATCACCCTCTGAAAATTTTTGCTTTTTCTGCCCAGTTATGTTTATATATTCCACTACTTTCTCCCAGAACTTAGTATTGTAAGTATAGGACCTTATTCTCATTACATCTCCAACAAAATGCTGCATTAGACAATCATTTTCTAAACAAACATAGTGGAGAGCAATAAATTCTAAATATTATTTTCTGTTGTATAAGTTGCAATTTAAGGTCCACTGAAACCTTTGTTATAGAAGTTGAAACATTCGGCAATATAGGAACCTCCAATTCCTTATTTCATTCACATCTTAATATATTCATATCATATGATTTATTGATAACAAATATCTATTGAAAGTAACCACAGATTTTGAGTTTTAAAGGATTTCACCAGTTCTAGTATTTCAGGTGTCTCAGCAGCAGAAAATGCTGCTGTTCTAAACAAAGTTGTTAACATATGTTTTAGCTGTAAATATTGCCATTGGGTGACATCCAATAGCTGATATTTATCTTTTATCACAAATGTGTTAAAAATTCATCTTCGCCATCTATCAGTTGATCCATATGCCTGCTTCCATCCAATTGTTCCATTTCACCATATTTCCCCCAATTTTTAAGAAAGTTGGGTTTCCTATATATATATACTGTATATTAGACATTGCATTCTATAACTTTCTAAGTGACATAATTGTTTCCAGAGATACCAAAGATCTAATATATTTTGATCCTAATACTGTCCATCCAACCAAAGGTGCTATATATGAGTATTCCAAAATTGCACATATTGTAAAATTAACACCAGTTGTTGGCTTCCAATATTTAATGCTTGACAATAAAGAAACATCATGATAAAGCCCCAAATTCAAGACTAGCGAGTCCTCCGTCCTTTATTTGTAACTGCATTTTCTGTAATTGGAGTCGAAGGACCCCACTTAAATTTTCTAAACGAATTGATTTTCTGAAAATATTTTCCAGATACAGTATATGAACTGGGATTCCCCTCAGAATATAAATTAATCTGGGAATATTCATTTTGGCTAAATTTGTAGGTTATTTTCTGTCACCACTCATACCTAAGATTCCGTCATACATTAGGGACTCTGTGGATTTTGTTCAACAAATTGAATTGGTGGTAATTCCTTCTGATTCTCTCCTGGGTGTTAAATCTAAACCATAGAGCCTCGGGCTTGCTGATCGGAAGGTTGGCGGTTCGAATCCCCGTGACAGGGTGAGCTCCCGTTGTTTGGTTCTAGCTCCTGCCAACCTAGCAGTTCAAAAGCACATCAAAGTGGAAGAAGATAAATAGGTACCGCTCCGGTGGGAAGGTAAATGGTGTTTCCATGCGCTGCTCTGGTTCGCCAGAAGTGTCTTAGTCATGCTGCCACATGACCTAGAAGCTGTCTGCGGACAAACGCCTGCTCCCTCGGCCAGTAAAGCGAGATGAGTGCTGCAACCCCAGACTCGTTCGCGACTGGACTTAACAGTCAGGGGTCCTTTACCTTTTTTTATACCTCATGAGGAAGCCTGCGCCTGTGTAGCTGACAACATACCTTTTCAAATCCTCCCAAACATTTTCTTACGGACCTATTAGACATAGCTTTAGAGAACAATTTATTTAGATATAGAGATACCTTCTATCTTCAAGTATTGCCATGGGTAGTCCCATGGCTCCTTCCATAGCCAATTTATTTATGGCTGATTTTCAGCATCGCTTTGTGGACGGTCCCAATAATCCTTTTGCTTCAGATCTGGTTTTCCATCAAAGGTTCATTGATGATATCTTTCTGATTTTTAAAAATGAAAATAGATTTCCTGTCTTTTTATCTTGGATGGATCAACTACACCCCTCGTTGGTGTTTTCTGCCAATACAAGTTAGTCATCAGTCCCATTTTTGGATACTTTAGTCACATGGACCGTTGGAATTTTTTTACGTTTCCCTATATAAAAAGGATACTGACCGTAACACTTTGTCACATTTTAAATCACATCATCCACACAATCTTAAACGTAACCTACCTTTGGGCCGGAAGGAATTGAGTCAGTGAGAGATTTCACTTTCTTGGGTTCCATGATCACTTCAGATGGTGACAGCAGTCACGAAATTAGAAGACGCCTGCTTCTTGGGAGAAAAGCAATGACAAACCTAGACAGCATCTTAAAAAGCAAAGACATCACCTTGCCGACAAAGGTCCGTATAGTTAAAGCTATGGTCTTCCCAGTAGTAATGTACGGAAGTGAGAGCTGGCCCATAAAGAAGGCTGATCGCCGAAGAATTGATGCTTTTGAATTATGGTGCTGGAGGAGACTCTTGAGAGTCCCATGGACTGCAAGACGATCAAACCTATCCATCCTTAAAGAAATCAGCCCTGCGTGCTCACTAGAAGGACAGATCCTGAAGTTGAGGCTCCAGTACTTTGGCCACCTCATGAGAAGAGAAGACTCCCTAGAAAAGACCCTGATGTTGGGAAAGGTTGAGGGCACAAGGAGAAGGGGACGGCAGAGGATGAGATGGTTGGACAGTGTTCTCGAAGCTACTAACATGAGTTTGGCCAAACTGCGAGAGGCAGTGAAGGATAGGTGTGCCTGGCGTGCTTTGGTCCATGGGGACATGAAGAGTTGGACACGACTGAACGATTGAACAACAACAACAACCTTTGGGCCAATTTTTGCATAGGAAAATGAATTCCTATACTTTGGACATGTAACAAGCGGCAGGTGAGCCTGGTAAATAGAGGATACCCCTGGCATATTAGAGGATACCCCCGGCATATTATTCATAAAGTCCGGGTGGAAGTGGATGCATGCGACAGATGGGACCTTCCTGTACCCAAAAGCAAAATACCACAAAAACGAATTACCTGTTCTTTTGAGTTTACCCCACAGATGATGGAGCTAAGAATCACAAACAGATGCTGGTGCATTGTATCTCAAAATTGAGGGTAGTGATCTCCAGAAATGCAACTCATTTAATCAAATGCACTTGTCAGTTGATATACATTGGTGCCACCACCCGCCCTATTAAGACTCGTATGTTAGAACACTGATCCCGCATTAGAGGCAAAATTAGACTCCGCTGGTTGAACACTTTATTGAACAAAACCACACTTGTGATGACTTTGCTTTTTGTTGTTGCAAATAACATATCTTCAACCAGTGGAGTCACTGGTGTTAATGTGTTCAGATTACTTTCTCAGATGGAGTCCAAATATATTTATAAACTCAATACACTAGTTCTACGTGGATTAAATTCAACACTAGACAAGTTCGCAGGATTCATGTAATTACTTGCAGCTGTTTGTGGTCTTTCCGCCACTGTGCCTTTAAATTTGTGAGCCCTACCCATGCTTCCTAAGGAGGTTTAACAAACTGAAGGACATTGTCTTCTCTATGCTCCTCCAGATGGAAACATGCAGATAGGAACAGGCAAGTTTCTATAGAGATTTTTTGTATTAGTGGGACTGGGGATATTAACTATGTACGTGTGAATAGACTAGTTATTGTCTCATCTTTATTCTTGTAGATATACCCCTACTTTAAGTCGTTTACAGACTGTCTTCACTTGCATATTCTTTACTTTAAAAGTATTTTTTAATTATGCATTCTCAACGTATTTTTAATTTTAATTTTCCTTACTCTACTTGTTAATTCAGTGCAATTCTGTTACAATTGATTTTCACAGCTTGATGACTAAGCTCTTTAGCAATGAAACGTCTGATTACCGGAACGATGTCCAAGCACTGGACCACTGGTATATCACAAGTGGACTCTTTATTCCTGTTTCAGGAATATTTTTGGCTGTTTTTGGTCATCTGCATACAATCCCTTGCTTTTTCCTGTAGGACTAATTGCAGTTGTTATTGAGTCAATCATTTATCAACTGCTGCCCTTCTGAGAAAACCCCACCCCACCCTCTCACTATATATCTGGTGACTTCTGTTTCAGTGTAGCTGAAGAAGTGTGCATGCACACGAAAGCTTATATCCAGAACAAACTCAGTTGGTCTCTAAGGTGCTACTGGGGTATGTGCAAAGCAAGCAGGGGAGAGTAGCAGCGTGAAGAAGTTTGGTGAACAACAGGACGAGAAGATGGCGATGGTCGGAATGTGGCATTTGGAATTAAGAAGATCGACCTCATCCACACAGAGACATTGTTTATTATAATTTAGCCTGCTTGCTGGCATATATCAGCAGCTGTGGAAATATTGGAAAGAATTTTGAAAAGCAATTGATGGAGGTGATCAGGGAAGCTCCGGCGTCCGAGGCATGGGAAGTCCATATATAAAAAAATAATTATAATAATTAGGCATAATTGGAATGTTTCTTTTAATTGGGATTTGTATAATTAATTTGGATTGTAATTTGAAATGTAATTGGGAATAATTTCAATCTGATTTGCTGTGATTTGTATTGGAAAATTCAATAAATAGATTATTTTTTTGTTATTTGTTTATTAAAAAATTCTTTATTCCTATGTTTGCAATTGTTCAATATAAAATCTATTTTGGAAAGAAAAGAAATGAGCACTGAACCACTGATATATTACATGTGAACTCTTTATTTACTGTTACAGGTAGGTAGCCGTGTTGGTCTGCCGTAGTCGAAACAAAATAAAAAAATTCCTTCCAGTAGCACCTTAGAGACCAACTAAGTTTGTTATTGGTATGAGCTTTCGTGTGCATGCACACTTCGTATCTGCATGCACATGAAAGCTCTTACCAATAACAAACTCAGTTGGTCTCTAAGGTGCTACTGGAAGGATTTTTTTTGTTTTATTTACTCTTTTTTGCTATTGTTTAAGACAAAACCTATTTTGGAAAGACACTACAGTGGTACCTTGATTCTCAAATGCCTTGGTTCCCAAACTGTTCTGGTTTTCTAACGTTTTTCAGAAGCCGAATGTCCGATGTGGCTGTCAGCTATTGTTTCTGGGGCGCCTGCACTAATCAGAAGCTGCACCTTGGTTTTCAAACATTTCGGAAGTCAAATGGACTTCCGGCAGGGGCGGAGGAAGCCTCCTCGCTACCCAGGGCGGTGAACGGAGACATCCCCCTGGGGCGTCACGACGCAATGTCACAACGGAGTGCGCATGTGTGAAATGCCGCGCATGCGCACTCCGTCGCCGGGCCGCTGCTCCCGCAAGCTCGCAAGGTCGCTGCGGGAGCAGCAGTGGCGGCCAGGCAGCGGAGTGCGCACGGGTGGCATTTCACACATGCGCACTCCATCTTGACCGGTGTCGCTGCTTCCGCGTCGGCCTTACGAGCCACCGCGCAAAAAACAGCAGCAGTGGGGCACCCCCAGGAGCCGCCGATCGCGCGCCGCAGCGCTGGCGGGCGGGTCGCAGGGCAGAGTGGCCTTGCTTGCTCGGGGCCCGCGGGCGGGGTGGGGCCGGCCCAAGTGTCACCCCCCTCCCCTGGAACCCGGGGCGGCCCGCCCCTGCCCCCTTGCGATGCCACTGACTTCCGGAGCGGATTAAGTTTAGCACTTTTGATTTTGCTATTTATTTTGCGTTTTTGTTTTTGAGGCTTTTTCGGTTAATTTGTTTTTGTGACTGTGTGGAACCTAGTTGTGACTGTGGAAATGGATAAAAGCCCCCCCCCCCCCCTCCAAACAATGACTATCATCAGTGCAGGTAAGAAAATAATAATAATTTTTTTCATCTACAATACTCTTATTTTATAGTACAGTACATTGATTATTGCTTCCATTTTATGGATCAATGGCCTCGTTAGATAGTAAAATTAATGTTTAATTGCTGTTTTAGGGGTTGTTTTTAAAAACCTGGAACGGCTTTATCCGTTTTGCATTTTACTTTCTATGCGGAAGCGTGCCTTGGTTGTGGAATGCTTTGGTTTTCCAGAACGGACTTCCAGAACGGATTTTAAGAACCAAGGCACCCCTGTACTCTTGCCATTTTTATGGATGTTTGTCGGTTCACAGATACTTGCGTTGGTGATATTATCTTGTGCCAACTTTGTTAGGGGGGGCAGAACCTCAGATGTGTACTGATTTGCATTGATTTTGGGGGAGCCCCCCCGCCCCTTCACTATGCCCATGACTACAGCAATTACAGCCCCCATAATCTCAATTCTCTTCCCAATCTTCAGGAGGGTGCACCCTTTACCAAGCCAGAATGGGCCACAACCACCGTGCAAAAAAGGGAATTATCAGCATGGGTTTTTTGTCTTCTTTTTTTAGAAGTGCAAAGGGGGGGGGGAAGTGATGTAGGAACCCCTCTGCGATGTGCACCCCCCACAAAAAAAGACCCCAGGTTAATGGTGAGATATGGGGATGTTCAGTGCCCCAAACGGCCTCCCTAAGCAAATCTGGGCAACGGGGGCGCAAAGTTTTCAGAAGGACAAAAAAAAAAAAAAAAAAGGAGGTGGGGAAACCTCCCAGCGAAGTGCACCCCCCCCCAAAAAGCACCTAACCTACTGAATCAGCAGAATCTGCATTTGCATCAGCCAGGAGCCATAGCAATGCAATAAATTAAAACGCACTGAAGATAGAGGTAAAAACTTAACAATAGAAAATACATTTTGGGGGTTCAATAATCAAATAGTAGATCTTATTCTAATCGCCCCCTCTAAAAACCTTTCAGTTTTTGCTGTCACCTGATCATCTTGATCTGCTGAAAGAAAGGACACAGTAGCTGAGCAACGCGGCACTCGAAGCTACTAACATGAGTTTGGCCAAACTGCGAGAGGAAGTGAAAGGTAGGTGTGCCTGGCGTGCTCTGGTCCATGGGGTCATGAAGAGTCGGACACGACTGAACGACTGAACAACAAACAAAAATAACCTCAAGGGACCCAGGTGGCATTGTGGGTTAAACCACTGAGCCTAGGGCTTGCTGATCACAAGGTCGGCGGTTCGAATCCCTGTGACGGGGTGAGCTACCGTTGCTCGGTCCCAGCTCCTGCCCACCTAGCAGTTCGAAAGCACATCAAAGTGCAAGTAGATAAATAGGAACAGCTCCGGCGGGAAGGTAAACGGCGTTTCCGTGCGCTGCTCTGGTTCACCAGAAGTGGCTTAGTCATGCTGGCCACATGACCCAGAAGCCGTACGCCGACTCTCGGCCAATAAAGCGAGATGAGCGCCGCAACCCCAGAGTCGGACACGACTGGACCTAATGGTCAGGGGTCCCATTACCAATAACCTCAAATCTTTATAAACACTCAATACTAGCCAATGATGTGTTCTGTTCTCATTATCATCAACCTTTTATTGGCATCACATACAAACATCGAAAACAAATCAATACAGAACCACCACTTCCCCAGTGGCACAAAACTTTGATAAAAGAAAGGAGGCAGAGCAGTCTATCATCACATCTCTAGGTCTCCAGGGAGATCAGACGTCTGCAGTGTATTCCGACGACAAAAAACCAAATAGAGAAATTTAGCCACTAACTTGGTGAGCTCCTGATCTTTCCCCAGTAATAGGAAATGTATGACCTCCAACTCTGGTTTCCATTTGGGGATGCAGAGTTGTGCTAGAAATTGCTGACGGAGATCATCATATAGTTTACAATTAAGAAGCATATGTGTAAGGCTTTCCACCAGGTGGTCTTCACATGGGCAAGTCATAGAATCATAGAATCATAGAGTTGGAAGAGACCACAAGGGCCATCCAGTCCAACCCCCTGCCAAGCAGGAAACACCATCAAAGCATTCCTGACAGGTGGCTGTCAAGCCTCTGCTTAAAGACCTCCAAAGAAGGAGACTCCACCACACTCCTTGGCAGCAAATTCCACTGTCGAACAGCTCTTTCTGTCAGGAAGTTCTTTCTAATGTTTAGGTGGAATCTTCTTTCTTGTAGCTTGAATCCATTGCTCCGTGTCCTCTTCTCAGGAGCAGCAGAAAACAACTTTTCTCCTTCCTCTATATGACATCCTTTTATATATTTGAACATGGCTATCATATCACCCCTTAACCTTCTCTTCTCCAGGCTAAACATACCCAGCTCCCTAAGCCGTTCCTCATAAGGCATCATTTCCAGGCCTTTGACCATTTTGGTTGCCCTCCTCTGGACATGTTCCAGTTTGTCAGTATCCTTCTTGAACTGTGGTGCCCAGAACTGGACACAGTATTCCAGGTGGGGTCTGACCAGAGCGGAATACAGTGGTACTATTACTTCCCTTGATCTAGATGCTATACTCCTATTGATGCAGCCCAGAATTGCATTGGCTTTTTTAGCTGCTGCATCACACTGTTGACTCATGTCAAGTTTGTGGTCTACCAAGACTCCTAGATCCTTTTCACTTGTACTGCTCTCAAGCCAGGTGTCACCCATCCTGTATTTGTGCCTTTCATTTTTTTTGCCAAAGTTCTTTCTCCTTCCCCCCTGCCTGAGAACCTTCCCCAAAGGAGGTTTGATGGATTTGAATTAAACCTGGCCAGACAAATGCCCTTCTTTCTTGAGGGTTAAGCAGAAATTCAAAGTAATTGTGGTTAATTTAATGTGCCCAAGAAAGTTGAAAATAAAGAGGGGAACATGTTTTTTTCTGCTGCTACTCTGAGTTCTTGGCGTTCAATATCCCACAACCTAGTTTTTAGTATAGCATTGGCAGGTGGTAGGGACATCGATCGCAAAAGTTCCACTGACAGCTCAAGTTGCTGTACCTTCTTGTTAAAGCAAAATAAAATAAAAAAAATTCCTTCCAATAGCACCTTAGAGACCAACTAAGTTGTTCTTGGTATGAGCTTTCGTGTCTAACAAAACTTGGCTGAGGAGAGGATCTTTATTTATCTGATGTAAGGCAGATGTTTAACCAGCATAGAAGAAATCTCGCCCAGGCGACAGTCTCGACCTTGTGTTGACCTCCCTAGACACAAGGCTGCATAGGGTACACAGCGTGGGACAGCTACCAACTGGGTAAACCCTGGCAGCCACACTGGAATATAGAGCATAGTTCTGTTCCGTACATGCTTAGCGGTGCCAGGACGGCAAGCTCTCTTTGCTGGGCTAAGCAAACCCAGGCAAGGGCGGCTTTCCCCCCAAAGTCATCATGACAATAATGTGATGCATTATTATTATTATTCCCAAAAACAGAAAGACCCCGGCCTCATGCTGAATTCTGTCTGTGCATGTTCCGAGGACCCGGGACGGCGCGCTCCCTTTGTTGGGTGAAGCGCGCGCCGCGCCGCCCCTTCCGCCCGCCCTTGTGACGCCGCCCGCTCGCTCGCCCGGCGCCGTCGGTGCCCTCGGCGGGTGCGGCGGCCTCCTGGGCGGGGATGGCCACGCCCGGAGCCCCCGTCCGGACACCTCCGGGGAGGCGGGAGAGGGGGGCGGGCCCGGCTCCCCTTTACTTTCCCCGCCGGCAGGGCTGAGAGCGCACTGTGCGTCTTGGGGAGCCATGGATGCGTTGGCGTGGGCGCTGCAGTGCTCGGGGGCCTTTTGGCGGCGCGTCTCCGGCCCGCAGGAGCGGCTGCTGCTGGATGGGATGAGCTACGGGCTGGTGGGCAGCATGGCGCTGGCGATACTGGCGACGCGCTACCTGAAGATCCCGTACGGGCGCTACGCGTCGCCCGCCTTCGGGCCGCCCATCCCGGCCAAGGTGGCCTGGGCGCTGCAAGAGGCGCCCGCCTTCCTCGTGCCGCTGGGGCTCGTCTTGGGCAGCGACGGCGCCCGCCTCAGCTTCTGGCCCAACCGCTTCCTCCTGGCGCTGTTCGGCATCCACTACGGGTACAGGTGAGCGCGGGGACCTCGAGGAGAAGGGCGGACCCCGGGAAGGAGCCCCGACGCTGGAGGGAAGAGTTTCCCGCCGGGGTTGTTCCATTCGTCCTCGGGTTGGATGAAATGGGTTGTCTTTAACATCAGGAAAAAACGTTCTGGCAGCAGGAGCTGTTTGCTTTAGCTGACATTTCTGCATTGCAGAGGGGTTGGAATAGATGACCCTTGGGGTCCCTTCCAACTCTGCAATTCTATGAGGTGGCTGATAGAGAAATGGCTCTTCCGAAATAGCTTTTGACAGCTGCGGTAAGTGAGCATACTCCATACGCCCACTAATGGAGGGCATCATTTTGGTTTTTAAAAAAGTGGGTCCCTCCATAATTGGATCATAGAATTGTAGAGTCGGGAGGGATCCCAAGGGTGATCAAGTCCAAGTCCCTAGAATACAGGAATCTCAGCACACAGTTCCCACATCCAATTTGAAACTATGCCTTTTCTGAAATAGCATTTGACATGCTTTTTCTGCCCTCTTCTCTCTCTTTCCTTTAAAGGGTTATTTATCTACTTGCACTTTGACGTGCTTTTGAACTGCTAGGTTGGCAGGAGCAGGGACCGAGCAACGGGAGCTCACCCCGTCGCGGGGATTCGAACCGCCGACCTTCTGATCGGCAAGCCCTAGGCTCTGTGGTTTAACCCACAGCGCCACCCGCGCCCCATCTCTTTCCTTTATCCTTTGTCTAACATCCAGCCTGAGGAAGAGTTCTGTGAAACTCAAAAGTTTGCCTCTGGTTTGATATCTTCTAAAACAGGGACGACCAACTCCCAATAGACTGCAATCTACTCACAGTATAAAAAAAACTGGCAGTGATCTACCCATTGTCATAAAAAGACTGGCAGTGATCTACCCAAAGTTGTGCTTTTTTTAGGAAGCCAAAATTGGTGGTTTTATTGCTTTTTTTGTAAGGAGATCGTTGAGGGGCCAGAGGTCACCCAGGATCTACCAGGAACACTCCGCGATCTACCAGTAGATCAGGATCTACCTGTTGGACATGCCTGTTCTAAAAGATTGCCGGTGGTTGCCAGCATTTGCGTGTGTGTGTGTGTGTGTGTGTGTGTGTGTGTGTACGTGTACTAAGTGCATGGGTAGGCAAACTAAGGCCTGGGGGTCTGGATCCGGCCCAATTGCCTTCTAAATCCGGCCCACAGACAGTCCGGGAATCAGCATGTTTTAACATGAGTAGAATGTGCCCTTTTATTTAAAATGCATCTCTGGGTTATTTGTGGGGCATAGGAATTCATTCATCCCCCCCCCCAAAAAAATATATAGTCCGGCCCCCAACAAGGTCTGAGGGACAGTGGACCGGCCCCGTGCTGAAAAAGTTTGCTGGCCCTTGACTAAGTGCATCTCTGAATAAAGGGCAGAAGTGGGGCTTGCTCATACATTGGCTACAATGCCCCTTTGAATTCAGTGAGCAGGTATCCATAAAATGTACAAGAAACATTTCCACAGATGCAGCTTTTTTCAGCCTGGAGCGTAGCACAACCACCTGCAACCAGCACTTACCTGGTGAGGCAAATGTGAGAATGCTAAGAAAGTAGTAAAGGTGAAGCTGATAATAACAGTGCTGGCTCAACTAACTTCCTGTTTCCTGCATGGGTAGGCAAACTAAGGCCCGGGGGCCAGATCCGGCCCAATCACCTTCTGAATCTGGCCCGCGGACGGTCCAGGAACCAGCGTATTTTTACATGAGTAGAATGTGCCCTTTTATTTAAAACTAGTGAATTGAAGCCCGTTGAGATAACGGGCGCTAGCCTGGCAGCACACGCGCGCGCCTTGCAGGGCGGGGGGCACAGCCGCGGCTGTGCTCCTTCCGCCGCGGTGGGAGGAGGCTGAGCGCAGGGAGACCGGGGAGCCCCCCAACCCCGGACGCCCCCTCGGAGGCCGGCACCGCCGCGCGCGCCCAGCTCCCTCGGCGGCTCCGGCCGCGCAGGAGAAGAGCCGGGCAGGAGGGAGGGAGGGCGGGGGCGCTCACGGACGGGGAAGGAGGGCCAGGGCCTGGGCAGGGCGAGCCCGGCGGCGAGCCGGGGCGCCGCGCATCCCACCGGAGCCGCAGCCAGAGCCTGCCGAGCGGGGGCAGCCTCGGAGGCTGCGGCAGCGGGTGAGCGCAGGTGGACAGGGGCACCCCGGCAGCGCGCTCAGCTCCGTGCGAGGCAGCGGCACTGAGCCAAATGACGACGCGCGTGCGCCGTCGCTGCCTCTCGGACACGCCCCCCTCTCCAATCCCTGCTCCAATCCGTCTGTCAGTGGGGCGCATGCCCAGTTGCGAATTCCACTGACACACGGACGGCGCCGCAGGGACATAGGGAATTATTATAGAGGATGCATCTCTGGGTTATTTGTGGGGCATAGGAATTCGTTCCTCACCCCCCCCCCCAAGGTCTGAGGGACAGTGGACTGGCCCCCTGCTGAAAAAGTTTGCTGACCCCTGTTTTAAGTGCTCAAACCACTTCATGCACATTATTTAAGTAACCTAAGCGTCTTGCAGGAAGGTGGGGCAGGGAAGGGGGACACCCGTGACTTGTTTAGAGGCGAGGGAGGAGGGAGAAGCCTATAATTGTTTCCTGAGTGTCTTCGCTCATTTGATATTGATAGCCTCGTTCATGCACCAGATGATTCCTAGAGTGCAACTAAAGGGTGTCCAGGAATCCAGTACAGAAATAGGCAAGCTGTTTCCCCTCACTATTTGCAGAGCCAGGATCGAATATGGTATCATTCAAGAGTGTTAGAGGGAGCCCTCATCTCAGCCAGCCCAGGCATCTCTAGCAGGCTCCCGTGGGTGTCGCTTCTGGAATGGAGAGCATTCATCAGACTGAAATGAATGGCAACAGTAGGTCAGGAAGCAAGGCTTCCTTGTTTACAGTGAAGCAGGAGGCAGATCTGTTTTATAAATTTGATGTATATAATGCCTTCATCTCCAAGGTGCCTGGCCAGTCTACCTCCAGGAAAGAGGAGGGGGGGATTTTATTATATTAAATTAATAATAATAATAATAATATAATAATAATATAATAAATAAGAACAAAAGAGGAATGGAAATACGTAGAACATTATTTTAAAAAAGAGGGTATAAAAACGGAATTAGTGATTTGCTTAGACTGAAATAAACTTGGGGATAGAAATTCTATAAATAAGTAAGGATAAGAAATGAAGATATATCTACATCTTATTAGCTGAATAAGAAGGGTATTAGAAATAGCAAAATATAAACAATAAAAATAAGATACGATGCACAAACGGTAAGAAGTCAAATTTTAATTATTGTTTTTGTGTTGTTGTTTTTAAATAATGTGTTGTAGTCTTTGTTTTTTTCCCCTTTTCCTTCTATCTTCTTTTCTTTTTCTTTTCTCGCTCTCTCCTTGAATTTATTATATTTTTTTCACCTTGCTTTTTGGAATGGATGTTTGTTAGTTATGATTTTGTATTTTGTGTAACTCGTAAATTTTATGTGGTTGATAAATAAAGATTATTTTTAATAATAATAATAATAATAATATACCCTGCCCATCTGGCTGGGTTTCCCCAGCCACTCTGGGCAGCTCCCAAAAGAATATTAAAAACATGATAAAACATCAAACGTTAAAAACTTTCCTAAACAGGAAATCCTCAGAATCTGCCTACTGGGTCGAGAACCCTCCATAGACAAGTCAGCAGCAGAGGGAGGATTTGCTCCTGCAATAGCAGAGGTGAGACTCAGTGATGCAGTAGAAGCCCAGGCCCTGTGCCAGTTGGTCTTTCATTTATTAATCATTATTTTATTTGCGAATTTAACAGAGGAAGGGAAGGGAACAAAATAATAAAGACAATTAAAAGTAGTATATAAATACTAACAAAAAAAGCCATAATCAGTTCACAATCTGAGTACAGTACAATAAATCATCAGTATAAAAGCAAATATGTAAGTTAAGATAAGCTCCCAAAATGCCCAGATAGGTATCCACACAAAAAATCTATGTCTGTATGAAATACCAGTACTTTCAATTGCCACCATGGAATTTACCCTTCCAGGTTTGAAGTATGAGTCTCTTAGCTACCATAAGGGCTCACAAAATCCACTTTTGTTGTCGTGCTGTTAATCCCATCCTACAGGAATATATTTTACAAGTACACAAACATTTTCCAATATCAGTGATTTTGCCAATACAAAACCGATGCCAATAAATACTTCAGACCAGAAATAGTACATCACCGGACAAGCTCGCATCATGTACCTCAACCAAGGCGTTACATCGCCAACATTTATCTCTATTAGACAGTGACTTCGTATGCAAATGTTGTGGAGTCCAATACACTCAATTAATTAATTATCGCTGGATCGGTGGCTATTTCAATTCTAAAGTTATATTCTGTGTATATTCTAAAGCAATTTTTCATTCCTAGGACCCTCGTACCTAAGGGACCGCCTCTCCTGGTATGCCCCGTGTAGGACCTTAAGGTCCTCAAATAATAACATTTTGGAGGTCCCGAGCCACAAGGATGCTAGGCTGGCCTCAACTAGGGCCAGGGCCTTCTCAGTACTGGCCCCGACTTGGTGGAACGGTCTGTCACAAGAGACCAGGGCCCTGCGGGATTTGGCATCTTTCCGCAGGGCCTGCAAGACGGAGTTGTTCCGCCTGGCCTTTGGGTTGGTTTCAGTTTAACCCTGATGTTTCATTCCTTTGGTTTGATTGGTAGGCTACTTAAAAATGAGGCTGCATTTTAAACTTTAAATCGTATTTTAACCTGCATTTTAATTGATTGTTTTGTATGTTTTGTTGGGATTTTATTGATGTTAGCCGCTCTGAGCCCAGTCTTGGCTGGGAAGGGCGGGGTATAAATAAAAATTTATTATTATTATTATTATTATTATTATTCTTTAGGCTGCATATTACATTCTAATTACCTATTCCAGGCACCTCTGAGTTCTTGAAATTCTACCTTACAAAGTTCCATTAAGCATCCATAAACAACAGGTACAGTTTAGCTTCTTTCTGAGAGGATCCAATAATTTCCTCCAACAGGAGATACTGAAGCTCTCAAAGCAGATGGGCTATATATAGACTTCAGCAAAGGCTGTAACTGAAGATACTGCCATTTCGTACTTGCTGGTAATCTATATTTCAATTGTAAGATAGCAAATGAAACACACACACAGAAACACCCCACATTCAACCCATTTATTCCACAAAAAAGGCTGCCTATCTTCAAATCCCATAAAGTTAATTTAGTACTAGCACATGGGTCAAACTGCAACTGACAAGCCTGTATACCCTGTATCTTCCTAGCTGCGAAAATTAAATGTGGTTTAGATCCATTCTTTTTTATTATACATAGACCCCAACATTAACCATCCAATAAAGGTGTTAAATAAGTCATCTCGAAAATTACCCAAGTGGGAGTGTTGACAGAAGGAGAAACCTGCCAATCCTTTGTAAAGGTAAAGGGACCCCTGACTGTTAGGTCCAGTCGTGGACGACTCTGGGGTTGCGGCGCTCATCTCGCTTTACAGTGGTACCTCGGGTTACAGGCGCTTCAGGTTACAGACGCTTCAGGTTACAGACTCCACTAACCCAGAAATAGTACCTTGAGTTAAGAACTTTGCTTCAGGATGAGAACAGAAGTTGTGTGGCGGCGGCGGTGGGAGGCCCCATTAGCTAAAGTGGTAGCTCAGGTTAAGAACAGTTTCAGGTTAAGAACAGCCCTCCAGAACGAATTAAGTTCTTAACCCAAGGTACCACTGTACTGGCCGAGGGAGCCGGCGTACAGCTTCCGGGTCATGTGGCGAGTATGACTAAGCCGCTTCTGGTGAACCAGAGCAGCACACGGGAAGGCCGTTTACCTTCCCGCCGGGTATCCTATATTATAATCTTCAAGTGTCCCTGCGTCCACCGGCAATTTTCTGTGTGTCACGGAAGTGACGCATGACACAGACGGACGCAGGGATTGGACAGGTCTACTGTCCCCCCCCCAACAGGGACGCAGGCCGGAAGTCAGCGGCGGCGCACGCGCGGTGTCACTTGGGGCAGCGTCGCTGTCGTGCACGGAGCCTCCTCCACCTCCTCCTCCGGCCGCCACCGCCGAGGAGCACAGCCTGGCCGCCCTGAGGTTTCTGCTGGGCGGGGGGCGGTGTCGGGGCCGGAGAGCGGGGGGGAAGCGGCGAAAAGCGCCGCTCCCGCCGCCGCCTCTACTGCCTGGAAAGCACCGCCTCCGCGCCTCCGATCCTGGCCGCCGCCGCTAGCTACGCTCCCTGCGGCCTGGCGTGACGGCGGGAGTGTCCCTGGCGGCCGCCTCGGCTCCCCCGCCGCCGCTGCCGCCGCTCGGCCTGTCGCTCACCCTGGGGCCTCCCCCGCCACCGCCCCCCGCTGCCACCTCTCCCGCCGTCGCTCTTTCCGGCCGTGACAGCCGGATCCAGCCCCCCGGGAGCCGCGGCGACGGGTCCGCCCGCCGTGCCGCCGCCAGCAAAGGGCCAGCAGCAGCGCCACCTGCCTCCCTGGCTCCCTCGGGAGCCGCCAATATGGAGCAGCCGCCGGGCGACGAGGCAAACTGGGGGAGAACCCCGGAGAAAGCGGCGCCCGGCAAAAGCGTGCCGCCTGCGGGGAGCCTGAGGCTGGGCTGCGAGAGGAGGGGCGATTTTGTGTCAGGAAGAGGAGCTGCTGCCGCTGCTGCCGCGAGCCTGCAGCCGGGAAATCCTCCTTCGCTGGCGCACACTCACACAAAATACACACACCCTCAGCTTGCCCGGCCGGCGATCCTTGCTTAGCCGGTGGAGAAGGAGGCCCCCCTTTGCTCGCTAGGAAGGCTTGGTTGATGGCGCTGCAGCCGGGAGGCTGGGAGGTTACAGTTTCCTTCCTCGCCTCCGCCACCACCATCCTCCCCACCTCTTTAATTCATTGCTGCTTTGCAGCCCCAGCAGCAGTTGCGGGGTCCGCCGGGGCTGCGGCGCCGCAAAGGGGAAGCGGAGTTTCCTCCTCGCCGCTGCTCCCCAAAGTGACGTCTGCTCATTGATTCGCAAGCAGGTACGCGCGCGCGCTTCCTTTTGCGCCGAAACCAACATGCCCCTTAAGAAAAACTTTCACATCCCCAGGAAGACCAAATAAAAGAAAGGTGGTTCCCTCGCAGCCCCCCCAACCCCCCTGGGGTAAAGTAGGGGCTGCGGTGGGTGAAGAGAAGGAGGGAGGGAGGAAATAAGGAAGGAAAGAAGGAAAGAAACAGGGAAGGAAGTATGGAAAAATGTAGGGAGGGAGGAAGAAAGGAAGAACAGAGAGGGAGGGAGGGAGGAAGGAAGGAAGGAACAGGGAAGGAACAACGGAAAAAGGGAGGGAGGGAGAAAGGAAGGAAGGAAACATGGAAGGAAGAATGGAAAAATGTAGGGAGAGAGAAAGGAAGGAACAACAGAGGGAGGGAGGGAGGGAGGGAGGGAGAAACGGAAGGAAGAACGGAAAAATGGAGGGAGGGAGGAAGGAAGAACAGAAAGGGACGCAGGGAGGGAGGGACCATATAGGCTGGGGGACCTGTTGTTGCTGCTGCATTTATTTATCTCCCACCTTTGGCCCCAGATTGGGACTGGAGGTGGCTTACACAGATAAAAACAAAAACAGAAGGGCTCGAGGGGAAGGAGGGCGGCGGGGTTAAAAACCAAAAGGAGGGTGGCCGCCGCTCCCCCCATATAATTTCTAGCGCCCGTTTTTGTAACGGGCTTAATTTACTAGTAAAGGTATAAAGACCCTCAGCCTTATTTATGCAAAAGTTTCAACATTTGCTTCCCAGAATGCACTGCTGTCGTAAGTATTTGAAAAGATGTAATAGGCTTCAGCCCAATTTCTTTGTTATAATAGATTTCGCTGCATGCACTGCTGAATACGTATTCTTATATTTGCAGTTTGCTACCTTTACGTTAGGGACCCAGGTGGCGCTGTGGGTTAAACCGCAGAGCCTAGGGCTTGCTGATCAGGAGGTCGGCGGTTCGAATCCCCGCGACGGGGTGAGCTCCCGTTGCTCGGTCCCAGCTCCTGCCCACCTAGCAGTTCGAAAGCACGTCAAAGTGCAAGTAGATAAATAGGTACCGCTCCAGCGGGAAGGTAAACAGTGTTTCCGTGTGCTGCTCTGGTTCGCCAGAAGCGGCTTTGTCATGCTGGCCACATGACCTGGAAGCTGTACGCCGGCTCCCTCGGCCAATAAAGCGAGATGAGCGCCACAACCCCAGAGTCGGACACGACTGGACATAATGGTCAGGGCCCGGGGTCCCTTTACCTTTACGTTACTGAATAGTTGAGGTAGACATGCAGGCAAATTAGCTTTTATGGTGCAAGAACCTTGGGTCATATTTACCTAAACACTGAATTATATGTGCTCACAGAAGCTTAAAAACGGAACGATACAGAGAAGATAATTAACGTCCCTTCGTAATTATGATGTGCAGATCCATGAATCTTTCTGTATTTTTACAACTACGTTTAGAACAAGCTATCGTTTGCATTTTGCAACACTTTTTTTTTTTACTTTAAAAATTAATCATTTACTTGTAAGTGTTCATATTAACAGCAGCTTTAAAGCACAGCTTGTGATCAAATGTGGTAACGTACAGCTTAGTAAACCTTTCCTGCCTCCTGCAACCACGTAGCAAGGATTCTACTTCGCTGAGTAATAGAAGATGAGAAGGAACTGGGTTTCTCCTTTAATTCACAATGCTTACCTTACAAATTGGATCACATATTAGGGGAAAGGGCAGGGAAAGGCATACCAAAGTTGGACGTTCGGCTTCCAAAAATAGTTCGCAAACCGGAACAGTCACTTCCGGGTTTACAGCGTTCAGGAGCCAAAACGTTCGGGAACGAAGGACTATAGTAGGAATTTTGGGGCAGACAGAATGAAATGCATTTTTACACAGCAAGTGGTATAAACTATGGAATTAGCATCCCTAAGATGTGGCGGCTTTGAAAAATGGGCTATACAATTTAATGGAAGAAGCTACCAGTGGCTATTGGTCCCAATGGTCAAATCAGGGGTCAGCAAACCTTTTCAGCAGGGGGCCGGCCCACTGTCCCTCAGACCTTGTGGGGGGGCTGGACTATATTTTTTTGGCGGGGGGAATGAACTTATGACTTAAAATGTACTTTATACATACTGCACGAGTTGCTTAAAAGGGATTCTGTTTTCAATAAGCTTGGAGCTTAGTTTTGTGTGTGTGTTGCATTTCTGTAACATTCAAAACTAACTAAAACCCTTAATTTTGCATTTATTCCAGGGCATTCATCTTTCCTTTCTTAATTCGTGGAGGAAAGCCAACACCCGCCATTACATTTCTGCTAGCTTTTTTCTTCTGCGTGTATAATGGATACTTGCAGGGCCGGAGTTTGAGTAACTATGCAGAATACTCTTCAGATTGGCCAACGACGCTGCGCTTCGTTCTAGGTGAGTAACCTTAGGTACTAAATACGTCACAGACTTTTAAGTGCAGCCATTGGTGATAGTTCCAGTTGAGCCTTTGCAACTCTGAATGCTTCATAGGAGCTATTTTACTGCACTAAAGTGGAAGCTGTTAGGCTTCGTTTTCTCTTTCCTTTGGTTCGAGATGCCACCTTCTGTTTTTTTTTCCAATTTTTTTAAAATTACTTTTAACAAATAAAAACAAACATCAACATACATCAACAACAAAATAAAACAACAATAAAAACAATAATAAACATAAAAACAAACATATATCCTTTAAACCTAATCCTTCTTCCTTTTCATTGTAAGTTGACTTCCTCCTGTCCTCCCTTCCTGCGTTCTATGTATATCATCTTTCGTAATTTCTTGACATCATTTAAAAATATTTTTAACTAGTTGAAGTTAGCCCGTTAAAAAACGGGCGCTAGCTGCTTTCCCCGGCGACATGTCACAGCAACCCGGGGCCCTTCGCTCCCTCTGCCCCTGCGGGCTGTAGCTCCGGAGGGCGGCGGCAGCATCCGCGGCAAAGCAGGGGCGGGCGAGAGCTGCGCGCCCGTCCCGGCAGCCTCCACCCTGCCCCGCACGCACCGCCTTCAGCGCCGGAGCGCCGCGCCTGGCCTGCCGAGCCGGTGGGAGGAGGAGGAGGCGGAGGCGGCGAAGGACGCAGGAGGCCGACGGGTGAGAGCTGCGCGCCCGTCCCAGCAGCCTCCACCCCGCCCCGCACGCCCCGCCTTCAGCGCCGGAGTGCCGCGCTTGGGCTGCCGAGCCGGTGGGAGGAGGAGGAGGCGGAGGCGGTGAAAGACGCAGGAGGCCGACGGGTAAGAGCTGCGCGCCCGTCCCGGCAGCCTCCACCCCGCCCCGCACGCCCCGCCTTCAGCGCCGGAGCGCCGCGCTTGGGCTGCCGAGCCGGTGGGAGGAGGAGGCGGAGGCGGCGAAGGACGCAGGAGGCCAGCGGGCGAGAGCTGCGCGCCCGTCCCAGCAGCCTCCACCCCGCCCCGCACGCCCCGCCTTCAGCGCCGGAGTGCCGCGCTTGGGCTGCCGAGCCGGTGGGAGGAGGAGGAGGCGGAGGCGGTGAAAGACGCAGGAGGCCGACGGGTAAGAGCTGCGCGCCCGTCCCGGCAGCCTCCACCCCGCCCCGCACGCCCCGCCTTCAGCGCCGGAGCGCCGCGCTTGGGCTGCCGAGCCGGTGGGAGGAGGAGGCGGAGGCGGCGAAGGACGCAGGAGGCCAGCGGGCGAGAGCTGCGCGCCCGCGGGCGGCAGGCAAGCAAAGGCGCCGGTGGGAGCGGCGCTTCGCGCCGCTTCCCCCGCGCTTTGGAAGGAGTAAAGGCGTCGGCGGGAGCCTCCTGCGCTCCTCGGCGGCGGCGGCCGGAGGAGGTGGAGGAGGCTCCGTGCAAGACGGCGGCGCTGACTTCCGGCCTGCGTCCCTGTTGGGGGGGGACAGTAGAGCTGTCCAATCCCTGCGTCCCTCTGTGACATGCGCAGTAGCGCACTTCCGTGACACACAGAAAGTGGACGCAGGGACACAGCAAGATTATTATATAGGATTAATTACCCTTAATATTTCTTCTTGTCTATAGTTCTTATCATCAATTCCAACTATCATAAACCTTATATCTATCCTCTACTTCTACAGCCTCCTCAATCTTCCAGCTTACTTCTACTCTTTAATCTTACAATACTTTTTAAAATATAATTTAAATTTCTTCCAATCTTCTTCCACCGCTTCCTCCCTCTGGTCACGGGTTTTCCCGGTCAGTTCAGCAAGTTCCATATGCCGTATTTTTCACTCCATAAGACGTACTTTTTTCCTCCTAAAAAGTAAGGGGAAATGTCTGTGTGTCTTATGGAGCGAATGTGTGGTCCCTGGAGCTGAACTGCCCAGGGGCAAAAGCAGATCGTGCTTTTTTAAAAAAAAGAGAGAGAAGGGGGTGTTGAAAGGAAACTCGCTGGGCAGCTGCTCAGCAAACGATCGGGGAGAGAGATAAGGGAGAGAGATTCCAGCCCTGCTCCCTTGCAGAGGGAGGCTGTTTCCCCAGCGACATGTGACTGGCTGATTGGATTATCTGTCTGGAAACTGTAGAAATGGCTTCCTGAAGCTGCAGAACTGTGAGTTAAACCCCATAAAATGGGTTTTTCCCTTTGCAAAGTAAGCTCAACAACTTTGAGCTGATCCTCAAAAAATGGGGCTTTTCTCCTTTGCAAAAGAAGCTGCAGAAATTTGAGCTGATCCTCAAAAAATTGGGGCTTTTCCCCTCTAAAAAGTAGATGCGTCCTATGGTCAGGTGCGCCTTATAGAGCGAAAAATACGGTAGTCCATCATTTTCATCTGCCATTCTTCTATCGTTGGTAGTTCCTCTGTCTTCCAGTTTTTAGCTAACAAAATTCTAGCTGCTGTTGTGGCATACATAAAGAGAGTCCGAGATGCCACCTTCTGGAGTACTGCAGCCCACTTTTGAATTGGAAAAGTAGCCCAATAGAAGGAAAACTGCTCTTATCCCCATATTTACAGAGAGGATGCCTGTTGGTTGTTCTCAGGCCTGATGTAGGAAGATATGTGTGTTTTGTAAATGTGAGAGTAAAATGTGCCACTAACTTTAATACAGGGGAAATTGTGCCTAGCACTGATCAGAACACACAGATAATTTTGTGGCTGCGCGAGCGACCTTGTACAGAACATCATGAAGCAAGCAGATCATAGAATCATAGAATCATAGAATCATAGAGTTGGAAGAGACCACAAGGGCCATCCAGTCCAACCCCCTGCCAAGCAGGAAACACCATCAAAGCATTCCTGATAGGTGGCTGTCAAGACTCTGCTTAAAGACCTCCAAAGAAGGAGACTCCACCACACTCCTTGGCAGCAAATTCCACTGTCGAACAGCTCTTACTGTCAAGAAATTCTTCCTAATGTTTAGGTGGAATCTTCTTTCTTGTAGTTTGAATCCATTGCTCCGTGTCCGCTTCTCTGGAGCAGCAGAAAACAACCTTTCTCCCTCCTCTATATGACATCCTTTTATATATTTGAACATGGCTATCATATCACCCCTTAACCTTCTCTTCTCCAGGCTAAACATACCCAGCTCCCTAAGCCGTTCCTCATAAGGCATCGTTTCCAGGCCTTTGACCATTTTGGTTGCCCTCCTCTGGACATGTTCCAGTTTGTCAGTATCCTTCTTGAACTGTGGTGCCCAGAACTGGACACAGTATTCCAGGTGAGGTCTGACCAGAGCGGAATACAGTGGTACTATTACTTCCCTTGATCTAGATGCTATACTCCTATTGATGCAGCCCAGAATTGCATTGGCTTTTTTAGCTGCTGCATCACACTGTCGACTCATGTCAAGTTTGTGGTCTACCAAGACTCCTAGATCCTTTTCACTTGTACTGCTCTCAAGCCAGGTGTCACCCATCCTGTATTTGTGCCTTTCATTTTTTTTTGCCCAAGTGTAGTACTTTACATTTCTCCCTGTTAAAATTCATCCTGTTTGCCTTGGCCCAGTTCTCTAATCTGTTAAGGTCATTTTGAAGTGTGATCCTGTCCTCTGGGGTATTAGCCACCCCTCCCAATTTGGTGTCATCTGCAAACTTGATCAGGATGCCCTCAAGCCCATCATCCAAGTCATTGATAAAGATGTTGAATAAGACTGGGCCCAAGACAGAACCCTGTGGCACCCCACTAGTCACTTCTCTCCAGGATGAAGAGGAGCCATTGATGAGCACCCTTTGGGTTCGGTCAGTCAGCCAGTTACAAATCCACTGAATGGTAGCATTGTCTAGCCCACATTTTACCAGCTTCTTTACAAGAATATCATGGGGCACCTTGTCAAAGGCCTTGCTGAAATCAAGATAGGCTACATCCACAGTGTTCCCTTCGTCTACCAGGCTTGTAATTCTGTCAAAAAATGAGATCAGATTAGTCTGACATGACTTATTTTTCAGAAACCCATGCTGACTTTTAGTGATCACAGCGTTCCTTTCTAGGTGCTCACAGACCGTTTGCTTAATGATCTGCTCTAGAATCTTTCCTGGTATTGATGTCAGGCTGACTGGGCGGTAATTGTTTGGGTCCTCTCTTTTCCCCTTTTTGAAAATAGGGACAACATTTGCCCTCCTCCAGTCTGCTGGGACTTCGCCTGTTTTCCAGGAATTCTCAAAGATTACTGCCAGTGGTTCTGAAATCACCTCTGCCAGTTCTTTTAATACTCTGGGATGTAGTTCATCTGGCCCTGGAGACTTGAATACATCTAAATTAGCCAAGTGTTCTTGTACTACCTCCTTACTTATTCTGGGCTGTGTTTCCCCTGCTGAATCATCTGCTAAATATTCTTCAGGTCGGGCATTGTTTTCTTTTTTGGAGAAGACTGAGGCAAAGAAGGTATTGAGGAGTTCTGCCCTTTCTGCGTCCCCTGTTCGCATTTCACCTTCTCCTCTAAGTGACCCCACTGTTTCCTTGTTCTTCCTTTTGCTACGGACATACCCATAAAAACCCTTTTTATTGCTTTTAACCTCTCTTGCAAGCCTGAGTTCGTTCTGTGCTTTAGCTTTTCTGACTTTGTCTCTACATGTGCTGGCTATTTGTTGGAATTCCTCTCTGGTGGTTTCCCCCTTTTTCCATTTCTTGTACATATCTCTTTTAAATCTTAACTCAGTTAAAAGTTCTTTAGATAGCCACCCTGGCTTCTTTAGGCACCTTCCATGTTTTCGTCTCATTGGTACTGCTTGAAGTTGTGCTTTTAATATCTCCCTTTTAACAAACTCCCATCCATCATGAACTCCCTTCCCTTTTAGTATTACTGACCATGGGATCACACCCAGCATTTCCCTAAGTTTTCTGAAGTCGGCTTTCTTAAAGTCTAGAATTTGAGTCTTAGTATGCTTGGTTGCTCCTTTCTGATGTATAATAAACTCCAGAAGAGCATGATCACTCCCACCTAATGATCCTGCCACTTCTACCCCACTAACCAGGTCATCACTATTGGTTAGGACCAGATCTAAAATGGCTGATCCTCTTGTTGCTTCTCCCACTTTCTGGACAATGAAATTGTCTGCAAGGCCAGTGAGGAATCTGTTCGACCTTATGCTCTTGGCTGAGTTTGACATCCAACAAATATCAGGATAGTTGAAATCCCCCATTACTACTATCTCATTTCCTTTTGAATGCTTGGTCATCTGCTCCAGGAAGGCATCATCTATGTCCTCAGTTTGGCTTGGGGATCTATAGTAAACCCCCACAATGAGATCACTGTTATTTTTCTCTCCCTTAATTTTGACCCAGATACTCTCAATTTGGCTTTGAAGTTTTAAATCATGGATCTCTTCACAGGTATACACATCCCTGACATATAACGCCACTCCTCCTCCTTTCCTGTTTGGTCTATTTCTCTGAAATAGATTGTATCCCTCTATTACTACATTCCAATCATGAGACTCATCCCACCAGGTTTCAGTGATGCCTATTATGTTATATTTAGTTTGCTGTACCAAGAGCTCAAGTTCATCTTGTTTATTTCCCATGCTCTGTGCATTTGTATACAGACATTGAAAAGATCAGATACATACTGTGGTGCATTCTCATAACTTTCTTTTTTTAAGGTTGTGTTTTCTAAACCAGCATTCTAATATATTTTTAGGTTTTTCGGGGTGGCTAAGTGGCCTGCTGATTAATGTGCATTCTGATAATATTTTGAGGAATCTCAGAAAACCAGGGGAAACGGACTATAAAATACCAAGAGGTGAGTAACGTGTCATAGAAATCCCATGGCGCAAATGTGTCATTGAAACTTAAATTACTTTATTTTCAAGCATTCTAACAGTAAGGGTCCCAGAGACCCAACTTGGGTTGAAGTTGCTTGTCACAGAAGTGGATTCAAAAGGAGTAAAAGTGTTTTTTTCTTATATTCTCTATAAATTCCTGCGCTCATAAAGCAGGGTTTGTTTGTTTTTTAAAAAAAGAACACAATAAAGCAGATTATTCCTTTTTGAAAATCTCTTTAGCTATTGCTGAGACACCTAGGTAAAAAGAACAATCACGGGAATGATAAACAGCAAAAAAGAAGGGAAAGAACACCTTGAAAGACCCCTGAAATGAGGTGAACGTGTATTCAAAAAATGTGTTGAGTTACTCTCAAAAAAATTCAAAAAAATTCTTTGGGTTGCTTTTAAGCAAAAATGCTCAGACACATTGTAAACTAACTCAAAAGATTATAAATAATGAAAAGCACCCTCCAGATGATGAAAAATACTACAATACAACCTAAGTTGCTTTCAAAAAACACTTGGAGTAGTTCTTGAACAGAGTTACTCAGACACGTAATAGACTGCTTAAAGGATATAAATAATGGCAAGAACCCTCCAACTAAACTTCAATTAATGTAATATACTACAAAACAACCTTACTAAATTACAAATAATGAAAATACTGCAAAACAACCTTAACGAGGTGCCAGCTATAAAACTCGTTTCACTGAAAGTCTAATACACGTTCACCTCGTTTCAGGGGTCTTTCACGGTGTTATTTCCCATCTTTTTTGCTAATGCTGAGACACCAGCTTTATTGACAGTAAAAGCTCTGGGGCTGCATCACTTTTCCTGGTTGTGTGTGTGCTCAAATCCCATTTAATTTCCACGCGAGTTAAGTATATGGAACTGGATGGAAGGTAACCCTTTCCTGCAGTCTTGACAAGGCGGTTACTACCCCTGCTGCATGCAAAAGGGCAAGGCAAGTCTGTCTCCCCCACCGCCATCCTCACTCAGCATAAATTCAACAGCATTTAATGAAATGCAAATGCAGGAATAGCAACCAGTGTTGCCATGCAGTGCTTAGCAATGCAGTGCTTAGCCTTATCAATGGCGACATTGTCTGTGATCCGCTCCATGCGCAGCTGTGCTTGGAAAGCACCAATCAGCCAGCAGCAATGTCACCTTACTTTTCTCCCTCGGATGCCCCTCGCAAGGTAAAGACCCTGTAGGTTTATAGGCAAAGGAAACGGCTTTCCCTCCTAGCTTCTTGAGAAACATGGAGAGGCAGTTTCAAGCTGTGCCCCTGCGGGGAATGTGCCATAGCTAAAACGCAACCTTTTCGGTACAGCATGCATTTGGTGGAGACAGGCACACATTTCACCAGTACTAGGCAGTACTAGAGCGCCAAAATGGAGGGGGCGCTGGCCAGCCTGCCCCTTGCCCCCCGCCGCCGCCCGGTGCAGCCCCAACCAGCGGTGAAAACCGCAGGGCGCCCTAGGCGAGGGGGCGGGGCACCGTAGTCATGCGCAATGACGTCATGTGCCCCGCCCCCTCGCCTAGGGCGCCAAAATCCGTGGCACCGGTCCTGACTGCGGTTCACAGCTGTGAATTTCTTTGCCAAGGGCATGATGCAAGTTCACTCAGTTTCGGGGCTCTTTTGTCCAAACGAGCCTGCAACTCAGTACATGGTTACCCTGTCTTCATTCTGGGATTTACTGCTAAAAATATAAATCCTTTGGATTAAATTGTATAGGTTGTTTTTCACCCAAGAGGGCTTCCAGAGGAATGTACAACCATATTAAAATACGAAAATAGAAATAGAAATCCAGAGAGGTTTGGAGAGGGTTTATTTCCCCCATCCCACCCCCTGAAAGAAATTTCACACCCACCCTCAAAAGACAAGTCCAAGCCACACACTAACAGCAGTACTCTGGAGCTGGAGGTGTGAGTTCAGTCCCCATTATAGGGAAGTGGAATATGGCCTCCCCTCCTGTTTTTCACGCCTGACCAGCAACAGCGATACCAAGCAAAAAAAGAGAAGGAGTGCCCAAAATACCCATGGGGCATTTTGCTTTTGCCCAGCTCCCTCAAGACCCAAATATATGCACTGAGATCACATGGGCTTCAGAAGGAACCCATGTTAGGAGGGGGGGGGACAGCTCAGGTTTCATATGCAGGGGATCACAGGTTCAAATCTAAGGCCTAGCGCCACACTCGAGAAGGTGGGGAGGGGCTCCCACATGAAGGCATAGTTGAACCAATTTGTGAGAGTGCTGTATGGCCCTCTTGGTCCACCCTTCCCCTAGCAACCCATGCGACCAATGCCTCTGACTAGGCCAGCCCTAACGAAAATTGGTCATCCTCTCCCATCTTTGGAAGAACTATACAGTTCCCGTTACCTTAAAAAAGTAAACAATATTTTACAGGATCCATCTCATCCGGGATATACCGGGTAGTCTTTTTGCACCACTGCCTTCGGGAAAGAGATATAGAACAATCAGATCAAGAACAAATAGATTGAAGAATAGTTTCTACCCAAGAGCTATAACCATCTTAAAGGCTGTAACTAGATAATATGACCTTGGAGAGTTGTGATGGGTGTGTATGTATGTGTGGCTGAAAATGTGTTTTTTGTGGGAGTTATTTGGTTTTTTGTGCTGTTTTTGTTTTTTATGGGATGGCATTCAATTTTGTTGCACTTGTACGTTGTACTTCTACTTGTACAATCACAATAAATCTTATCTATCTATCTATCTATCTATCTATCTATCTATCTATCTATCTATCTATCTTACCTATCTAACGTCCCAACAGACCCAAACATCCCTCCCTATTCCCCCATGCCGCCACAGTCTATCTGGATCATCATGCAAACCACTGTGGTTTTTTTTTTGTAATGGAAACCAAAAGGGTGCAAGGAACCACCGTGTGTTTAGATTCACCTCTAGCTCAGTCTCGAGTTACCGTCTCTAACAAAAGCAGCAGCCAAGAAACGGAAACGACCACGCCTGAGTCAAATCTGTCTGCTACAAGGGCTGAATCAAGAGTTTGCTTTCTCAGAGGAGGGAGGATGTGGATGCAGCTACCATGTACTCCAGGAACCTGGTCTTGCTCAGCTTGAGAATTAATTACAGGCACAGATGCATTTGACTATGAAGCTGTGGATGACATTGAAAAATTGGGACAAAGAATTAAGAGTCTTGCAAAATACAGGATGCCACCCAGAATGATGGGGAGGTGCCCAAGGACCGGCCTTTTCTCCCAGTACTAGATGCTAGTAGACCAGAGTTGCAGATATTTTTTGGTGAGCACCAGTCACCAGTAAGAGGAACCTCAAATCCTCATTGAGGATCAGACTTCTTGTGTCTTAGAGCAACAACAACAAAGATTTAGTTCTTTCTCTCTTCCTAAAATCTTGTTCTGAGAAAACAGCTCCCCTCTGTCAAGGGTCTAAGTTGCTTCTCTTGCCAATGGAAGCGATTGGGACATGGCTGGAAACCATGACTGAATATAACATCAATATTGCTAGAAGTAGCTCTAATTAGTTGTTTTACAACTGGATAACTCCCAATACTTTCGGATTTCCAATGACTTAAAACCATGGAGGGATGCGGGTGGCGCTGTGGGTTAAACCACAGAGCCTAGGGCTTGCTGATCAGAAGGTCGGCGGTTCGAATCCCCGCGATGGGGTGAGCTCCCATTGCTTGGTCCCAGCTCCTGCCAACCTAGCAGTTCGAAAGCACGTCAAAGTGCAAGTAGATAAATAGGTGCCGCTCCAGCGGGAAGGTAAACGGTGTTTCCGTGCGCTGCTCTGGTTTGCCAGAAGCGGCTTAGTCATGTTGACCACATGACCTGGAAGCTGTACACCGGCTCCCTCGGCCAATAAAGTGAGATGAGCGCCGCAACCCCAGAGTTGTCCGCGACTGGACCTAACGGTCAGGGGTCCCTTTACCTTTACCTAAAACTATCAGAGCATTAATTGCAACTATGTTTTGTTCTACAGGAGGAATGTTTGAATATGTGACTGGAGCCAACTACTTTGGAGAGATTCTTGAATGGTGTGGATTTGCTCTTGCCTCCTGTACCTTGGAAAGCACTGCTTTTGCTCTTAGTACATTCTTGATATTAGGAAGAAGGGCACAGATGCATCATCAGTAAGTTTTCAGAAATTCTGATTTCTCTTGAATTTTCATCTGAGTTCTATTGTGGGAGTTTTTAATACATACATATTTGTTTTTCTGTGATAAACCATACTTAAGGTCCCCCCCTTCTTTGTATGGACATAGAACTTACATTTATTATCTATATTTGCTAAGGAAAGAGACAGGGAAGCTAAATATTGAGCTGGTTTAAATCATCATTATCAGGCCCTTCAGTTATTCACCTTTCCCTCCATATAATAATAATAATTAATAATAATTAATTTATTATTTGTACCCCGCCCATCTGGCTGAGTTTCCTCAGCCACTCTGGGCGGCTCCAAATCAAGTGTTAAAAACAATACAGCATTAAATATTAAAAACTTCCCTGAATAGGGCTGCCTTCAGATGTCTTTTAAAAATAGGATAGCTTCTTATTTCCTTGACCTCTGCTGGAAGGGCGTTCCACAGGGCGGGTGCCACTACCGAGAAGGCCCTCTGTCTGGTTCCCTGTAACCTCACTTCTCGCAATGAGGGAATCGCCAGAAGGCCCTCGGCGCTGGATCTCAGTGGTGGGGGTGGAGACGCTCCTTCAGGTATACAGGACCGAGGCCGTTTAGGGCTTTAAAGGTCAGCACCAACACTTTGAATTGTGCTCGGAAATGTACTGGGAGCCAATGTAGGTCTCTCAGGACCGGTGTTATGTGGTCCCAGTGGCCACTCCCAGTCACCAGTCTAGCTGCTGCATTCTGGATTAATTGCAGTTTCCGGATCACCTTCAAAGGTAGCCCCACGTAGAGCACATTGCAGTAGTCCAAGCGGGAGATAACCAGAGCATGCACCACCACTCTGGCGAGAAAGTCTGCAGGCAGGTACCCTCCAGATGTTTTGCATTAAAATTCCCATCAGCCCCAGACAGCACAGCCATGCTGATTGGGACTTATAGGAACTGTAGCCCAAAACATCTGGACAGCACCACGTCTAAGTCATTGATAAAAATGTATTGGGCCCAGGTTGAATCCTGTAGCACCCCATTTGAAACTTGCCTCAGGTTTGATGAGGAAGCATTGCGAGTACTCTGAGCATGATTTCCCAACCAGCTCTAAATCCTCCTGATTGTATTACCATCCAGCTTGAATTTAACCAGCTTGATAACCTAAATATTATGTGGAACTTTGTTTTCCTGAACTCCAAGATAAGTTACATTCCCACAGTCCGCTAACTCAGTAACCCAACCAATAACAAGGTAAACTTAATCTGGACACAAATCTGGATTATTATTGATAAATCCATGCTACTGATTTGTGGCCGTGGTGGCCCAGTTGTAAGAATTATCTTGGCATCAACTTCACTATTTTTTAAGTGTCAGGCAAAGACTTTAAAAAGCAAACAAAAAACCAGGCATTTTAACTGTCTTGATTATACACAGGTCGTGCTACCCAAAACTTCGTACAGTGGGTCCTCGACTTACGAAGATAATGCGTCCCGACGCGATCTTCTGTTGTCGGAAAAAAACGGAAGTCGAATCCCCATAGGGATGCATTGAGCGGTAAATCTTTGTAAGTCGAAGCAACCCGCATCAAATCTTCGTAAGTCTAGCAACCCTATTAAAAGCGGCCGCGACTTCCTTTCGGAAGTCGAAAAATTCGGATGCGGCGGCCATTTTTTTTCTTCCGGAAGTCATTCGGTAGTCGAAAAACACGGAAGTCGAAGCACTCGTAAGTCGAGGACCCACTGTATATGAAAATTCACTTATCCAAACAAGAGGAATTAGTACCCAAACCTCGCCTATACACACCAGATTCAGATATCCAAATAGCTGGATCTGCATGTAGTATTGTAAACAAATAAAGGTAAAGGTACCCCTGACCCTTGGGTCCAGTCGCGGACGACTCTGGGGTTGCGGTGCTCATCTCGGCCGGCATGCAGCTTCTGGGTCATGTGGCCAGCATGATTAAGCCGCTTCTGGCGAACCAGAGCAGCGCATGGAAACACAGTTTCCTTTCCCGCCGGAGTGGTACCTATTTATCTGCTTGCACTTTGACATGCTTTCGAACTACTTGGTGGGCAGTTCAACAAATAAGCAGCCTCAAAACAAGCCTTACTTTTTTGTGTTTTACTGATCCATAGCAGCCATGGTGAGAGGGAAGGGAGGCGAGGGGAGAGATTGGACAAATAAATGAGCATTTCCCCCTTCCTTGTTTGCCTTTTGCAAGGTTTCAGGGGGTTTTCCAGGGATTTTACGAGGCTTTTCGACCTTTTAGGGCCAAAATTCCATGGTTGGGAATGCATTAGAAATTTCCCCATAGGAATCAATGGAAATCATGGACTCGTTATGTGAATGCTGGCCTAAGAAACTATTTCCCAAGAATGCATTGTGTTTGGATAGCAAGACCTGTGTGTATTTTAAACCGATTTTTAACTGTGTTGGTATCTGCCACTTTTATGCTTGGGTGTTTTTTTAAAAGAAAAATATTAGATTTATTACCTGCCCTTCACCACAAAGTCCCAGGGTGGGTCACAACAATGTAAAATATAGCATTAAAAATAGTTTAAAACATTACAATCAACTAGAACGGGTCCTAAAATAAATATATCTCAAATATATTGTTTTCACTTCAGTGCGTTAACTTTGTAAACTACTTAAAAACCTACATACGGCGATACAGAAATGTAATAATCCTATATAATAAAGTTGCTGTGTCCCTGCGTCCAGTCCGTGTATCACGGAATTGCGCTACTGCGCATGTCCATGTCCCACATGGACGCAGGGATTGGAGCGGGCGGAGAGGGGGGGGTGTCCTAGAGGCAGCGGCGGCGCACGCGCGTTGTCAGTTGCGCCAGCGCCACTGCCTCGCACGGATGCAGAGCCCAATCCCCGCGGCTCCGAGGCCTAGCGGCCTGGGACGGCCCATCCAGCAGAGCGCCGGTGCTCCGGAAGCCAAGGAGGGCCGCCCCATCCTCGCCGCCGCTACCGCCGCCGCTACAGCCGCCCCCGGGGAAAAAGAAGAAGGGGGAGGGAGCCCCTCTCCACCCCCCAGCGGCCGCTGTTCTAGCGCCCGACGGAAGCGGCCCGAGGAGGATGCCGTGGCTGAGGCGGGATTTCAACCCGGGCCTCCTCGCCTCCTCCTCCTGGGGCTCTGCCTCCTCCTGCCTCCTCCTCCTCTAGCGCCCGTTATTTAACGGGCTAACTTCAACTAGTTAAATAATAATTGCATTGTTATCAAGTTGCTTACTCCGTAAATAACCTGTTCTATATGAATTTGGGTTCTAACATAAATTTGGCTTTTCCTGTTCTTACCGAGGCAGTTAAGAAATGTATTTGTATTTATCAAGATTTAAGAACATGCCTGGGCCTCATTCCAGATATATGAAAGGTGGAAATGTTCTAGTTTTATGCAATTTGAGCCAAATAGTACTCCTCACTTCTGCTTCTTCTCCTTCAGCTGGTACCTCAACAAGTTTGAAGACTATCCCCGCTCCAGGAAAATTCTAATTCCATTTATCTTCTGATCTCTTCCTCACATTTCCTGCTGATTCTGAGCAATAGCTGCTGCTATGACGAATAAGAGAAGTTAATGTTCAATAAATGTTGGCTAAATGGGGCCTCTAAATACCCATCAGGGCACTTCTGGCAATGCAAATACTGTGATTAATGATGCAACAGGGACATTTTCCATTATAAAGTATTCTTGAATTATAGGTGCTATCCCGTAACTCTTTATGAGCTTGTTATACCTCAACCCTTTACAACTTAATGTTCTCTAAGGAACTTTCTTAATTTAACTTTCTCTAAGGAAAAGGCCCCTTACTAGGTTTCCAAAAGATGCTGTAACCTTAACGTAGGTAATTATTATATACTTATAAATATATACAGGTGATACTCAAAAAATTAGAATATCGTGGAAAAGTTCATTTATTTCAGGAATTCAATTTAAAAGGTGAAACTAACATATGAGATAGACTCATGACATGCAAAGCGAGAGATGTCAAGCCTTTATTTGTCATAATTGTGATGACTGAGGCGTACAGCTGATGAAAACCCCAAATTCACAATCTCAGAAAATTTGAATATTAAATGAAATCAACAAAACAAGGATTACAAATAGAACAATATTGGACCTCTGAAAAGTAGCATGCATATGTACTCAGTACTTGGTTTGGGCCCCTTTTGCATCAATTACTGCCTCAATGCGGCGTGGCATGGATGCTATCAGGCTGTGGCACTGCTGAGGTGTTATGGAAGACCAGGATGCTTCAATAGCGGCCTTCAGCTCTTCAGCATTGCTCGGTCTCATGTCTCTCATCTTTCTCTTGACAATGCCCCATAGATTCTCTATGGGGTTCAGGTCAGGCGGGTTTGCTGGCCAATCAAGCACAGTAATCCCATGGGCATTGAACCAGGTTTTGGTACTTTTGGCAGTGTGGGCGGGTGCCAAGTCCTGCTGGAAAATGAAGTCAGCATCCCCATAAAGCTCATCTGCGGAAGGAAGCATGAAATGCTCCAAAATCTCCTGGTAGACGGCTGCGTTGACCCTGGACTTAATAAAGCACAGTGGACCAACACCAGCAGATGACATGGCTCCCCAAATCAACACAGACTGTGGAAACTTCACACTGGACTTCAAGCATCTGGCATTGTGTGCCTCCCCATTCTTCCTCCAGACTCTGGGTCCTTGGTTTCCAAATGAGATGCAAAGGTTGCTCTCATCAGAAAAGAGGACTTGAGACCACTGAGCAACAGACCAGTTCTTTTTTTCTGTAGCCCAGATAAGACGCTTCTGACGTTGTTTCTTGTTCAGGAGCGGCTTGACAAGAGGAATATGACATCTAAAGCCCATCTCCAGGATCCGTCTGTGTGTGGTGGCTCTGGATGCACTAACTCCAGCCTCAGTCCACTCATTGTGAAAGTCCCCAACACGTTTGAATGGTCCTTTCCTGACAATCCTCTCCAGGCTGCGGTCATCCCTGCTGCTTGTGCACCTTTTTCTTCCACATTTTCCCCTTCTGCATAACGTTCCATTAATGTGCTTTGATACAGCACTTTGGGAACATCCAACTTCTTTCGCAATTACCTTTTGAGACTTTCCCTCCTTATGGAGGGTCTCAATGATGGTTTTCTGCACAGTTGTCAGGTCAGCAGCCTTCCCCATGATTGTGATTCCTACTGAACCAGACTGGGAGACCATTTAAAGGCTCAAGAACCCTTTGCAGGTGTTATGGATTGAGTAGCTACTGCACCTTTTCACAATATTCTAATTTTCTGAGATTGTGAATTTGGGGTTTTCATCAGCTGTACGCCACAGTCATCACAATTATGACAAATAAAGGCTTGACATCTCTCGCTTTGCATGTCATGAGTCTATCTCATATGTTAGTTTCACCTTTTAAATTGAATTCCTGAAATAAATGAACTTTTCCACGATATTCTAATTTTTCGAATATCACCTGTACTTTTACTTCCTTCTTGCTTTTCTGGAAAAAGGGGAGGGAAGTTGACAAAAACAGGAGAAAAGATGAAATTGTGTTTTGGTTGTATAGGTTAGAAATGTTGAAACGTAATAAAATAAAGCTGGTAAAAAAATGAATGTATCTGCTGCCCGGATATATGTATAACCTTGCTGTCAGAAGCAGCCTCTGTATACCCCATGTAATAAACCAATCTTCATTCCTTTGTTGTGTGAACTTCTTTATTAGGCATAAGGGTTAAAGCTATACACTAATGTTCAACAGATACATGTACAGCAGTGTTTCTCAACCTTTTCTGGGCAACGGCACACTTGTTTTATGAAAAAAATCTCGCGGCACACCACCCACAAAATGGCGGCGGCAACGCCGCTATGGTAACGGAAATCACGGAGTTATGCGCCCAAAGCAGCCCCACTGGTATGAAAAGCCCGCCCCTGGGACTGTGAAAGAAAACCCGAAAGGAAAGACTTAGCTGATCCCAGGCAGCGAGTGAGGACGGCGAGTGGAGCCGGGGAGGCTTCTCAGCTGGCTGGCTGGCGGTTGGAGCACTCGCAGAGCGCTCCTCCTTAGGGTGGTGGCCATTTTGACCGGGTGGCTACCGGCAGCCCTCGCGTCTCCTTCCTATTGGTCCCTGGCAACCAATCAGAATCGGCGGGGAGCTCCAAGCTGGCGCATGCGCGGTAGGTCGGCGGTGGGTTTCTGCGCTCCCTTTCCCCCACTGCAGCCGCTGCTACGCGTTTGCGGCTGCGGCATGGGGTCCCGAACCACGGTTTTCCCGCGGCACAGCAGCCGGTGTCTCGCGGCACACTAGTGTGCCGCGGCACACCGGTTGAGAAACGCTGATGTACAGGACCCCCCCCCCATGAAAGGTCCTGATCCTCTCAGAGCTGTATGCTGAAGACACTGTTGTTGTGGACATGCACGTAGGTTCAGATATACACCTCGTGACATTAGCAGCCTAGAGTAGCAAAATTAAGGTTGAAACCAGAGATAAGGGGATCAGAAGAAGAGGATTTTGGAATTCAAGGAGGAATGTGTGTCCCTTGATGCATTGGATCAATAGCTTGTCCCTAGAGTTTGAGTTAAAAAATTGAAAATTTGGAGATTTATGGAGCCCTTGGGCCAAGGCTGAAAAATGGCAGGCAGCAAGACACTTAACTTCATGCTGCGCATGGTTCCAAGTAAAAATAAAAAGTATTCCCACCGCTGCAGAATTTTTGAGTCCTTATTAAGTACTAGAATATGACTATTTAAATTTACTAAGATCTCTGCCTGGTGTTGCTGCATAAACTGATGTTTATTTTAAGGACATCGATTCAAAGACTAGTATTGCTTTCCACTGCTTCACTTACAGTATATCAGTTTAACAGAGTGTTTGAACAACACAGTGGGCAGGATTCACCAAACAAATGCCATCAGTGGAAGCCAGGGCTGTCCGGTGCACAGTGGGGCTGTCCGGTGCGCAGTGGGGCTTCCCTCACCACTGAATTCCAGCCTATATTCATAACTCGTACTATAATGCTGAATATCATTTACCACTATAGCAGCCCCACGAGGTAGCTTACTAATATTTCCATTATATAAATTTTGTAGATAGTGGCATGTTGCCAAAAAAAAAAGGTACATTGGAAACAGAAATATTGTTTAAGTGAAAGTGTAGTCACTTTAATCAAAATAAATTATTGTAAAGGAAAAGAATGATTCGTTTCCCATGTTTCTGGTATCCTGTTCTGAGCATGAGCCAACAGGTTATGTATTAACCTTCCTCCTTGTTTGGCGATCACTTGTAAGATTGTCTTCCATAAACAAGATTTTAACAATGGTTGTGGAGGCCAATTACGTACATACGTACGTAAGAGCAGGAAACTGCTCTGACAGGCGTGGTTAGCAAAAAAAGAAACATTTTACATATCTCACGCTGTTGAGCAAAACGTTTTAAGATTCAAACACAGTTCAATGGCTGAGCAATACTGCTCCTTACAGTTCTGAATGATCCTATAATTTCAGGGAATATCCCAAGTTTCCCAGTCAGCAATTTCACCAACTACTTTCAGCATGGTAGTCGCTTCTGGAAATCTTAAGGCAGTCTCATTTAAGTTTAATTATAATAGCTGACCATCGGTACTGACACATATTCTAAAATCCAATACACTAGAAGTCTTTTACCAAAACGCCCAGCCCAAGCTGGCCAAATTGGCAGGTCACAAGTGTCTAATAATTAATAATAATAATAATAATAATAATTGTATTATTTATATAATATGAATACACAGCCAGGGACTAGAAATGCAGGCCCACACTATATAGGGCATATGCATAGGATTACTGCTTAAATCTGAGCAGGAATTCTAAACCAGATCCATCTCCATTGACTAAGAAGGAAGTTTCACTGATTTCATTCACTTTAGGGCTCCCACCTTCCATTTTAAGCAGGAGCTGCTTGGGAAAATTACAAACATCCATAAAATTAGAAGCAACGCAAATTTTGAATGAATCTAGGAAATGGAGAGAAGATAACGAAATTAAGAGCGGGGAATAACTGAGTGAAGAGATTTTTCAAAAAGAAATGCGTTTAGGTCAATTAAACATAAATCAGTACAATGCGAATGGTTGGAAGTCAAGTCACTGTGGGTGTGTTCGTGTGGGGTAGGTAAATATAGGTACTGTAAATAGAATTTATTGTATAGTATGTATAGTATAGGGACCCAGGTGGCGCTGTGGGTTAAACCACAGAGCCTAGGGCTTGCAGATCAGAAGGTCGACAGTTCAAATCCCTGCGACGGGGTGAGCTCCCATTGCTTGGTCCCAGCTCCTGTCCACCTAGCAGTTCGAAAGCACGTCAAAGTGCAAGTAGATAAATAGGAACCGCTCCGGCGGGAAGGTAAACGGCGTTTCCGTGCGCTGCTCTGGTTCGCCAGAAGCGGCTTTGTCATGCTGGCCACATGATCCAGCTGTATGCTGGCTCTCGGCCAATAAAGCGAGATGAGCTCCGCAACCCCTGAGTCAGTCACGACTGGACCTAAGGGTCAGGGGTACCTTTACCTATACCTTTATGTATAGTATAGTCTGTTTTGTATGTATGTTATTGTATGTTTTGTTTACAGGTATTGTATTGTATTGTATTGTATGTTTTGTTTACAGGTAGGTAGCCGTGTTGGTCTGTGATAGTCAAAACAAAATAAAAAATAAAAAAATTCCTTCCAGTAGCACCTTAGAGACCAACTAAGTTTGTTCTTGGTATGAGCTTTCGTGTGCATGCACACTTCTTCAGATACACTGAAACAGAAGTCACCAGACCCTTATATATAGTGAGAGAGGGGTATTACTCAGAGGAGTGGTGGGAATGGGTGACAGGCTGATAGCTGTGGTAAACCTGTTGACGACAGTTAACGACTGCAATTAGTCTTACAGGAAAAAGCAAGGGGTGAGAAGATTAAAAATAGCGATGTCATGTATAATGAGATAAGAATCCAATGTCTTTGTTCAGACCAGGTCTCTCCATGGTTTTAAGCTTGGTAATGAGTTGCAATTCAGCAACTTCTCTTTCCAGTCTATTTCATATGTTCTATGAAGTATGTAAAGTTATATGTAAAGTAAATCTCTCTCTCTAAAAATAAAAGCGACGCAAATTTTCTGGAAACGCCCCCCCACCCCTCCCCGGGAACGAGGAAGTCCTCGAGAAACAACGAATCTCCCAGAGCCACCCGACTACAAGTCCCAGAAGGCCAGAGTGCCGCTTCCGGTTAACCTCTTCCTTGCCGCGTTCTTCTCTAGAACCGTTTCCCTGGCTCTGGAGGTCCTCGGGCAGTTAAGACACACAACACACAGAATGAGACACCCCCTCCCCCACCCGCCAATAAAAACCCCTCAGCTCTGCTTTCTTTCCCTCAACGGAAAGGTTGCCTGGCCTCCCGCCTATATAGGCCCCACGCCCCGCACGTGCCTCCTGAGGCCTCTTGCCGCCCCTCGGGCTGTGTCGCCGCGGCCTCCCGCGAAGCCCCTCCTTCCTCCGGCTCCACGGCCCACGCGGCGGCGCCGCCTCCTCCTCCTCCTCCTCCGGGCCTGAGAGGCAGCGGGAAGGGAAGCCGCTTCTTCTCTAGCCCGGCCGCCGCCGCTAGGGGCGCTCCGGAGGGGTCGGCGTGGGCCTGGAGGGCGGGAGGAGAGGGGTCGGCGGGCTGCGCTGGGCCGGGGCGAGGGAGCTGAGGGCCGGCCGCGCCCGCCCGGGGCCATCGCGGGCTGTCGGCGAAGCCCCGCCATGCCTGCCGCGCCGCTGCCGCCCAAGGAGAGCAACCTCTTCAAGAGGGTCCTGGTGAGGAGAGAGGGCAGGGCCTTCTTCGGGGAGGGGAGGGGGGTCGCCTGGGGGGGGGGCAGCACCCTCGTCGTCGTCGCCGTCGGCCCCCCCCCCCCATCGCTACTGGCGCCTCGGCGGTGTCGCCTTCTTCCTTCCCTTTGTGCGGCGCCTGCCTCCCCCGACCCAGCCCTCCTTTCCGTCCCGGCACCTTTCCGGGCCTCCCCTCGGAAGGAGGAGGGACGCGGAGGCCTCTCTCGGCTCCCCTCCTGGGGCCGGATTCACGTAGAAGCTAAACAAGCTGTAGCTTAGGGCCCCCCCCCCAATATACTTCTTCCTAATTGTCTTTCCCTATTAATATACTTCTTCCTAATTGTCTTTCCCTATTAATATACTTCTTCTTAATTGTATTTCCCTATCAATATACTTCTTCTTAATTGTCTTTCCCTATTAATATACTTCTTCTTAATTGTATTTCCTTATTAATATACTTCTTCTTAATTGTCTTTCACTATCAATATACTTCTTCTTAATTGTATTTCAGTTTGATAAAATAACGTATTTTGTTATGTGCAAATGGCTTTAGATACCTATTAGGTCCATAAATTACCATATAGCGTATATTCAACACACACACAAAAAAAACAGTGACAGTTTTGTTGTTGACAAAGGACAGCTGGACATATAAAGGGCCCCATTACCTTCAATAGCTTAAGGGCCTCATCAAACCTAAATCCGGCCCTGGGCTCTCTCTCTCTTCTCTCCCCCCCCCCACGCCCTTTTGCTGTCAGTTGCAGGCAACAGATCATTTGTGCATTTCGTCTGTTTGTTAAATTTGCCTGCTGCCCTTCCTCTGGAGGCCTCATCCTGCTCTCCCACCCACCCACTCACCCCGAATATCCCATGCTTCTCGCCCCTCACTGGAGATCCCCCGTCCGGTCACGGCACGGCTTCATTAGGACCACGACAAAGGGAGAAGTGCAGGATTTGCTCCAGCCCCCCAGCTGGGCCCGCCAGGCCCCCCCCCCCCCCCGCCAGGAAGCCAGCCGGCAGGATCCGAGCCTCTTGTGTACAGAGCCCTGCCAGCCTGGCTGGTAGCCCGGAGAGCCCCCTCTTCCTCTATGAATGGGGTCGAGCCCTCTTTGAAAGCCACCCGAGTTATGGGCATAACTGCTTGCAAAGGACTGCCTCCAGCTCTGCAACCCCATGGACACGACACATTTAATTTTGAATGTGTATGCAATAGGATTATGCTGTCCAGCTGCAACCCCAGTAAAGCTGCATTAGACACAGCTTGGCTTGTTTCCCATTGAACACCCCGAAAGGATGCATCCCTTAAATCCGCTCCAGTGGGAATAAGTTCTACTGAATCAAATACTGAGTAAAACAGCTTTGGATCATGCTGCACTTCAGCAACTTTTTCGCCTCCTCGCCCTCATTTTAATTCAGGTCCCCAGCCTCTGTTCTTAGCTCCCTCTGAAGCCTCAAACCTACAAAACTCTTTCAGACATTTTGGGGGAGTGGGTTGTGTTCAGAAGCCGACTTGCATTCTGCATGTTAACCATGCATGTCAGCTCCTCCTCTGCTTCCCCAACTTAGGAGGAGTCAGGGTCACCTGTGCCCACAACCTTCCTTTAGAAACAGGCATCCTGGGGTCCTTACAGCTCTCCCTTCCCCATGAAGAGGCATACCATAGCAGCCAGTGTGCTGTCACTGCAGGCATCTCTACATAAGCTTCAAAAGGAAGCGTACACAAAGCCAGTCATCACAATGTACTGGATGACCCAGGCACCAAGACAATAATAAATCAGTGGGCATGGGGTGAAGGGGCCTCCACATGGTGTTCTGAAATGCTTCTGGAGTCTTCTAAAAGACTGTCATTTTTTGTAATTTGACATTCCCCCCCTTTCTTGTACTAATAAATTACCATGTTAAACATGTGGACAGTTTTTGATTATATTTGAGCGGCCAAGAAGTTTTTTTAAAAAATCTGTCAGATTCCAACCTTTGTAAAACTGCTCAGTATTAATACAGTGGCACCTCGGGTTAAGTACTTAATTCGTTCCGGAGGTCCGTTCTTAACCTGAAGCGTACTTAACCTGAAGCACCACTTTAGCTAATGGGACCTCCTGCTGCCGCTGCGCTGCCAGAGCACGATTTCTGTTCTTAGTGGAGTTCTTAACCTGAAGCGTACTTAACCTGAAGCGTACTTAACCCGAGGTACCACTGTACTGCATTTTACTGGGGAAATGTAGGTGTGGGTAACTTTTTTCACTTAGGGGGATAATCTGCTTGGAGGTGCATAACATTGGTGGGCACAGCCAGAGCAAAGATGATTGGTAGACCTAGAGGCAAACAATCTGGAATAAAAACCACCCTGCTTCCATTCTCACCATGATTTCTGCAACTTAGAAACTCCAAGTCTATGGAGGCTTACTCAGAAGTAAGCCCCACTGGGTTTGATGGCATTTCTAACAAGAACATAGGAAAATTTTAATTCAACAGACAGTTGCTGTTGGAAAGCAAATTAAAGCATCTCTTTTCTGACTTGGGTGTGCTAAGTGTGCACACAGAGACACACAGGCCTTGTTGACATGTTGCATAGCTGAAAACAGACTTGTTTAATTTGGATGTACTGTACACTGGTTCAAGCTACTGAGAAGTTCTTCCCCACTCCTGCTGCTGCTGCATCACCAAGCAGCAAGCCAGAGTCCAGCTTGTGATTCCTGAAGCTGGATTTGTGGTTTGTTTCTCTCTCGGCAAACCATGAGTGCTAACAAAGGTTTGTTCTTTGCATTCTGCTGGTGGTTTGTTCTTGGTTTGAACATCACAGCAAGCCAGACTCCTGACTTGTTGCCCAGAGCTGTGGCAGGAGCAGTGGAAGAGCAGAGAGAGAACTTTTATTGTTCACATAAAATCATTGCTTAACTATAACTTGTATGGCCCAGTTTGCCTGTCAGAACTCTTACTGGACACTTGGAGGCATTTAGCAAGGGGAAATGGCAGGTAAGGAAAAGGAAAAAAGTTAAGAACTTTTCTCTCCCACTGCTGTTTTTCATTTTTGAAAATTACTGTCAGTTTCCCTACATATATTTGATTGTGTTATACAGTTTGACCCTCAGAGATCTCATTAAAAGGCAATCTTGTCAGTGATTTGAAGTGCCACCGAAGAAGCTAATGGATTGTTATACTAAGTTAAGCAACAGATTACTTTTTAAGATAGGTGTAACCTAATCTTATTTTTTCCCCTTCCTAGAAATGTTATGAACAAAAACAATACAAAAATGGACTCAAATTCTGTAAGATGATCCTTTCCAATCCAAAGTTTGCTGAACATGGAGGTAAGTGCATCATTTTAATTTATTCATTTTCTTGAAGCAGGGGTGTCCAACAGGTCGATCGCAATCTACTGGGCGATCCCTGGGTGGTTTTGGTCGATTGTGGGCTCCCTTTTCTTTCCGGTGGCAAAAGAGCATTCGGCTCGCCCCCTCCTCCATTCGCGCATGACCGCTAGAATGGAAGACGGAATTTTTGCTGTGAGGCTGATTGTTTCCTTAGCAATCTTTTGGTGAGCGACTTTCCCCCTTTTTCCTTTTCCTTTATTAAAGTTCAACATTTTTGTATCCCCTCCCTAAAAAAAGCTCAACAACTTTGACCTGACCCCCCCCCCAAAGGGGTAGATAATTGCCAGTTTTTTTATTCGCAGTCTCTTTGGAGTTGGTCTTAAAGGATGCAAAATGTTTGTTTACCCAGCAGATATTGCCGTTTAGAATGATAAATTTTAAACTTCAAGTATCTTGAAATAATTTAAAACAAGCCTTTCCTCCTGAACAGTGTTAGAAACTCAGCTATTTAAGCTAAGTGCCAAATGGCACCTTAAACCTAGGTTACGTTTGCCACAACAGACTGTCTAGTTGCCTTTTTTTCCAGCGACATTTCTTATTTTTATTATTCCTTTTCTATACCTATTTATATTTTAAAGAAAAATCTCAAAGTGGTTTACAACACATTAAAACATCAAATAAAACAATTCAGAATAAAACGGCAAGAAATCTCCAGTGATCGGACGACTGGCTAGCATGCAGCAGCGTCTTTTGATGTGGGGGTGTGAAATAGCAGAAAACGCTGCAGCCTGCTAGCCAGATGGAGATGTCAGTCGCCAAACCTTGAGACGAGGCACCGTCACTTGGGCGCAGTTGGATCTGCACCAGTTGCAAAACGTCCCTGGTGCCTGGGGAATTTCAAACACTGCTTCTGAGCAGAACCTTAGAGAATTCAGTCTTGGTCTGGTGTACATGTACGGAAAGATGAGGTGGTAAGGTGAATTGTGCCATTTCAAACTGCAGGTGGTAGATCACATTTTGATTGCTCCTATATCTATAAATAAGTAGAAAACTAGCAAAATTGGGAATTAGCTGAACTACAACCTTTTCTCTCAAATGCTAGATGTTTCTTGCACAGCTTGTGTGTTTTAATATGGGAGCATCCCTACCAGAAGTCTGAAAGCTCATTACAAAACAAAGCCTGTTCCCTTTTGTGGTAGCCTTGTTTTGTTTTATACGGGTAAAATCTGTATCCTGAACTGTTACACTCTCTCCTACCACCCTGTTCTAAAAGTGTAGAGATCAGAACTCTGTGGTTTCTGGAAATGAATGCATGTTCCATGATGGTTGTTGGTCATAGGTTATTATTGAGCTAAGCTTGAATAATTTCACTTTGATTCACTCTTGATTCAGAGCTGCTTTGTTTGGGGAGGGGGGCAGTGTTTTCTCTTTCTATTCTGTAGAGCAAGGGTAGGGTGATGTACACATTCTTCTGAGTGCTCTAGACCTAGCTGCCCCACCCCGCAAAAAAGTGAATGAGAAGCTTTTGTGGATGTGTGGGAAGGTGAGAATCCATACATGTGCTTGCATCCATGTATTCCCAAGGGGTGCTTGGATGATGATGATGATTACGATTTCTATTACTATTATTTAGGGGACAGTGAAACTTATCACACGTGTGTTGCCTTAAACTTGATTCCTAAATTATAAAATATTTCTTACAGAAACTTTGGCTATGAAAGGACTGACCTTGAATTGTTTAGGGAAGAAAGAAGAAGCATATGTATTTGTTCGCAAAGGCCTTCGTAATGATGTAAAAAGTCATGTGTGTATCCTTTCAAATAGTACACCAATTTCAATTTTTCCGAATAGTTCTGAAACCCTCTTTCTCTACCCCCTCCCAATTATTATCCAGTGGATGCTTTGCTATGTAACAGATTTGAGCGTTTATATTTAAATTTATAGATTAGGCCATTGGATATTGTCTAACATACCTGTGGCCTAAATATTTTTGGCCTAGATATTTTTGGGACTCCAACTCCCTGCCAACCATCAGGGATAATGGGAATTCTATTCCCACAACAACTGATGGGTCATAGATGATTCCTGGTCTAACAACTTAATTTGATATGTAATCTGTTAAATTTAGGAAATTCTAAAGTGTAGGGTATTAGTCATAACACTGGATCCCTGGGTACTTACTGCAGGTCAGCACAAAACATGTGATGTTTACTATGCCATTCTGTTTCTGCAGGGATGGGGGACCCTTTTATTCTGGCAGGCCGGATCCTGTGGACTCCTGCCCTAGACACCAGCCTTATAGGTTAGGATGAAAGAGCCACTGCCTGAGGTTACTCAGTGAGTTTCATGGAGGAGTGGGAATTTGAACGCAGGTTTTTCCAGTGATGCTTGTTTTTAGCAGGGGTGGAAATCTCCAGCCTGTGGGCCTAGTTAGCCCTCCAAGCCTCAGAGGTTTGCTCCCCAGGCTGTTTTGTCTTTCCTGGGCCTGATGTAATAATATAGGGCCCTGGGCACAGGAAAGTCCAGGCGCAAATAAAGGAAGAATTCCAAGCACCCACAAAGCATGCTTCTGATTCTTCCTTTGCAGATGCTTCTTGAACTTTGAATTACTTGACATCCTGTAATGTCCGGGGATGGAAAGGTGGTTGAGGCCACCCACCTGCCCACATGGTCTGCGGAGCCTGGGCCAGTTGTTCTGGATCTGCCCATAGGGACTTCCCACCCCTGACCTACAGCCGACTTTTCAGGGTACAAAACTGTCAAAGGAACTTGCAAACAACATCAATGCCCATTAAAACACACCCAGATTACTAAACCTGGGGGGGGGGGCGTCCTTGCCCACAGGGCCCATGGCAGTCAATGACTCTGTGGCAGAGAAAACCTTCCAGTTGGAGCAGGAGGAGCCAGGCTCCTGGCGTCTCCTCTGGCCTGCTTGGCCTGCTCCTCCTGGCTTTCTGTTCACAGAGCAGTTTTCAAGAACTTCCTTCCTGCTTGCTGTAATCTGACATGCAGCTGCTTCATCTTCTTAGCCTCCTTGAATTTGAGTCATTCTGCAGAAAGGCAGGTAGCAAAAACAATTAAAATAATTTTAAGGAAAATAATATGTTTTGTCCTGTATGCCATACATCCCCTCAGCCTCATGGTCTAAACAAGTAATAGGCTATTTTGTGAAAATGAAGAATACCTAATATCACATGATCTCTTCCTCCCTTGGCTTATGGCACCACAGTATCCGATGGCTTAGTCATATACAAACTTGGCATGGGAGCATAACCTTATCTTTACCTTTGGGCTCCAGTTCATCTGGGCCTGTGTCTAGCAGTGTCCAGAAGAGCTAGATCACCACTGTATTATTGGAGATTTTTCATGAGGAATAAGCTCTCACTAGGATTGGGAAATACTACAATTTTCTAGGTGCCAAGATGTCTTGATTCCCAGACAACTGAGCACTTTGGACTTCTTTAACCCAAGGATCGTCTCCACAATTTTCTGTTGAAGTGCTACTCGTAGTGCTATGGTAAAATGGCAATTTAACAATTAACTGGCAGATGCACAACTATACCATTAATGCTGAATGCCTGCGCAAAAACATTGTTCACATTAAAGTGCTATTAATGCCACATCATATTGCTAACTCCTGCGTTGTATTTTGTACTGTATTTGAAATCATTCCTATGGCTAACATATACATCCTTCATTATGATATGTGTCAGCTCATGCTCTTAAGCTGAGATAAATGAATAACACTCATTTATGAATCCTTTCAGGACTACAAACAATTGTCTTCAACTCCTCACCCCCCCCAAAAAACCCAACCCCAGTGCATTTCCTTAACTCTGTTAGGTTGGCATGTTTATGGACTCCTGCAGCGCTCTGATAAAAAATATGATGAAGCTATTAAGTGCTATCGAAATGCTCTGAAATTAGATAAAGACAATCTACAAATCCTAAGAGATCTCTCACTGTTGCAGATCCAAATGAGGGATCTTGAAGGCTACAGAGTAAGTAATTTCTCCAGTTTTTGTGTTGAGCTTAACTGAAAACTTGCAAAGTGCTCTCTGAATATTTACTAGAGTTGAGAGGAGCATTTGAGTTTAATTAGGTTGGGGAAATGGACATGCCAATGTTATCTGGGCACCATCGGTATATGATTTATTTGCCATGTTCAAAACCACCATTGTACAGAAAAATGGGGGGGGGGCTTTACAAAATTGTAGCACATGGCAAAATGGAAAACCATCCTTGATGTAGTACCTTCCATTGCTACTTGCAACACTATTCTTTAATTCTGGAGGAGTGGCAGTGGCAAATTGTAAATTGACTTGCTAGTAAACATAGTTAAGGTTAGAGGTTGGGCTGCAATTACAAGTATTTAACAAGAAGTCCAGCTGAGCTTTTCTAGTTTTCTTTGCTGTTAAGGCTTCATCCTTTTTTTCATTAAACTGAATCCTTTTGCACTGTTGGTTAAGAATGGCAAAATTAATTATTTGGTAGATTATATTTAGTTATATTCATTATCTCTTTAAAGGAGACCAGGTATCAGCTGCTGCAGCTGCGGCCCACGCAGAGGGCTTCTTGGATTGGATATGCAATTGCATATCATTTGTTAAAAGATTATGATATGGCCTTAAAATTACTGGAAGAGTTTAGAAAAACTCAGCAGGTAAGATCTTTTAAAAATGTCAGTTATTGTACACAGTTAAGAATCGTGAGTAACTGCACTGTGGTCAAAATTATTACTTATTTTCCATTGTTTTTCTTTCCATTGTTCGAAAGAATTACAACTTTGGGACATAAAGCAAAGAAAACGTGCCATTGTTTTATGAAATGTTTTTAGTGTATAGTTCCTTCTTAATGATTACATAAAATTAGTAAAAAGTTGGTGTCTTGTGCACAATGAATTTAAAAATCTAAATTTTGCATTTAGATATTTTGCCCTAAGGAAAGCTGAATTTTGAAATTTATACAAGTCACGTTAATTTAGGGCTGCCATACTTCTGGAATTTCCTGGACAAAGCTGGGATTCGTCTGCCGAAAATGGTATCCAGGCGGAATTTCTGAAAAGCGGTTTAAATGTCCAGAAAAACCCGGGCGTGTGGCAGCCACATTGGCAGTGTTTGGGGTTTTTTAATGTGATTTCCCCAAAAATAGGTAAAAACTATATTTATATCCCATCTTTCTGCCTGACAGTGTGAAAACCAATATGTAATAGTACAATAATGTCAATAGTTGAGAGGATAATTGAGGAGATCAACTTACTGCTTTGTCATTTTTCAAGGCAAGAACTCCTTTTAAATGTTCATTTCCAAGTTCTAATTCAACTATCCAGTGTCCCTTTATTAACCAAAAAAAGAACTTTTGTGAAGTTAGTCTTCTGGGGCAGATGAAATGTTAACGATTCTGTTATTTTCCAGATTCCTCCTAATAAAATAGACTATGAATATAGTGAATTAATATTGTACCAGAATCAAGTTATGAGAGAGGCAGATCTGTTTCAAGAATCTCTGGAACACATAGAAACTCACGAGAGGCAAATATGTGACAAGCTCATGATAGATGAAATAAAAGGTAAAACATTTTTTTCTTTTCACATGCTTGAAATATTCCTTCACGTGAATCTTGGTGTGTGAGCTGGTTCAGTCTCGGGAGCGGTGGACCATTAAACCTAGAGGAAGATCACGTTTCCCCTTTGTCATTAAGTGTTTTTGGGGGAACTCTTTGTAAACATCACACAGACATGCATGCACACACTGTGGACACATGCCAGTCCATAAACATTTGTCTGAAATGTTCAAACAGTTTAAAGGAAAGGCTAGTAAAGGTAAAGGGACCCCTGACCATTAGGTCCAGTCGCGGATGACTCTGGGGTTGCGGCGCTCATCTCGCTTTATTGGCCGAGGGAGCCGGCGTACAGCTTCCGGGTCATGGGGCCAGCATGACTAAGCCGCTTCTGGAGAACCAGAGCAGCGCACGGAAACGCCGTTTACCTTCCCGCCAGAGCGGTACCTATTTATCTACTTGCACTTTGACGTGCTTTCGAACTGCTAGGTTGGCAGGAGCTGGGACTGAGCAACAGGAGCTCACCCCGTCGCAGGGATTCGAACCGCCGACCTTCTGATCAGCAAGCCCTAGGCTCTGTGGTTTAACCCACAGCACCATCCGCGTCCCTAAAGAAAAGGCTACTCTAGATTAAAAAGATACCCTATAGCGCCCATCCCTGTCTGCTTCATCATGCCTAGGGCTCCCATTCCATCACTGCGAGGGCTCCCACGGCAGGCTCTGGCACCAAACTGCCTGGGGAGCTTGAAAGGCAAGTTGAGCACCACCACCATCCTTTTGTATTTTTGTTTTATTTAACAAAATTTATTTACCTCTTGATGGCAAGAAAACCGCTTAAGCAGTGCTTGTTTTCAAGAAAAATAGGTGCCGGAACTTACCATGAAGTCGTTACAGTAAGTCTCTGGGCGACTTGGGGCCGCGCTGAACAGACGCAGCAAGACCTGTCTCATTATCATAATCAGAATGTTCATTCCATATCACATCAGCACTGCCCATGCTGGGTAGAAACTGATGTGGGAGAGGATTGTGATTAGGGGCAGATGCGGGGTGTTGCTGCTGCTGCACAGTTTCTGAGCAGCTTTCTGCAGAGTAGTCGGTCAATGTCATCATCACTATAATAAGCTTAATAATAATAAGCTTTTATTTATATCCCGCCCTTCCCAGCCAGGACCGGGCTCAGGGTGGCTAACAATTATAAAACCACACAACCATAGGACAAACAGTTAAAAATACAAATCTCAAATACAGTTTAAAGCTTAAAAGTTTAAAAATTTAAAAGATTTAAAAGCCACTTCATTATAAGTAGCTCACCAATCACCACGAAATAGAAACGTCAGGGGTTACCCTCAAGTTAACCCAAAGGCCAGGCGAAACAGTTCCGTTTTACACGCCCTGCGGAAGGATGCAAGCTCTTGCAGGTCCCTCGTTTCTTGCGGCAGATCATTCCACCATGTCGGGGCCAGAACCGAGAAAGCCCTGGCCCTGGTAGCTGCCAGCCTGACATCCTTATAACCTGGGATCTCCAGAAAGTTATTATTTGAGAACCTCAAGGTCCTACCCGGGGCATACCAGGAGAGGCGGTCCCTTAAATACGGCAAATTAAATATGGCAAATGGGCTCTTTCAGGCTTCCAGAGTTGAAGACTTCACCTTCCAGCTGTAGGCTGTTTCCCTTAACTAAATTTGGTTTGCGATTTTATTATTACTTTAGGAGAAATGCTGTTGAAGTTGGGAAGATTAAAAGAAGCTTCTGAAGTCTATAAAGAACTTATTGATCGGAATGCAGAAAATTGGTGTTACTATGAAGGCTTGGAGAAAGCTCTACAGCCACGTAAGTGTTGTAGTTATAATCTTGGTTTGCACATTTTTTATTAAGCAAGTGGTGTCTTGTTAAGTTCAGAAATCTGAACTCTTGGAACCGTAGACCTTGGAAAGAATCTTTGAATATCTTTGAATATTTGAATCTTTGAATATTTGAATATCATTGTCCAGCATAATTTCCAGTGCTTTATGTACTTATAAGCTTATCTGTACTCAAAACCATAAATCATTATCAGGGACTGCTTCATATGGAGGAGCCTAAAGAGTGAGCTAAACGGCTACGTTCCTTACTGAAGTGATAAGCTTACTGCTTTTTAGCTACTTGTTTTTTTTAGCTACTTCAGTGTATAGAAACCCATGACCCTGAGATTAAGAGTCTCTTGCTGTACCAACTGAGCTGCATCAGAAGTATAGTTCAAAATACTATCCTTGGAAAAGTGGTGCCAGAGAAAGGATGGTGTACAAATGGAAGAACTACCTATAGTTACTAAATTTACTCTTAAAATGTGCTTCATTGCACTATGCATAACTATTACATTACAAAATTTATAATGAAAAATTCAATGCTATGCACCCATTTACTGCTGTTTACACTCATTGGCTTCAATGGAGCTAAGCACAGTCAAAGGATGGCAGCCTTTTAAAGATTATATTTTAACCTTTATAACAATGTGGAGGACTCCCTGGACCTGAATGGGGTAACTGTGCCCCTGAAGGACCAGGTGCGCAGCCTGGGAGTCATTTTGGACTCACAGCTGTCCATGGAGGTGCAGGTTAATTCTGTGTCCAGGGCAGCTGTCTACCAGCTCCATCTGGTACACAGGCTGAGACCCTATCTGCCCACAGACTGTCTCGCCAGAGTGGTGCATGCTCTAGTTATCTCTCGCTTGGACTACTGCAATGCGCTCTATGTGGGGCTACCTTTGAAGGTGACCCGGAAACTACAACTAATCCAGAATGCGGCAGCTAGACTGGAGACTGGGAGCGACCGCCGATACCACATAATACCAGTCCTGAAAGACCTACATTGGCTCTCAGTACGTTTCCGAGCACAATTAAAAGTGTTGGTGCTGACCTTTAAAGCCCTAAACGGCCTCAGTCCAGTATACCTGAAGGAGCGTCTCCACCCCCATTGTTCAGCCCGGACACTGAGATCCAGCGCCGAGGGCCTTCTGGCGGTTCCCTCGCTGCGAGAAGCCAAGTTACAGGGAACCAGGCAGAGGGCCTTCTCGGTAGTGGCACCTGCCCTGTGGAACACCCTCCCTCCAGATGTCAAAGAGAACAACTTTGTTGGAATATTTTGTTGGAAGCCGCCCAGAGTGGCTGGGGAAACCCAGCCAGATGGGCGGGGTATAAATAATAAAATATTATCATTATTATTATTATTATTATTATTATTATTCTACTTAAATTATATGAGGTGCTCATATAATTGCTTCCTTCCCCATGGTAAGTTCTGGAGCTCCAACTTGTGGTTTCAGAACTGAGGATTTATGTACTGCAGTTTGACTTTTGACATTGTTGAAATATTTTGCAACATGGTTGCACCACAAAATTGTGTTGTGTGTTTTTTTTAAAAAAATGCAGGCAAACACACACACACACACACAGTATATTTCCATCTTTCTTTCATCAGCTGTTCTCTTTCATCATACTGAAAACTGCTTTTCAACCTGTTGTATACAAAAAATGCAGTTTGAGATGTTGTTCACCAAGGTCTTCTGCATATAGGCACACTTGTGATTTAAACCAGATGCTTATAATATACAAAAACTCAAGTTGTACATTTATTATCCACCAATAGGCTCTTTTGACGAGAGACTAGAAATGTATGAAGAAATAAGCAAGCAGCATCCAAGAGCGGTTTCACCTAGAAGATTACCTTTAAACTTTGTCACAGGTAACATTGCGTATTTCTTTAGTACCTTTACATGCGAAGTCAAACCATGCAAAGCATGCGAAGTCAAACCATTGTGGAACTCAGCGCTGCAGCAGAACGACTGTGAAAGAGCAGAGCAGCTGTGATTTTTTTCCCCTGGGAGCTTGGCTTAGGGTGACAGGCCAATAACCGCCAATACAAAACGCAAAGGGGATTTTTTTGTGTGGAAGGCAAAATTGTGTGCTTAGCACAAGTACTAGAGCAAGACAGGAATCCCTTCTTTTCATTGCAACCCGCTGTGTCCCCCCAAAAAAACATTGCTGATTTGGGTTGGAAGATACAGAACAGGACGGGATTCAGCACAGAAGGCTGCACCACTTTGGAAGGGATTGGTGAAAGTGCTCGAACCTAGTGGAAGCATTTCCATGAGCACAGAGCCACCATTTGGCCCTGTCAGATGGTTCTGTCAAACGTTGGTCACAAAACAGCTGACTCTATTTTTTCTTTCTAATGTAGTACAGTAGAACCTCTTACTTACAACCGCCTCCACTCGCGGATGTTCCAAGTTGCGACCATGGCAAACCCGGAAGTAACTGGCGGGTTTGCCGCCGTTCATGCATGCGCAGGAGCGGCGATTGCCGTTCACACATGCGCAGGAACGGGCAATTGCCGCCCACGCCTGTGCACAACGGCGCCTCTCCCAGCGACCTGTTTCGCCATAAGGACGGGCCTCCGGAACGGATTGTGGTCGTGAGTCGAGGTTCCACTGTACACACATATTCTTCCTGTATCAGCATAGCAGACTCATCCTTTATCACTGTTACAAACAGCAGTAATGGCCACTAATTGTAAGGGTTCAGGTGTCAGTATCTGCCTTAAGCCATTTTTTAACGACTGTCCATCTGCAGTCACTGAACTCCTTGGGCATGTCATAGGTTCAGACAAAGAATGTGCTCTGTGTGGTTTTTTTAAAACAACAACAGCAACCCTGTATCCTGGCAGGCTAAAAAGGCTGAAATTATGTATAAATTATGCAAATTAGAAAAATTATTCAAAACATTCAAATTTGCTCAAAAAAAGACCAGGTACAAGTATTTCTGTCAAAGCAGAAATACTTTTTAATTTCAAATTACAAGTAGATCACTGTTCTTACCAGCATCTTTCAGGTTTTAATATAAAATTTATAAAAATCAGTAGTGCAACACTAAGTAATAAGAATATAACCCAATGCAATTTTGTTTCTAGGTGAAAAATTTAGAGAACTAATGGATAAATTCCTGCGGGTTAACTTCAGTAAAGGCTGCCCACCCTTGTTTACGACTTTGAAATCTTTGTATTACAGTAAAGAAAAGGTAAAACTCAAATTTATTCAGTTTTCATACAGCTTTGTGTGTCTTACAGATAATTTACAGTCACTTTTCCTTTCCATTTCTCATGCCATGGTAAACGGTAGTAAATGGTTAAGATTAATATGCCTAAGAAGAGTATTTCACTCCTTCCCACTCTCGCTGGGTGGGAGGAAACAAGCTGTGACCCTGCACTTAATTTAAGAATTAAATGCATGTATTTGGATAGAGTGTGAGGTTTTCCCTAGCACAGGGGGAAAGACTTTCTAGTTTGATTCAGTAGGGCTATGCTATGCTATCCTATGACCTTGTGACCAACCTCTCTTTGTTTCTGTGGAGGCTTCCCTTTCATTCATGGGTCATGCAGATACCAGAGGTGACAGTGGTGCACTTGTCCACGAGATTTCTTGTTTGGAAGTTCACCTACAGCAAACTGTGCTTGCTGAATCCAAACCGCAAAAACATATTAGACTCTTCTCCCCTTAAACGTGCTAAGCTTTGCAGTGACAGGAAGAATCTGAAATGCAGATACTTTGAAATGAGCAGACCCTCACCCCGTCAGGTGAATTTCTGAGATGGTGTAAGGCAGACTTTCAACACAGCAATTGGAATGGTTATGGGCATTCTGTGATGATTAGCTTCGTCACTGAAAATGGACACTCACATTATCCAAGATACTAATCGTGTGCTGATCCTTATGTTGCCAGAATGGCGTTGTCCACACTCCAGGGGGGAGGTATCAGCAGGTTCAGGGGAGACCCAATATTTGTAGTAGTCTGAAAATAAAACTTTAATTTAAAAAAAGTAACTAAGGAGTGGGGGACCAAAAACATTCCAGTGGGGAGTGAGCACTCTTTTAAGTGTCTGTTGCCAGGTGAGGGGAGAGAACAGAAAACTGGAAGGGGGAAATGAAGTGTTCTGGAAGAGGGCTGGCTTGCTGATTTATAGGGACCCCAAACAGAAGCATTCCACTCTACAACACTTGGTTGCTCATCCCGCTTGATCTGTATAAATTCAAATACAAAATGGGCCATTAAGCTATGGATTTCTCACAGGTCTCTGGTTAACAATTGGGGTAAGCATAATGCTGGGCTAGATGGAGGCTGCTTTAGTATATATAACACTAAGCCATGGTTGCTTTAACCATGTGTTGTTCAATAAGCCACAAGTCATCTCACAGACAAATCATATCTTGTTTCTCTGAAGCTTGGTTTGTTTTTATATCTCTGTTGCTTTGGAAGAATCTGGGGCAGACAAACTATGGTTAAGCAAAGCTGCTGGGCTCTGACGGAACACCAAGCCGTTGTTAAAATAATCCATCCACAATCGCGGTCCCTTCCAACTCTACCATTCTATGATTCTATGTATCCATGGCTTCACATTGTAGTTTGTTGCCAGAAAACAAACAATGGTTAATCTGCTGGATTAGAATGGCTAAACAGACCATGGATTGGAGTTATTTGTGAACCATATGGGATCCAGAAGTTTGTTCTTGTGTAGCTTCACCCACTTTCCCACAGAAACCCCATCTCTTTTGTGCTCTGATAGTAAAAGTAGATACTGGTTGGGTTGAACTAGTCTGCAAAAGTAGTTAACAGTTTTAAAAACAATAGGGGGAAAATAGGCAACCACTTAACCTTTATTGTAAAGAGAAAGGAAAGGGATCCTCACCGCTTTGGATATAATGGGTGATATCCAGTGTTGGTTATACTCTGAGTGGACCATTAGATCAATGGTTAATGCCTCTAGCCTTTACATGTTCTGATTTTGTTCTGGGAATAAACTAGGTGCAGATTATTTGTTTTGCAAAACATAATGTATTATACAGATTTTAGTATTGTTTTAAGTTAGTTAGAAATATTAGCACTATTCATTTGGCGTGATTAGCTGTATCTGGATAATATATCAAATTGAATGCAATGTGATTTAAAGAAAAAATCAAGTTAAAATAAACTTGGCAACTATATTTTTATAGGTTTCTACGATCCAAGAGCTTGTTACTGGTTACGAAGCTTCTTTGAAAACCTGTGACTTGTTCAGCCCATATGGTAGGTTTCATTATTTATGAATTGTAGCTAAAATGCAGCTTTGAATCCTTATTTTAGCTGTGTTGGTAGACCTCCAAACAGACATAATAATAAGTAAGCATTTTAATTTATTGCCAAATTTTCTGACACATATGTATCATTGCAGAAAATGGCGATCAAGAGCCCCCGACGACTCTGCTTTGGGTTCGCTATTTCCTTGCCCAGCACTTTGACAAACTGGGTCAGTTTTCCTTGGCCTTGGATTACATTAATTCTGCCGTTGCAAGTACGCCAACACTAATAGAGTTGTTCTATCTGAAAGCAAAAATTTATAAGGTAATATTGCCATCGAAAATGGAATATGTAATCAATGTATATCCTTTTCATAGGAGCTGATAGACATTTTATGTTGAGATAAGAACAGAACCACTCTTACCAGATCAAAGAAAAACAATGCACAATGTTTTCAATGAAGCACCTAAAGTAACGTTAAGTGCAAAACCAAAAACATCTAGAAATCACAAGCATCATTAAAAACGCCGAAAGAGTTTTGCTTGGGCAAAACCCAGCTTTGTCTGCTTTTGTAGGAGAACGACCTTCTTAGCCACTCATAATCAGAACCAAGGTGCCCCAAGAACCCTAATATCCAGTCCTATCTTAAACTCTCAGGTAACCATGTAAGCCCCAAAGAAAGCTACTGCTTCTCCCTTTCTGGAAGAGGTAAATTTTAGCATTTCAATTTCAATCTCTCCCTCCCTCCCTCTCTTACTCTTCTGGCTTCTTCTTGATGCCTAGTCCCACAGCATCGGCCGGCATTGTGAATTTGCCCTGTTGTGTCCATTCCAAGCCTCCATTATACCCAGCTGAATCCCAAGCACACTTCCCTCTCCTTATACAGCAATGGCAGTTCTTTCCACCTCTGTTTCCCTTTCCTTCTCCATCTCCATAGACTCAGCTAGGTTTTACCCAGAGTAAAACTTGAAATTAATGAACATGATTTCAGCAAGTCTACTCTTAGCTGAATATCACTCAGTGAATTTCTGTGTGGCCTGTACATGTATCCACTTGTCCCTGTATTTCTTATCAATCAAAGTGGCTTTTTCCACCTCAAGCTGTAGTATGTGTTCCAATGCTGTCTACCTGCACCCCACCCCCCAAATTATTGGTATACTAGACCCCAGATCTTGGATAGCATACTGTGGTTGGATCTATATGTACATGTACATGACCAAGTCCTTAGTGTTCGCTCCTTTGTCCATGGCCTCTTGCAGCAGTCAGAAAAGGGACAAACAAAAATACCGGTAATTCATAATAAATTGTTCATATGAAATGTTTGTGATCATCCTCTTTTTGTGGAAGCAAATAGTGGGCTAGGACTATGGAAATGGTTTTTGTTTTTAATGTGAGCAGCTCTCACTCAAAGTTAGTAAAGGTTCTGTGCTTCTTCCATACTCAGATGTTTAGTGCTAACATAATTTTGCCAGACCTGTGAAGCTTGACATGGGCACTGAAGTCTGAACATGATCCTTTGTTGTTAACTTCTTTTTTTTAGTTTTCATCAGATCAATATCGTCAATATCTCCTGACAAGACAGAAGTACTGTTTTTGGGGGACAGGGGGCGGGCGGGTGTGGGGGACTCCCTGGTCCTGAACGGGGTAACTGTGCCCCTGAAGGACCAGGTGCGCAGCCTGGGAGTCATTTTGGACTCACAGCTGTCCATGGAGGCGCAGGTTAATTCTGTGTCCAGGGCGGCTGTCTACCAGCTCCATCTGGTACGCAGGCTGAGACCCTACCTGCCTGCGCACTGTCTCGCCAGAGTGGTGCATGCTCTGGTTATCTCCCGCTTGGACTACTGTAATGTGCTCTATGTGGGGCTACCTTTGAAGGTGACCCAGAAACTGCAATTAATCCAGAATGCGGCAGCTAGACTGGTGACTGGGAGTGGCCGCCAGGACCACATAACACTAGTCCTGAGAGATCTACATTGGCTCCCAGTACGTTTCCGAGCACAATTCAAAGTGTTGGTGCTGACCTTTAAAGCCCTAAACGGCCTCGGTCCTGTATACCTGAAGGAGCGTCTCCACTCCCATTATTCAGTCTGGACACTGAGGTCCAGCGCCAAGGGCCTTCTGGCGGTTCCCTCATTGCGAGAAGCAAAGCTACAGGGAACCAGGCAGAGGGCCTTCTCGGTAGTGGCGCCCGCCCTGTGGAATGCCCTCCCATCAGAGGTCAAAGCGATAAACAACTACCTGACATTTAGAAAATACCTGAAGGCAGCCCTGTTTAGGGAAGTTTTTAATCTGTGATATTTTAATGTATTTTGATATTTGTTGGAAGCCGCCCTGAGTGCCTGGGGAGACCCAGCCAGATGGGCGGGGTACAAATAATAAATTATTATTATTATTATTATTATTCAGAGCTACGTTTCACACAGCGAAGCATAATAAGATTGGCTGTGATTTGTTGCATGCCAAATGTTTCAGAAAGGGGAGAAGTTCTGTCAGATGCATGTGTGCGTTACAGTTCTCAGAGCTTACACAATATGCTTGTCATTGACATGTAAAATTAAGTATAAAACTCTTCCCTTTCCCTCAATAGCATGTAGGCAACCTAAAGGAGGCTGCCAAATGGATGGATGAGGCACAGTCGTTGGATACAGCCGATAGATTCATCAACTCCAAATGTGCAAAGTATATGCTGAGAGCAAATATGGTGAAGGATGCAGAAGAGATGTGTTCCAAGTTCACACGGGTAGGAGATATATTTTAAATAGAGGTTGGTTGCGTATTTGTTTTGAAAATTTCCTCTGTCAGTTTCAGAATTGTTACTATTTTATTATAAGTCATTGGTAGCAGAATTGTACCATGGCAGGAATATATCCATGCAGGAAAAATTCACCTAACTTCTAATTGAGCCAAGATAATAGTACTGGTGAATTTCCAGGAACAGAATAGTTCTATTTCCCCCCTGTAATCTTTAAATCTCTTTTAGCTGTTTCACTGCATTATGAAACAGCTTCATTGTGAGTAACTGTCACAGTAAATGAATTACTCATGAGGAGGCTGAAAGTTTTAGTGGGACTAGCCAACTAAAAGTGAACATTTTTCATTAAGATGCATAGGCTAACTTGGTGAAAGAAATACAGGCATCGTTACTACTGAAGACTATGTTTATATTTTGTAAATTATTAAATAGACTGCAGGCTACAATCCTGTACCCATTTTCCTTGGAGTAAGCCCAGTTTAACAGAGTGGGGCTGGCTATTGGAACTGTGTGTGCAAGATTGCATCGTAAATAACTTTGAAATGTCTTCCCATTAAGGTAGTTCTTCATATTGCCAAATTTTCTATTGGCATTTGTCCCTTTGTAAGGTCTCCGTTCATTTTGGCTGGGAAGCCCAGCCAGATGGGCGAGGTATAAATAAATAAAATTATTATTATTATTATTATTATTTTATTTTACTGTCACATCGCCAGTTGAGTGGTTGCCTTGATGACCACAGAGGGAAAGGAGTTGTTCAGATTTGCTTTTCTTGGACCTCAGTCCTTTACCCTCTTACCTAGGAGTAAGCCTCATAGAAGTGAATAGGACTTACTTTTGAGTAGCTATGTATAGGATTACCCTCTTAGTGTTGCACCTCGTATCTTCACTATTAAAATTCCCCGCCTTCTTGAGCTGTCAGTCATTAATTAAACAAGACCACATTTATAGCTTTTTGCACAGTGTTTGCAACTATATGAGGAATATTGTCTAGTCATCTTAAGAACACCTCTCTTATCTCTGCCTCTCTTACAGTGAAAGTGCCCACATTCTCGTTTCTGTATGAATAAAATACTGCCCTTCTCACAGACCTTTCCCTTAGCTGAATAGAAAAAGTATGCATTAGGTAAAGCCTTTGGAAAAGGGAAAAGAATAGGATACTTTATAAGAGTGGGATAGCCAATATGATGCCCTCCAGGTATTGTTGGAGAATAACTCCTATCACCCCCTGCCTGGCCATGGATTGTGGTGGTCAGGACTATGGGAGTGGCTTGGTTCTGCACTCAATTATTGAAAAGTCCAGAAATCAATAATTATCCAAAGGATTATATCAGTTATTTATGTTAAAGCATTCTTATAGGATATCATAGGGCTGTGTATGTGTGTGTGTGGATGGATAAACAGATAGATATCACACAGATACAGATACATTTAAATGACTATTGATCCCACACAATACTTTCTTATTTATTTCAGGAAGGAACTTCTGCAATGGAGAATCTCAATGAAATGCAGTGCATGTGGTTCCAAACAGAATGCGCTTTAGCTTTTCAGAGACTAGGGAAATATGGAGATGCCTTGAAAAAGTGCCATGAAGTGGAGAGGGTAAGTAGGTAAACAGATTGCTTTTTCCTGCCTACCGCTTCTCGTAAGCAACATGAGCTTTGTTAACTTACCATCTGCTTTAAAGCTGCCAAAACACTATTTCGAAAAAGCTGTAAGCACCCCTAGGAAGCTGCCTTATTTGTCCATCTAGTAAACTGCATCATAAAAAATAGTATCCTCTTTTCCTTTTCCTTTTTGTTTAAGCACTTTTTTGAGATAACAGATGATCAATTTGACTTCCACACATACTGCATGAGAAAGATGACACTCCGTGCCTACGTGGACCTCTTGAGGTTGGAAGACATTCTCAGGCAACATGCCTTCTACTTCAAGGCCGCTCGCTCAGCAATTGAAATCTATCTGAAGCTATATGATAATCCGCTAGCCAATGAAAGCAAAGAACAAGAAGTAAATTCAGGTATTGAAGCAATAATTAAGATAGTTTGAGTATAAAAAGCTTTGTACAGAAGTGTTCCCTGCTGAAAATGTAAAGCAGCAGTAGTGGTATATGTAAAAGAAACTTATTTTATACAGGGCTGGGGAGAATCATCTGCTGAACTGGATGCAAAAATAGCTTAATAACCAGTGCAGTATTAAGAATTTAAAACAGGGGTTACCAGACTTTCTGGGGTAACTGATTGCCATGCATACACAACAACCATTGAACACACCTAAATCTGTTCTGTTGGCTGCTGGCGGCACCAAGTTGGAGGACCCCTGATCCAGCACAGAATTTAGATGGTTGAAAATCTTCATTTTAGGGTTGTTGTTTTGAAATTGTTTTTATTTGATTTTACAAATATAAATTTATAGCAAAACCAAATACATATCCATATAGAGAGATTTCTCTGAATCTCAAGACTTCCCCCCATCCCCTCCATGGGGCCTATTGTCAATGTTTTCAACTGCATATTATTTCATAGTCTATATTTTGCACCTATCCATATTATCCGTAGTATTTGTTACATTACAAGTGAGATTAAAATCCTGCTAATGTTTTCATCTGCTTACACTGTCTCCTAAGTAAATTATAATTTTTTCCCATTCTTTCTTGAAGTTTTTGTCTTGTTGATCCCTGAGCTTTCCGGTCAGTTTTGCCATTTCGGCGTAGTCTAACAGCTTGGTTTGCCATTCCTCTCTGGTGGAGACTCTTTCTTCTTTCCATCATTTTAATTTTATTAAGTGATTGCAGACAAAAGTCTGGATTGTATGTTAAGTTAATGCAAAAGTCCTGTTAATTGGAAAAGGATCTTTTGACATTGCTTCCATCGCTCAGACTATCAAGCCTCCTCTGTTGTGGCTTTTACACTTGGCCTCATTTTCTCTGCGTTGATAAAACTGTATCTGGGCTACACCTCTTCAGACAGCAGACGGGTTCACATTATATATGTTCCTTCTCACACACAAAAATTAAATGGAGGGACATTTGGTCATGTGAGCCAAAACCTGCTATATAAAGTGGTATGTATCAGACAAAGGCTTGCCACTCAGCGTAATCTTATGCTTGGTGGGGGGCTACGTTCCCCGCGTCAGTTGGGAGTTATTTCTCCAACTCATGTGCCATCTTACCTATCATCCCTTTCTATTGCCAGTCATCGTTTTGCCTTTATCAAAGCACGTTTTAATGTTTTCCCTTCGAATTCCCTTTTTCATAGATTTTCTAGGGGCCAAGTCTCGGTTTTATGTTCCTGTGATAATAGATCGATCGAAACACTTCACCATATAGTATTTATATGTCCTTTATATTGTGTTGTCCGGAAGAACTTACTGTTGCCATTAATCCACAAGTTGCCTGGGCACCCGGCAGATTTTCGCTTGGCCTTTTTATTGCAAGATATAGATCAGCATGTAACTTTACAAATGGCGAAATTTTTAACTTCCGTTTTGACATATAAACGTCGTAATGGACTGCTTTTTGGAAGCTGAAAATTCCTTATAGTATCTGTTTCTAATTTCTACTCTTTTAAGTTTTACTGGTTCTAATTTTTAAATCAAATTGTACTGTGTATTTGATCTAGTTCTTATGAGCTTAAAGCTGAAATAAAGTGATTGATTGAGCCTTGCCACTTGAATGAGAAGGCCCTTGGTTTTCATCCTTTGTTGTGCAGTTGAAGGAAAGGTGGTGGTGGAACTTTTAGCCCTTAACTGAAATGTGCTACAACAAAACGCTTTCCTCTGGTGTTCCCAGAGCTGCGTGTCATTTAGATCACTGCAGAAAGGAAAATCTGTTGTTGCTTCAAGCAGCAAAAGCGTTCACATGTGAAGCCTCTGTTTGTTTCCCTGTCAGCAAATATAGCCCTCTAACTCACTGGTGCTTCCATGCACACACAGGCTGAGCCCTATATAAATTTATAGAAGTTCACACGTTTCTCCATTGTGAAAATTGTAATTTATTCCTACAGTCTGCTTCCTATCTTTCAGCCAAAGATATCCCAAAATTGCTACGTTTTCTTAAGAAATTTTTATGAGGGACTTTGCCAAAAGGTTTCTGAACCTTAAGCACATAGTGTGCACTGGAGTGCTTATAGCTAGCTTTTAAGAATCCCGAAGGTTTATTTAAACAATAAATTAAGAGTTACTTCTTTTATTTGTTTATTTTGTGTTTTTTTGTATTGTAAAGGCATTTAATGAAGTGATATTTAAATATGACACTGTATATTTTTTTTAATAAACTCAGCATTTCGTATGGTTTGTAAATCTCCTATTACCTGTAGAAAACCTTTCGGCCAAAGAACTTAAGAAAATGCTTAGTAAGCAAAGACGAGCACAGAAGAAAGCTAAACTGGAAGAGGAGAGAAAGCATGCCGAGCGAGAGAGGCAGCAGAAGAACCAAAAGAAGAAGCGAGAGGAGGAAGAGGAAGAAACCAGTGGTCCCAAGGAAGAATTAGTTCCTGAAAAACTGGAAAGGGTAGATTTGTTTCTCCATTTCTATATTTGCTAACCATCGCATATTCAAAACCTTCTTCACTGTGCCACATCAAACCAAAATATTTACAGGAAGGTTGGGGTCAGTTAACTCCCTGGCCTGGCATGTAGACCGCACATACGATGTTCAAAACCTTGGTTTCACATGTGCCACTTTGTCTCGAATGTGCCATCTGATCAAGCATTTTGCTGCTTTGCTTCTGAACTTTTAAGAGTTCTGTGAAACTTGGTTTTGCTCACATAATTCTCTTCCACTGGGCTCCTGTTCCAAACCTTTCTTGGTATCATTATGCTTGTGCAGCAGAGTTGCTTTTAATTCCTGTGTTTCATCTATTGAAATAGCTGTCAACCCTCCCTTTTTTTGGTGGGAAACTCCCCTATTCCAATGCCGTTTCCCACTGCTATCCCGGATTGTTGATATCCCTTAAATTTCCCGGATTTCAAAGGAAGCAGCTCCTCTTCCTCCCTGCCGGCCAGGGAGGCTCCTCAGCTGCGTTGCTCGGCTGCCAATAAGGAGTCTGAGACCGACTGGGGGCGGAGCTTGCATGCCTTGTGCAGTCAGAACCTCACGCCCAACAAGACAGCCAGCCAGCCTGCCGTCTACGCACTCGCTCTTTTGCTCACCCGTTCGCGCGCAGCCTCTGGAGCGCAGGGTGGTGAGGCTACTTGGTGCCATTGCACCGCCCTCGCGGCATCCCTTATTTTCAAACCCGAAAGTTTGAAAAAATCCCTTATTTTCAAATCCGAAAGTTGACAGCTATGTCTATTGAGTGTTGTTCTCAAGAGGAGGCCTTATGGTCATACATTTCCCCCCTCAACTTTGTCCCATTTTCCTTGCTACAGGAGAAGTGAGCAGTCACATTGGGAAATCCCCTGTCTGAATAACAATGGGGTTATTTAGGTAGGGCATTAAGTTCTCTGCCCACTGATGATGACAGAGCAGGGAGCCTGTTAACCAAACACTTGCTTTCAGTTTCCCTCTGTAGGGTGGTAATTCCTAAAGTACCATTATATTGTAGTTGTTGGGATGGCTCGAAGTTAGTCCAAGATGCCAAGCTCCTTCTTAAGTATTTATACAACTCAACCTGTTTCGTTGACTAGCTCTCCTTTGGAAGGGCGGGTAACTATGATAAACACTATTAAATATACTGTGTGCAAAAATACATCAGTAAGATTATTGCAAGCTTTTTGGTATGACTCCAGTTTATAACTAACTTGAATTTCTTTTGGCAGGTTTGCAATCCATTAGAGGAAGCTATTAAGTTCCTTATACCACTTAAGAATCTTGTGGCCGATAACATAGACACACATCTTTTAGCATTTGACATTTATTTAAGGAAAGGTAAAGTATATGTAATTGTGAAACAAGATTGTGAAATAACAGGATGATTTTGTAATAGTTACATGTGTAGATTTATCCATTATTAGTTTTCAGGTTACCTGTCTGCAAAAACACTAGTCATCTCTGGGCTTGACTTACTGGGTTTTCCATTGTCTCACCTTGGTCACAACTATCCGGCACTGATGCTCAAATTAGTCAATTTTCTTATTGCTCTCTGCGCATAATGCCTGTCCTTAAATCCCTGCACTGGCAACCTTTTTGCTCCCAGATTCTGCACAAGCTTCTTGTCAAGATCTTCCCCGCCCTCTTGTCTCTCCATTTTTATATACCAACATATCCCTGTATTTTGGTTTCATTGGTCCAGCTCCACAATCCTCAGGTGTCCAAAGGTCTCCTGCCACCTCAAGCAACACCATTTCTTATTTGCTGCCACTTATGCCTGAAACCTCCTCCCCAAAGGCCATCTCCCTTACTTCATTCAAATCCTCCTCCTCACCTTTTCTATGATACCTTTGCTATACCGTCATCATTCTCATAACCTTGCATAACTTAAATAACTTTACATTCAACCCATCTATCCCTGCCTCCATTCACCTGCCCCTTCTCTGTTGTCTGCCTCGGGCCTATTTCTTGGTTGTAAGCCCCTGTAATGGGCTGGCTGGACGCAGAGGAGTGGTGGGAGGCACCAGCTGGGGGACCCCCCAAGGGAATCCCCAGGGGAAGAAGGCTCAGAGCCAGGGGATTGGTGATGGGATGGCAATGAGAGGTCAGAGGGAGAAGAAGGAGCAGACTGGGAGGAGGAGGTTTCAGAAGCAGAAGAGGTATCAGGGTTTAGAGAGCAGGAAGAGGCTGTGGCAGAGAACAGTTCAGACTCCGAGGCTGGAGAAGATGGTCAAGAGGCAGAGGGGAGACAGGCTCCTGAAGAAGCCAGAGAAGAAGAGTTTGGATTTGATATCCCGCTTTATCACTACCCGAAGGAGTCTCAAAGCGGCTCACATTCTCCTTTCCCTTCCTCCCCCACAACAAACACTCTGTGAGGTGAGTGGGGCTGAGAGACTTCAGAGAAGTGTGACTAGCCCAAGGTCACCCAGCAGCTGCATGTGGAGGAGCGGAGACGCGAACCCGGTTCACCAGATTACGAGTCCACCGCTCTTAACCATTACACCACACTGGCTCTCAAGAGAGTCTCCCCATCCTGCTGCAACCACTTCTCTCCCCCTGGTCATCTAGAACACGCAGAGAAATGAAGAGCAGAACAGAGTTTGGTTGTGCGCAGACACAAGTCTATGACTGCTTGGGAAAGACCCTGGAGAGGAGGAGCCTTAGAGAGCAGTGGGACCTTCAGTCTTCGCAACTGCCTCATTCGGGCAAGACCTACTGGGAAGAGTTGCTCAGACCACTAGGCCTGCGCTTTTGGGGCTTCTCTGAATAACGAGTTAACTTCTCTGACACTGTATTTTTTATTGCTGACCCACGTTTGCCTTCAGCTCTTGGCAGCCCCATAGGGCAGGGACCTGGCCTTGTTCATAAGCTGACAGGTGCATATATAAATAATAGAGGTCTCTTTTATTTTGCATGTGACACATGAGTGAGAGTGTGTGTGCAGAACGGTTATAACATAGCAATACAAACAGATTATTCAAATGTAAATAACATTATAAAAACTAGTTCTTTATTCTTGTATTTACGCAGGAAAGTTTCTCTTAATGTTGCAGTCGGTTAAAAGAGCTTTTGCTATTGACAGTAATAACCCGTGGCTACATGAATGTTTAATTAAATTCTCCAAATGTGGTAAGTATAAGATAAATCTGCTGTTTGCCTGCTATAAAACTGTGCTTGGAACACTGAGGTACAGTCTTGTCAGATGGTAACAACTATGTGCTTCTTCTTTTTTACTTTTTTAGTGTCTGATCATAGTAATTTGCCAGAAATTGTGAACAAAGTCCTAACCCAAGAAATGCAGAAGATTTTTATTAGTAAAGATTTGGAAAGTTTTAACGAAGAATTTCTCAGACGCAATTCTACCTCCATACAGCATCTGCTATCAGGTTGGTTTATTTGTGTTTTAAAGGATGACATTATGCCAAGCCTGTGTTTTATTGTAGGACTTGAAGTAGGTTCAGGAGAAGAGCCCTGCTCAACAGACCAAAGGTCCATCTAGCCCAGGACTCTGCTCCTGACAACCATAAACCTCTAAGAGGCTCCCAAGAAGGCTTGAAGGCAGCTTGAAGTTGCTCAGTCACCATGATTTCAAGTTCTTTAAGGTCCTCTGTCCTGGTAACAATAGTTCAGATAAAACAAGATGCTCTGGCTCATTAGAGACTTCCTGGTTTATTCACTCCATACCCTCCAAGTGTCCTTATTTTCCAAGGACAGTGCCGAAATTACGGTTTTTTATTTAATTCCACCAGAATGCCCCTGTCCTCTGCCTATGCTGCCGCCGCCAAGCTTAGGGAGAAGGAGGTGGTGCTTTGCCTGAGCTGCCACGCTGCAAGGGAGCATCCCATTGCCTCTCTCTGATCGCTGGTGCGAGCCTCCTCCCCTGGGCTGCTCAAAGTGGCTGCGGGAGAGCAGTCAAGGAGGAGGGGCTGCGAAGGCCCACCCAGCCATGCCTTGGGCAGGAAGAAAGGGGAAGCGGAGCAGAGTGCAAGGAGTCTGGGTTGTTGTTTTTAAGCTGAAATGATGTTTATTTAAATCTGAGCACATAGAGAAGTCCTTATGCTACTAGCACACAAGCTCCACCAACTTCTTTTATTTTTTCTTCTGCTTTTCTGCTGAAGAACTTTGCTTTCACAACTACAGGCTGTTTGGGCAGTTTCCCCTTGCCCAGGACTGAGCGCACAACATCAATTACAGGTGATAATCATAGCTGTCAACTTTCAGATTTGAAAATAAGGGATTTTTCCCAAACTTTCGGATTTGAAAATAAGGGATGCCCCGAGGGTGGTGCAGTGGCACCAAGTAGCCTCGCCACCCTGCGCTCCAGAGGCTGCACGCAAACGGGTGAGCGAAAGAGCGAGCGTGTAGACGGCAGGCAGGCTGTCTGTCTGGTTGGGCGTGAGGGTCTGGCTGCACAAGGCATGCAAGCTCCGCCCCCAGTCGGTCTCAGACTCCTTATTGGCAGCCGAGCAACGCAGCTGAGGAGCCTCCCTGGCTGGCAGGGAGGGAGGGAGAGGAGCTGCTTCCTTTGAAATCCGGGAAATTTAAGGGATATCAACAATCCGGGATAGCAGCGGGAAACTGCATTGGAATAAGGGAGTTTCCCGCCAAAAAAAGGGAGGGTTGACAGCTATGGTGATAATCCAGCCGGATTTTTGGCATACTTGAGCCTTGTCTGCTCACTAACAAGTGACCACAGTTTTTCCAGGTTGCTGTGGGACAGAAGTGCTGGTTTTTCTTCAAGTGGTAATGTCTCATACCAACCTTTCCAAAATAACCAGGATGGTATCTATCAAAGTTAATTCTGTGGTGGTGCTGGCCTCCAGCATTACCACATCCTCCAGGATGCTTTCTATGCTTACTAATACGACCATGGCCGTGGCTGACGTGACCTCACAGTTTCGTCTTCCACAGTCTTGAAGGAATCTTGGCGGCTCCAAGGAGATACAGTGGTACCTTCAGGTTACAGACGCTTCAGGTTACAGACTCCGCTAACGCAGAAATAGTACCTCGGGTTAAGAACTTTGCTTCAGGATGAGAATAGAAATCGCGCGGCGGCAGCGGGAGGCCCCATTAGCTAAAGTGGTAGCTCAGGTTAAGAACAGTTTCAGGTTAAGAACGGACCTCCGGAACGAAATAAGTTCTTAACCCGAGGTACCACTGTAAAGGAAAAGAGTGCTCCTCTCGCGAGATTTCACAGAAAGGAAAAGCAGGGCCCCAAGAGAAGAAGAGAAGGAGTCTTGATTTTTTAAAACAATGCTTTGTGTGTCCGTGTCTAATCTTGCCCCTTTCTAAAATTTATGTATTGGTTTGTGTCTTTCTTTCTGCAAATCTACCGAAGAATAAAATAAAATTGGGATTAAGGGGTTTTCTCAGGATGGTGTGTGTGTGTGCGCGCGTAGTGGCACTCATCCTTCTTCTGATAGGAAATGCTCTGCGGTGGGGGGGGCACCCCAAAATGGTGAGTCAAGGAGGGCCAGTTGTGGGGGAGTGAGAAATCTCCCTATTTTCATGTGAGCAATGTTGGAGGGTATGCTCATGAGGCAGGAGGAGCTAAGGGGCTACATGCTCAGGAAAAGACCTTTCTATTTTGGCTGGATCCGCTCCATCTATGGTCATCTGAAGCAGCTCAGTATCTCTCGCCTGCTGTTGCTCCACAGCCATTAGTATTCAGAGGCAGAGTACCTCTGAACATGGAGGTCCCATGTAATCAGTATGACTAATAGCCATGGTACATTTCTTCTCCGTGAATTGGAGAATTTGGCAAACACTCCAGCTGGTGGCAATGAACTCCATAACTTAAATGATGGATTGGGTGAAGCAGCCCTTCCTTCCACCGTCCGGAATGTGCTGCTGGTCAGTTTCATTAGATGATTCCTAGCATTATCACTTCCACGTTCAGAAGGAAGGAAAGTCTAAATCAGGCATGGCCAAACTTGGCCCTCCAGATGTATTGGGACGACAACTGCCATCATCCCTAGCTAACAGGACCAGTGGTCAGGGATGATGGGAATTGTAGTCCCAAAACATCTGGGGGGCCAAGTTTGGCCATGCCTGGCCTAAATGAAGACTGTGAGAACTTGAAGAAACATTACTAATTGTTGTCTTCATCATTTTGCAGTTTTATATATGTGTTTAGTCTACCACCAGTCTTTATGGGCTGAGGATTTCCATCTCTGTCATCCCCATTGTCTTCTATTATTAGAATGCCTTCCCCCATTACTTCACCAGGTCTTTCCCATGGGATTTTCTTACTCTGTTATCTTTTTCTTTTGTGTGGTGTCTATTCTTAGTGGCTTCCGAACCGTAACTCACAATTTCAAGTCGTGAGCATGGATCTTGCTACATTCGCTGCCCTTTAAAAGTCATGTTTATTATTAAATACACAGCCAAATTACCGGTATTTTAATTACTTTAATGAGGTAAATCTGGATAATTGAACTTCTCTTGTCTTCATTAATTGCTTTAGTACCTGTGGCAAATAAAAAATATATTCAGATTTCGTGTCATGGTTTGCCTTTAATTTAGACTTATTGGAGTTCAACGTATAATGGTTGCAGTAAGAATTTGAAGTCAGATACCCAGTTCTGAGTGAAGTAAGGTTTCTTCCCTCCCAGAACCTCAGAAAAAATGAAGTCATATTTTGCTGGCTTCTCTCTGGCCCTACTGTAGCTTAGGCTGGACCTATTGATATAAAACGGGGTGGCCTTTGATGACAGTATGGGTGAATTTACTTTCTTGAGCTTCTTTGGATCCAGTATGGTCCAGTCTTTGCTTTGTTGTAACTTGGTGACTCAACTGTCCTTGTCGCCTTGCTATTATTTCAAGGGGTTTTTTTTTGGTTTTTTTTACAATGCACACAATGCATGTTAAGCGTTAGTGAAAACTGAAGCAAAACATATCATTAAGTTCTCCCTTTGAATGGTTTCCTATGGAAAGCCACCCTGTTCCACATCTACGCCTCCTCTTTTTCAGGTGCCAAGATGATGTATTTCCTGGACAACTCAAGACAAGAGAAAGCTATTGGCATTGCAACTAAACTAGATGAAACTATGACAGACAAAAATGTGAAGGTAATTCATTATTACGAGAGCCAGTGTGGTGTAGTGGTTAAGAGCGGTAGACTCGTAATCTGGTGAACCGGGTTCGCGTCCCCGCTCCTCCACATGCAGCTGCTGGGTGACCTTGGGCTAGTCACACTTCTCTGAAGTCTCTCAGCCCCACTCACCTCACAGAGTGTTTGTTGTGGGGGGAGGAAGGGAAAGGAGAATGTGAGCCGCTTTGAGACTCCTTCGGGTAGTGACAAAGTGGGATATCAAATCCAAACTCTTCTTCTTCTACGATTGTGAAACTGAAATTTCTAGATAGTATGCTGTTGTGAACAGTGCATGAGGTGACATGCACATGAGGAGGTGTGGGGAACCTTTAGTCCTCAGGAAGGTAAACGGCGTTTCCGTGCGCTCTGGTGTCCCGTTGTACCAGAAGCAGTTTAGTCATGCTGACCACATGACCCGGAAAGCTGTGGACAAACACTGGCTCCCTCGGCCTGAAAAGCGAGATGAGTGCCGCAACCCCATAGTTGCCTTTGACTGGACTTAACCATCCAGGGATCCTTTACCTCAGGCATCCCCAAACTCGGCCCTCCAGATGTTTTGGGACTACAATTCCCATCATCCCTGACCACTGGTCCTGTTAGCTAGGGATGATGGGAGTTGTAGTCCCAAAACATCTGGAGGGCCGAGTTTGGGGATGCCTGCTTTACCTTACCTATTAGAGCAGGGGTCAGCAACCTTTTTCAGCCATGGGCTGGTCCATCGTCCCTCAGACCATGTGTTGGGCCAGACTATATTTTGAAAAAAATATACGAACGAATTCCTATGCCCCACAAATAACCCAGAGATGCATTTTAAATAAAAGCACACATTCTACTCTTGTAAAAACACGCTGATTCCCGGACCGTCCGCGGGCCGGATTGAGAAGGCGACTGGGCTGGATCCGGCCCCCGGGCCTTAGGTTGCCTACCCCTGTATTAGAGGATAACACATGGAAGAAAACTGTATTTTGACTTCCAGTAGAAAAGAAAAAAGATTGCAGCAGCAGCCCTACACTTGAGAGAGGAGCCAATAGGGAGGGGTGTTTCTGTTGGGATTATTTTGTGGAAGACACCCCAACTTAAAAATAATAATCTTTTTTTCTGTCTTCAGACTTTAACAACAGTTTTAGAGTCCTTACTTGATGGCAGCTTTGGAGCCAGCCCCACCCAGAGTGATGAGTATCGTCTGGCATGCCACAAACTCTTTCCTTTAGCATCTGCATTTGCCTCTCCCACAAAGGAAGACGATGGTAGCTTTGCATCGATCAATCATACAGCCATTCATCACAATGTACTGTCCAATGAAACGTAAAGCGGAGCAATGGGATTGTGCTCTCTTCCAGGCTGGTTGAACACAGTTCAGGGTTTCTACTTCCGAATACATTGGGGAAATTCAGACAGGCAGTTGAATGAAAATGTACTGTGCTATGAGCTCATTTCTCCCAACAGGAGCTGCTGATATCTATGTAGACATCTATCTCTGCATAATACTGGTTATGTTTATATTTGTACAGTTATGAATCTTTTTATCCAAAATCATGGACACAAGAGTTTGACCATTCACATGAATGCTGTTACATATTCAAATAAATACAGCCACTTCTTATAAAACCTATTGGATTAGCAAACTTGGCAAGTTAAAAGGGTTATCATACTGCATGTCTTGTCCATTGTTTTCAGCTTTTTTTATTTGTTTCTTTCAAAGCACAAATCCTAATTATGGGTGATGGCAATTTTCTGTTTATTTAAAGCATTTTATGGAAACTGTTTAATTCGGAGAGCTTATTTGTGTTTTTAAATTGGTATGCTTTTTTTAAAAAAAGCTATAACCTCCTTTTTCTCGTAACTATTAGTTTGAACTGCTTATTAAATATTTTTGAACTATTGAATACCCGCTATTATTGTTTAGATACTTGTTTCTTCACCACTTACAAATTTTGAAATATTATTCCACTTTTTTGGGGGGGGAGGGTACAACAACATAGAACGTGGCCAATCCCAGATAATAAGTTTTGTTTAAATATGATGTTGAGCTCTGTTAAAACTCACAAGAAGTGAACTTCAATTTTTGCTGAAGTATTGGTTTAAGTGCTATAAAGCAATTAGTGGTTAATATTTACTTTAACAAATTTAAATGAGCACAATTAGTTTGTCTACAAATCACAGTTAATATTTTTCTTTGTATTTTGGTGCATTAATCCAAATGGATTATGCCTACAACATATCAAAATTCTAAGTCAACCATCTTAAATGTTTTACTTCAATGGCTATTCATGACAACTTTATATAAACTGCTGTCCAAACTTAAAATACACCCTGGCTTGTACAGAAAATCCATTTTCTGAAAAATAATCAAACCAGTTTATTTTCCTTTTTATGGTTAATGTAAATATTTAAGTAATATTACTTAGGCCCTATGCAAAATCCAAGAAGGGAAGTTTTATCAAGACAGACAATTATCTTGAAGACAGTCTCTTCTATCATCTGTTTAGAATCAATAGTTGAATGAAAAATTCACTGTAAAATAATGCCAACTGATGTAATGCTGTAATAAATTATTTTGTACACATTGGCTCTGGTTTTGTGTTTTCATATATATATTGAATGTTTATTTTTACGGGGCCGTGGTCATGAAATCTTTTTTTAAAACTCTATGGAAAAGATGACCACAGCATACTAAAGGTAAAGGTAAAGGGACCCCTGACCATTAGGTCCAGTCGTGTCCGACTCTGGGGTTGCGGCGCTCATCTCGCTTTATTGGCCGAGAGCCGGCGTACAGCTTCCGGGTCATGTGGCTAGCATGACTAAGCCGCTTCTGGCAAACCAGAGCAGCGCACGGAAACACCGTTTACCTTCCCGCCAGAGCGGTACCTATTTATCTACTTGCACTTTGACGTGCTTTCGAACTGCTAGGTGGGCAGGAGCTGGGACCGAGCAACGGGAGCTCACCCCGTCGCGGGGATTCGAACCGCCAACCTTCTGATCAGCAAGCCCTAGGCTCTGTGGTTTAACCCACAGCGCCACCTGGGTCCCCACAGCATGCTGCCTTAGACCAAATCAGACCACTGTTCCATCTAGCTCAATATTGTCTACTCTGACTGGAAGCAGCTCTCCAGGTTTTCAAATAATATATTTTTCCCAGCTCTTATCTGAAGACAAGAAAGATTGAACTTGGGGCCTTTCGCATTCAAGATAAATGTTCTACTACTGAGCTGTGGAATTTTTGAGCCACATGTTGACCTGGAGGAGGTTTCTAGTAGATCAGAACTTACCACCACATGTGATGGCTTTGTCTGTCAGCAGTGGTTTTCTAAGGCAGAGTTTATCCACCAGGTTATTAGGAAAGATCCATACCTCCCATTAGTAAACTTGTGTGTCAACAACATTAAGGACCTGAAGAACAAACCTCGTTGGCTGATGGACACTTGTTTCACCTTTGCTAAACATTGGAGAGACTTAGAAGGAAGATTGATTGATTGATTGATTGATTGATTGAATTAATTTATATACCGCCCTGTACCCGAAGGTCTCAAGGCCGTTCACAGAACCTCCTCCTGCACTGGTTTAATTTAGCTCCTCTTTCAGATCCAAATGCAGAACACTGGGTTTTGTGAAGGTTTCTCAAGGGTTTCGGTGTTAACTAATTCTAATATCCATTGTGGGATATTCATGAATATCAAATAGTGAGAAAGGAAATATGTAAGAAATCTCTAAAGAAAACAGGCAAAAGATGAGTTTTCAAAACAAAAGCACGCATGCATACACACATTCTATATTGCTTTGAGGAGCTCACTTCCAGGTCACCGATTCAAAACACAGCTTTTGGCATTTGTTAATTATTATGTTAATGCCTCTGTGATTTCTTACGTTAAGATGCCTTCTTGGCTCCAGCTCAAGTTCTGCTGTTAGACATCTGTTCACATTACAAAATCCACAATCATAGTGAAGTTAGACTGCCAATTTCAGTAGCAGCTTCTGGGTTTAAATTTATCTGATTCTTGTAACATGATGTAATAGAAGCAGATTGGTAAAAGCTCACTGAGTTACCTGCTAACTTAGCAGTGCTAAGTCACAGACTTGTTTATCTATTGATGGCATCCTATAGAATAAAGTTCTCTTGGTGCTCACAGTAAGTAAATTTAAAAGCACTCATCTTTTGGCTGGAAGGTTCTTGGGGCGATCATGTTTGCTTTGCACTGAAAGAAGGGAGTACTGTACATTAATGCCTTCTCACCGCGGCTCAGCACCCTGACCCTTTGCTTTCAGCAGAAGAGCTGGAGGGAGAACCATGGGGCAGGCAGGAACATACGGTGCAGCGAGGAGCCTTGGGCAACAGGGCAGCTCAGTCCCACGAAGGAGCCTCCAGAGGTTGTGCACTTGCATGCTCACTGTTCAGAGCTGCTCCTGGCCCCATGGTGTGTGTGGGGGGGGGACACGGCTGGGAGGGGGGCAGAGCCAGCGGACCCCTTGAAGGAGCATCTCCAGCCCCATCGATCTACCCGGGCACTGAGGTCCAGTGCCGAGGGCCTTCTGGTGGTTCCCTCGCTGTGAGAAGCCAAGTTACAGGGAACCAGGCAGAGGCATAGCTGTCAACCCTCCCTTTTTTTGGTGGGAAACTCCCTTATTCCAATGCCATTTCCCGCTGCTATCCCGGATTGTTGATATCCCTTAAATTTCTCGGATTTCAAAGGAAGCAGCTCCTCTCCCTCCCTGCCGGCCAGGGAGGCTCCTCAGCTGTGTTGCTCGGCTGCCAATAAGGAGTCTGAGACCGACTGGGGGCGGAGCTTGCATGCCTTGTGCAGCCAGACCCTCACACCCAACCAGCCTGCCTGCCGTCTATGCGCTCGCTCTTTCACTCACCCATTCGCGCACAGCCTCTGGAGCGCAGGGTGGCGAGGCTACTTGTTGCCATTGCACTGCCCTCGCGGCATCCCTTATTTTCAAATCCGAAAGTTTGGAAAAAACCCTTATTTTCAAATCCGAAAGTTGACAGCTATGGGCAGAGGGCCTTCTCGGTAGTGGCACCCGCCCTGTGGAACGCCCTCCCACCAGATGTCAAAGACTTTTAGTCTACCAGACTTTTAGAAGACATCTGAAGGCAGCCCTGTTTAGGGAAGCATTTAATGTTTGATAGATTATTGTATTTTAATATTTTGTTGGAAGCTGCCCAGAGTGGCTGGGGAAACCCAGCCAGATGGGCGGGGTATAAATAATAATAATAATTATTATTATTAATATTAATATTTGGAGGGACCACTGCTTGTAGCCTTTCTTCCTTCTGCATTTGCAGAAACACTCTTATTCCGAAGACACTGGGAGCAATGCACAAAAGAGAAATCGAGAACAATACAGAGCACATGCTACTCCAGTGAAAACTTACTAAAACAGCATCCTGCAGTTTAATCGGTAATAACCACAATTGCGCAGGCGCGCGCCCGGCCCGGGTATCCCCCGAATGCACCATTTGTATGCCGCCCCGCGTGCGAAGCCCGTCGGGCGGTTCGTAGCCAGAAGCCGGCGTGGCTGGGCGGGGCCCCGGGGAGCCTTCCCGCCTCCCTCCGCCGGAGAGACGGAGAGAGACCGGGTGGGGAAGAAGGCTCCGTGGGCGGCCCCTGCCTCTGCCTCCCGTTCCCCGACGGCGGCGGCGGCGGTTCCTGGGCGGCTCCGAGGGGGAATTGGGCACCTCTCTCGCTCGACGTCTCCGGCGGCCATGCAGCGTCCGGAGGGGAATCAGCCCTGGGGCGCCTTCTCCGCAGGCGAGCCGTCGGGGCGCCGGGGAGCAGCAGCGGAGCTCGGCGGGCGGAGGCGCCCCTGTCCGTCCGCCGACGGGAGCGTCTCGACGGCCAGGCGGCCCCCGACGGAGGCCCCTCGCTGCTCTCTCGACGGGGCTCCGGGGGACCTGGCGGAGGAGCTGCGCGAGTTCGACGCCGTGCTGGACGCCTTCTCTCCCGGCGCCCAGGAGCGCCGCTTCCCCGGCGAGGAGCCTCCGGAGCGGCGGAGAAGCGGCGACGCCGCCCAGAGGGAGTCCCTGTTCCGCTGCGACGCCCAGGGTGAGTCCATGTTCTGCTGCCAGGAGGGAACTCTTCCCCTTTATTCAACCCCCTGTTCAAGGCACCCTCGGCCGGTCGTGGGATCTCTCGGGGATCCTGGGCTCATCTCCTCATCCTCGTCGTTTTGCTCCACCGACGCGCGTCTGCCCCGGAGAAAGCGCTTGCTTTTTTGAGCACTTCAGGGGGGAGCTGAAGTCGACACGGTCGTGTGCATGAATGATAGGGACTCAGTTGCCCAAAAGTTAGGTGTTTTTGAGGTGTGAATGCATATTCACGCAAAGAAGGTGAAATGGCAGGTGGAGAGCACAAATAATGTCAAACGTGCTTTTTTGGGGGTGGGTATGCATAGGAAGCAGACGAATAAGTTTCTATCATCCTTATATACCTGTAAGTAAGATTTGTATTTTTGAGTTGTGAATGCAAAGTCACGCAAAGAACGTAAAATGAAGGTTAGGAAACACAAATACAGCCAAACGTGCTTTTTCGTGGTCGATATGCATTGAAAGCAGACTGAGTGTCAGCTGAGGGTTGAGTCCAGCTCTATGGGGCGCACACACGGGCTTCTTCACCTGTCAAGGGGCATTTGAATGTTAGTGCGCTGAATATTGCTTGCTTGCTTAAAATGTGCAGATAGATGTGTGGTCCTGTGTAATCGGCTGCTGTTCTTCCTGCCTTGGCAAATAGGAGATGCCCACTCTGAATGGTCATGTATGTACTTAATTTAGGGTTGGCACTAATGGCATGCCCCCCCCATGCATTTGAGAACCTCAGGTGTGCACCTATTTAAATGCTTGCCATATACCTGTAGTTACCTTCCACAACTATCCATCATGAGCTTGTGCCATAAAAGGGATATGTGGGGCAGTTTGGTCAGGATCTGGCTTTTTTTCCTACGGCTTAGTGTCAGTGTTCTTGTGAAAAAGGTGCTGGCTTGACCTTTATCTTTTGCATCTCTCCTCCGATAGGCTCCCAAGATTGTTTCTTTAAAAAAACAAAACAAAACCTTTACGACAGATGCGTTTTCTGACAGTTTGCTCAGTGCCGTTCATAGCAGCGCCAGGACTTGACTGCACATAGCAGTCAATATTTTCATATTTCAAGATTTTCATATTGAAAATAAGGGATGCTGCGAGGGCGGTGCAATGGCACCAAGTAGCCTCGCCACCCTGCGCGCGAACGGGTGAGCGAAAGAGCGAGGGCATAGACGGCAGGCAGGCAGGCTGGCTGTCTGGTTGGGCGTGAGGGTCTGGCTGCACAAGGCATGCAAGCTCCGCCCCCAGTCGGTCTCAGACTCCTTATTGGCAGCCGAGCAACGCAGCTGAGGAGCCTCCCTGGCCGGCAGGGAGGGAGAGGAGCTGCTTCCTTTGAAATCCGGGAAATTTAAGGGATATCAACAATCCGGGATAGCAGCGGGAAACGGCATTGGAATAAGGGAGTTTCCAGCAAAAAAAGGGAGGGTTGACAGCTATGTGACTACGACGCTTGAGAATTAACTGCTCAAAAACATTTGCATTCAGCAATTTGCTGCCCAAAGCCATCTGCTTGTTTACACGACTTGCTCTTGAGAGAGGAATGCTTCTCAAAGGTATTTTTACCTGTCTCGGGACACAGACATCCCCACCCAACAGAAACAAAAGCGTGGCTTTGTTTTGTGCCCGTGTTTTTCACGCTGACAATATTTATTGCTATATATCTTGTGTCGTTAAAACTCTGGTGGTTGGGAGATCTAGTCCTAAGTCCCTAGAATTCACTGGAGTAGACTTGTATAGAAAAGTGCCCAAAATCTCCACGATTGTCCATGGAAGCAGCTAGGGCTGGGCAAAATCAACTTTTCAACATCGCAATGTATCACCAGCTAAAGAATGTGATCGTAGCGATCACAGAATCATAGAATTGTAGAGCTTCAAGGAACCCTGGAGATCATCCGTTCGAGGATCGAACCGGCAACCTTGGCGCTATCAGCACCACGCTCAAACCAACTGAGATCCATTGTGACGTTGAAAAGGAAGGAGCATCATTTGGCCCCGTCCACACGTGGCGCTGATGTGAAACCGCCTCGGCTCCCCCCACTGCCAGCACCCGACTCAGGGAGGAAGGAGGCAGCTGGAGAAGGAAACTAAGGCTCCACAATATACCTCTGGGTGAAGGTGGCATCGTGCTCTAGCCCGCAAACCAGTCCTGGACAATCAGGGTGGATAAAAATCAACAATTTTTTTTTTTAAAAATCAAATCAGATTTTTTTGATTTAAATCGGATTTTTTATTTAAATTGGATTTTTAAAATAAAATGCTTTGGGAGGAAAAATCTTTCTAAATATAGTCTTCTGTTTAAGTTACATTGTAGTCCAAAGGCTATTCATCAGGAAATAAGGATTTGTTTTAAGTTTATCAAGTGTGCTAAAACTCAGTCTAAGTTTTTTTATTTAAATGTTTAACCACATCAGTTAACAAACATGGATACATATGCTATCATGTTATTGTTTTAGTTAAATAAATTTAGTTTAAATGGTTATTAAGGAAATGATTATTTTTCTCCTTCCAATAAAGTACAGCAGAAAAGTCCAAATATAAACAGTTAACTTATTAAGCCTCACCATAATTTCATAATTATCTGTCTATGCATTTCTAGTAGTATAACCAAATCAGTAATTTTTTATATAACTGTAAAAACTACTCTGAAAATTTATTATTCCAAAATGAAACCTTCATATGGTTGTAAATATTAAGATTATACCAGCAAGAATAAGTCTTTCTGTAAAGAAAATATTTAAATCAAGTCTTACTGACTAGTGATTTAAATCAAGCCTTACTGACTAGTGATTTAAATTGTGATTTAAATCAATTTGATTTAAATCAAATCCACCCTGTGGACAATGGATGGATACATGACCCAGGCCTAAAAGCAGCATCTCAAGTGTGTTACATGCTAGGTGCCTCACAGTATTGAAGTCCTCTTATCCTGAAAAGATAAGCGGGGTACTCCCACCCGTTCTTCAACGTAACAGCAGAACATCTGGAAGGATCTCTAGAGCCTGGGGTTGTTGCAGTTGCTTCAAGCCACAACTGTAAGCTTGTTCCATAAGTGCCAATTCCTAGGATCCCAGTTCCCTTCACACACACACCAGTAAAATATTTGAGGGTGCTGGTCTTGTGGTAGCACCAGGTGACTGACAGGTGGGTGACCCGGCCTACCTGTCAAAAGGGACCGTGGGGAACCTAATGGTTTGGGGAAACAGCCATCCAGCCCATTGGCTAGAAATAGTTTCCCAAATCTGCAGTGTGGCATAAACCGATATTTAGCACACACAAAATGAGAATTCAAACATTCTGTTTCTTAAAATAAGAAAACACAAAGCAAATGTGCAGCTGCTGTATAAAGATATTTGGAACCACACAGGCAATATTTGGAAAAAAACTTCTGTTGCCCTGCCAGCCATCCTGTCCTTCTCTCACAGCTTCCATTCGGACAACTTTTAACACCACCTTTCTTGCTACGATGTCATTTGACCACAATCATATTCCAAAGCAACAGTGAAGATCCAAATTTAATAATGCCTGAAATATTGCCACAATAAAGCATATGAAATAGGGGCTAAAGCACCATGTCCACTCTGTTGAGCGGGTAGAACGAGAGAGATCACCAAAGATGGTTGTTGGGTTCTCAAGAAGACGATTTAGCTCTAGGGCAGGGATGGGGAGCTTGTGGTCCTTCAGGTCCAGCTAGGGATCATGGGAATTGTAGTCCAGCAACACCTGGAAGGCTACATGGTCTCCATCGTTGTGTATATAAAAAGACAAGTCCAGGGTCTGGGTTCTAGTTACATGGACATGCCTTGATTTCTTTCTTGGTATTCTTGAACGGCAGTATAAAGAAACGACAAGGACCTTTTGTAAAGAAATCCGAAAGGCGTAGCAGGATTAATAGAGAGGGCCTTTATTCTAGGGAAATGCACAGATGTCATAACTTGACTGCTTCTCCTCCTTGGCCTTTTGTGACACACACTGCTGAATTTACAGCCGCTCACAGTCCTGTACTGTTCAAACATCGACTCTCCCTCTTTGAATACAAGTTGGTTTCCCTTTTTGTCTTGGTAGCGAAATTGTGGTGCCAAATTCATTACCCCACCGTTTCCTTGGTAACACTTATGCGAAATGTCAGTGTGGGAGAAGCCAGGCCACAAGGAGACATGCTCTAAAAACACAAAACTGCAGCAACCGCAGTATTAAAAAAAAAAAGCCTGCTAGGTGGTATTTTGTCTGTAAACAACTTTTATTGGATGGAACAGCACGCCACCTTACACATACTCTCTCCTCTGGCTTCCTGCAAATTCTTATCGGCTTCTTCTGATCTCTGCTAGCTAGTAGCTTCACCATAAGCCAAGAAAAGCATTCGACCAGCTCTTTCTACAGATCCTCTTTCTCTGTTTTAGGACTATACTGGGTCCGTGTAACCATCTGCATTGTGCAGTGGGTCGATAACTGGTACTGAGAGTCTTGGTAGCTAACCTCCCCGCTTTGCCTTTGACCAGAGGCGTAGGAAGGTCAGGTGGTACCCGGTGCGGAAAATTTCTTGTCACCCTCCCACACATTGATTTTTCCCCCCCTGCAAAAATGGTTTTACGTTATTTCATATTTTCTTACAAAGGAATAATAAGTAAAAATAAACTTTTATTTATATCCCGCCCTCCCCGGCCGAAGTCGGGCTCAGGGCGGCAAACATCAGATACATAACATTGATATAAAATCAAACAATAATTAAATTACCTCCTAAAAACATGTCAAAATCAAATTAAAGTCTAATTAGATGGCTTTCCGCAGGGTTAGGGTTGGGAACAGTAAGTGCTCCACTGAATTGAAATTTCAGCCTTCACGACATAGGAAAACGGCCAAGTAAACAGCTATTTTCGTGGAGGAGGGTCAAGATATTAACTGATATGCATGAAATTTCATATCCTATATAATAAAGAGCCTGTGTCCGTCCGTACCACTTTCCGTCAGTCAGAGGAAATTTCCACTGCGCATGTACGAGACGGACACAGGGATTGGATGACGGAAGAGGGGGGCGTGTTCGAGAGGCAGCGGCGGCGCATGCGCGCCATCATTTCGGTCACTGCCGCCGCCTCGCACGGAGCTGGAGCTGCCCTCCCGCTCGGACAAAGCAAAGAGCGGGGGCAGCGGCGCAACGCGCCGCTGCCCCCAGCCTGCTCTCCTCCTCTCTCTTTCCCTGCCTTCCTTCCTTCCTTTTCTTCCCTCCCTTTGCGCCTCGGGATCAACTGTTCGGAGCGCGAAGCAGGGAGAGGCAGAGGGAGAGGGAGAGAGAGGAGGCGAAGCGGAGGCGCGCCGGACGCCACCATGGGAGTTGTAGGAACCGGAGGAGGCCCGCGGAGGAGCGCCGACTGCAGGCGGCGCTGGAAGTGGAGGAGGCCGCGGCCATCCTCCGCGCCGCCGCACCTGCAGCCCCGACGGGGCGGGAGAGGGGAAAGAGTGGCTGGGAGCGGCCGGCCCGACGGGCAGGACCTGGGTCCCCCTCCCGCAAAGCGCCGTCGGGGGCAGCAGGGCTGCTCTCTCCTCGCTCACCCTTCCTGCTGCACTGCACGCGGCTCCCACAGCCCCGACGCATCCAGAACTACCTTTCTACCGGTCGCCGGGGATGGGGGGGAGGTGTGAAGGGGGGAGGGAGGGAGAGAGGTGAGCTATTTGTGGGGGGAGGTGTGAGGGAAAGTGCGTGTGTGTGTGTGTGTGCGTGTGTGTGAGAGAGAGAGGGGTGTGGGGGGAGGGAGAGAAGAGGAGGCCCAGCAATAAACGGGGGGAGGAGGGCGGGGGGAGGGAGAGAAGAGGAGGCCCGACAATAAACGGGGGGAGGAGGGCGGGGGGCTCCACCTCCTCCCGCCGCCACCGCAGGGCTCAGAGTCGCAGCCTCGAGGGGGGCCAGGAGGGTGGGGAGGTAAAGGGGTTAATGGGAGGGAGAGAAGGCTGGGGAGGGAAAAGGGTTAATGGGGAGGAGAGGAGGCTGGGCAGGGGAAAGGGTTAATGGGGAGGAAGGGGAGGGAAAAGGGTTAATGGGGATATCCGCCTCCGTCTAGCGCCTGTTTTTTGCAACAGGCTTAATATACTAGTATAGCTATATAATCCCTAGTGTAGTAAGATAAGACCTTTGGAGCATTTTCAAAAAAAGAAAAAGTTTTTTATGAACCACCCTAGTAGGGCAGTAATTGCTCCTTGATAATTTGTCACCCCCTCCATGATGGAACCTGGGGCGGACCACCCCCCACTTCCTACGCCCCTGACCATCTGCATTGTGCAGTGGGTCGATAACTGGTACTGAGTCTTGGTAGGTAACCTCCCCGCTTTGCCTTTGACCTGCCCACTCCGTGTGTGATCGTGATGGGTTCCAGAGCAGGAGGTACTAGGTATAGGTTCTAGGTGTAACCAATGTGAGGACCTCAGCTACCAGGACTGGAGCTCCTATGGCCTTCTGGCCCTTGGGATCAAACAGTGGTCTCTCCTTACACAGCAACCTTTATTTATTCAGTATGGCATTTGCAGAAGAGTCGGGTGTAATGACTAGTTATTACAAATGCTCTATATGGCCATTTCCTTTTGTGACAATCCCATGGAATCTTGCACTGCTCGGAGGTTGGACCGGCGTGCAACAATACGTTTAAGTCAAAGATGCAGGCTGACTTGCTGTTATCACACTAAACATTAAGGGTTGTCTTCTAGGACACTGGTTTTCCACCCATTAGTGAGGCACGGTCTGACCTTAAAGTGGGTTTCAGCAGCACTGCTATCACTGTATAGATTATATGTTATAAAGTTAAAAATCGGGTCCCACAGTGCATGTCTGGACGAAAGGTGGGTCCCTAGTCAGAAAAAAAAGTTGAGTATAGCTGTTCTAGAATAAATGTGCTGTTTAAAAATAATTGCATGGTGATTTCTTCCCTTTTTGCTCTGAAAGGAAAGTCTGAGTGTTCTTCCACTGCCCTTTTGACTAGTGTAATAACTAACTGTTGCTTAAGAGGCAGGCAGTCCTGCATGTAAGTAGATCTCTTGAGGTTTCACTGAAGTCTGGAATAGAAATAACCGGAGCTAACCATGAATTATTTTGCCTGCCAAGGTAAGCATCCATCTTTCTGTACTCCAAACCCTTCATTAAGTACGGTAAGTTTTGCTTTAGCCAAAGCAGGCTGAATCTGCTTAGGAACTTGAATTCACATTCAAAGAACTGGGCTTGACCGATACTTTGCTTAGAATTTTTCATAGTCTGATCCACCAAAGTTAGTGCGACTTGCTCCCTATCGAATGGCATGAAGGCAGAAGTTTGTCTTCAGAGCAGCCAAACTACATAACAACAACAACAACAACAATTTATTTGTACCCCGCCCACCTGGCTGGGTCACCCCAGCCACTCTGGGCGGCTTCCAACAAAAAATAAAAAATACATTAAAATATCACATATTAAAAGCTTCAGATCTAATCAGCCGGGGCAGTGCATGCTTTCATGTGCCTGGCCAAAAGCACACAAATGCACACAGATTCCTGTTTTAATAGACACTCAGATGGAGGGGAGCTTTTCAGCCCCTTAAAATCCTCAGCCTATTTCTAGACCTGTATTTCTGTGGGCATGGAGCCCGTAATAGCCATTTACATAGGGGCCTGGAGAGGTTTGGGGGGAGGTCTCAGCCTAGTTAGTGAACGGGGGCTTTATGCCAACCTCTCCCAACTCCACGAAGGACGAACAGAAGGGTAAATAAACACACATACTGTAGCTGGTTGTGTTGGGTTCAGTGGGAAGTCGGCTGCAAGAAAGAGTACATTAAATATTTCCACCCACTTGCCCACCTGGCCTATTTCATTCCCTTTGAAGAAGCAAGCAAGTCGACAGCAGGAGAAACCTTTTATGAGCTACTGCACATGAACCACAGCCAAAGAGGCAGAGAGCAGCTGGTAGAGACAGAAGGAGCATTAAGACTGAAGCACAAAAGTCAACCAGCATTAAATCTTGAGGGCGCCTTCGAAGCCACGCTGCCATTGTCAGCTGCTGCCATTGTCCTGAAACGTCTTGGGATTTACCGTGGCCTTTTCAAACCTTGCAGTTAGTTCCGGCATTCAGTTAAGCCGATGGAACAATCCCCCTGTGCTAATTTTGCTTTTTCAAGCATTCAAAATAGCTGCTCAGGTAGAAATCCATCTAGCTGTAGATCAGAATCTCTGAGGGGTGACATCGTGGGTGCGTAGAGGAAGTTTATCATCTCACAATAAGTGCGTGGCTTCTCACCGCTTGAGAATTCAAACATTGTTCCTCCAGGTAATGTCATTGTTGCATTTCATAGAAACATAGAGCTGCAAGGGACCATCTAAGTCCAAGGCTTTGCAATGGACTTTGCAATGGCTGCGTCTGTGGGTGGTGGTAGGAGAGGAGTGGGCCAGCAGCGGCTGTGGGGATGGTGTCCAGCCTGCCTTTCATGGCAGCTGCGGTGGGAAAGTGGGCAGCGGGCGGCCCAGGCTAGCTCTGACTGCGGCAGCGTGAGCGGCTGTGGAGAAGGGCCAGGGCCTGCCTTTCACGGTGGCGGGGTGGCTAAGGGGCCTGGGCGGTGGTTGGGCTGGGCCTGCATTTGATGGTGTTAACGGTGCGACCCGGGCTGTGGTGACAGCGCCGGCCTAACTTTCACGGCTTTGTGAAACTGAATAAGTTCCCCTGTTCAACTTCCGTCTGCCCCTTCTCTGTCCCCACCCCCATTTTCAATTACCGGTTTGCAAGCTTGCAAATGGCCGACGGAGCTCTGAGGTTTTGCTGTGATGTATAAAAGCTGCGCCATTGTTTTGCTTTTGTAGCTGTATTACCAGTATAGCCGTCGCTAGAGGGCGCTGTTTTGCTGATGACATCTAATGCCTGCAATGTTTTTTTTGTGTGTTTAAACTTTATTTTAGGTATGACAGGTGTGGTTTTTCTGAATTTTTATTATGCCAGATTAGTATGCCATGGTAATGGAACGCTGTGTCCTAATTTGATGCAATTTGGTCCAGCAGTTACGCAGCAAGGGTGTTTCGGACAAACACGCAATGGGAACATTTATATATATATATAGATAGAGCTGCAAGGGACCATCTAAGTCCAAGGCTTTGCAATGCAAGAAGCACAGCTAAATAATCCCTGACAGATGGACTCTTAACTTCTGTTCAAAAACCTCCAGTGAAGAAGATTCCACAACCTTCCATCTGGCTCGGGTGACAATTGCTGACAGTTGATGAGAAAGGAGAGGAGGATGTGGGGGCAGCCTGAGAGGGTGGGGGCTTCGCTCCCCTTGCCCCTTTGCCTTTAGAGGCAGGCCTGCTGGCTCACTCTCCTGCCCCATCCACAGAGCAGCGATATTTCCTAGCAAGCTGGGAGGGGAAGCTGGACAGCTGGAGGAGCAATGAGAACCAGAGGAGTTGACCCCCCCACCTTGTCCCCAATAACTTGTCACTGCTTCTGCCAGGGGCAACAGACCCACACCTTCAAACGCACCCGTCTCATAGGGAGTTTTGCAAGTGAACACGCCATCTCACCTTTAAAATATTTAATAATGTACCCATTATCATAGCTGTCAACCCTCCCTTTTTTTGCGGGAAACTCCCTTATTCCAATGCCGTTTCCTGCTGCTATCCCGGATTGTTGAAATCCCTTAAATATCCCGGATTTCAAAGGAAGCAGCTCCTCTCCCTCCCTGCCGGCCAGGGAGGCTCCTCAGCTGTGTTGCTCGGCTGCCAATAAGGAGTCTGAGACCGACTGGGGGCGGAGCTTGCATGCCTTGTGCAGCCAGACCCTCACGCCCAACCAGACAGACAGCCTGCCTGCCATCTACGCGCTCGCTCTTTCGCTCTCCCGTTTGCACGCAGCCTCTGGAGCGCAGGGTGGCGAGGCTACTTGGTGCCATTTCACCGCCCTTGCAGCATCCCTGAGCCCAGGCGGCCACCGCCGTACCCCACGGTGCCCCTGTTTCCAGAGCGCCGTCTGCCTGTTTGAGAAGGGCCCCCGAGCTTGCTCTGCTTCCCCTCCTTGTGTCACCATGGAGAGGCTTACTTTGGAGTAACACCCACCGGACTCGGGGGGGCTTGCTTGCCCTCTGAGCAAAACACGTGGAGGCTTAGCTTGCTTGCAAGTAAATTTGTTCAGCCTTAGCTTGTAGCCTGTTGTAAATTAATTTGTACCCCGGGGGGATTGCCGCGGCGTAGACTGTCCCCGGGACAGGTGAGGCTGCTGATCCCTTATTTTCAAATCCGAAAGTTGACAGCTATGCCCATTATTAAGACATCTTTGTGACTTTTATCCGGTCTTGGAACCCTGATGCCATTCTTGACGTCTATAGCTGCGCCTCAGACTATCTGTCTCTGACCTGGTTCGTTGCAGGCTGTGAATAAAGCTCGCTCCCCCCCCCCTTTTTTTTTACACGTAAGAGCCTCTGTTGAAGATTTGGGACAGGAGCCAGGATAAGCCCACAAAGAGTTAACTGTGAAACCTCCGTACCAGTGGACCTTTCAGGAATCTGTTGCTTGCTTTTTTCTCATTTATTTGGGGTGGTGGAGAAGGGATTTTAATCAGCTCTCATTGATTAAATGAGAGGTAATCAAATTCTGCAGCACTAGCAGAATGACATGGGTATAGTCATTCGTTCTCTCTCTCTCTCTGGTGGTGGGAGGGGGCTGAGGAAGGGGGGCTACTGCTGGTACAGTTTTGCTGCGTCTCTGCTTCTAAATGTTTGATATGTTTTTGTTGCAGGTGCAGATTCACTCTACAGAAATAGTTTCGGTTTCAGTGACGGAAAGCTAAATTCTCCAGCTGTGTCTACTCCAACAGTAGCTTCTCGCAAAGGTAATACAATTCTGAATAGCACAGGTGTGTTTATAAGCACACGTTTATGCTGAGCATCCATGTATCTTAATCTATGTTGTAGAGATTATTCACCCTCACCCCCCAAACCCCTGGATTGACTTAATTAAGCCCCCCCCCCCCTGTGAGGAGGAAGAAAAGACCCACCATGAGCTCAGAGACCGGACATCAGAGTGTGCAGGCTAGAGAGGGATTTCTCCTTAGGAACTACCTTCTTTGGCCTCTAAGCTCCCACATGCGGCTCCAGGCCCTTTTTTCCGTGGGATGGTGGCCGTTGGCGGTACATAGGATACCTGCTCGTCCTGCCCCACAAAGACAGTGTTTGCCTGTGCTTCAGGATCGCATGACGGACCTCATTTCTGCTAGTTCTCAGTTTGTTTGCATGCCAAGGCAGAACCTTTAGGATCTATAAAGTAATGGGAAATAAAGCTGTTTTTCCGGAGCGTAGGTGCGTTTTCCTTGCCACTAAGGAACTCTGAAGAGACACCTTGCAGCCGAGTTTTGGAAGAAGGGCTTCTGGATCAGAGAGAGCCATTTTCCTATCGTGCAAGAGCCAGACATCTTTTCACAGAAATAGGGAGAAATTTGATTCAGGTGGTCCTAACACGATTTGCACTTTGCAAAACAGTACGAGAACTGAAAGACAGCCATCCTTTGAAATTGGTGTCTCTCTGAATTCTCAGTGCTGTTTTCTAGCCAAGTATTGTGCACAAAGATACACTCACTGCAGTAAAGTGTGCATAGAAATGCATATATAGCATTAGTGAAAATAACATACAAAAATTCATTATATTTTGAAAAATTACCATACTTTGCAAAAATGTTGATACTGCATACAGACTTGTGCATATTAGGGCAAATTAGTGGGTGGGATGTTTTAATGTTATGTTCTTTTCTGGGTTTTAATGGATGGATGGATGTAGCTGTTTTCTTTTTGTAAGTTACTTTGGGTTGCCTGTGGATAATTTCTCAAGCGGCATTAGAACTCTGGAAAACTCATGAATTTGTGTCTTCAAATGTTCGTTTTTATTTATTTAGACATGCACCATAAAGCAATCTTGGGCTTGTTTTTCCAGGAAAGCTTGGAGACACAAAAGAATTAGAAGATTTTATCGCTGATCTTGATCGGACCTTGGCAAGTAAGTCAGGCTAATGGCCAACCAGACCCAAATTCATTTACTGCAGATGGCTGGGGAAGGATGACTGCAGGCCCAGCACTCAGATCCTGGGCATGAATACCAGGGGGAAACCAGAACCTACTTCAGACAGCTGAGGCAAACCACAAAATGGCGTCTGTCTGCCAGGGAAGAAGGGGCGAGCAAAGATCTACATCGGAAACAAGGGGCAAATCCAACCAACCTTACCCAACAATTGAAGTGGGAATCAGAGCTTGTTGCAGAGGGAAAGGGCCCTGCTCTGAATCACTCCGGGTGTGTGCAGAGCCCAGGAGACCCCAGAGGGCAGCCCTTGCCATTTCCTTCCTAGGCATGGGAGGAGACCCCCAGTACCTGCTATTCATTGAGAGGCACAGAAATAAATGTTACCAAGAACTCTGGCCACAAGTTTTAACAAAAAAATATAAGTTTACTCGTGAGTAAATTCAAATATAATATCAATCCTGTTAGGAATTACAGTCTTAAACGAAAATAATAGTTTCACAATGAAAAGTCTCTTGGAAAACTTTTGGAGGTTGAAGCAAGGGCTACTGAGATGTGAATCAGATGTATGATGCGAAAACTGGAAACCAGGACAGGGCCCTGTTTCGGAGCAGACGCCTCCTTCAGCTCGTTTTTTGAAAAGAATGTAAATAATATATAGTTTCTGTTTCTTGGTAGATGTAGCGTCTTAGATAAGTGGATCAATGTGTATCCAAGTTTTCCTGTGTTTTTCTATGCCATAGGCGCCTGCTCCGAAATAGGGCCCTGTCCTGGTTTCCAGTTTTCGCATCATACATCTGATTCACATCTCAGAAGCCCTTGCTTCAACCTCCAAAAGCTTTCCAAGAGACTTTTCATTGTGAAACTATTATTTTCGTTTAAGACTGTAATTCCTAACAGGATTGATATTATATTTGAATTTACTCACGAGTAAACTTATATTTTTTTTGTTAAAACTTGTGGCCAGAGTTCTTGGTAACATTTATTTCTGTGTATTCATTGAGAGGCCACTATAGAGGCGGCCTGGGGGGGAGGGGCGCTGAGGAGGAGGCAGGTCTGACCCCCAAAAGTTGTGCCACAGCCATTGCTGCCACCATGGCAGCAGCAAGCAATACATCCCGCCGGATCTGTTCCTGTGGGTTCTGCCACCTGAGGCCTCACCGGGTCTCATGGGTGGGCCGGCCCTCACCTACTTGTCCCCATTGCATCCTCAGTTTGGCCATAAGGGCTGGAGTGATTACTTGTGAACCTTCACAGCAGCGGCGTGTGGCTGTAGCGAGGTTATCTTGCTGTTGTAGAGGTTTAAGGAAACTGACCCCAAAAATACATTTTAAGTCCATGACAGCAGGCCATTTTAATACCTGCCCTGCCTTATGTTCTTATAGGTATGTGAAACAACTGCTTTTGCATGAAACTGGCCTACAAAAGGATGAGGTTGAGTCTGGGCTGATCCTGTTCCATACGACAGAGACAGAGACGGAGACCCTCATCTCCCAAGCGTGCAACCTGCCATCTGCTCTTCCACTTTTTGTAACTTTCTCTTCAAATAACAAATTTGCTGATGCCATACTATTTTATAAGATATAGCTTAACATTAATTTAAAAGTGCTCACGAAAAGATTTGTAATTTTATATAGCTAATGTAAATGCTTTTTTTTTTTTTTTTTGGTTAAATATATTTTTGTATGCAAATAAAATACGAACTGGATTTTTTGTTTTTGTTTTGAAAACTTTCGTCCCATTCTTTGAGAAGCTTACAGTGATTAACTTGGGGAGCCACCATTGTTGTGACACAGGTCAGTGTGGTTCTAGTTTACCCTGTGCCCATTGGCTTGCAAGGATTCCATCTTGCATTAGATAGCACACTGGCTGGCTGGCTGGCACAATTCTGCCTCTCTTTCTCAGTGCCCATTTACAGTGACGAGAGGCGTACTCATCTGATATGACAGACATGGACGGGAGCGACAGAGCTGTAGCAACTGAGCTTCTATTGAGCGTCCAAACAATGGGAACACTCGGCTGGCGTACATACGGTAGCCTGCGAAGCCAGATCTCTTGCATTCGGTCTGGTTTCATAAGGAATACCTCCCCCTCCCGGCATGTTTCCTGACCCCATTTTAATTAATGTAGACATTCATTTCAGTAAAAGCAACATTGCGTGTTGCGCAGTCTTTCAATATTTAGTTACTCGTGATGAACTTTGAGGGCAAGAATGTTGAGCCTAACTATATTCCTGGTGTATTCATTTTTGTTGGGAAGAGGGAAATTCAGTCGTCTTGTTCTGAAGGAAGGTTGTAAGGTAAAGGGACCCCTGACCATTAGGTCCAGTCGTGTCCGACTCTGGGGTTGCGGCGCTCATCTCGCTTTATTGGCCGAGAGCCGGCGTACAGCTTCCGGGTCATGTGGCCAGCATGACAAACCAGAGCAGCGCACGGAAACGCCGTTTACCTTCCCGCTGGAGTGGTACCTATTTATCTACTTGCACTTTGACGTGCTTTCAAACTGCTAGGTGGGCAGGAGCTGGGACCGAGCAACGGGAGCTCACCCCGTCGCGGGGATTCGAACCGCTGACCTTCTGATCGACAAGCCCTAGGCTCTGTGGTTTAACCCACAGCGCCACCTGAAGGAAGGTTGTACCACAGGGCTATTTTGAATGTGAAGATTATTTGAGGGTTGCATTTAGGAGACTTGTATCAGTAAAGGTTAGTTGACTTTCCTCCCAAAACCTTTTATCAAATCTTGCAGCTGCTTTGCCCAAACTGAATCCCTCCCTTCTCCAAGTGCAAATTTCTTTATGGCTGTAGTACATTAACTGCCAGAGAGGCACTGAAGCATTATTTTCAAAAAGAACACTTGTGGGAAATGGTTCACATTGGGGTAAGTCCCCCCCCCCTTGCATTCTGTTATGAGTAAGAATAGCAAATAAAGACCTACACACTGTGTTCTCTAGATACAAAGAGACCCTTATTTATTCTTTTAAATGTCAGAATGGGGGAAAAACAGGTTATTATTGTTCACACGTCTCTGGATGCAGCAGATGGGCTATTTAAAGAAACATTTGCTTGCTTGCCAATGTGGCTGAGCTGGGAAGAGATCCGAAAACCGACTGACATTGTGAGTGTAATGCAAAGTCTAGAAAACAAGGAATGAGTCCAAACGCCAAATTATGAAGAAATCTTTAAAAATAAGAGTGCTTTGTACAGTCCTTCAGGGTCTTAGGGCACAGAAGTAGAAATGCTACCATTGTCCTTAAGAAATCAACCTTCCCCTCAGATTTTCTGTTTGCCATTGAGTTGCACATAAGAAAAAGGTTGTAAGAAATTTGTAGGAAGTGTATTTTGCATTTTACACCCAATTCTTAAAAAGCCTGGTTCACACACGGCTCTGCCATTTCATCAGCTCATTCTCTTGTGTATTACAACACATACAGTCTCACATGGGGGGTGTGACTGTTTCAGCAAACAACCACCTTGCATTATTATTTTCCCGGGAGAGAATGTTAATTAATGTTTGAAATCTTAAAACATTTTCTAGCTGAAGATATTCTGCTGACCCGCTTCATTTTCTGATGTACTACCTGCCTTGCCTCTCTCTCTTAATCCAGAATTTTGAATTGAGACGTTCCCGTTTTGAAATATATTGTGAACCGCCTTGAGGATTTGTTGGGGAGGAATGAAAACCACGATATCCATGCCTCTCCTCCCCCTGGTTTGAATTTAGCAATCTTAACAAACTGACAGTAGCGCAAGGTACAGAGCCAAGTGACGCACGCATTGTGAGGCATCTCAATACATAACCATTATTCGTTCTTGCAATTTACTAAACTAAAACGGAATTTCAGAGCTTGCCATTCGTGGATGGTGGTGCTTTCATGCCATTCTGCTTACGAATGCAATAAAATATTACCATTTGTGTCTGATTCCTCGCATTGCCCCGAAGCTGGTTTTTGTTTTTCAAGTTTCGCATTTAGAGGAAACTCATGGCTAAACCACTGAGCCTAGGGTTTGCCGATCAGGTCGGCGGTTCGAATCCCCGCGACGGGGTGAGCTCCCGTTGCTCGGTCCCTACTCCTGACAACCTAGCAGTTCGAAAGCACGTCCAACTGCAAGTAGATAAATAGGTACCACTCAGGCGGGAAGGTAAACGGCGTTTCTGTGCGCTGCTCTGGTTCGCCAGAAGCGGTTTAGTCATGCTGGCCACATGACCCGGAAGCTGTATGCCAGCTTCCTTGGCCAGTAAAGCGAGATGAGCACCGCAACTCCAGAGTCATCCACGACTGGACCTAATGGTCAGGGGTCCCTTTACCTTTACCATGGCCTTTTCTAGTTTTACGCTATTATCTGTTGCCCTTCCACCATGAGGAGCATTGCCGTGCCCATGTACAGCAACTTCTCACTGCCTTGGATGATGGAAAATGATGCTAAGGAGTTTGCTCTAATATTGTACTGCTCTGGCTTTCAGAACGACTCCACATTTTTCGGGCTTATTCAGTGGACAGGGAATGGGCTCTCAAGTACCACTTCACTGAGGATGGCGGAGCTCTCTCTCCCTCGAGACTTTTTGCCGTCTCTTCATAATTGGACAGAGTCGGCATCGTGCTATGCAGTGTTTTCCTCCCTACGAGACAAACAGCAGCTTCAGGAGAAACATTTAGATTGGGGAAATCTGATTTGGTTCTTAGCATGGTCAACAGTTTTCACTTTACACGGCCTCAGAAAGTCAGCTGCAACCAAGTATTATGCCTCCTGGGCATTTTCTTTCAGTGTTTGCAGATGCACTGTTGCTTATAATCACACAGAGTGGCAGAAAATCCTAAGTTTCTGAAAAATAGTGACGGCCATTCTAGTCCAGCAGGCATTTAAATGAAGCTTTGGAGTTTTTAATGATTTTTTATTTTATTTTATCTGTTAATATGCTTTTGCACACCACTTGGAAACATTCATGATTAAGTGATATATAAATAGCTGAAATTATAATTTATTTATTTTTTAAAAAAGCTACAGTACTACTTGTTCCATGCGTGTAGTACCTTTGATGGGCGAACAAAATACCGTTCACACTGCAGCCAATTCAAGGGTAGATTAACGATCTAGAATTTAACAAATTGGTTTTTCATTTGAAATTCTCGGAAGTTTTTAGATGCCTGTGAGACAACGGCGAAGCATCCCAGCCCATTAGCCTCCACACCTTAACACTACGCTTGCTGGTCTTTGACCGTATTAAAGTTTACTTACTTACTTACTTACTACGCTGCGTTTCTACTTGAGGCAGAAAACACAAAGGGAGACTATTAGATCCGTCTGATGTGCACATTACCACATTCATTCTTATTAACGGACAGAAAATTATTATGAGTTTTACCAGCTCCAAAAAAGGATCAATGGGAAATGACAAAACATCCTGCTTTTTGCAGTAGACCAGTGGTGTCCAAACTTTTTTCAAAGAGGGCCAGATTTGATGAAGTGAAGGGCCGTGAGGGATTGAAGTCGTGTTGAGGTTTTTTTAGGATTGAAGTTGTTGAGGTTTTTTTTTTAGGATTTTACCCAGGAAATAAACTGCCACAGGGGCCGGATTAAACCGACCAGCAGGCCAGATTAGGCCCCCGAAATGGACTTTGGACATGCCTGCAGTAGACAGGTAAGGTAAAGGTAAAGGGACCCCTGACCATCAGGTCCAGTCGTGTCTGACTCTGGGGTTGCGTGCTCATCTCGCTCTATAGGCCGAGGGAGCCGGCGTTTGTCCGAAGACAGCCTCCGGGTCATGTGGCCAGCATGACAAAGCTGCTTCTGGCGAACCAGAGCAGCGCACGGAAACGCCGTTCACCTTCCCGCTGGAGCGGTCCCTATTTATCTACTTGCACTTTAACGTGCTTTCGAACTGCTAGGTGGGCAGGAGCTGGGACCGAACAACGGGAGCTCACCCTGTCGCGGGGATTCGAACCGCTGACCTTCTGATCAGCAAGCCTGTGGTTTAACCCACAGCGCCACCTGGTCCCTATTAGTAGACAGGTATTCAGTGCAAATCAGTGTTTAAGGAAACTAGATGGAAAGTTTAAATTATCGAAAGCTTTGAATGTGGGTGGGGTTTCTTTAAAAAAAAACCACCAATGTTTTTACTCAAATGTAGCAGTAATAGGTAGATATGCCCATTTAAGTACAACAGATACTCCAATGTAAAGTATAGTTGTTGTTGTTGTTGTTTAGTTGTCTTAGTTGTGTTCGACTCTCTGTGACCCCATGAACCAGAGCATGCCTTGGAAACTCTCGCTTTCTTCTCAAAGCTTCTCCTTTTTTATGTCCATGGAGTTTTCTTGGCAAAATACTGGAGTGGTTTGCCAGTTCCTTCTCCGGTAAAGTATAGTACTTATTTCAATTGAAAGCCTAAGGGTTGTATTCTGTGCCATCCATGAGCAGCACTGACACATGTGGAAGGCAGCTTCTTCTTCCTATCCTCTCTCCGCTAATCATGTTGAGGGCTCCTCCCTCCACAGAAAACATTGAGGCACGCGGGGTTGGGGAGGGAGGCGAGGAAGGCAAAGTCCCTTTACAGGAAGTCCACCGGTACAACACTAGATTCCGCCCAATGTTACTAGAATTAGATCGCCCTTTTAAACTCGGCCGAGGTGCTTCCCATATACAACTGACCAATTACAGATTAAAAGCAGGCCCCTTCCTAAGCGTTTGACAGCATGGTGGAGGTGAAGATCTGCTGTAGAATCTGTGGGATGTCCTTGGTGTCCAGGGCAATAAAGGAACGGCCAGCTGGCAGCGTCCTTTGCAACCTGCAGATTAGGAAAGAGAAAAAATACATTATTGCAAATTGTGTCCCACTACAATAAATACACCAAATAACGTTAAAATGCTCTTAAGAAGAAAGTAAAAAAAATCCTTCCAAATCTCTGTGACTGCAACCTGAAAGACTTGGAAACTTCGGTGGGAGCAAACGGAAAAGGCTTTGCCTCTGCAAAAGTCTTTCTGCAGCAAGGCTGTTGGAGATTCATTCCCCGTGTCTGCAGTCATGAGATTGTTGTCTATCACAGGATGGCGTATGTTTTCATTCCACAGAATGGGAAGTGACGGAGACAGGATGTTTGTGTTACTGTGTTCCGTGAAGTGGGACTATTGTCCTTTGTTCTCTCTCTTTGCTGTCTGATGCTAGAGAGGGAGCCATGATGAAGAGCTCTGTGTGTGTTTATATGTAAATAAAGTAGATTAGCCAAAATGCTGAGTTGCTGAGGTCTGTTTACGCATGCTGTGAAGACTCTGCGGATCCCTAAGCGTGCTGATGCTTCTTGGTATCAGTCGCTGTGATGTTCGGGCAGAAGAAAGCTTTTGAAGCTCCCGAATGAACGACCAGGAGACAGAGAACATGCCAGTCGGGCATGTGTCTCTGCCAGGGTCCTACACGAGAGTAGGACGCTCCTGCTCCTCCTTTCTATTTGTGTTTGCTATGTGCTATGCACATGCGTGGCAGTCAGCACAAAGGAAACTACAGCATTAACACACTGGGTAGTATGGGGCTTGTCCAATGGGACTGCGACACGGTGTCGCCTAAGATGTGGGATATACAGCAAATCCACGAGGAAACGTTTTTTTGTGTTCCCCAGAGCACAAAACCAATGACTGATTTAAAGTCAAAACAAAACAAAACAAAACAAATTCCTTCCAGTAGCACCTTAGAGACCAACTACCGTATTTTTTGCTCCATAACGCGCACTTTTTTCCTTCTAAAAAGGAAGGGGAAAAGTCTGTGCGCGTTATGGAGCGAATGCATGGTCCCTGGAGCTGAATTGCCCAGGGACCAAAAGAAGATCGAGCTTTTTCTTTTACAAAGAGAGAAGGGGGTGTTGAAAGGCTGCCGCTTTACAGCTGATCAGCAGGAGATCAGGAGGAGAGATAAGGCTGCCGCTTTACAGCTGATCAGCAGGAGATCAGGAGGAGAGATAAGGCTGCCGCTTTACAGCTGATCAGCAAGAGATCGGGAGGAGAGATAAGGCTGCCACTTTACAGCTGATCAGCAAGAGATCGGGAGGAGAGATAAGGCTGCCGCTTTACAGCTGATCAGCAAGAGATCAGGAGGAGAGATAAGGCTGCCGCTTTACAGCTGATCAGCAAGAGATCGGGAGGAGAGATAAGGTCGTTCCTGCAGAGGAGGCTGTTGGTTTCCCCAGCTACATGTGACTGGCTGATTAGATTATCTGTTTGGAAACTGTAGAAAGGGCTTTGAGCTGATCCTTTTGCAACTGGGGCTTTTCTTTGCAAAAGCAACAGCACAACTTTGAGCTGCTCCTTTTGCAAATGTTTATTTTCTCCTTTGCAAAAGCAGCAGCACAACAACAAGTTTGAGCTGATCCTTTTGCAAATGGGGCTTTTCTTCTTCCCAAAGAAGATGCACAACTTTGAACTGATCCTCAAAAAGGGGGGCTTTCCCCCTTTCCTTCTCAAAAAACTAGGTGCGCGTTATGGTCCGGTGCGCGTTATGGAGCGAAAAATACGGTAAGTTTGTTCTTAGTATGAGCTTTCGTGTGCATGCACACTTCTTCAGATACACTGAAACAGAAGTCACCAGACCCTTATATATAGTGAGAGGGTGGGAGGGGTATTACTCAGAGGGGTGGTGGGAATGGGTGAAAGACTGATAGCTGTGGTAAACCTGTTGACGACTGTTAACGACTGCAATTAGTCTTACAGGAAAAAGCAAGGGGTGAGATTTAAAGTAGATATTATATTATTATTATTATTATATTTCTTAATTGCGAAAGGCAGTCTTTGGAGGCCCAGAATACAAGCAGCCCTTTGGTAAGGTTGCATTGATTTACTTCAACCTATACTGAGTTAAACACACAGCAGAAGAAAGGGCAAATCTCTCATTTGTCACACCAAACTCTGGCATGGGCAGATGTTTCTGCTCTCTGCAAAGCTCAGCTTGGCATGAGTTCTCTGCCGCTCACAGCACAAGAAACACTGTGTGATGCTAGGCAACCAGCCTGGCCAGAGGGCTAAACCTGAGCAGATTTGTGGAGAGCTGTGCACCCAACGACTGGTGCAGAACACATTTTGAAAGAAAACTTATGCCATATGTATGCATGCCATGAACTCATTGACCTACCTGTCTGCCTGATCTCCTAAGGAGCCTATGAATATGGCAAAGGCGTTCACTTTGGGGTTGACAGTCAAGGCTTGAGCAAAGCGTGCTGGAGGGATGCCGTACCGCTCAAGGTTGGCATCGCTTAAGACTATGACGAAGTACTCGTCTGCCTCTTCTTTCGCAATCTCCCGAATGGCGTGCTCTGTGCCCTCCAGGGTGTGGTCGCCACTCATACAGAACTGTGCGTGGGCATGCATTATCTGGGGGGGGGGGAACACCCAACAAAAAGAGGCATGGAAATGAAAAACAAGGAAGCAAATATTTCAGCACCCATTGAATGGAAAGAAGAAGAGTTTGGATTTGATAGCCCACTTTATCACTACCCGAAGGTGTCTCAAAGCGGCTAACAATCTCCTTTCCCTTCCTCCCCCACAACAAACACTCTGTGAGGTGAGTGGGGCTGAGAGACTTCAAAGAAATGTGACTAGCCCAAGGTCACCCAGCAGCTGCATGTGGAGGCGCGGAGACGCGAACCCGGTTCACTGGATTACGAGTCCACTGCTCCTAACCACAACACCACACTGGTCTATTGCATGTGAATTCATGTCCAAATTCTAGTTCAGAAGATAAAGCAACTTTTTAATTGAAAAAAAAATGGAAGGGGAGCACTTTCCCATTTCACCCCAGGCAGCAAAATGAGATGTGACACCCCCCTGGGACACAAATATGGAAAATAAATGGACCCGTGAACCAAAACCTATCTCACTGGGAACATAAGATAAGACTTGTGGTGCCAGCTTTCTAAGGCTAACCCCCAGTGGGCTGAGAAAGGGGTGGTTGTGTATATGCACCATATCGACCAAGTGGAATTAAAGATAACGGCCCTTCATTTCTGACAGCATCGCTCCAGAGCAGAGTAGGAAAAAATGAACGCAATCCATAACTGGCCTTTGCTGGAAGGCTCAAAGTATGATTGCAGAACAACCAGATGTCTAGCATTTATTTCAATAGTAAAATATGTGATAAGACTCCTTAACAACAAGAGATGAGAATTTGCAGAAAAATAAAATGTCTAGTGGTTCCTTAAAAACTAAAATATTTTGTGAAGTGTAATCTTCAGTTGACGAGATTCGTTATTTGTATCTGTCTCCATGCACACACAATTTTTGGAGAAAACCCATTAAATGTGAGGTGGTCTGTGAACCCTCTGCAAAGCTCAAGTGCATAGAAGAGAACTATAACTACTCACAACAGTAGCAACTGGTGAGAACACCATCTGGACAGGGAATCATAGCTGTCAACCCTCCCTTTTTTTGGCGGGAAACTCCCTTATTCCATGCCGTTTCCCGCTGCTATCCCGGATTGTTGATATCCCTTAAATTTCCCGGATTTCAAAGGAAGCAGCTCCTCTCCCTCCCTGCCGGCCAGGGAGGCTCCTCAGCTGCGTTGCTCGGCTGCCAATAAGGAGTCTGAGACCGACTGGGGGCAGAGCTTGCATGCCTTGTGCAGCCAGAGCCTCACGCCCAACCAGACAGCCAGCCTGCCTGCCGTCTATGCGCTCGCTCTTTCGCTCACCCGTTTGCGCGCAGCCTCTAGAGCGCAGGGTGGCGAGGCTACTTGGTGCCATTGCACCGCCCTGGCGGCATCCCTTATTTTCAAATCCGAAAGTTTGGAAAAATCCCTTATTTTAAAATCCGAAAGTTGACAGCTATGCAGGGAAGGAAATCCGTATGTTACAGGAGGCCAAACTAGAAAGACACTCCATAAAAACAAATAATATATCGGCAGCCACTGTGAAAACAGGATCCTCGACTAGATGGGCCACTGGCTGGATCCAGCAGCTTCTCCTTACGTTCTTCTAAGTGCCAAAGGTGGGATTTTTTTACAGCATGTTTATACTTTCACACTCCCTGTCTCGCTTGGTTCTCTTTCCGGTATACCAGGCACTACAGAAATGTCTAAGAATTTCAGTCAGTAAAGGTTTACCTTCAAAATTTCCAATCTTTGTTTATTGTTCTTCGGAACATTGTCATTCTGGACCACGGCAATGTTAAAACCATCTCCCGAATGCCCAGTGATGTCGTACTGCATGGAAAAGATTTAAACATCATTTTTAAGCATCGTCCCCATAAGAAAATGTACGTTTTATCATAAGGCACTGGTCAGAGTTTGGAGCCTTGAACCACCATTTCCCACCCACCAATTTCTGTACTATTAAAAAAAAACAAAAAACCTTGTGCTCACAGGCCAAAGTACAAATTAAGGCTGGAATAGGCACATTTTATGTCTTTAGTTAGATATTCAGATTCTTAATATTGATTGTTCAGCCCTTTTAAGCAAATGACAACAGGATGTGCTTTTCAGCATCACTTTGCATGGACAGATCAGACAAATTCATACTGGAATACTAGGGGAAGGATGAGCTTTTAAGCTGTCCAGTGTCTTGACTGCCTATATTTCTATGAATATTAATTTTATTTGACAAGACTTAATCAACAAAAACTAAGCAGCTTACATAAAAAAAATACAAAATATTCATTTAAAAATACTGATAACATTAACGTTAAAACAAAATGGACAAAAAATGCATAAACATTGTACTAGCAAGACAAAAAAAACCTCTGTGCTGCAATCTTCAACAGAAACAAAAATGAGCAACACGACGGCCAATGAAAGTAGTGTATATATTTATCTTGTATAATATCAGAAAGACAACGGTATTGACACTGTTTTGTATACGTCTTCTTCAGCATATAATAACTTAACATACAATGGAAATTTTCAAGGAGCAGTGGTCATATTTTCAAGGAGCAGTGGTTACATATTCATTGGAAAATTTCCATTGTATGTTAAGTTATTATATGCTGAAGAAGACATATACAAAACAGTGTCAATACCGGATCACTGTCCGTTGTCTTTCTGATATTATACAAGATAAATATATACACTACTTTCATTGGCTGTCGTGTTGCTCATTTTTGTTTCTGTTAAACATTGTACTAGACATGTAGTAAAAGCATGATCTGGCCAATAGACATTTAAAATGTTTCCGGATAAGAGAGGGATGTTGAAACCTCTCTTACAAAAACAGAAGGGAGTCCAATTGCACCATAAAGACTCACAAATCTTTTGCACCATTAGCTTTTGTGGACTAGAATCATAGAACCATAGAGTTGGAAGGGACCCCGAGGGTCATCTAGTCCAACCCCCTGCAATGCAGGGATCTTTTTGCCCAGCGTGGGGCTCAAACCCATGACCCTGGGAGTCTCACGCTTTATTGATGTATGAAATGGTCCTGGGTAAAGGAAGCCACATGAGACAAATAAAGCTAAAGTTATAGCTATATTGATGCAATCTGCTGACGCCTCACTACTACCAACATATAACACGAGCATTTTAGACACTAAAGCTCAAGGCAAAATGCAATTGGTTTTTGTACTCTGCAATGCTTCCAAACAAAGGGGGTAGACTGCTTTTTTGTTTCCTAAGAGAAAGCAATGTCTATTCCTTTTGTGAGCAGAAGTGCGGCCTACATATTTCTACTGAAAATGGTCTACTGGAAAAGTTAATGCTGATATCAATCACTTTATTTCAGCTTTAAGCTCATAAGAACAACAGAACTAGAACGAATACACAGTACAATTTGATTAAAAAAATTAGAACCAGTAAAACTTAAAAGAGTACAAATTAGAAATAGATACTATAAGGAATTTTCAGCTTCCAAACAGCAGTCCATTACGACGTTTATATGTCAAAACGGAAGTTAAAAATTTCGCCATTTGTAAAGTTACATGCTGATCTGTATCTTGCAATAAAAAGGCCAGGCGAAAATCTGCCGGGTGCCCAGGCAACTTGTGGATTAATGGTAACAGTAAGTTCTTCCGGACAACACAATATAAAGGACATATAAATACTATATGGTGAAGTCTTTCGATCGATCTATTATCACAGGAACATAAAACCGAGACTTGGCCCCTAGAAAATCTATGAAAAAGGGAATTCGAAGGGAAAACATTAAAACGTGCTTTGATAAAGGCAAAACGATGACTGGCAATAGAAAGGGATGATAGGTAAGATGGCACATGAGTTGGAGAAATAACTCCCAACTGACGCGGGGAACATAGCCCCCCACCAAGCATAAGATTACGCTGCCACTCTATGTCGTCCAGTCTTTGATTAATAATTTTCCTTGCTAAGGTAAGATCTTGGTTCAAGAGGTCTACAGGAAAAGTTAATGCTGATACATCTGTGTGCAAATCACCTTAAATTTCTGCTCGTAATTCTCAAAGGCTTCCATAACCATGCAAACGGCTTCCATGGAGCGCTCCAGCCGCCCGTCCACCCCATTGAAGCGGTACATGCTGCCAGAGACATCCACGACCAGGCGGAGGCGTTTGGGCTTTTGTTGAGGGCTCCCCAGCTTAAAGAAAGCAACAGCAAGTGGCATCTTATTGGAAGAGTGATAAAATACCCAGCAAAAAAGAATGGCTTTTAAAAACTATAGATTATGTTGAGTTGGCTTTTCTATCAGAAAAAAATAAAAGAAAATCCGAGAAGTAAATTTGTTGAAGAATGGAACAGTTTTTTATGTTACCTAAAAAAGAGGTGGGACCCAGGTGGCTCTGTGGGTTAAACCAAAGAGCCGATCAGAAGGTTAACGGTTCAAATCCCTGCAACAGGGTGAGTTCCCGTTGCTCGGTCCCAGCTCCTGCCCACCTAGCAGTTCGAAAGCATGTCAAAGTGCAAGTAGATAAATAGGTACCGCTCTGGCGGGAAGGTAAACGGCGTTTCCAAGCGCTGCTCTGGTTCGCCAGAAGCAGCTTTGTCATGCTGGCCACATGACCCAGAAAAACTGTCCGAGGACAAACAGCTCCCTCGGCCAGTAAAGCGAGATGGGCGCCACAACCGCAGAGTTGTTCGTGACTGGACTTAACTGTCAGGGGTCCTTTACCTTTACTTTTTTTACCTCATAAAGATATTGTGATCCTGTTAAAATATTACGTAAAACACTTCTTTTTTGCCAAACAAGGCAAACCCAGAAGTAAGTGTTCCAGTTTGCGAACTTTTTCCGGAAGCTGAACGTGCTCCGTTTTGAGTGTTATGCTTCCATTTTGAGTGTCACACTTCCGTTTTGAGTGTTGAGGTCTGTCTGTTTTTGCTATTTATTTTGCGTTTCTGTTTTTGCTGCTTTTTTGTTTTGTTTTTGTGACTGTGTGGAACCCAGTTCAGCTACTGATTGATTGATTGTGTGACAGCAGTACATTGTTTATTGCTTTCATTTTATGGATCAATGGTCTCGTTAGATAGTAAGATTCATGTTAAATTGCTGTTTTAGGGGATGTTTTCTGGAATGGATTAATCCATTTTGCATTACTTTCTATGGGGAAGCGTGCCTTGGTTTCGGAATGCTTTGGTTTTGGAACGGACTTCCAGAACGGATTGAGTTTGAGAACCAAGGTACCACTGTATTGAGAAAAATATCCTGAATAGATTTCTGGATTTAAGTTGCCCATACTGGAAACAAAATCCAAGAAACATCTCACATAAGGTTCTGCAGGTAAACGTCTTTTTCTTTTCTTTTCTTTTTTTACTAAAATGGATCTCAGATTTAGAATTCATTCCAAAAGCAAATAGGGATTATTATTATTTTTTTAAAAAAACATGCATTATGGGGATAATTCGGCTTTGTGTTGCAAAGCTTGTCTGCTGACATTACAGCCTTTAAAATGGGATTCTGGGCGACACTGCACTCAGACTATAAAGTAGATCATTTAAAAAGTGAAGCGTCTGTTTTAACACTTTCTGGCATTGCTCCTGGATCTGAAAAGGTATTTCATGACACATGAAAGAAGGCAAGCCGGAATACAAATACCAAGCTGCTTACAGAGAGTTTGGCAAACAGATAAAAACGCTTAAAATGTTTGTTTTGTTCTGCTAGCTCCCAATGTCATTCTTTCACTGAATCACCATTCAAGCATTTTGTTTTGAATTCTCGTCTTCTCCACTGAAATAGAGATGCTTGTCATAATTCGGTTCTTCGTCCCCATTATTTATTATTTTACTTCAATCCAGAAGACCCACAGCAGACATTATAACAAGAGGGTGGAATTTAACTGCAAACGCTAAGCTCTCTGGAGTTCCGACAGCTGTAGCCTAGGACCAGAGGCCTTCATACATTGACACATCCAAGCGGAGGCCTTCGTGGTCAGCCATGAGAAGGAAATTCCCCAGGAGGGCACACAGTCAACATAGAGAGCCCAGAATGTGGAACTCTGTTCTGTGGCTGCTGATTCAAGTTCCCCATTACGAGGTTTACATAACAATTATCTCCATATTCTGAGGGCCAAATGGCAGAAGACTGTGGGAGATCTGTAACTGGGTCTCCTGCTATTCTTTAAAAGTGTACTGCCTGCAGAGAAAATAGCTTTGGAGAGGGCAATTTTATGAGGAGAAGAAGAAGAAGAGTTTGGATTTGATATCCCGCTTTATCACTACCTGAAGGAGTCTCAAAGCGGCTCACATTCTCCTTTCCCTTGCTCCCCCACAACAAACACTCTGTGAGGTGAGTGGGGCTGAGAGGCTTCAGAGAGAAGTGTGACTAGCCCAAGGTCACCCAGCAGCTGCATGTGGAGGAGCGGAGACACGAACCCGGTTCACCAGATTACGAGTCCACCGCTCTTAACCACTACACCACACTGGCTCTACAATGAGGAAAATGGAGGGAGGGGAGAGAGGATCAACTTCCTCAGGCAGCACCGCAGTCCTTATCAGATTCCTCCTCACCCCCTCCAGCAGCTACTTAGGAAATAAAAAAGGGAAGGTGCTCTACTCCCAGACCTCCGGTTGTCATGTCTGGTTGCACCCTGGGTCCAGAAAAGGCAGAAACAGCTGACTCAATATCATAAACGCAAGACTGAGGAAAGTTGCTCTCAAAGGTGAAATAATCAGAAATCTGCTCTTATTCCCTTATGGGGTACACAAGAGCCTTTTGAGGTTCTCCATCGGAAGGAGTAAATTACAGAGGCCAACCAGAGAAAAATTGAGAAGCAAAGAATTTATTTCTGTTGCAAACATGGCGTTTTTGCCCCACACACCAAAGAGTAGGGGGAAAAGGACCCCGAACAAAAGGAGCACATGCTCTTATAAAGACATTTCAAAAATTCCTCCTCAGAGTCCAGCCCCACCCCCAGATACCTCCCACATACATCACAGAAGGGGTGTAACCCCAGACCACTCCCCAGATACATCACAGCTGCATTACAGATTGGGGGGGGGGTCAGAGGAGGTAACCTGAGAATTCTCACACCTGTGCCCTCTCTCCCTGACCCCTCCCAGACACACATTTCAGCAAAACAAAAGGTTTCTTGTTTCCTGGCCTGGCCTGGCAGGGCTAATGTAGGGCTAAGGATCCAAATCCATTTTAGGTGGTGGGTTCTTTGTGAGGGAAATGGCCCATGTTTGGCACTCAGGCATTCAGGATGCCAGAGATTATCACTTATCACCCCCTCCTTCCTTGCAGAGAAACAGTTTGTCAGTTTGGGAGTCAAAATGGAGACAGGCCTGTCCTCCTGTGCTGCTTCAGACATGTGGCCTTGTTTTGCTTGGCACACTTATGAACAATTATTATATATATATATATATATATATATATATATATATATATATATAGGACCTTGATATTCTTACAACGAAGGCATGTCTGGAGACAGAGTTACGTCACACAGAGCTGCAGCACAAAATGAAACGAGCACAAACAAACTGTGTCAATGGACTCTGCAGGAGAACTGACTCCATCCCAAACACAATGCACATTGTGATGCTGGAACCTGCAGCCACAGCTGCCTCCCAGAACGGGCAATGATTCTGTGGAAATTCACTCCAGGGGGGCATGTTGGCTGGGCTACATTTAAGTTGCCATGCAGGCTCTGTGCAAGCTCTGCCTTATGCATGAATAAAATGTGTGAAGAATGGGGCGGGCGGGCAGAATTTTGTAAATTACACCAAATTACCCAGCAAAATGTTAAATGGACTGAGAAAAGCATGTATGCCAGGAAAACAGTTGGTGCGCATGCACTTTAACTTTGTCTCAGTTAACTTACTTGTGGGTCAAGATCTCCCCGTCGCTTATAGATAGTTTTTTCACCTGTCAGACTGTCAATTATCTTGGCATCATCTAGTTCTCCAACGGACTGGTTCCTGAGCCACTGTCTTTCCTTCCCTTTCGCCTGTGAAGAAAAGGAAACACTTGTCTTTAAGATTATTTTCTTTCTGCAAAGTCTTTGGAAGCACTAATGGCAAATTCTACAATGGGATTTGGCACAAATATTCAAACCAAAACGTGAATAGGCAAGTATTTAGGAAAGCAGGGCTCTGCCTTATGCTGAGTCAGACCATTGGTTCATCTATTTTAGTATTGTCTACAATGACTGACAATGGCTCTCCAGGATTCTGGACTATGGACCCGGACATTTCCTACCTAGAGATGCCAGGGATTCCAGCTGGGACCTTTTGCCAATGAGCGAAAGCCCTTCTCCATTGATAATCGATCCTTCCTATCAAACTGTTAATAGTTCAAGCTGTGTGGCTTAAGTGATGATGGGCAGATGACACGGCACTCAAAATACAGTTAGCTTTCAGTTGCTGACGTAAGTAACTGGACTTTGAGAGCTGTGTTAACAGCCGGCCATCACTTAAGCCACATGCAGTATAAGGTAGGGACTTTTTCACCGGTCTATGGATACTTTGTGACTCTGAGCATGAGTCGCTCTTGTGTGCATGTTAGGAAGAAGGTAAGTCCAGACCATCATTGTCCATTCAGGCACATGAACCTCCAGCTTGAAGTAGCACCACACAGGCACAGGTTTATCACCTCAGTGAGAACTAGGGCCAAATAACAGGATCATATGCCAAATAAATAAATAAAATAAATGGGACGCGGGTGGCGCTGTGGGTTAAACCACAGAGCCTAGGGCTTGCCGATCAGAAGGTCAGCGGTTCGAATCCCCGCGACAGGGTGAGCTCTCGTTGCTCGGTCCCAGCTCCTGCCAACCTAGCAGTTCGAAAGCACGTCAAAGTGCAAGTAGATAAATAGGTACAGCTTTGGCGGGAAGTTAAACGGTGTTTCCGTGCGCTGCTCTGGTTGCCAGAAGCGGTTTAGTCATGCTGGCCACATGACCCGGAAGCTGTACGCCGGCTCCCTCGGCCAATAAAACGAGATGAGCGCCACAACCCCAGAGTCGGTCACGACTGGACCCAACGGTCAGGGGTCCCTTTACCTTTACACCAAATAAGCATGTTGTTAAGTTTCACAGTTATAAGAGTCGTTTCCTCCTCCTCTTTTTTACAGGCAGCAAAGAATGTCTGGTTACTTGGTCAGATAGTTTTGCTACACATTTCCCAGGAAGACAATGCAGCCTCAGGAAACAGAGCACACGGCGCTTTCCCCATGAACTTAAAACAACCTTTTGTTAGTCTAAAGGAAAACGGATGCGCTTCCTTCCCCGATGTGGCAAGTGCTGCTCTGTGTCTCTAGGCACCAGGGACCAACTCCAGAGACCCTGGTGCTGAGGGAGGGGGCACAGGGCTAGCGGCTGCCGCCTCCCTCCCCCTTCTCCCTCAGCAGTCCTGAATGAAGGACCGTGCTTACAAGTCTTTGTGCAAGGAATTGTGGAGCCCAAAGCCTAAAATGCAATATATACCATGTAACAACAGTAAAGTATCTTCAAAAAGAAGATTTTGATCATATTATTATTAGTAGTAGTAGTAGTAGTAAGTAAGTAAGTAAAACCTTTATTACGGTCGTAGACCAGAAGATATTATTATTATTATTATTATTATTATTATTATTATTACTACTACTACTACCACTACAAACAGAATTTTGAAGGTTTCTTCACTTATGACCTGGAATACATATTTGGGGTTTTTTTAACACAAAAAGAGAAGCTAGGAGGGAAAGCACACTGCCTTAACAATTTGGGGGCACAATCAGGCTCTTTTAATCTCTACAAAGTATGAGCTCCTCAGATTGTGAGAAAAAGATATCTCACTGCACACTTTGGAAATGGAAGCTTATCTCGATTCTCTCCGTGCATTTCTTCTTCGCTCCCTGGCTTTCAGACAGCGAAACACAGATGTCAAGAAAGATCATGCCATGGGCAAATAGCTGAAACACTCCTCGAGCAGATGTAAAGGCTCACCCAGCTGAAAGCATTATCTGAGCACAATGGCATGAGTTTCAAGGATCAGTGAACTATGACACGAATCACCCTCTCTTTCAAAACTAGACACAGCACCTCCTAAAGCAGCAGCGGGAGACGGGTGGACAATGACCCAAACGAGGTTGCAAGAAGAAGAGGAAGAAGAGGAGTTTGGATTTGATATCCCGCTTTATCACTACCCCTGAGAGACTTCAGAGAAGTGTGACTAGCCCAAGGTCACCCTGCAGCTGCATGTGGAGGACCCGGTTCCCCAGATTACGAGTCCACCGCTCTTAACCACTACACCACACCAGGCCATTTCCCACAAGCTCCATCCACCTTCCCGACATCTGATATTAGATATAAGGTCAGGTGTGGAGCAGGAAAAAACGCAGCTCACCTGACCTCATGGCAAAATCGTGTGAGTGGCAGATGGGGAGCCCTACCCACCTATCAAAATGGACCTGTCAAGGGTGTTGGAGGAGCTCAGGGTCCATCTCAGTGCCAGCGTGGTGTAGTGGTTAAGAGTGGTGGACTCGTAATCTGGTGAACCGGGTTCGCTTCCCCACTCCTCCACATGCAGCTGCTGGGTGACCTTGGGCTAGTCACAGTTCTCTCTGAAGTCTCTCAGCCTCACTCACCTCACAGAGTGTTTGTTGTGGGGGAGGAAGGGAAAGGAGATTGTTAGCCATTTTGAGATTCCTTAAGGGTAGTGAAAGGTGGGGTATCAAGTCCAAACTCCTCCTCCTCCTCCTCCTCCTCCTCCTCCTCCTCCTCCTCCTCCTCCTTCTTTATATTTACGGCTGTCATTCCAATATTCTAACCCCTGGCCACAAATAAGCTTAGCCCTGGTTCATACATGCACACATTATGGAAGAGAAGCTTTTCCATTCCTTTCCATTCCATGGGTTCCCTGCATTCTGCTCTTTCTTTTGGTTTAACTTAGTGAATCTCAAAAATTAATCTTGAAATTCACATGTTCAGAATTTCCCAGTGTTTTCACATGTATCTTCCGTACCTATTTGCACTGATTAAAATTCACACAAAATGGAATCTTGGACAGATCTTACAACTCCTTTGTGAGCTGCGATTTAATTTGTGCGCAAATATGTATGTTGTGTGAGCACATCGTGATCCTTTTTGTGCTGCATATATCCCACCAGTAAGGGATGTGAACTGAAAACTGTGGCAAACTGCACATGCACAGAGGCGTGAGCAAAACTTGGAAATAAAAAAATAGGAGAACAGGGAATTTGATGGTGCATTGGTGCAGCTTCAGAAAAAGGCTGAGGTGGGATTAAATTCAAAGCAGGAAGCATCTCAATTTCACATGGATCTACTGTCACAGCTGTAGACTTGATGGGCAGCAGCTGGATGTGTGAGTTGCCTCTGCTGAAATGCATAATGTATAGAGGAGGTGAAGAGATACAGCAGCCATGGCAGAAGATCCCTATTGTGACAGTCTACTCAGACATGCAACTTATGTCCAGTTGGTTGGGTCAGCAAGTAATGAATACAAATATCACAACTAATTCTTAGCTGATTAGTTTTCTACAGCTAGAGAATTCTGAGTGGGACCCATAAAACAGCTCCCACAAGTCATCCATTAAACCCTCATACCAGAGACAGCCCTCCAGTCTTTTCATATATATTTTCTTTGTCAATAGCTTGAAAATAAGTAATTTCCTCTCAGGTAAAATGCAGAAAAGGGAGTTTATCAGTTTTTTAAAAGTCAATTATTACCTGTAAATTATCCAGGATGATTCGGAGTAAATGAACTTGCCGTCGAACAGCTCCAGAGAACCTCTCGTACGTAGAAGCATCATATTCACTCATATGGATTTCTTTTAGTCTGAAGAAATGAGATGAATATAGAATGGAATGAGTAAGAGGCATTTTGCATAGCTATAAAAGAGTTGGTCAACTTTCTTAAAACAGGACATACAAGTGCTACAGTGCAGAAACAGCCTCCCTCTGCAAGGGGGTGGGGCTGGAATCTCTCTCCCTTATCTCTCTCCCCGATCGTTTGCTGAGCTGCTGCTCAGCGGGCTTCCTTTCAACACCCCCCCTCTCTTTTTTTTAAAAAAAGCATGATCTGCTTTTGCCCCTGGGCAGTTCAGCACCAGGGACCACACATTCGCTCCATAAGACGCACAGACATTTCCCCTTACTTTTTAGGAGGAAAAAAGTGCGTCTTATGGAGCGAAAAATACGGTAAACGCACACACATGCATTATCTGCTGGGGCCCTTGATGGATAATGCGTCTAGTAGGCACAAGGGATTTCACTTTATAAACCCAATGCTTCTTTCAAAGTGTCCATTGCATGAAGAGAAATCCGTTACAAAGTGAATATTGACCTCTGTTTAAAAGCCTTTTCTCCCATTTCCCTGGCGGCTTTCTTCACCTCTTCAGGCACAGCATCTTTCTCCGCTTGAGACACCTGGTAGACCTTGTGGCCAGCATCCAGTCGGTACGGACCGCCTTTGCCACCCAGCCCGGCCGTGTCTCTTCCACCTAGAAAAGAAGCAGAAACGGCGCTCTTGGTTTTGGATGGAGAAGAATCCAAGGGCTTTTCAAACTTTTCATGTTGGGGACACACTTTTTAGACATCATGCATCATTTCGCGACACAGTCGTACGGTTTTACTAGCAAACCGAAGGTTGTGTTGTGACACACAGTTTGGAAAGCTCTGCCCTAGAGAATGAGCAGATCAGCATACTGTCATTTCAAGCGAATTGTTCAGAACTGCATGCTACATACGCAACAGAGCTTGCGACACCCTAACCACTTCAGCACGTTTCAGGGATGGCACCTGATTATCAGGAGCAAACAATGGTTTTGTACCTGTTCCACCAGCCCACGTGTTTCCACCAACATGAGGGGTATTATCTGGATCTATCTTCCCACGCTTAGGAGAGCTGACGTCCAAACCGCTTTCTCTCTGGATAGTTATCTGTTGAAGCAAAAAACAAAGTCTGTAGAAAAATGATGGTTATAGGATACTCCGCCATGCACTCTTTATAAAGTCCAGGCATAGAACCAACTTGACCATACAGTGGACCCTCGACTTACGAAGGTAATCCGTTCCGACGGGACCGTCGGATGTCGACAACATCGTAAGTCGAGTCCCCATAGGAATGCATTGAGGAGAAAAAATTCGTAGGTCGAAAAAAGCCCTATCTAAACTTCGTAACTCGAGAAAACCCTATCTAAAACGGCCGCGACTTCCTTGCGGAAGTCGAAAAAATTCGGAAGCGCACGGCCCCTTTCGTAACTCGAAAAATACCCTGTTTCCCCTTTTTTAATACGTAGTCATAAAGTAAGCCACGGCAGGGTTTTTTTACTTTTGTGAGAAGTAAGACGTACCCCAAAAGTAAGCCGTAGTGCCGCCATTGTTCCCGTCGCCTCCTCAGCCCCTCCTGCGTGCGCAGGGAGCCAGCGAACCAGTGAGAGGCACGGGGGGGAAACGCGCCTCTTGCAGAGTTCTGCCCTGCCTGCTTAGCGCGCAGGGAGAGGCGCGCGGGGGGGGGGAGATGCCTCTTCCTGTCCCGCCTGTTCCCCGTGCACAGGGAGCCAGCGAACCAGCGAGAGGCACGGGGGGGAAACGCGCCTCTTGCGGAGTTCTGTCCTGCCTGCTCAGCGCGCAGGGGAAGGCTGTACCGTACCATACTGACGTAATAAAAATAAGACATCCCCCCAAAAATAAGCCACCCTGTGTTTTTTTGAGGGGAAAAAATTATAAGACGGTGTCTTAAAAAGGGGGAAAGACGGTACGGAAGTCGGGTTACTCGTAAGTCGAGGGATCACTGTATTAGTATTCCTTTGCCCAAAGGATGGCTGATGCAATGCATCAAATAAAAGGTTTCCTGGGAAGGAAAGAAGATCTGGGGCACTGAAATAGTGTGAGCAAGTCAAAACATATAAAGCATCACAGAAGGGTACCTGTTCAGATGATCAGGGCTCCTTAGAGAAATCAACAAGGTGCAGAGAGAACGAAAGGAGATAATTTTAATTTTGTCAAAATGCTCTTTATGCTCCCTAGCTCCCAAGAAGTTAGGGCACAAAATGTGGAAGTGTCTGAACTTGCTACTGAGTCTGGATCTGCATCCTAAGATTTAACTTCTTCCACCGGAGGCCCTGAAAAGGTGCCAAAAACGTGAAACTTCCCATCCAGGGACCTTGCCCTAAAGCAGCGTTTCCCAACCGATGTGCCGCGGCACACTGATGTGCCGCGGAAAAAGGGACCTGCAGCCCAGGGCTGCACAGGACCGTGGCGGCGGCGCTGCTGGAGCCCGGCGGCGAAGCGGAAGCCAGGGCGGCGCTGCTCCCTTGGCTGCTGCAGCAGCAGCAACAGCAGCCTCGCGCGAGAATCCCGACCGGAAGCCTCGCGCGCGCCGCGCTACAACTGATCCCAGAGGTAACTCTGGGTCAGGAGACCCGGCGCAGCCGGGTGGGGGAGGAGCGGTGTGCCGCGAGATTTTTTCATTGATTCAAGTGTGCCGTTGCCTAGATTAGGTTGGGAAACACTGCCCTAAAGATCAACGTGCTCCTCTCTCCTGGGCAACTCAATTGCATGACCCTGAACCTCACCGCTTCCTTTGATGGGCCAACAGGAATGCCTTCTCTGTTTCTTCCAAAATAGTTTATTTTATATATTTTAAAGTTATATTTTAGATCAGTACTGAATAAATGCTTGAGGACAATTTCTATATTCATTTTCAATCTTCATTAGAAATTTGATGCTGAATACATTGGATACATTTATCACCAAACCTATTAACTTTGTGCTCCATCCATGTCCATCAAGGGATTATAGATACCTGTAAGCAGTCATTTAGCACAGCCTTTACAGAGAACGACTCTAAGGGAAATGCCACTCTATGAAGTGTATATTTATATTTGACCAATGGATGGTGCTGTTGTTCCTCCACTAATGATGAGAACAGATAGCCCTGGCAGAGCAATAACACCAGGAACAGGCCGCCGGAAGCCTTTTTTTCTCATGACCTGTGAAAAGCATTTGATGACTCCAATAGCAGGAGCACGTCAGCAGTTATACAAGGTTCTGTAAACAGAGAGCATCTTGCAAAAAGGGAATATGGGAGAGAAAAGATCGCCCAGGGAAAGGAACTTTGCTTTCTGCATCCTGGTTCCATAACCAGCCTACCAGGTGCTACTGACGTTTAAGACATTTTGTTCAAGGTGAGAAACAATTATCATTTTAGAAAATGGAGGCTAAAGGTGGTTGCCTGGATATTGTTGGTATTATGGGCTGCGTGCAGCAATCTGCGGCTCCATGTCTGGATTCTTTACTACTTTCTTCTGCGTAGTTAACCTTGCCACCTCCTGCAGGCCTCTGCAAGGAGCTTTTTCTTCAGATGAGAAGCATTCTGCCTTTTTGTACTTTCAGACCAGTCTGGTACTGTACCCACGTCCAGACCTGAAATACGCTGTCTTCAATCCAGGCTTTGAGGGAATCTGGAGCCATAACGGAGGTTGGGGCTGGAGCCTGCAGGGCAGCAGGCAAAGAGAATAATGGCAGGGCTCCTAGTACTGACCATAGCTGTCAACCCTCCCTTTTTTTGCGGGAGACTCCCTTATTCCAATGCCGTTTCCCGCTTCTATCCTGGATTGTTGATATCCCTTAAATTTCCCGGATTTCAAAGGAAGCAGCTCCTCTCCCTCCCTGCCGGCCAGGGAGGCTCCTCAGCTGCGTTGCTCGGCTGCCAATAAGGAGTCTGAGACCGACTGGGGGCGGAGCTTGCATGCCTTGTGCAGCCAGACCCTCACGCCCAACCAGACAGACAGCCTGCCTGCCATCTATGCGCTCGCTCTTTCGCTCACCCGTTCGCGCGCAGCCTCTGGAGCGCAGGGTGGCGAGGCTACTTGGTGCCATTGCACCGCCCTCGCGGCATCCCTTATTTTCAAATCCGAAAGTTGACAGCTATGGTACTGACTGTAAGTTTCCTTCCTAGATTTTTATAGCTGCCCCATAAGAGAAGCTGTCTGCGAGGCTCACAAAATAAAACACAAAAAAGTAAAACACAGCATAAAACAATAAGAACCCTAAACTATTAATAAAACCCCCACAAAATGCAAATAAAACACAATTTTAACTGTCAAACCAATCCAGAGCCATCAAACTGAATGCCAATTGCAGGGGCTGCTTTTCCGTTCTGTCCTTGAAGAGGATTTTTGGGACTGAGCACCACCAGGCCCAGGTAACTCAAAAGGCTGTGTTTCAGCCTAAAAGCACAAAATTTAACCCCTGGAGCCCCCGCTGTGGAATGTGCTTCTTCGTCTTACCTGCACAGGCCTGCCGTTCTCTTCTCCAATCATGGTTCTCCATTCCTGGAGTGATCTCTGAAGACTTTCCAAGCTGGTTTCCCAGAGCCTGACATTGCCACCCATGTCAACAGTGACCACACCTGCTTCGCCGAGTGCGGCCAACAAGACGTCCGTGTCTGAGATCACCGAGAGCCACGATGTATAGGGAGTCAGGTTCATTGGCCTGAAAACCAAGGGGAGCTGGTTTACCTAAAGGGTGTTTTAAAACTATGGAGAACTGAAAATGGTGCTGAGCTTTGAACAAAGTTAGGGAAGCCCAACGGATTAAAATACTAGTGCAATGGCTTCTGTTTGTTGTTTGCGGCTGAGACAGATTTAAACATGAAATACCTGGGAATAGGAATATATTTAAGTTTCTTTGTTGTAAGATCCGTAATTTCCAGGTAACCAGCAGCTTGGGGAGGAGTAACATCTGCAAACAGAAGTATTGGAGGGATATTTTATAGTTAACAGCAAAGTCTTTCAAGAAATCGTATTTCCACATCTCTCAAAAACACTTTATAAAGCTTTATTTCAGAAAAAGAAATGAAAGCAAATGCTGTAAACATTATGCTGTGAATGTTGAACTATAAACAAACATGAACAAAACCTGATCAGGCATGAATGAGCTCATCTTAATCTATCATCTCGTATCAAACACTAAAATGTAAGTACACTTGAAGAACATTTTAACACAGAACGCTTTGGAAAAGCTGAATGCCAGAGATACAGACCGAGACAAGGATGCCCCAATGGATTTCCTCTTCCAAATTTTTAGAGAGTAGCAGATTTTAAAAGCTGCAAACACGCTTTTTCAGTTGGTATGATAGTTATCTAGCAGAATCAAAGCGGTTAATGCATGTACATACAAGAAGAAGACTTAACTTGCACTTGAACCATTTAGACCCAGGTGGGTTGAACATAACTTCTATACTGACCACAGAGGCAGCTCTACCCAATCGCTCAAGGATATGCACAGCCCCTATAGACATCTGCTGCGGACAACTGGCAAGAGCTGATTAGTAAGCATTAGCAAGCCCTACCACAAAGCACACTGGAAATCTCTCTGGAAGGCTTCCGCTGCCACTACCAGAATAGTTTCACAAGCATAAGGGCAGAAAACTTGCTTTCAAAAGAAAATAAAAGACCTTTTATTTTCAACCAGGCCTTTGGCTAATTAAACAATCTATGGCCTTTTAAATGTGTTTGTGGCAGGGGGTCATTTTTTTGTTCTTGCTGTTATGTTATGCATTTTGTGTTTTCATTTTTATGTTGTAAACCGCCTGTGATAAAGAGTGGTATAGAAACATAATTAATTGATTAATTACAACGTGGGGTTCTTGTTATGCGCCCAGCATCACATTCTGTGCATTTGCACAGAATCATAATAATAATAATAATAAATAATACATTTTTATTTATACCCCGCTCTTCCCAGCCAAGACCGGGCTCAGAGCGGCTAACACCCATAAAATCACAACAAAATATACAAAACAATCAATTAAAATGCAAGTTAAAATACGATTTAAAGTTTAAAATGCAGCTTCATTTTTAAGTAGCCCACCAATAAAACCATATAGGAATAAAACATCAGGGTTAAACTAAAACCAACCCAAAGGCCAGGCGGAACAGCTCCGTCATGCAGGCCCTGCGGAAAGATGCCAAATCCCGCAGGGCCCTGGTCTCTTGTGACAGCCCGTTCCACCAAGTCGGGGCCAGTACTGAGAAGGCCCTGGCCCTAGTTGCTGCCAGCCTAGCATCCTTATGGCTCGGGACCTCCAAAATATTATTATTTGAGGTCCTTAAGGTCCTACACGGGGCATACCAGGAGAGGCGGTCCCTTAGGTACGAGGGTCCTAGGCCGCATAGAATCATGAAGCACACAGTCCTGGCTACACTACACAACAGAGTACAAAATTCTATATTTGCCGATTCAGCATTCTGTTGTAGAGCTTGCTGCTTCTCAAAGAATCTCACAGCCCAATTTTATGTATATTTACTAAAAGTAAATCACCCTATTTACTTCTAAGAACTGCAGCCACCTAAGTGGAATGTAATTTAGTAATCCCGCTCCTATTTGGCATTTGTGTTACCTTTGGGATAAAGTTCTTTCAAAGGCACATCTCCAGGAGCCAGAACTCTGACCACCTGATTGGCAGCTGCAAGAGTCACACAATTTGGTCGCTTTGCTGCTCCACCTTTGCTGCGCTTTCCATAATACAACGGATCAGAAGCCAAAGGCTGCCTCTGGCCCAGGACAGAGTCCCTCTTCCAGCTGTAAACCTCATTAGGAGACTGCAAGGAAATCACAAGAGAAGCTGGACGATAGGACTGCACCGTACAACAGAGTATACAATCCTGTAGTCAGCACAACTGGTCCATAAAATGTGTTAAGGACGAACAATAAGGAAAAGGGAAAATATCAACTTAAACATTCACTTCCTTGAACAGGCGTATAGTCTGGGGACTAATGAAGGCTCAACAGGCTTCTGCAACGAAAAGTTCACCAACTGTGGCTCCTCCTAGCCACAGGGACCTGTGTTGTGGTGAAATCTACCTACAAAACTTCTTTCAAGGTGTGTTAACAGGAACACCTCCTAGATCTTGATTGGAATGCTGTTGTTAACATAGCTGTCAACTTTCAGATTTGAAAATAAGGGATTTTTTCAAACTTTTGGATTTGAAAATAAGGGATGCCGCGAGGGCGGTGCAATGGCACCAAGTAGCTTCGCCACCCTGCGCTCCAGAGGCTGCGCGCGAACGGGTGAGCGAAAGAGCGAGCGCGTAGACGGCAGGCAGGCTGTCTGTCTGGTTGGGCGTGAGGGTCTGGCTGCACAAGGCATGCAAGCTCCGCCCCCAGTCGGTCTCAGACTCCTCATTGGCAGCCCAGCAACGCAGCTGAGGAGCCTCCCTGGCCGGCAGGGAGGGAGAGGAGCTGCTTCTTTTGAAATCCGGGAAATTTAAGGGATATCAACAATCCGGGATAGCAGCGGGAAACGGCATTGAAATAAGGGAGTTTCCCGCAAAAAAAGGGAGGGTTGACAGCTATGGTTGTTAACTAAGCAGATATTTAAATGAAAAATATATACGGTAGTACTTTTACTGAAGTGTTATATTTAATTTTATCTACAATGCATTGTCTAATTTCTTAGGTATACTGCATTTCAGTTAAATCCTGCTGCACGATCCACTAATTAAGGGATGGCGGCATCTCCTCTCCTCTGCCAATTCTGGGCAACAGATGATGGTAAAAAAAGGTAAGGTAAACGACCCCTGGATGGTTAAGTCCAGTCAAAGGCGACTCTGGGGTTGCGACGCTCATTTTGCTTTCAGGCCGAGGGAGCCGCCGTTTGTCCACAGACAGCTTTCCGGGTCATGTGGCCAGCAGGACTAAACCGCTTCTGGCACAACAGGACACCGTGACAGAAACCAGAGAGCATGGAAACTCCTTTTACCTTCCCACCGCAGTGGTACCTATTTATCTACTTGCACTGTCGTGCTTTTGAACTGCTAGGTTGGCAGAAGCTGGGACAGAGCAATGGGAACTCACTCCATGGCGGGGCTTCGAACCGCCGACCTTCCTATCAGCAAGCCCAAGAGGCTCCGTGGTTTTTATGGTGGCACCATAAATGCATCCATTTTATGAAAGGCATCAACTGCTACCATGTAGGATCAGAATTTTATAAAGCTTGTCCACAGCTAATTATCTACCTAGTGTGGCATCCTTGATGCTGTCATTTCATTTATTTAAACTAAGTAAAAACGATGCCTACCATGAGGTGTGGAAATCCAACGACGAGAGAAGCATAATTATGTTCATCAGAGAGCATTCTGTTGGGGGAGCTGATCTTCTGCCCAAGTGCTACACTTAGGTTTTCGGAAGACAACTGGTCACATGAAACTGCCTGTGGCATATGCAATTCTGAAGCGAGGCAAAAGTGAAGCAAACACAGAAACATTTTTATTTAATCCAGAAGAGCAAAAGCTTGTAATAATAATAATAATAATAATAATAATAATAATAATAATAATAATTTATTTATACCCCGCCCATCTGGCTGGGTTTCCCCAGCCACTCTGGGCGGCTTCCAACAGAATATTAAAATACAATCATCTGTTAAACATTAAAAGCTTCCCTAAACAGGGCTGCTTTCAGATGTCTTCTAAAAGTCTGGTAGTTGTTTTTCTCTTTGACATCTGGTGGGAGGGCGTTCCACAGGGCGGGTGCCACCACCGAGAAGGCCTTCTGCCTGGTTCCCTGTAGCTTTGCTTCTCACAGTGAGGGAACTGTCAGAAGGCCCTCAGCGCTGGATCTCAGTGTCCGGGCAGAACGAAGGGGGTGGAGACGCTCCTTCAGGTATACAGGACCGAATCAATTGTAGAAGAGACCACAATCTTGTTAGCAGTACTATAGTAAAAGTAATGATGACTACGAATTGTCCCTTTAAAGCTTTTAATTCACAAGATTGTGCAAACATAAAGTGTGACCAGGTGGAAACCTGAATCATGCAGTGCCAAATCAATTTTAAATTCCCTACCTGTTTTTATCCCAGATTCGGTCTCCGCTGGCTCTTCATTCAGTGCGTGTAACTGGCAAATTCCATTCACTTCAGATTCCATATGCGTAGGCTTAGTCAAAATATATTTTCTGCAAATCATGTGGAATTGCCCACTGGTTATTTAACACGGCCAATATATTTATCTCTTGTCCATTGCACTGATCAATACCATCACAATTGTTTGGTTCCTGCGCCCCCAATCTCTCTCTCCCACCCTCAAATTATCCTTAGGACTTATTCTCACTTCAAAATGACTCCTCCCTCCCAGTATAATACCAGCAACATCTTTATGCGGGGAATTAAGGGAGAAAGGCTGATGACATGACATATGTTGCTGATGTTTATGAGGTTCCACGGCTGTGATGCAGCCACAGGAAAGGAGCAGCCCCACCTCCTTGGGCACAGTAAGAATGTTCCCCAGTCTTAAATTTAGGGTACGGCTGGCAAGCCTTACGATATGTGGCCTTGAAGACGAAGCTTTGGCTATGGCTCAAGCTTTGTTTTAAACTAGCGGGCATCGCCCCCTTGACATTGAGGGATGATTTCCAGTCATCATGGGAAAGGAAGGTCATAAAAGAGGTTCAGTCCTGTGGATTGTCACACCTCTACATGGAGTCCATGACGTACAATCAAGCTAGAACTGCAATCCCCCAGAGATTGAGCGATATTGCCAGACAAGAGGACATAGCTCAAGTGAAACCAGGGATGTTCCTAGGGGACCAGATATATCAAATGACACCAGCCCCCTATCTCGCGGAAATCCACTATGTGGAATACCGCAGACATCTTACAGCGGCTAGACTAAACGCCCTTGATTCCGCTGTATTGTGGGGAAGGTACAAGGGAGTTCCATACTCCCAGAGAACCTGTCATTGTACTATGGGCGTGGTTGAGTCTACCGAACATATCCTTCTGTCTTGTCCTCTCTATGTAGAACTTAGGCAAAATCTTATAACTCCACTTTTACATCAATCTAGCTTTCTACCCAGAGAAAGACAGGTTTTATATTTACTGAATAATATTACTAGAAATGCAGCCTCCCTGGTGGCTAAATTTCTTCTTTTAGCTTCTAAGCGTCGCAAGATTTTAATTGATTGTATCAATATGGGGCTATCTGTTTAGTTCCATTCTATTGTGGATTATGTTTCCTTTTTTCAAAGTTCTCTCAGATGCTTTTAATTCATGTACAAATGTATTCTTCTGACTGACGGTTGAATAAAAGAATGATGATGATGAAATTTAGGGTAGGAGATCACAGAGGTACCATATATTCCAGCGTATAAGACGATTGGGCGTATAAGACAACCCCCAACTTTTCCAGTTAAAATATAGAGTTTGGGATATACTCGCCGTATAAGAAATACGACCCGGCGTATAAGACGACCCCCGACTTTTGAGAAGATTTTCCTGGGTTAAAAAGTAGTCTTATACGCAGGAATATACAGTAATCTTTTTGTGATGACTGCAGATAGTCTTGATCCTTGTAGACACCATTACAAATGATATTACATTTGCTTTACCAATCTTAAGATTCATACCCCACGATAAGTGCTTGAAAACCTCGTGGATTTCAATGGGTTGGAGCAAAGCAGGTTTTTAACTCATTAGCATGAACACTAAGCCAAGCCATGGCTTAGCAAGAATAAGCAGGTCCCTGGAGTGAAAATCACAGCTGCTTTGCTCCTTCCCTGGACCTGCCGCCGCCATGCAACCCAGAGCTAAGCCATAGTTTGGTTTACTGTCATGTGTGAAACCAGGTTCGTGGTTTATCTCTCCCAAGCAAACCACAAGTGGTAAATCAAGAACAAAGCTTTGTTATAAGCCTGTAGTTTATAGAAGAGAGAGAGACAAAGCACAAGTCCAGGCTGTAAGCCAAGCACTAAGCCAAGCCACGGGCGGTGGCAGCATGGCCAAGGGAGGAGTCAAGTGGCAGCAATTTTCACCCCAGATACCCCCAGGATTACCAACTCTTACTAAGCCAAAGTTTGGCTTAGCGTTTCATAAAAGCCACACCAGTATTTTTGGCTGGATCATGCCAAAAAACTTGCAAAGGCAGCAGGGGTTACAAAAAAATGGAAATTCCAAAGTTATGGAGAAATAAAAGGTAAAGGGACCCCTGACGGTTAGGTCCAGTCGCGGACGACTCTGGGGTTGCGGCGCTCATCTCGCTTTACTGGCTGAGGGAGCCGGCGTACAGCTTCCAGGTCACGTGGCCAGCATGACTAAGCCGCTTCTGGCGAACCAGAGCAGTGCACGGAAACGGCGTTTACCTTCCCGCCGGAGCGGTACCTATTTATCTACTTGCACTTTAACGTGCTTTCGAACTGCTAGGTGGGCAGGAGCTGGGACCGAACAATGGGAGCTCACCCCGTCGCGGGGATTCGAACCACAGACCTTCTGATCGGCAAGCCCTAGGCTCTGTGGTTTGGACCACAGCGCCACCCACGTCCCTTATGGAGAAATATTTTCATGCAAATATTTAGGCATGGAGAGGGCATGGATATGTCTACGTTTCTGGGTGGAACATGCAGGCATATCTGTAGTATGTTTATCTTACTGGTTTGTTTTGCTCTCGACCAGGAGCCAATGGTCTTCTGCCACTAAAAAGACGGAGGAGAGTTTGATAGGCAGCGTGATGGTGTGAGCATGGCCTTCCAGGACATCTAAAACAGTAAGATGACTCCTGGAAAATAAAGGGGTAAGAAATGAAAAATTAGGCTGAGGACAAACGCAGGCGAGGGGCCTGTTTTTTTGCCGTGAGGGGAGGGAATAGGAAACAGGAGTTTTTTCTCACCCTTCTTCTTTATAAAGCACCAGCCAATTTTTGTGTGAAAACTCTCTGCACATTTTGTGACTCTTCTAAGAAAAAAAACAAATTACAAAATTACCCATTTCAAACTCACAAAATTACAAAATTCATCATAACTTCAGTTGTAAAAGAGTTGTCTGCCTGCTTACAGGAGGAAAAACAAACAAACAGCAAATGAATATTTGGCTTCTATCTATATGAATGAAAAGTGCTTCATATCAGACTTTTACTTCTATAGAGACCTTGTTTGGCAAAAAATATGGTATTATATTCCAAAAGCCAGCAGGGTGCACTCTACTAATATATAAATGCTTATAACCACAGATTCCCTGGTTTATTTGACATAAACTGGATTGAGACTGGAACAAAAGTGATTTATCATGTGAAGCTGTCAGACCATTGGGCCCATCTAGGACAGTAGATTTTACCCTACTCTCGAAAAATTTAGCCCGATATATTTCTAGTTCTTTTAATTGAGATCCTGGGTACTGAACAAGAGGCCCTTTCACGTGCAAATTATATTGCATTACGACTACATAGCTCCTCCAAAGCCCATTTCCTATATCTGACTGTGAGGGAAATTTAATTAAAAAGACATGCATACAAATTCCTGAAGAGTAGCTATGTTAGTGCCTGCAAGCAAAAACAGTTGTTCTGTAGTATCATTAAAAAAAACTAAAGAAATGCATCCTGGCATGAGGTTTCAAAGTGAAGCGCTTCCTTTACGTGTTGCTGTTCATAAAGGCTAGACAGAAAAAAACTGCGATAACTAGAAGAAGAAGAGTTTGGATTTGATATCCCGCTTTATCACTACCCGAAGGCGTCTCAAAGCGGCTGACATTTTCATTTCCCTTCCTCCCCCACAACAAACACTCTGTGAGGTGAGTGGGGCTGAGAGACTTCAGAGAAGTGTGACTAGCCCAAGGTCACCCAGCAGCTGCAGGTGGAGGAGCGGGGAAGCGAACCCGGTTCACCAGATTACGAGTCTACTGCTCTTAACCACTACACCACACTGGCTCCTAGGCTTGGAGGAGACCGAAGTTTCTCATTTCGCACAAAGCATAATTGGCTACTGGAATGCCATACCTGCTCTTCCTTGTTGCCCCACCAGGATGACCTTTTAGGACCCTCTTTCACATCTGGCGACAGTAAAAGTCGGCGTATGGATCCAGTGTTAGTGTCCACTAATAGAATAACATTGCTCTGCAAAAAGAAAGTAAAAAAAATTACATTCTTTTCCAGCATATGCCATTTTCATGGCATCATTGATTCCTTTCACTTAAAAGATTGACACTGAAGACATTTTTGAATTTTGAGTAGATTTCACTTTGTTGGAAACCACTACCTAAGCTTCCCCCCCTCCCCAAAAAGAGGCCCCTCAACAGCATTTTGTCAAAGTTCACTGCTGGGTTGAAATCCTTGACTTAGAAGAGGAATATATGGTTGGTCTGTTGTGTCCAACTGGTCTCAATATCCCAACCCATGCAATGGCATATGAATGGGAGAGCACCAAAGAAATAATCACAGATTAATTCCAAGATCTGCTTCTTTGGTTATTTTGCTGAAGGAGGCTGGGGCAAGGGAAAGTGTTCAAGCAACCTGGAATAAGATGAGGCACAATCTAGGACCATAAAATTCATGCATGTCCATTTGGAAATAAGTGTGGTGAGACAGCTCCCCTTATCTTTAAGGATATGGCACTAAGGTAAAGCACGTCATTTCTTTCTTTTTAAAAATTCAGCTGCCTATTCAAGACCGTGACAACTGGGGTCTCCATGCCATATTGCTATAACGTCACACCTAAAAAATAGGAAAGCATCAGTTATGCAGAAATGTAAATTTGAGAGATTTACCTTCCTAAATATTAAGTCTGAATTATACCTCGTTCTTACTGAGGTGGTGAATTTGTATCTGGGCAATAGCACTTCAGGTAGCAAACGGGAACATACTAGCCCCAATGTTACTTCATGCTATATAATTCCTTACACAGAAAACTTGGTATCGGGGATAAAGATTCTAGCCAAGAACCCCTGTTGTTGTTGTTCAGTTGTTGAGTCGTGTCCAACTCTTTGTGACCCCATGGAGCAGAGCACACCAGGCACTCCTGTCTTCCACTGCCTCCCGCAGTTTGGTCAGACTCATGTTGGTAGCTTCGAGAACACTGTCCAACCATCTCGTCCTCTGTCGTCCCCTTCTCCTTGTGCCCTCAATCTTTCCCAATATCAGGGTCTTTTCCAGGGAGTCTTCTCTTCTCATGAGGTGGCCAAAGTATTGGAGCCTCAGCTTCAGGATCTGTCCTTCCAGTGAGCACTCCGGGCTGATTTCCTTCAGAATGGAGAGGTTTGATCTTCTTGCAGTCCATGGGACTCTCAAGAGTCTCCTCCAGCACCAGAATTCCAAAGCATCAATTCTTTGGTGATCAGCCTTCTTTACGGTCCAGCTCTCACTTCCATACATCACTACTGGGAAAACCATAGCTTTAACTATACGGACCTTTGTCGGCAAGGTGATGTCACTGCTTTTTAAGATGCTGTCTAGGTTTGTCATTGCCTTTCTCCCAAGAAGCAGGCGTCTTTTAATTTCGTGACTGCTATCTCCACTCATACATTCCTGATCGTAGTTATATTCAGCAAATCAACATCTCTTCTTAAAAAAGAAAGGTTTTAAGTTAAACCCAGTAAGATATTGCCAAGCACTTGGCATTATACCCTACGTAACTCCAAGAAAGTGTTTACAATGCTCACAGCCCCTATATATATACAAAAGTACTTGAAGGAGAAGATTAAAAATGCCTTTGTTGATGAGTCTCTAATATGCATTAGCACAATCCAACTAAATAAAGGGTTAAGATTTTCTGGCCATTGCAAGCATTAAGAAGTTGTGTTCTTTCACTTAGTGGTGGGCTCAGGAGGTCGGCTGGCACCATAACAAGGCCCCTTTCCCAACCCTTTCAGACGTTAATGGCTCCCATCTGTAACAGGGACTGGTGGTGTATTGGTTTGCGCATAAAAATAGACATTTGCATCACTGGTGAATACTTCCAGTTACAGCTTTGGCAATTCTTCAAGTGGGCTGGGAAGATATGCTGTGCTTGTGCAGTTTCTCGGTTATGTTTATTCTTTACTGGGAGAAAAGAAACCTTTGGGTGACCTCACGTCCCCAGTGCCTTGAATTCCAAATACTCAACAGATGTAACAGCCATTATTTCGAGGCGCCGCTCTTTTATTTTTAGCTACTGCAAAGCTTCCCTTTCCTTGATGCAGTTTGTTCCTTCGCCAGGGTTTTCCTCCCTTGGAAGAACTTAGTTCAAATAAGGGTGTAATTGCAACTAAGGGAAGCCGATGTTAGAGTTCTTCTAGATGGGAGGAGGGGAGTTTAAAAACGCAGAGGAGGAAGAACGGATAGAGAAGAAAATATTTGAACAGGACTTATTTCCTTATTGCTTTGCCATCTCTCCTTTCCTGCAGGCAAATATTTCCTCCAAAGCCACACCCAGTTCCCCCTTTTCATGCCCCCCAAGAACAAGAAAATACTCAATATTTTTGTTTTGTGCATGTACATTTGCTTGAAAGAACATTGGAGGCATACGTTAATTTCCTTTTCTCTTCACTTTCTGCTGGAGCTCTTGGGACTGTTTCAGAGACTACAAACACATTGCAAGAGCAATAAAAGCACACAACATTTTTTTTTAGTGCTTAATGATGAGCCCCAGCTTTCATCTGCTTTCTTGTACAAAGTCTGCAAAAGGAAATTAGGATTTTAACTGGACTCTGAATGGCGATGATGGTGGCACACTGCTTTTAGCCTGCAGAACAATTATCTGCATTTCTCTGTGCCATTAATGAATAAAGGCTTTTTTTTTTCAATGCACCAGTTAAATTAAATATCCAGAATGCATTTATCTTGTTAGAGCAGACTGTAAAGGATAGGAACAGCAGCAGGAAGCAAACAGATGATTTGGTTCGGTAATTATGCGAGTGCGAAGTTGCCATCAAAGGCAGCAGCAACACCTCTCTTTTCATTTTCAGTGTTTAGCAACGCAAAACTGGAGATATTATGTCACCATAAACTTTGCTCTGCCTAATAAGTGGAGCGAGAACAGAGAAACTTGCAAATGGCGACACTGTCACTCCATACTTTTGCATGAATAACAGAAGGAGCAGAAGGAGACTGCCTAGCCATGTGCCGGCTGTACTGCATAATGCCTACTCAGAAAAGTTAGTGTTCATACAATTGTTTCAATGCATGGCAAAAAGATATTTCTAAATATATTTGGCAAGGGAAAAAACCTAGAATAAAATATAAAATACTGATAGATGCAAAAGAGAGCAGAGGTTTCTCCCTGCCTGATATGAGATTATACTATGAAGCATCTTGTCTTTGTTGGTTGAAGGAATGGATGACATTGGAGAATTCACATATTTTAGACTTAGAATGTCATGATAATATTTTCAGTTGGCACGCTTATTTATGGTATGAAAGGGTGAAAGTACATAAAGGATTTACAAATCCTATAATTGGGGGAAAATTGTATAGAGAATGGAATAAATACAAAATCTATTAGAGGCAAAAACAGCACTTGGGCTGTCATCACAGGAAGCCATAGCAGTAACGAAAAATAATATGATGGAAGGTTGGACAACGTATAGAAATTTATTTTAAAAATAGTAAGGAGAGTATCAATTAGAATAATTTAAGGAATTATCAGGAAAATTAACAACATGGATACAATATCCTCATTTGAATGAAGTACTTAAGAAAGATAGACTACGGGGGACTGGGGAACAAACATCACAACTGGAGAGAGATCTGTTGGAATGTAATGTAAAAGTGCTGTCTAAAATGTGTAATATACTATTGGAATAGAAGACAAAGCTTGCAACAAGTCCATAAGGTAGTGCCATAGAATCATCCCTCTCTTGCAGATGTGGATGTCAAGGCAAAGTGGCGTGTCTAAAGGACCCCCGATTAGTTTTTGGACAGAAAATCCCCAGTGCAAATCTTGTCTCTAATTCATAATGCTGTATCTTAACACCCATACTATACCAGCTCTCATGTGGTACAAGGAGCCAAGTTTACGGGGGACTGCAAGTGGGCAAGCAAGATGCGTCACAAGCCCAGCTCCTACGCAGTGGGGAAACGTTTGGTAAAAACAACAAAAGGCAGTGCCATACACCAGGGGAACGTGTGACCTCCATAATCCCAACCGAGATGAACTGGATGAGAATTATTTTTGCTCTCAACACTAGACAGACGTTAGAGCTTGAGAAATGTGAGGGACCCCTCTTCCTGGTGGTAACATATTAACCCCAGAAATGGAAAGCGTGCTGGGGATTTTTTTTTACCTGCTCTTCATGTAGAACTACTTGACCTTTGAGAGGGTTACCCAGAGGTGCCAATGTCACAAACGGTTGCCATATTCCACCAACGGTCCTTGGGAAGATGTCATACAAGTCTATACTGCATCCATTCTTACTGGCCGGATCCATGACATATAAGGACACAGGATTGCATGTAGCCACATAAAGGGCGCCTTCTGCGTCAGAAAGTGGGAATAAGATACAGATGACTTGAAAGCAAACATATGAACAGATGGCTTATAGGCACAGACATTGTTTGCATAAATATACAGTGGTACCTCGGGTTACATACGCTTCAGGTTAAGAACTCCGCTAACCCAGAAATAATGTTTCAGGTTAAGAACTTTGCTTCAGGATAAGAACAGAAATTGTGCTCTGGTGGCGCAGCAGCAGCAGGAGGCCCCATTAGCTAAAGTGGAGCTTCAGGTTAAGAATAGTTTCAGGTTAAGAACGGACCTCCAGAACGAATTAAGTACTTAACCCGAGGTACCACTGTATTGATATATGGAATGAGTCTATACAGAATATAGCAGGTTATTAATAATCCTATATGTATTCGCATATATATGTATTCACATATTATACAAAGGTAAAGGTAAAGGGACCCCTGACTTTTAGGTCCAGTCGCGGATGACTCTGGGGTTGCGGCGCTCATCTTGCTTTACTGACCAAGGGAGCCGGTGTACAGCTTCTGGGTCATGTGGCCAGCATGACTAAGCCGCTTCTGGCGAACCAGAGCAGCGCACGGAAACGCCGTTTACCTTCCCGCCGGAGCGGTACCTATTTATCTACTTGCACTTTGACGTGCTTTCAAACTGCTAGGTTGGCAGGAGCTGGGACCGAACAACAGGAGCTCACCCCGTCACGGGGATTCGAACCACCGACCTTCCGATCAGCAAGCCCAAGAGGCTCAGTGGTTTAACCCACAGCGCCCCCCGCGTCCCTATATTATACAAAATAAAGTGGAAAAAGAGAGTGCAAAAAATATATTTTGCACTCTCTTTTTCCACTATATTTTGTATAGCTGGGAAAAACTTTGAATAAAATATTAATATTTGTGGGTTTTAAATATCTATCTATCTATCTATCTATCTATCTATCTATCTATCTATCTATCTATTTCAATCAGTCCAATGTCAGTCCAATACACAATCCCTATTATATCCTGTGCGACTGCCTTCCTCGCAGTTCTCCAAGTGTAGCAAATGTAGCTCTCATTTCTCCATGTGTGTTTGGCTACGTAACGGGTTGTTTATAGAGCAGAGGGAATAAAAAAGGTGGCATACAAACCAATTTATATTAATTATGTTCTAGATATCTGCACATTCATACAGTTTCTCATCATCACCAAATAAACAGAAAATAAAAATTATACTCTACCTTGCGCCACAGCAACATCGCACACTAAATTAACTTCATTCAAAGGCAGCGACCAAAAGGCAAGTTCTTCTGTAAAGCTCAGGGATCTGGCTTCGTGTCTTTCTAGAGGAAATGCCTGCACATTTAAGTACATTGGACCCTAAAAGAAATATAATTTATATATTATATTTGAGTGACCTTAGAAGATGTAGAAGTTAGATAAGAGTGGTAAGGGTGCAGGAAGATAAAAGAATGTATTAGAAAAACGGCAAAGAAATGTATAATAATGAAGACATTCATTTGTATTACTTGATTATGCTTTTGGGTTGGACAGGAGGTCTATGTATTTAATTGTATTCCCCCCCCTTTTTTTTAGTTTTATGCACATTTCCGACTACTTTTACGACCAAGTTCTTTTTTCTCTTTTCTTTTCTTTTTCTCTTTTTTCTTCCCTCTTGCTATCTGTTTTCTTTATTGGCATGAGATACTAGATACTTTGTATTAGTGAACAAATGAGATGTATAATAAGAGACATGAAAGTATTATATTATAATGATGTTTATTACTGTAAAATATGAATCGGATCAATAAAGAAAATTTTACTTGCCAAAAAAAGAAAAAAGAAAAAAAAAAGAAATATAATTTATATTTTGAATAAGACATGTATGCGGGCACCAAAATATTTTAAATGCTTAGGGCCTCTAAGGGTCTTAATCCAGCCCTGGAATTGGCAGACTACAAATTGTGAATACTTTAAAAAAAAATCTGTATGATTTTAAAATCCTGGAAAATAGGGTATGCTTACAGTCAACATTAAGATATATTTTTTTTAAATCTCACCTTTATATCTATGTGATGTGTTTCAGTTGGGCACAAAAGTTTCTGCTGTGCATGGCTGGCTTTCCAGTAGCCCATTAATTTTGCACCTGGCAATGGCAACCTGCCCAACAAAGAAACTATAATTAATTTGTTGTTTTTTAGATAGATAGATGGTAGTTTTCAAACATTTCCAGATAACAACAAAGAGAACAGAGGAACCAAACCAAACCAAAATCAATGTAAGAGGGAAAATGCAAGTTATTGGCATCTGAAGTAACCCATAACTTTCTCTTTTTAGATGGCACCTCATCTAAAAATATATTTCAGCATGGCCCCCCTGATACTGAGGGATGACTTCCAATCATCGTGGGGAAAAGAGACTTTAAACAAAGTGCAGACCTGCGGACTGTCACATCTCTTCCTGGAATCTATGACATTCAGTCAAGCTAAATTTGTGATCTCTCAAAGACTGAGGGACATTGCTAGACAAGAGGACATTGCCCGTGTGAAACAGGGGATGTTTTGGGGGATCAGATATTCCAGATTTCACCAGCCCCTTATCTGGCGGAAATCCACTATGTGGAATACCGTAGACTCCTCACAGCCGCTAGGTTAAACGTTCTGGATACGGCGGTTTTGTGGGGAAGATACAGGGGAGTTCCATATGCTCTGAGATTTTGTCCCTGTGCCCTGGGAACGGTTGAGTCAACTGAACATATTCTTTTGACCTGCCCATTTTATGTAGATCTTAGACAAAAACTGATAGCCCCACTCTTATGCCAACTTAACCTAGTAGACAGAGAAAGACAGGTTTTGTTTTTGCTAAGCAATTTTACTGGTACCACAACCCTCTTGGTGGCCAAATTTCTTTCTTTATTTTTTTTGGCCTTTAAACGCCGTAAGGTTAAAATTGACAGTATTGACATCGGTCTAAATGTATAATCTACTTCTCATTGTATGTTTTAGTGTAAAAGCTTCCCGAGATGTTTAGACGTTTTTTAAATTTTGTATGGATAATGATTGTGCCCTGACTGACAGTCGAATAAACTGTATTGTATTGTAAAAATATATTTCTGAGCTGAAAAGTTTCCTTGTTGAAACAATCTTAACCTGCCACAGCGCCAGCAGTCTTAAGATCTCAAGGATACAATACCAGGAGGAATCCCACTGAAAATTATGCTCTGTGAGGGAACGACTTGGAAACCCAAATGGCGTGTGCAGTATAAACTGCGCCCCAACATATCCAGAAACACTTCAGATGCACGGAGGCCACAGGTTTGAATGCAGCAACTGACAAAGGAACAAGGAAATAAATTTCTAGAAAATACGAACAAGTTCTGCCAAATAGTTTAAAGAGGAGGGCAAGTTGGGTTCTTTTTGTGTGGGGTGGGAAAGATAGATAGGGAGCTGACAAGATCAAGGAGAGACTAGATAAAAATAATGGGAATAGTCCTCTATGCCAGGGCTGCCATAAGCTCAGAATTTCCCAGAGATAGCTGGGATCTGTACGTCAAAAGTGGTGTCTGGGCAGAATTTTTGAAAAGCAGCACGAATGTCCAGGAAAACCTGGGTGTATGGTAGCCAATATCGGAAGTGTTGGTTTTTTTGGTATTTTCCTTTAAAAGGGGGGGGGTTTACTCCATTTTGGGGGGAGATTTTACACACACACACACACACACACACACACACACACACACACACACAAATCAGCAACTTTTGTGTCTGGATTTCCACTTTTTGAAATATGGAAACCCTATTGTATACAACTCAGGTCATTTTCATTTACTGGCATGACTGATGAAGTATTCCCATTGAACAGCAGTGTCTCCCTCAGAAGAAGGTCTCCCAGCATTTCCTGCCTGTCACAGAATACAGTCAGGGCATAGAAACGGAGCGGACACATATTATCTTAACACATTAGTTAAGATAATGCTTGTTAAACCTGCCAGACTTCCAACATTATGACTGTTAAAGGTAAAGGGACCCCTGACCATTGGGTCCAGTCGTGACCGACTCTGGGGTTGCGCACTCATCTCGCTTTACTATCCGAGGGAGCTGGCGTGCAGCTTCCGGGTCATGTGGCCAGCATGACTAAGCCGCTTCTGGCGAACCAGAGCAGCGCACGGAAACGCTGTTTACCTTCCCGCTGCAGTGGTTCCTATTTATCTACTTGCACTTTGACGTGCTTTCGAACTAGGTTGGCAGGAGCAGGGACCAAGCAACGGGAGCTCACCCCGTCGCGGGGATTCAAACCGGCGACCTTCTGATCATAGGCTCTGTGGTTTAACCCTAGGCTCTGTGGTAACCCACAGCGCCACCCGCGTCCCTATGACTGTTAGTTCCTACTAAAACATACAACAATACAAACTTTGAGGGGCAAGTGTTTCAAACAAGTTTTCCGAGGAAGGGGAGACAGTGGCCTTGCTTCATAGCCCAAAGATCACCCAAATACCAAGGAGCCACTTAAGGCAGCACAGTGCCAAAGAGCATGCTTGGGAGCGATCATGTCAACCGCCCCTTTCATATTGTCATTTCATAGCGAGGTCAGCACTTTGGCAGAATCGCTCAGGAACACATCAGTTTCTGAGGGGAGGCCCTTCAAACAGGCCTACTCCCCTTACTGAAAGGAATTGCCACTACCAAGCCAAACTTCACCAGACCAGCTAATGGTCCAAAAATAACAAGGGACTGCACTGTATTCCCCCATTTTCAAACCATCCCTCACATCACTCAAGGGTGTGCCCTGCCTAATCTGTTGGTCCAACAGCCACTTGAGACATTCCCATGGTTGTCATGGAGGGCATGAAATTTCAAGCCAGCCCAATGGCAGCCTCCACAGGGACAATGGAGTCATGCAGGACAACTGTCCCGGGGTCCTCTAACACCATGCCAGGGGCCACCTTGTCCAGCTCAATTTCATTACAAATTCATTATTCTCAGACTTCTGGGGAGGCATCATGGCTGGTTAGTCGTCTCTGTTGAGGCTCTATCCTCAAAGATAATTAAGTGGTGATTAACGATAGCTACTGTCTATTGTATTATCTCTGAGGAACAGAGATAACAGGGATTATCTTCCAAATGTTCTGGAAGGATTGCTCCCGTCATGGGATCAAGAAATCTTCAAGGAACCCAAACTGGTGAATTTTGCCCAAACACCACTTAATAGCCCTAGAGGTCAGCCCCTAGGGCAAAGATAATCAAAAGCTCCTTTCTTCAATTATTTCTGAAATTCCTATAAATTACTACCATGACTATCTCTCTGCTGGTTAAAATGTTCATTTGAAATACAACCCAATAGCTGGCTTAAGAGGAATTGCCATTAAGGGGCTGGAAACAAATAAATCAAAAAGCGTGCTCTTATTATACATACCAAAGAAAGTTTTTCAAACAGCTAAGAGATTCTCCAACTTTGAGAAATTTTCATCTTATTTTGTTCTAGTCTTAATCCTGTTTTACTGGTGAATGTGCTGCTTTGTACTGTGAAACTACATGGCTGCTCCCTGTGAGAATGCAATGTTAGAAATGCAACTTCCTGCAATTTCCAGATAAGCAAGGACTGTGTGAATTTCTGAGAAAGCACTCAGGATGGTGAAAATGCTGAAAAATACTGCATTGACTATTGTAGTCGTGCAACAATTATTAAATAAGCAATTAAAGGAATTAAGAGCGGGGCTGCATAAAATGTTAAATGTTAATTGGACAAAGCTGAGGCTGGATAATATACACATCCCTTGGGGGAAAATACTGCTGGAGATTTGCCAGACCAAGAGAATGGAATGATACAGTTGAAGGTAAGGGATGATGAAACTGAAAGGACCTCCACGCAGGTGCCTGGAGGAATGAAACAGCCAAGTGTTGGAGCTATGATGTTAGAGGAGGGGAAGGGATCCATGGATGGAGAGACTAAGAAATATCCTGAGCTGGCAGAGACGAGTTGAGAACGAAAGGATTCTATGTACAATTTGGATTACATCTAGAGGGGAAAGCTACTAAGCCTCTTGTAACACTTTTTGGAAAAGAATTGAAAAGGAGGAAATGGAAACCATATTTAAAAGGGGGGGCTGAAAACAGTGGCCATCAGGAAATGGGACTGGAAGATATGGATTCGGATGTGAATTAATGATTATACAATAAGTAAATAGCTATCTATTATTGTCTTAAATAACCACAGTGAAGAAACCCTTGGGGAATAAAAAACAAGGACTGAATGTTTCTTAATATCGGAGGTCCAGCTGTGATGTTGGACTGGAGGAAGACTACTGTTGACTTTTATATATAATAACAATCAGGGAACCTCTTTTGGACTTCTTATCTGGAAGGAAAAATGAATGAACTTGAGATGCCCAGACTGAAGACTGGAAAAAGTCACTTAGCAGAGGAAGGAACAGCTGGATAGTACCCTGGAGTAAATATTTGACTATTTTGAAGAACTCTTGTATATATAACTGGCAAATGGGTAGTTGGAAGTCCCTTTTCCTTTTCTTCAGGAAGAAGTGCCGCCACTGGAATTCAGTTGCTCCTGTAGCGGCATTGCTCCAAACCATGCTGAGCTGGGCTCAGGACAGCTTAACATACCCCATCTTCGACCCTAACCATATTCTGTGCCGGAACTGTACATACGAAGCTAACAATGGAAAGAGAGGTAGTTCCCAAATGCTTTAACAAGATTTTTGCAACCATATAGTCTCTCCGAGATCCAGATAACGGTCTCAACCGTAAGCCAACATTCACTTTTGCTTCTAATATTTCCTTGCCCTCAGTAATCCTTGCCCCAACATGCCTTCCGCCTTGCAGCTATGAATAAAATACAAAGATAACTGCCCGGCAAATGCTGACTGTTATGTTATGTGCACTGAGCACAAACAGTCCTCATCGTCCGTGGCCAGGAAGGAGAGCAAATCCGAAGTTTTGTTTTGGATTACATTAACAACTGTAATTGATAAAAAAATATGTAACTCCTAAATTATTGACTGGAATGAGGCAACATGAACCTATTTCAAACAACTTCACTTGACTACCTGTTTATTTCTATGCCCAATTCAAGGTGCCCCTTTTAATCTTTAGAATCCTAATTTTAATTTAGCCATGCATTTCAGATGGTATTTACTAACTGACTAACTAACTACCTGGTCCGTCACCTAGGCAGTTTCCATAAAAACCAATTTGCCTAACACCAGTGGTTTGTAGTATAAAGGGGAATATTTGTTTTTCTATAAAAGGTTTTGGAAATTAGTTTGCAGCGCAATCTTATCCATATCTACTAAGAAGTAAGTACTACTGAAATCAATAGGGCTTACTCCCAGGTAAGTCGGGATAGGATCACAGCCTTAGTAGTTATGCCACATAAATTATGTGCATTTATTATACTCATAAAAAAACCTGTCTGAAACCAGAGGAAGGCCACCAATATCATGAAGCAAACTGGATGGCCTATAAACGGTTTGTGGAGTTGTGATTTTGCAAAGTACATGCCAAACGTCTGGTGATGGGAATAAGTATTGAGATGCTAACTTCACTCAAGAATAATTTACTCTTTGGACATGTTCCACAAAGTATTTTGAAAGATTTGTGCAAGAACAGGGGCTAACGTATTTCCCCACTATTGATAAAAGAATTTGGATTTGCTACTAATTATGGAAATAAATTGCAAAATGATCATTCAATGAAGAGAAACTGAGAAGAACGAATTTCCCCCTTTATTGGATTCATTTAATCATACAAATCATCACTATTCATAATATAATACATTCACAATTTATACAAAATGCTGTAAATGTGCATAGTTAAAATAGTATAAATTAATAATAGTTCAATAATATATCAATCTGTTTTCAGGTATTAGCAATATTTGCTTCAAGCATTCAAGGCAGACAGGTTGATCTTAACTAGCAGCAAATATACAATGTATGTTAATCTTACTCCTTAGCCAGATGTACATTGGTGGGTTTTGCTCCAATTGGGATTCCATGTTTATGCAGAGTCCGAATTAAAATCTCACGCATTTCGTTATTGTAGGAGTCAAAATCAAATACATTTCTGACAACGTTTGCAAGCCCTTCTGTTGGAAATTTCTACAGAAAGGGAGAAAGAGGGAGAAGAGCACAAGATTAATGAGCTCCCCACAAGACCAAGATGCAAGCTTTCACAGGTTCTCTGATGCACAAATGGAGTTCTAGGTAAGCATGAGCATCTCCACTCACTGAGATTCTTTGATAGGGGTGCACATTGCAAGGCTGTTTCATACACTGAAGTGAAGGCCCATTGCTGGCATGTGTCCGTCTCGAGAGACAATGGGAATGACCCTCTGGGGGTGAAGTCAAACTTTGCGGCCTAGGACCCTCGTACCTACGGGACCGCCTCTTCTGGTATGCCCCGCGGAGGACCTTGAGGTCCATAAATAGCAACACTCTAGAGGTCCCGGGCCTTAAGGAAGTCAGATTAGCCTCAACCAGAGCCAGGGCCTTCTCAACACTGGTCTACGACCTCATGAGACCAGGGCCCTGCAGGATCTGATTTCTTTCCGCAGGGCCTGTAAGACAGAGCTGTTCCGCCTGGCCTTTGGCTTGGAATCAACTTGATCCCCTCCCCCTCTTTCCTTTTTCCTTCTGTGATGGAACTCCTATTTGGGGACTTCCCTGGCTTTTTTCTGGCCCACGTAGGACCAGTCCGGATAGTTGGCCTTGGTGTTTCAACTCAACTCAACTCAACTCATTTTATTTCATCTTTAAGCCCATAGACATAACAACCAAAAACAGAAACAGCACAGTCTGGTTTACAATTGCTAACAGTAAAATAGATTAAAAGGGATACTCAATTGAATAAAATATGATAAAAATTAAATTAAAATTTCAAGCTGTATATAACGTTGCATTTCTTAAGTGTCAGAACTGATGTCAGAAATTTTGCCATATGTAGGGTTATATTCGAGTCTGAATCTTGCAACAGAAGAGCAAGGTAACACTCTTCCAAATACCCCGGTAATTTTTGAGTTAATGGAAGTAATAGTCTTTCGGGCGGTAGAATACAAGGGGCAGACCTAGTTGGCCTTGGTGAAGATTTGACGCTTTCTTCCCCAAACAGTTTTTGTATTTGAGTTTCTACTGAAATGAGGCTGCACTTTAATGTTGTATATTAATCTTGTTTTTAAGATGTATTTTAATCAATTGTTTTTATACCTTGTGTTAGCCGCTCTGAGCCCGGTCTTGGCTGGGGAGGGCGGGGTATAAATTAAAAAATCTTTTTATTATTATTAACAGCACTGAAGGGACATCTCTGGGCATAAGCCTGGGTGGTGTGTATGGAGGTTCTGGGCTGCCCAGACAACAAGGCCCCCCTCTCGGCCTCACTGATGTGGTCCAAAAGAAAGCAGAGCAGTGTGTTTGGCACTGGTGGCCACCGGAGAAAGCAGCCGGCAAGCACCTTCCCATTACCGATACAGCTCTGTTGAAAGTTGCCCTTCCTCCAGCTACCGACTATCACATCCCCACGGCCAGTGAGAGAAAGCGGCCCACCTTCCACCGTGGAAGCTCCAATCCCTATTCCTCTGGGGTTAAGCCTAAGAACATGGGATTATATCATTTCTAATATTCATAAACTGCTCTGGAAGCCTTTGGCTGGAAAATGGGTAAACAGGTTTTATTATTTCATTCTGTATAAGCTACAAAGAACACAGGATAATTTTTCTGAACCTTCTGAGCAGAGCATTTTAGGTTGCAACCCTAACATACTTCATAGGAAATAAGCCCCATTGATCATAGCTGGCCCGACTTCTGAGTAAATATGTAGAGCACTGGTTTTCAACCAGTGTCCTGTGGCACCCTGGGGTGATTTAAGGAACGTTCGGGGTGCCCCGGGGGCATCCTTTCATTAACTTGCAGCCCATATCTTCCTGCATTATCTCTCTTTCTTTCAGGGGAGCCGGCAGCTTTATCTTGCAGCCCATTATCTTCCTGAAATAAAACAGCGGCAAAAAAAGTGGAGAAACGCTTTTGCGTGACTGTTTTATCTTCTTAAAATCTTTCCCCCGCCCACAAAAATCCTACCCAACTTCAGTAACTAACAGTTCCTTAGTTTTACACAGAGGGCTTGAGAAATGCAAGAAAATAGCAGGGTAGCTTTGCTGGCATGTGGCATCTGGAGGGATTAGAAGTTGCTTGGGGCTGATGAGCTTAGCAACCACTATCTTATGGGCTTGCTTCCACACAGAAGTGGCATGTCTACAAAGCGAATAATAATAATAATATTTTTTTATTTGTATCCAGCCCTCCCCAGTCGAGGCCGGGCTCAGAGCGGCTAATATCATAAAAACAACACAATATGCATAAAAACAGACATCAATTAATTAAAATACATCTTAAAATTAATTCAGACAAGTTAAAATCTGGGCAGGTGACAATTATCAGGTTGGAATTGAGAGTGGGTAATACTTGCCCTGCGATGGGGTGAGCTCCCGTTGCTTGGTCCCTGCTCCTGCCAACCTAGCAGTTCGAAAGCACGTCAAAGTGCAAGTAGATAAATAGGTACCGCTGCAGCGGGAAGGTAAACGGTGTTTCCGTGTGCTGCTCTGGTTCGCCAGAAGCGGCTTTGTCATGCTGGCCACATGACCCGGAAGCTGTAAACCGGCTCCCTCGGCCAATAATGCGACATGAGTGCTGCAACCCCAGAGTTGTCAGCGACTGGACCTAATGATCAGGGATCCTTTACCTTTAAGACTTGCCAGGACCAACTATTTCCACTGATCATACAAGGACCTCTGAGCGGGTTAGGGGCCTCCTTTGGGGCCATAGCTGTCAACGTTTCCCTTTTTTTGCGGGAAATTCCCTTATTCCAAATAGGATTCCTCGCAAGAAAAGGGAAAGGTTGACAGTTATGCTTCGGGCTTGTTTTATACAAAAGAAAGAAAGTCAAACTGCATCCTGCCCAAAGGCCTGGAGGAACAGTTTTGTCTTGCAGGCCCTGCGGAAAGATGTCATATCCCACAGGGCCCTGGTCCTTTATATGCATAGGAAAGAAGGAGGAATCATCTGGGCATGTTTTGTCTTGATCAAGAGGAAGTTAATCAGATTCAGGCCCCTGCTGGACGTGCATTATCCACGACTAACCTAATCTCACTGCTTTCACGACTAGCATCCTCTGGAACCAGCCACAGCCATTAAAACCACTTAGATGGGTCCTACAAACATTTTAGGCTTTACAAATTTCAATCCACTCTTCCGAACAGTTTTTTGCAAGTTAAATGTCAATATTTATCAGTGGGTCTTTTTCCAAATCGTCCCAAGTAGCAGGAATGTATATACTGTACCTGTAAATGCTTTACTATATTCACTACTTCTCTCGTTGAATAAGGGTAATTGATAATTCCTTGGTCGGCCAAGCTTCTGAGCTCTCCAAAAGCAGCCACCAGTTTCTGCAGGACTGGCTCAGGAACCGCAGGGCCGTACTGCCGAAGCATTGCAAGCTCAGAGCTTGGTTTGGGATTATCAATTGCATGACAGCTAAAAATATCTCCTGGAATAAAAACAAGCAAGGAATGGAGAGAGTTGTGGAAAGGTTGTAGTATATAGTAATGGAAACCCTGAAACTATGCAAACTCCACAAAGCCAGGTGTTGTTGACTCAGTTGCATTCCTGCACTGGAGGCAGAAGTCTCCACTGAACCTTCAACCATGTTGCCCCTTGTGCTATTCAAAGGGCTCTTTACGGCAAACGGTCCCTCTAGATACCGGTTGCTCCAAAACATCTTTGCGTATGGGAGTTTGCCAGCTGTCGAGTGCTCTCCTTAGACATGTTGCCAGGTCCCTGGATGCACCCATCAGTGGAGACCATAGTCATCCGGTCCTCCACTTGAAAGTAGCTCAGGGAGAAAGGCTGGGAACAGATCCTTTGCATGAGATTTCCAAGAGCGCCCTGGTAGACAGGGCGGCTGTCTACCAGCTCCATCTGGTACGCAGGCTGAGACCCTACCTGCCTGCGGACTGTCTCGTCAGAGTGCTGCATGCTCTAGTTATCTCCTGCTTGGACTACTGCAATGCGCTCTACGTGGGGTTACCTTTGAAGGTGACCCGGAAACTGCAATTAATCCAGAATGCGGCAGCTAGACTGGTGACTGGGAGTGGCCACCGGGACCACATAACACCGGTCCTGAGAGAGCTACATTGGCTCCCAGTACGTTTCCGAGCACAATTCAAAGTGTTGGTGCTGACCTTTAAAGCCCTAAACGGCCTCAGTCCAGTATACCTGAAGGATCGTCTCCATCCCCACCGTTCAGCCCGGACACTCAGGTCCAGCACTGAGGGCCTTCTGGCGGTTCCCTCACTGGGAGAAGCAAAGCTACAGGGAACCAGGCAGAGGGTCTTCTCGGTAGTGGCGCCCGCCCTGTGGAACGCCCTCCCAGCAGAGGTCAAAGAGATAAACAACTATCTGACATTCAGAAAATACCTGAAGGCAGCCCTGTTTAGGGAGGTTTTTAACCTGTGATATTTTAATGTATTTTAATATCTGTTAGAAGCCGCCCAGAGTGGCTGGGGGGACCCAGCCAGATGGGCGGGGTACAAATAATAAATTATTATTATTATTATTATTATAAGAGCTAGCACCAGAGTAGATACTATGAGCTTTCAGCAACCTGCTGCCCTCCCAATGGGGTGCCAACTTCCTTCAAGCCCACCCAACACCAACGAAGGTTGGGGTACATGGACCCACAACAGTCACAGAATGCCAGTGAGGGAGTTTCATAGAAGTATTTGGACCCCTTCCTCTCATCCCAAATTACCTTATAACAATCCCAGAAACATAGTTCTTCTTGCTAACATTCTGAAAAAATAAGTTCTGCTATGTGCTTAACCAAATACTTCTAAATCCAAAATCCCTTAATTTATGCAGCCACTTTCCTGAAAGAGTCCATGTGTAATTCTCTTCCAAGTGGCAGATGAGAAAACGACTGACACAGCCTCCTATCTGAAAAGCTGAACAGATTTATTTAAAAACAGCCTGTTTCCTGTATATCTTTTCTATCAGGAGGACAAGTAAAGCAAAGCTTATATTTTCATTACTGAAGTCTGTGGAAAACACAGTTGTTGTTTAATTAAGCAATGCGCTTACCTAGTGTTCCAAAAAAGTCATTGCCCAAAAACGGAAATCCAGGTCTGTTTGCTAGAACGATCATTCTAAAATCTGGATGAATTACCACCACATTTTCTCTTCCACTCACACTAGCAGAGTCTAGAAAATACATATAATTGAATTAATATTTTCAACTTTACAAGACATTGTTCAAGTAACAAAATTCATGCCCACTGAAAGGTTTTAAATAATCAATACATATGGAATGATCTGCTTAACTCTACAGTGAATATAACCCATTATCATTAAAATTTTGCAATAGAATACCCCAAAAGTACAAAAATATATAAAACTAGTAGATATGATGCCCATTAAAATAACGGGCGCTAGAAGGTTAGTCTGCCCTGCGCCGCCATAGCCTCGGCCCCGTCCGCCTTTGCCCTCGGAGCGTCTCGGAGCAGCCGCCGCCACCGCAGCAGCCGCGCCGGCCACCCCCGCCCGTCCGCCCGCTCCTTCCTGCGCGTCACCTCACGGCCGCCGCTCCTCTGTCCCCTCAGCCATGTTCGCAGCCGCTCAGCTCATCCTCCCCAGCTCCGTGCAAGGCAGCGGCGCTGCCCCAACTGACGATGCGCATGCGCCGCCGCTGCCTCTTGGACACGCCCCCCTCTCCGCCCGCTCCAATCCCTGTGTCCGTGAGGCTCATGCGCAGTAGCGCAATTCCACTGACACACGGACTGGACGCAGAGACACAGGGACTTTATTATATAGGATTATGCATTTTGTTATAAATACATTTAAATACATATTTAAATATGAATTTTCATACATATTTTTAAAAAATACTTGATTAGTGAATGTAGTTATGAATGACCACATGAAAAATTCATATGAACTATAAGCATTTTGATTCATCTATCCCTACATTTCCCTTGAACAATGTGTTACATTTTCACAATTATTTAAATTTTACTGATTCTACAGCATTCTCTCCTGCTGCCAAACTATTCCATTCAATTCCGGTCTAGAGAAACTCAACAGTTCAACTTGTTCACTTCATTAAAAAGTAGAGGATTTCACCTTTTCCAATCCTGCAGGCCCACACCAAGCAAACTTACGACAAGCTAACTCTCTCTATTAGCACTCTGATCTGAAACATTTATTATATCTGACTATATAATAAAACTAATATCCATGTGGCTGCAGCACAGTGATCACCACAGTCCAATATAAGCACTTCTTTGTTAGACAGGCACACCTGGTTATAATTTTTTAGCTAACCAATATGCCAGTGCTCTGAATATAGCAGAGGTTTTCAACCTTTTTGAGTCCACGGCTCCCTTGACCAACTATCCTAAGGCATGAGGGCATAGCTGTCAACCCTCCCTTTTTTTGAGGGAAACTCCCTTATTCCAATGCCGTTTCCCGCTGCTATCCTGGATTGTTGATATCCCTTAAATTTCCCGGATTTCAAAGGAAGTAGCTCCTCTCCCTCCCTGCTGGCCAGGGAGGCTCCTCAGCTGCGTTGCTCGGCTGCCAATAAGGAGTCTGAGACCGACTGGGGGCAGAGCTTGCATGCCTTGTGCAGCCAGACCCTCACGCCCAACCAGACAGACAGCCTGCCTGCCATCTACGCGCTCGCTCTTTCGCTCTCCCGTTTGCACGCAGCCTCTGGAGCGCAGGGTGGCGAGGCTACTTGGTGCCATTGCACTGCCCTTGCGGCATCCCTTATTTTCAAATCCAAAAGTTTGGGAAAAATCCCTTATTTTCAAATCCGAAAGTTGACAGCTATGCATGAGGGGCTGAAAATTAAGAAGGCATGTCTGCTGGGTTCTTGCTGGCAGAGTGGAAGTGAGGGGCAAGGGAACACAATCTGTGCTCCTCTGTTCTTTTTATTTATGTATTTATTTTTTAAAGAAAACTGGAATGAACTCCATTTGGGCTGCATTAATTTATTCATTGAATAGAGGCATGTTGTGGGACTGGATCCATGCATTCCCCAGAATCCCTCCAAATCACTCTGGAAAATCCCCTCGTGAGTTTACCGACTTCAGAGCTCTGACCTCAATAGGGCAAATGCCATGGAAGTTGCTGTGGTGGCAAAGACGGTAGCCGGGTCTCCCTTTCTGAAGGTGGAGCTGTCTTTCTGCCCCTGATGTGGCACATTCAATGCCTCCTATGGCCCCTGGGACCAGAGATTTGCAGAGCCAAGGTATTTTTTCCAGAACTATTTAAAATGGGCCAGCCCAAGACCGCAGCACTGGCTGGTAGTATTAGAAATATTTGTTTCCTAGGGCAATGTATTCTTATTATATAATTATTCTGATATTCTCAAATATAAGAGACAGACAACAAGAATCTAATGTACCGTTTGAGTGTTTGCAACTGAAAAGCTTTGTTTTCTTTGGTAAACTATATTTAGATAGTAATTCTTCTAAACTTAGGCAAATAGGCCTCACGGTGGATTCCCTCTTGTTATTTGAGGAATCACACATCTTTATGCTAATCAAGCAGAGGCTGCTAGACAATGAATTCCAAAAATTATATCCTTCGCAGCCTTCTGTGTGCTCCCCTGCCTATCTGGGGCTGCAACCCCACCATGGAACGATGCCTAACTACTTTTATGATGTGGTCACCCCAATACACCGTAGAGTATTTACGTTGGCGCGCTTGAATGCCTTTCCGTCCGCTGTGCTATCTGGAAGGCTTAGAGGTATCCCTTTCCAGAACAGACTTTGCACTTGTGGTCAGAATGTACCTGACTCTGTAGACCATATGGTTTTGGACTGCCCTCTTTTCAACACCTTTCGTGAAGATCTTTTGATGTCCTCTATATGGCTCAGGGTCCCCTCTAATAAACAACTCGTAGCCCAGTACTTGCTGAGGGATGATTCTCCGGAAGTGACTAGAGTTATGACACAATTTCTGACCAGGATTTTTGAAGTCAAATCTGGGGAGCTCTGGCCTGTATAATAGCGGGTGCCGAGGATTCCCTTTTCCTTCTTTATATTGTATGTTCTAGAATTTTAATATATGCAGACGGTTTTTATGTTTATTGTTTTATCTAGGCCAATAAAGGTATTGTATTGTATTGTAGATAGTAATTAATGACCAAAAGAAGGCTCAAACGTTGGAGAAATGTGCTGTTCATTAATCTGCAACAAATGCAACTGCCGGAATCCTGTGTTCAGGGGTTTACTTACTGGCAACAAGGCGCCTTCCATCGGATAGAATCATTTCTCCACTTTCCACCAAGGTTTTCAAAATGCAGGTGACATTCGTTGGGGCCTTGTCTGCCTCGTCAATAACCAGAATGTGCCCCTTTTTGACAGCTTTCACCTGGAAAACGTTAAACAGCACGCACATCTGAAAAGAAACTGCACAACTCTGGATGCACTTTGATAAAGATATAAATTTACTGCCTGTGCATTTGTCACAGAGTTCACATTTTGGGTATTTAAGAGAAGACATTCAATGGATTGTTTCTCTGGATGCTTATTATCGGTGCAGTTGCAGGGAGGTAAACACAAGCTAAGCTCCACACACAAGCAAAGTAGATCTATTGCTTAATGTAAGAGGGGAAAGGGTTTTCTCCACTTCTCCGTGTTGCCTTGAAAATTTGTTCCAAAGGATTGGGGCATCTTCTAGAACAGCATGGAAGGTGATGTGGGAACTGAAGGGGGAAATGGGGAAAAAATGCCTCCCCTTCTCTTCTATTAGCAGAAACTTCTGTCAGATCAAAGGCCATTTACATGAGAGGGAGAGCAGTGCAGGATTTCACCCATCTTTTTCATTTGCATACTTTTCAACTTACAGTGGACCCTCTGGATATGAACTTAATTCGTCCCGGGGGTCCGTACTTACCCCAAAAAGTCTGTATCCAGAGGTGCCGCTTCTGCGTATGTGCGCGGCGCGATAGAGCGCTTCTGCGCATGCGCTGAAACACGGAAGTATACACTTGCGGGGTTGCAGCGTTCGCAACCCGAAATTACGTTACCCGAAGGTAACGTAACGTGAAGTACTTGTTTTGAGGGCTAGAAAACTTACTTTGAAAAGAAACAGGGCATTCTTAGATTTGTAACAACGTATTTCACCTCAAGGTAAAGACTTGAACCCATCAATGAATTTTAGTGAAGAACTCATATATTCAAATGCACAAATGTGGACTTACTAGTGGAGAATCCTCATAGACAATATGACCATCTTTAACAGAAGGCTGAAGCGTAAGACTCTGCACAGTCGTGTCTCTAAGATAGCAAAACATGCACAAGTCAAAAAGGGAATAATTTATTCTTATTTCAAAATATCAGGCTCCATTTTACACTTAGAAACCACCCTAGAATGAAAATATGAAATTTACGGCATGTGTCACCTTGAAAGAGAATGTACAAAAAATGATGTATAGATGGTATTTAACTCCTGTTAAATTGGCAAAAATGTACAGGATGAGTGATAATCTATGTTGGAAATATAGGAAGAAGGAGGGTGGATTTTATCATATGTGGTGGACATGTGAGAAAATGAAAACATTTTGGGAATCGATTTATAATGAGGCTAGAATATTGGTAGCCCAAATATGGAAGATACAGGAAGTACCAACGATAGAGGAGTGGCAGACGATGATGATGGAGCATGCTGAACTTGCCAAACTGACCGGCAAGGTACGAAACCAGGACGAATCAAAATTCCAAAGAGAGTGGAGTAAATTTGTTGACTATCTAAGATTAAACCGTGGAAGTTTGAAGACACTAGCGGGATTGGAATGACCCTATGGCATTGTGGAAAAATTGAAGTAAGAAACTGCATGAATAGAATGGACTAGAAAACCTGCTGACGTGAGGGAGGGAAGTCGTAGCTCAGCAGAGCAAGGATGTGTGAGAAATTGTATGTTTATGAATTGTTAAATTTGTTTAATTGGAAAAATAAATATATATATATATATAAAATAGAAACCACCCTAGAAACGGCACTGAGCTTTAAGGAAAAATGCTTTCATAAAAAAATTGGTGTGGAAAAGGAACCGAAGTTAGTGTTATCAGGGAAGTTATACTCTGTTTCACCACCTCGAGATGATTTTTCAGTTAGCAGTCCCTTGTTTTAATGGGTAGAAGAGATCATGCCATTCAGCATTATTTAACAACCTTTGAAAGCTTTAATCCCTTTCCAGTCAGAATCGTTCCACTCCGATGCATTGTTTAGAACACGCAAGTTTCAATTTTGCAAAGTTGCCCCCCCTCTCCCCTGGTGTTCTCCGTACACCATAAAGCTAAAGAAACAGTTTTGCTTGTCCATGCATGTTTTTTATGTCTGGATTGCCAAGATGCCACAAAGGGCTTCAGGGACGCCTGGTTTAACTTTGGACAAACCCCAAATCCCTCCAAGGCAACCTGTCTCAGCTTGGAATTCATCTGATGCACCCTCCTGTTCATTGTAGAGTTGGAAGGGACCACAAGGATCATCTAGTCCAACCCCCTGGAAGGCAGGAATCTTTCATGGGAGAACGCGACTCCTCCTCTTCCCACCCACTGGACTAAAGAGAGCAAAAGAGCAGGCCTTTCAGCCATTTTGCATTTGGTTTCTGGTTTTACAACGTGGGCTGCAAAATGGCTGCTTTTGCAGCTTTCCTGAACGGAAGGGTCAAAAGTTCAAAATAATGTTCAAGGGGATGTTTTGCTCAGGAAATTCTGCACAGGATGTTAAAAGGTTCAGACTAGGAACGTGGCAATTAGGGGAAATAAAAACTTAACTAACAGAAACTTATTCTCCTTTGGTGATTGGCTAAAAAGGTTGAGAAGGGGAGTGAAAATATTGTTTAGGAGTTGAGTTGGAAAACAGAGGAGGTAATTGATGGACCTGATCAGCTGAAATGGCTGAATTGAAGAGGACTATTCAACTCACTTTTCCCTAAAATTATGTTCTCAAAAATTGTTTAATTTGTTGTCTTGTTAGAACTTTAAATGCAGCACATTTCCTGTGACCTTGTTATTCACTCCACCTCTAAATTGCTATATCATTCTATCCAGTATTGGAAGTAGGTTGGGCCAGCTAAAGGGATATTTACTGGAAGCATCTGTAACGTTTCACCAGCCATGTATCTGAAAAATCCAGTATAATTTATAGCAAAGCCCAATTAATTGATATATTTAATAAAATTCATATACTGATTGAGTGTACAAAAAAGCAACAAAGCTATTTACAAGAACAAAACAATAAAATTGTTTCCGAGCACAATTCAGTGTTGGTGCTGACCTTTAAAGCCCTAAACGGCCTCGGTCCTGTATACCTGAAGGAGCGTCTCCACCCCCACTGTTCAGCCCGGACACTGAGGTCCAGCGCCGAGGGCCTTCTGGCGGTTCCCTCACTGCGAGAAGCAAAGCTACAGGGAACCAGGCAGAGGGCCTTCTCAGTAGTGGCGCCCACCCTGTGGAACGCCCTCCCATTAGAGGTCAAAATGATTAACAACTATCTAACATTTAGGAAATACCTGAAGGCAGCCCTGTTTAGGGAAGTTTTTAATCTGTAATATGTTAATGTATTGTTTTTTTAATATTGCTGGAAGCCACCCAGAGTGGCTGGGGGGACCCGGCCAGATGGGCGGGGTACAAATAATAAATTATTATTATTATTATTATTATTAAAATGATCAGTAAAAACAGTTAACATTTAAAACAGTAAAAACAGTTAACAGCTATTTAAAACATTTAAAAAATGATTAAAATCAACGATAAGCTAAAAAACAGGTTAAACAGGTGCCTACCTGATTGTGAAGTCATGTAAAATGATTACACAGCCCCTCTTACCTGTGCAGTTGCAAATACTCTCTTGGTCGATTGAGCAGGTGAAGGAATCTGTCAACCACCTTATTTTTCCCCACACCCTGCAGAAAGGAAAAGCATTCCTTAACGGCAAAATAATACAACGGGATTAAATATTCTTTACAACCAAGGAAAACCAAACCCCGACCATGGAAAAATGATTAACAAAAAGCAATGCTCGTACTGTATGTAGAAACAACCAGGCATTTGTTTTAGGCCTAGTTCGCACAACACAGTCAACAATGGCTTCCTGGGACTGTGGGAACATGCCGACTTCCGGAGAGATCCTTCCCAGTACCTGCGGTAGCTAACTCAAGGTTTCGCTTTGCATGTCAGCTGAAGCTGGGCTCATAGTAGTTAAGGACTCCCCTTGCAAACAACGAGCAGTAGGTTTGTACTTGGCTACCATTCATGATGAAGGAGGAGAGCCCAGCCGTGAGCCTGGGTTCAGATAAGCTGACTAAAGGTAAAGGTAAAGAGACCCCTGACCATTAGGTCCAGTCGTGTCTGACTCTGGGGTTGCGGCGCTCATCTCACGTTACTGGCCGAGGGAGCCGGCGTACAGCTTCCGGGTCATGTGGCCGGCATGACTAAGCCGCTTCTGGCGAACCAGAGCAGCGCACGGAAACGCCGTTTACCTTCCCGCCGGAGCGGCACCTATTTATCTACTTGCACTTTGACGTGCTTTTGAACTGCTAGGTTGGCAGGAGCTGGGACTGAGCAACGGGAGCGTACCCCGTCGCAGGGATTCGAACCGCCGACCTTCTGATCAGCAAGCCCTTGGCTCTGTGGTTTAACCCACAGTGCCACTTGGGTCCCTAAGCTGGGTCCACAGCTGCCACACTGCAAAGTAGTGGCAATCTCTTCCCTGGAGCCACACACTTTTAAACACTGCCTTAGTCTGCTTATTTTTCTGAGACTGAGAGTAATATTCAAAATAATTTTACATCCTTGGATGCAAGTTTTCCCCCCATGTACCATAACAGTGGACTTTTCAGTGTCAGTCCTCTGTCAAATTATCCAGGTCAGAGCTTTCAATAAATACTAATTACAGTAAAACAAAAGCATACTCTAGCAAGAAATATTGGGTTACGCTCACCTGGTTGCCAACCAAGAGAAGGTGTTCGCCAAGCAAAAAGTCTTTTAGCATATCTTCCATCACCATCATATGCTAGAGAGAAATTAAAACTGCTTTGTAAAACTTAAAACAACTTACCGGTAGTAATGGCAAGGCAGCAGGAAAAAAAATATTCTACAGCTCATGAATGTACATGTGTAATTTTTTCTGGTGTTGGTGATGCATAGTTGCCACACCCATTTAGAGAGGCAAAAATATATGTTTCCTTTAGTTACACATTAATCTATATCAGTAAGAATTAAAGAACTGACGTTGATTGGTTCAGCTGCAGCTACATCTAGCTCAGTAATGAATCTATTGAATACTAAAACTGATACTGATAATAATAGAGGCATAATAACAGAGGCTGTCCTTAATGCACAGCAGAAAAATGTAAAATCCTACTGCTAGGAAGGTGAGCTAACACAGCAATGAATGGAAGAATGAACCTCCCAAGAAACTCCCTACGTGGCAAATGGGACTTGAAGAAAGTGAAGAAATTAGGAGTGCCACTTCTTGCTGGAAACAGCCACAGCAACCCTGTTAACAAAATTCTTCGGTGGCGATGTAGTTAGCCAGAACATTAGAGTAACGTTTGCAGTGTTTTAATCACATTAGAAAAGGATGGCGGAGAAATTTGGTCGTAAGTATTTGTTATTAAAATCTTGGCCGAAATTGGTCAGTGAGAGATCAGCACTTACTTGGGTATTTTCATAGAAGAGAACATCGGGCACTTTCATCTTCTCCAAGGGGTTATAAATCGGGATTGTGACTGCCCCGATCTTCAGGGTTCCCGAGTCCACTTCACCTGGAGGTTTCATACAAACCACATATATGCACAACTATATCCATTCAAAGTGCAATGGAAATATTTGATTTTAGCAAAGTCATGGAGGTGGGGAACATAAGATACATTGAGACTTATCGTTATGAAAGCTTGAGGTATTTTGAGAATGAGCATCTAGCTAGAGAACATGCTTATCAGTAGAGTTGTGCATTCTAAAACCTAGAAACTATTTAGAAACTAAATACTGTATAGACATATGATACCATGACTTGTCTTACATGTGTTTTACTACTTTTAGAGTTACAACAGATCTTTCAGGTAGCAGAAAGGAGAAGAGGCCACGTTTTAGGGAAGTGGGGAAGATGCAGCCCCATGCAATGGCTCATTGGCCAATACGTTTTTTGGGGGGTGGGGGGAGGAAATGTGGTTCTGAGAAGAAAAAAGTGGTTCTGAGGTGTGCATTTGAGGAGTTTAGAGATCCGAATTGGAGGCCTGCTCTCAGCAGTGAGCTGTTCACTGTGCTTTGCCACTATTCTGGTTGGCCTGACTGCACTTCAATACTTTCTATTTAGCTTTTGCGTTTCCCTTTGCTTAGAGAAATGGCTGCCATAATAAATAATAATAATAATAATAATAATAATAATAATAATACCGGTATTTTTTATTTGTACCCCGCCCATCTGGCTGGGTCTCCCCAGCCACTCTGGGCAACTTCCAACAAAAATAAAAAATACATTAAAATATCACATATTAAAAGCTTCCTTAAACAGGGCTGCCTTCAGATGTCTTCTGAATGTCAGGTGGTTGTTTATCTCTTTGACATTTGAAGGGAGGGCGTTCCACAGGGCGGGCGCCACTACCGAGAACACCCTCTGCCTGTAGCTTTGCTTCTAGCAGTGAGGGAACCGCCATAAGGCCCTTGGCGCTGGACCTCATTGTCCGGGCAGAACGATGGGGGTGGAGACGCTCCTTCAGGTATACTGCGCCAAGGCCATTTAGGGCTTTAAAGGTTAAACCCTCAGAGTACAAGGGTACAAGTACGCAAATGGCATTCTAGGAGGTAATGGGATTGAAACACCAAATCATGACCTGTTTATCCTGAAGTTCACTTTAACAGAAGGGGGGGGGGGGGAGAGAGAGAGAGAGAGAGAGAGAGAGAGAGAGAGAGAGAGAGAGAGATGACCACAGCTTACAGCTATAGCCTTTCCCCTCCATTTCCAGAGTTTCAATGGGGCTTGCTTCAATTCCAGAGTCCAGCAGATTTTTATGTAAAGCAGATTTTGCAAGGTTGGGTAAAAACCTAATGAGACAGAAATGGCAGAAAGTTTATTTTCAGGGGGGGAAATAATCAACGGTATTTGCAATTCTCCAATACGGGAGACAAGACCATAGTGCATTGTGGTCCTAGAATACCATCCACATTTTTGCCTCAACCGCTTCAGACGTGTCCACTGAAATGTGTTTGTGTTTGAGCATGGATCTTAGACACTATGTCATGGGAGAGCAAACTCTCAGATCTCTTTTCATTGCTCTAATCCTTATTGCAGCGAAATGCACCCAGATTATAATGCATATATTAGTTATTTAAAACAACAGTAGCCAAGACAAAGCTTCTCTCTTCATGAGGTCACAAACCTATTTACTCGGGGGCTGTAGAGCACAGGGAGGGAACCTCCTGTGTACGGACTGATCTTGGCCTGTGAGGCAATTTCCCCCCAAGCCCCACCCTCCTGCCCATCAGGTGACATCACTGGGTGGCATCAGCTGATGGGCAGGAGGGCGGGGTGTGCCCAGCCCAAGTGAGATGGACTTAACCTCTGCTCTCCGACTGATTCTATTATTTAATTTCTATACCGCTTAATATATTAAAAACATCTCCGAGCAGTGTACATAAAAGAAGCAACAGCAGAGAGCTTGAACAAAATGTTACAAAAACACACATTAGCTATAGAAACAAAGGTAAAGGTAAAGGTAAAGGGACCCCTGACCATTAGGTCCAGTCGTGACTGACTCTGGGGTTGCGGCGCTCATCTCGCTTTATTGGCCGAGGGAGCTTCCGGGTCACGTGGCCAGCATGACTAAGTCGCTTCTGGCTAACCAGGGCAGCGCACGGAAACACCGTTTACCTTCCCACCGGAGCGGTACCTATTTATCTACTTGCACTTTGACGTGCTTTCGAACTGCTAGGTTGGCAGGAGCTGGGACCGAGCAACGGGAGTTCACCCCGTCGCGGGGATTCGAACCGCTGACCTTCTGATTGACAAGCCCTAGGCTCTGTGGATTAACCCACAGCGCCACCCGCGTCCCTATTAGAAACAAAGTTACTAATATATAAATCAATCTCAATTCAATTTCCTTCTGGTGCACCCTCCCTCTCAGCCACCAGGGCCCAAACAAACTCTCAGCTCACCCACTAAGAGAAGACTTCCTGGAAACTTGCTTTCTATGGGCAGGCCCAAGGTGGGTGGTCCTTGCTCAGGCTGCCCATCGCTGGGTTCCACTCAGCTGCCCTCTCCACACCCAGGTCTACTATTCAGCTACTCCTTCTGGCAACCCTGACATTATTAGATGTGAGATTATCCGATTGTATTACATGTTTTTAGATGTTTTCAATATTATAACACATTCTTACGATGCTTTCAAACGTTTCAAATGTGCTTTTATTTTATTTTTAATTGTATTGTTTTCTCGCATTTTTGTTTGCTGCCTTCAACTGAGAGGAAGCATGAGATACACAGTTAATAAACAAACAAATAATTCTGTCTTCGCCCTTTTATCATCATAAGTAGAATTCAGTTAAACAAAAGGATCAAAAGCAATATCTGGAAATTTCAGATTGTTAATAAATAATGTATTTGTGTTGTTAAACTAAACACAATAATAATAATTCACAACCGTAAGAATACAAAAATATACCTGGAAAGACAAGCTTTATTGACAGCATCATAGAGTCTTTCATCTGGGTACTGAGATAGACGCCGACAAATTCTCAATAGCTGCCGTGTAGACAAGGATGATGCCAATGACTGAGCCTATCCAAAGTAAAATTAATTTATTCACCATTTCTTAATCAGTAACGTAGGAGGAAAACGGCTTAAATCCCAAGCTGCCCATGGTTATACAACTGACACCAGTGCACAACTCAATCACTTCTCTGCTTTAAGTGCTATATGACTTGAAAAAATCCACTATCTAAATAAAAAAATACCATAAATTCACAGTGATGTCAATTACTAGATCTCAACTGAGGAAGTTCAAGCATCAAGACTTGAGTATTACATCAGCACTAACATTAGATATGGTTAACCAGAATTCCCTCTTAAATGGAATTTGAAATCGGAGTTTGAAGCTCATTAGCAAACTCTGATTGGCCTTAACAGTGTCAGTTCATTGCTCTACCAATGTCAATCCCATCAAGTGAAGTGAGTGAGGTGGTCTGGAGAATCATAGAATCATAGAGTTGGAAGAGACCACAAGGGCCATCCAGTCCAACCCCCTGCCAAGCAGCAAACACCATCAAAGCATTCCTGACAGGTGGCTGTCAAGCCTCTGCTTACAGACCTCCAAAGAAGGAGACTCCACCACACTCCTTGGCAGCAGATTCCACTGTCAAACAGCTCTTACTGTCAGGAAGTTCTTTCTAATGTTTAGGTGGAATCTTCTTTCTTGTAGTTTGAATCCATTGCTCCGTGTCCTCTTCTCAGGAGCAGCAGAAAACAACTTGTCTCCCTCCTCTATATGACATCCTTTTATATATTTGAACATGGCTATCATATCACCCCTTAACCTTCTCTTCTCCAGGATAAACATACCCAGGAAGAGCGAGTACACAATCCCCTAGCCTGCTTCTGAGTCCTTAACTGTGGATAAGAGATCCCTGGGGTTCTGCCAGCATGATAAACTATAAGAACAATCCACCAAACTCCAGATGTTACACGGTGAGTATAGCACAATGGGAACCTGTAAGAAGATAGCAGCAAACATACTGCAGCTTCTCTCTCAAATACCTGCACCAACGGAGCAATACCATTTGTAGCGCTTTCCAAAGCCGTAGTGTTTGGGATATATTTGTGGCTAAGAAGAGACACTGAATCCATTTATACAGTTGGCTCTCACTCTCCTCAAAGGGCAATTTTGCACTAGTTAGCTTTTTAAATATATCACATATAATAAAGTGCAAGTGTCTCTGCGTCCAGTCCCTGTGTCCCTGGGATTGCACTACTGCGCATGTGCCCCACGGACAGCCGTTGGGACTTGGAGCGCAGAGACTTCGGGCGGCCGGGCTCAGCTCTGCGCGTGTCCCCGATGTTGCTAGGGCAACAGGGACGCTATGCGCAGAGCTGGCTACGTCATGCGGCTTTCGCGTTGTTAGAAAAAAAAACGAGATAAGCGAGAGCCGCTCAGTCAGCTCTGCGCATAGCGTCCCTGTTGCCCTAGCGCCCGTTCTAACACCCGTTAATTTAACGGGCGTAAGTTACTAGTATATATATATAAGTTAACACAGTAAAGCAGAACTGCTCACAAATTCACATCCATTTGTTCTCAGCAAACTTTGCTTTTCTTGAATGGCCAAGATGCAAGCAAATGACAACTATTTATAAGAGCATTTTCTAAATGGAACAGAAAGAGACTCTGGAAAATTAACATCTGGCAGGGACATTCAAGTTCAAGATATAGGTCATGTTTAAAAGCAAGAGTAATTTGTGTATCGAGCAGGTTAGCAACCAAGTTCATGCCCCGTCATTATCGCCTTACACAAGGGTAAACATGCATCTGGAACCCTATTGGGGGGGGGAGTTGAGCAGCTATATTCTCTCCCTGACCCTGCATGAGCCATCAAGGATTGTATACCTAAGGCGTACATTTCAACTCGCAGCACAAGAGGGCTATTTATATCTTTCTGCAGATGTCCTGTCACTATTCATCTGTAGGAATCTCCCCTCGGTCCGAACTGTGACTCACTTCTGACGTGCAGGCCTCTGGACATTTTGAAATTTCACAACGTTATCCCTGTTGAGAGGCCCCCCTTTTCAGACTCACTGTATGTCTTTTTAGATATAGAAGATTTGGGTGCTATTTAGGCATTAAATGAATAATACCAGGGGTAGGCAACCTAAGGCCCGGAGGCCGGATGTGGCCCAATCGCCTTCTCAATCCGGCCCGCGGACAGTCCGGGAATCAGCGTGTTTTTACATGAGTAGAATGTGTCCTTTTGTTTAAAATGCATCTCTGGGTTATTTGTGGGGCCTGTCTGGTGGTTTTACATGAGTAGAATGTGTCCTTTTATTTAAAATGCCTCTCTGGGCTATTTGTGAGGCATAGGAATTCGTTCATATTTTTTTCAAAATATAGTCCGGCCCCCCACATGGTCTGAGGGACCATGGCTGAAAAAGGTTGCTCACCCCTGAATAATACATTGAATTTTTTTTTGCCCTTCAAAACTACCAGCATCCAAGACATGTAATGTGTAATTATTTCCTCTTAAATGCAGACATGGATTGAATGGTAGTCAAATAATACAATTTCTGAACGCTCTGGGGGATCTTCTGGGTCCTAGTTTCACAGTGGAATGGCAAAATGCAGAGGGTCATCAATGTTCTTCTAAGCACCCTCTCTGACCAAGGGCAGTCCACTGGGCTCCTTTGTTTTCTGAGGAATTCTGGGTGATGAAGGGTGCTGGATAATGGCTAGAGCGCAGGTGGCACAAGTCTCAGTGGGAATCTGATTGAATATGGGTACAAATACACAGGTCATAGGTCAGTGGTGGCAGCAAAGAGAACAATCTCTCAGCCACTATGGCTTCTTGAGAATTGCCCAGTAGGGGTGTTTGGAGCAGCAAATTGACTGGTCCAGACCAGATCATTAACGGGCCACTCAACAGACTCCTGTTGAGGCGCAAAGGGTGTGGAGTGAAAAACCATTCAGATCCATGCCTGACTTGATGCCACAATTAGTGGAGGCCCATTGGAGGTCTTTGGAGCAGCGTTGCAGCCTGTGGCATCAGCTTAAGCGGTTTTGGCCTCAGAATGTCGACAGGACACTTGCAACAGTGAGGCAGACTGTGTCCCCCCTCCATCCGTGCCCATTAGGGCTGGTAAAATCCAGGAGGGGGATTGGCTGGATGGGTCCAGGGAGTGGATGATGCCCACTCCATGAAGTGGCAGTGGTGGAGCCTCCTGAAGAGGTCCCTCCTGGATCAAGGTTATAGAAAACCTCCCCTTTCTGGGAAAGACGGTCAAGAGGGATGTGGCAGGCCAGCTCTTGGCATGCCTGGAGAAAGCAGATCATCTGCACATATTCAGCCAGGTTTCGGGCCTATTTTTTAACACCAACCCTGTGGATCCTCTCCTGAGACTCTCAAAGGCTCGGCTCCGACCTGGTGGAATGCTCTGTCCCACGAGGCTAGGGCCCTGCAGGACTTTATTTCCTTCCACAGGGCCTGTAAGACAGAGCTATTCCGCCTGGCCTTCAATTTGAATTAGCCTGATCCTCTACAGTCATACCTCATGTTGCGAACGCTGCGGGTTATGCGTTTTCGGGTTGTGCTCCACGCCGAACCCGGAAGTAGTGGAACGGGTTACTTCCGGGTTTCAGTGCTCATGCATGCGCAGAAGCGCTAAATTGCGCTTTGCATGTGCGCAGAAGCGCCGAATTACGACCCGCACGTGCACAGACGCGCCGCTGCAGGTTGCGGATGCTGCGGGTTGCGAATGCGCCTCCCACACAGAACGCGTTCACAACCCAAGTGTCCACTGTATTCCCTTTTCCCTTTCCTCTTCTATGAAGGAAACCCTTTCTGAGACCCCACATTTAAATTCTTCCCTGGTCTCCTTGCTGGCCCTAGTAGAACCAACTTGGCCAGTTAGCCCTGGTGATCATTTGATGTCTACTAACTGGGGTTGTTGTTTTTTATCTTTTTCCCAAAATGATTCCTGAATTTTTGAATTTTATTGATATTGATGCTGCATTTTATGTTGCATTTTATGCTGTTTTATGCTGTTTTTAGTCGTATTTTAATCAATGTTTTATATTTGCTGTTAGCCGCCCTGAGCCCGGTTTTTAAACCGGGAAGGGTGGGGTATAAATAAATTATTATTATTATTATTATTATTATTATTATTATTATTTACTCAGGGAAGGTACTCCTCCTACCCAAAGGATCACCACCAGAAAGTGGTCCTCGAAGACTGCGGCTGAGTCCCATGGCTTTGAGTTGTAGGGTCCGCCAAGGGACCATTCCCTCCCTTATGCAATTCAACATCCATATGAAACCGTTGGGAGCCGTCACCTGCAGACCTAGGCCACGGAGTCCTCTATCTCTCCGTTCCATCTGAATTAGGGGAGGCTGTGAAGGTGCTGGACTGGTGTTGGGAGGCAGTGATGGGCTGAATGAGAGCAATAAACTGAGGCTGTATGCTGGTAAGAGAGAGGCGCGGAGGGGGTGCTGCTTCTGTGTCCAGGAATTAGGTGAATGAACTGGGCCTCGGTTGTCCATACCCTGGTGACCTCCCACCAGGACTACTGCAACATGGGACTCTACTTGAAGACAGTCTGAAGGCAGCAGCTAGTGCTGCATGCAGCTGCTAGGCTGGTAAGTGGGGCATTTGCTGATGGTCTTGCAGCAGTGCTGTTACTCTAGTCCACGGGTGTCAAACTCCGGCCCTCCAGATGTTTTGGAACTACAATTCCCATCAGCACTAGCTAACAGGACCAGTGGTCAGGGATGATGGGAATTGTAGTCTCAAAACATCTGGAGGGCCGGAGTTTGACACCCCTGCGTCTAGTCAAACACAGGACGTGATAAAGAAGAAGGAAAGCAAAACTGAACAATTGAAATTCGAATGGTTGGACTCACAGTGGGATCATTTGTCTCGCGGAGTTTGTGTGCTAATTTCAACAGCTGCTCCACTGCAGCACTAGGAACATTTGGAACCTGAAAATATATATATATATAAATATAAAATATGGCTTGCGCTATATAATTCATTCATTATCTGAGTGCTGACATCGCCAAAATGGCGTCATCCACAGAGAAGCATCAGCAGCCTTGGAAAACCCCAAAGTTTACAGAACTATAACTTGGGGGGGGGGTGGATAAACTTAGGAGGAAAGACTCCCCCCCCAAAAAAACCCCAGATCACTGAGGACAAACCCTGCTCAGTAGCCACAGAACACGGAATGTCTGTTTCATGAAGGGGGAACCAAAAATGGGGAAGGAGGCCATGGAAGTAGAAGAGAGTAATCTGGAAAGAGACAGGGCTGTGTGGCTGTTCAATCAGCACCCTGGACAGCAGCACACCATGCTGCAACATTTTGTTGCCGATTCAATATTTCTTTATTGTCATTGTACAAGTACAATGAAATTGGATAAAATAATAATAATAATAAAAATAAAAAAATTCATTTTTCATTTAAACAATTGTTTCCCCCAACCAAAAGTGTACTCAACACGAGTAACAGCAGTAAAAGTTAAAAAAAATAAGGGAGAGCACTGAGCAGCCGCTGCGTCTATGCATGCCGCCATCTTAGAACTCTTATAACTTAGAACTGCTGTGGCTGCTGCCACCCAGGAGGACTCCCCTGCTCAGCGCCTGAGGGCCCCAGTCCTGCCACTCACCACCTGGCCTAGGGTGGGGCCTGATGGGCTCTATAAAGGGCTGCTGCCGCCGCCGCTGCTTGGCAGAGAGGGCTCAGTTTTGTTTTGTTTTTGTTTATTTGTTTAAATTCCTGTATTTCTGTTTATATATGATCTATTCATTTTCACAGGATAAATGAGAGGGCAGAACTCAAAAAACACTGTGCAGTACCTTGCACACCTCCTGCTTCCCAAAAAGCTGAGAACAGAGGGGGGCGGGGGCGGGGGCAAGAAAGGACATTGGGTAGCCATTCAAATGACTCCTTGCATGGCTACCCAAAGCAAATACTTACCACCCCTTTAATAACTTTAATTTCTTCACTCTTGTTCAGAGGCTTTATGTCATGGAAAAGGAAAAGCGTCAACAGCTCTGGGCCCAGCCATTGCTGCGTGGAGCTTCCTATGACAGGTGGCTCGGCTAAGGCAATTATTCTAAAGGAAGGCTGAATGGGGAAGATGGACCTGCGAGAAAATGGTAAGTTTTAGATGTGCCATCTTGCCCAAAACACCTGAATGCAGCTCAAAAGCTCGTTTCGCTTCCGCATTCCCGCTCATTGCATGGTCCGAGAGGCGCCAATGCCCACATTATTCTGTTTTTCACTTTGTCGGACCAACACAGTATGTCAGCATTCTGAACAAGAATGGTACGTTAGACATCACTGCTTGGAAAGTGGCGGTTCCAAAAAAAAAAAATCTAGTATTTCAAAGACTAAGCTGAGAATTGCCTGCTGAAAACACTCAGATCAAAACGCTGGTGGTGACATCGGTTATTTTTAGCTTAAAGTCATAAGCTTCAAAGCTAATCCCTGACTGATAAAACACAAACAACAAATCGTCTGAAATAATGTGAAATGGGAATAATGAATGTGCAATTGTCAAAGTGTAGGAAACCAGCAAATGTTGAAGAAAAGCAACCATGCTTATTACAGAAAGAACTACTTTTGAGATACAGTAGGGCAGCTGTCTTCACATTTCTATTCTATACACTTCTATTTTCACTAGTAAACAGGATAACATGCTCATTTCTAAAACTCATTCCAATCCCTCTGTGTGACGACTTGTGTCAGGAAATGCATGGGCTCTGGCAGCAGGGTGGATTTGATTTAAATCACGATTTAAATCACTAGTCAGTAAGACTTGATTTAATTTTTTTTTTACAGAAAGACTCATTCTTGCTGGTATAATCTTAATATTTACAACCATATGAAGGTTTCATTTTTGGAATAATAAATTTTCAGAGTGGTTTTTACAGTTATATCAAAAATTACTGATTTGGTTATACTACTAGAAATACATAGACAGATAATTATGAAATTATGGTGAGGTTTAATAAGTTAACTGTTTATATTTGGACAACTTTTCTGCTGTACTTTATTGGAAGGAGAAAAATAATCATTTCCTTAATAACCATTTAAACAATTTATTTAACTAAAACAATAACATGATAGCATATGTATCCATGTTTGTTAACTGATGTGGTTAAACATTTTTTTAAAAAAACAGACTGAGTTTTAGCACACTTGATAAACTTAAAACAAATCCTTATTTCCTGATGAATAGCCTTTGGACTACAATGTAACTTAAATAGAATACTATATTTAGAAAGATTTTTCCTCCAAAAGCATTTTATTTTAAAAATCCGATTTAAATCAAAAAAATCCGATTTTTTTGATTTTTTTAAAAAAATCATTGATTTTTATCCACCCTGTCTGGCAGTCGGTTCCCTTACAGGCTGCATTGCACTAACAGGGCAAGTGGCCTTCAAAAAGGAAGAGGTTCCCGTGGTAAAATATCTGTGAGCCACTGGTGCAAAGCGTCAGCGATACGCAGCCTCATCACATTCATGAGGCTCCTCTGAGTCATTGCCAGTTAGCTACAGATCACAGCAAGTCCATGGCTCCTCGTGTAGCAAATATGCTACAAACACACATTCTGGATGTTAATATTACCAAAAAAAATTAGGGGAAAAGTTATGAGAAGGAAAATACCGGGGATTTTAAACAAGCTATTGTGCTTGTTGTGGCCACAGAGCATTCTATGAAGCATGGCACTGTTATGCAGTGGTCCCGCTCCTTGCTCCTGGGCAGTGTCCAGAAAGTAGTGGGGGGGTCTCACTTGTGGGGTGCCTCAGGGCTCCATCCTCTCCCCCGTGCTTTTTAACATATGAAACTGCTGGGAGGTATCATCACAGTGTTTGGGCTGGGTGTTTATGGTTGTGGGGTGGGTGGCAGTCAACAGATTGAGGTTGAATCCTAACAAGAAAGAAGTACTGGTTCTGGGAGACAGGGGGTGGGCAGGTGTGGGGGATTCCCTGTTCCTGAATGGGGCAACTGGTCCCTAAAGGAATCTGGTCCCTAAAGGACCAGATGCACAGCCTGGGAGTCATTTTGGACTCACAGCTGTCCATGGAGGCACAGGTCACTTCTGCGTCCAGGTCAAACTGCTGGTCTATGACCGTAATAAACTGATTGTGTCCAGGGCAGCTGTCTATCAGCTCCATCAGCACAACGGCCGAGACCCTCCTTGCCTGTGCACTGTTTTGCCCTGGTACACGCCCTAGTTATCTCTCGCTTGGACTACTGCCATATACGTGAGACTACAATTGAAGGTGACTCAGAAACTACAACTAATCCAGAATGTGGTTGCCAGACTGTGAGTGGCCACCAGGGCCATATAACACTGGACCTAAAAGATCTACATAGTATGTTTCCAAGCACAATTCAAAGTGTTGGCGCTGACCTTTAAAGCCCTAGATGGCTTCAGCCCTGAATACCTGAAGGAGCGTCTCTACCCCCATTGCTCAGCCCAGACACTGAGGTCGAGCTCCGAGGGTCTTCTGGCAGTTTCCTCCCTGCGAGAAACGAAGTTACAGGGAACCAGGCAGAGGGCCTTCTTGGCAGTGGCGTCTGCCCTATGGAACACCCTCCCATCAGATGTCAAGGAAATAAACAACTATCTGACTTTTAGAGGACATCTGAAGGCAGCCCTATATAGGGAAGTTTGATCATGTTTGATGTTTTACTGTGTCTGATGTTTTAATTTGTTGGAAGCCAACCAGAGTGGCTGGGGCAACACAGTCAGATGGGTGGCAAACAAACATTCATCATCATCATTACCACCACCACCCAGCAGGCTACCTTTGTTGTAGTTCCTCATCGGAGAGCTGTAGATCTTCTTTCAACTTCTGATATCTCTCATTCCTGAGCAATCTAGTGCCATCATACAGAGTAATGTCTCTGTCATGAATCAACCTGCACAGGATTTTACAAAAAAAGGGGGCAATAACCAATTAGAGGTTCTGTTCTAATAATCAGTACTTGTTAATTAGAGAAACACTTCATGCTTGCCCTTCCTGCCACTGACCATCATAGCAATTCCTTCATGTGTTGAAATATCCACACATAAAACAAACCTACAGGCGAACATGAATGAGTTGAGGGCCGTCTTCCAATCTGAACACATTTTCTGAAGGATGTTAATTTGCAGCGAAAGTTCAGAATCAGAGTTAAAGCTCTGATCGAGAACATCCAACTAGGACAAAGAATTAACACTTGCTTTTTACATTATGCATGAAGTATAATGCCACTAATAATCTTGCTCTCCTATCTTTTGAAAGAATGTAGCATTGAACAGTATAACAATGGGTTTTAAATGAACAAAATTAAATATATGGGCTAGGACACATAGATGGCCAGGCATCCAGTCTGCACATGCATCCATTGCCCAAGGGTTTTTCTTCCAAAAGACAACCTCAAATCACTCTTTGAAGCTTCCATACAGGAAAAGCACTTTGAAAATCTGGGGCAAGCACTCTAGGGGAAAATAAGGGCTAAAAATATCCTACCCACAACACAACTTCCCGTTCTCCCCCAAATTCCAAGGTGTTAACAACAACATAACCAGTACAAATTCAAAATGTGATTTAAAGGAAAGCATAGCAATATTAACATATAACTGAAGGCAAGTTCACAGAATCAGTGGTGTTAACAAAACCAGAAATGTACACACCGAACATTTTCACACATTATTATCACCATCACAGATAAAGCTCATTTCAATCCCTAATGAAACAATTTAGAATGATGACGTCTAGAGGGGCAGTAAGAAACCAACAGCAAATTAGGAAGTCTACAGCTCCAGTTATGAAACAACTAGGCTATGGCCTAGGGCCACTTTCGACTTTACATTTCCTGTGTATATGCTACATGCCCACATGAGAAATATGAAAACACAGGAAGATTGTGCTTCAGAATTACCATAGGGAGACATGTGCCACGACAGCCACAACTAATGGAAGTCGCTTTGTATGTGCTCAGTCTGGTTTCTAGATTCAGCCTTTATATGTTACAGTGCGGAACATTCCTACATGTAATTCATATATTTCCATTCAATGTGAGCATCAGATGAAAAACCTAGCCATACACTTTCCATCATTTTTAACAACTTAAGCAACCTAAGGATCACTCAGGACCAAAATGGATGTGGCATCTGTCATGTGGTTTGGTCTTGTGTGGCAGTTTTAAAAAGCAAAACAAAATCAGTCATGGTAGGATTAGTAGAGCTAGATTAGGTCCATTGTGTGGAGGTAAAGGGAAAGGCCCCCTGACAGTTAGGTACAGTCGCGAACGACTCTGGGGTTGCGGTGCTCATCTTGCTTTACTGGCCGAGGGAGCCAATGTTTGTCCACAGATAGTTTTTCCGGATCATGTGGCCAGCATGACAAAGCCGCTTCTGGCGAAACCAGAGCAGCGCAAGGAAACACCGTTTACCTTCCCGACAGAGCGGTACCTATTGATCTACTTGCACTTTGACATGCTTTCGAACTGCTAGGTTGGCAGGAGCAGGGACCAAGCAATGGGAGCTCACCCCGTCGCGGGGATTCGAACCGCCGTCCTTCTGATCGGCAAGCCCTAGGCTCTGTGGTTTAACCCACAGCGCCACCCGTGTCCCTAATTCTGAAGCACAATCTTCCTGTGTTTTCATATTCCTCATGTGGGCATGAAGCATATACACAGGAAAGACATTTGTGTGGAGGGAGGTGCTTAAATCCTATGCCCCACCTGTAGTGCCATTTAAAAGGGCTATGGCAGGGCAACAGTTAAAGCCCCCTCCCTCCACATTCTGCAACCAGATCACCCCTCTTCATGACTGGCAATTCTGTTTTTCAAATCAGCCGTGTAAGGCCAACCTAGGTGTGATGACCTGGGATTCAGACTCAGACGCTGAACCTGAGGGATCCCAGCCTGCACAGGATTCCCCGCCTCCAGAACCAGCAGAGCCAGGGCTGGGGCCGGAGTCTGAAGGGTCCTCACCTGTGCTGGATCCTCAGGTGCAGGCATCGGCTGAGTCTGCTCTGGCTCCTGATGGGATGGAGGACCCATTGCCTGCAGGTGCTCCACTCCCAGCCCCATCAGGGGAAGCTGAGGTTGCCTCTGGGTCCGGTAACCCTCCAGCCTCTCCTGAGCTGCAGAGGCTCAGGGCAGAGAGGCGAAGGGAACTGAGTTCCCGCAGGAGGAGTGCTTGCCTCCAAGCCAGGAGAGGCGAGTCACCAGAGAATCGGGGCCGCCCTATGCCTCGGGGCAGATAAAAGCCGGCCAGCCCCAGCCCCAAGTTGCAGGAGCAACATCGTTGCTGATGAGGTCCTGCTTGTTCCCTGTCCTGTTCTGCCTGAGCTCCTGACCTGCCTTAGTTCCCTGTTTGTTCACCTGCTCCTGATTTCGCCTGACTCCCTGCCCTGTACCCTGCTCCAGTTAATTCGGACTGCCTTTATGTGTACCTTGGACCTTGGACCGGACTTAGACTTCGCTTTCTGGATACCCCACGGGACCAGCACACTATGTGGTAGACATGACATCTGCTGTGCTCCTCGGTCCTTTTTTGTCAACCTATTTATTTATAGTCTTTTAAGTGAACTGCCTTTTTATGGCCAACTCGCACTTCCTGGCAGATCCTCTCATGCCTTGGAAGCAGGCTGTGATCATGCAGAAACAACAATTCCATGAACTGGGGGCTTTCTGTGGGGCTGGTGTCCGAGGCTGCTACAACTTGCACAGCTCTGTTGGCTTGAAAAAATATCGCCTGGACTCCACAATTCATGACTGGTTCACCAAACTGGTGGCTCTTCACAAGCACTGTCAGAATCTTCCGGAAACACTCCTGCAGAAGCCCCTGGTGAGTGTGGACCTGTGCTTCTTAAAGCCTCGGTCGCCGCGTCCTTCATTAACGTCCCACAGATCTATTCCTCTAGGATTGTCACACTGACCTTTGCAGAACAGCGAGGGTGCCTGGGTTGACACGGTGAATCCCATCCAGAATGACAAGCTTCCCCTCCAGGGCAGCTGTTATAAGTGCAGATGGTCTCCAGGAAGTGTCCCCATTAGGGAGAGTGTACCTTTGCTGCAGCAGATCTCGGGCTGTCATATCCTATGAGTAACAATAGCAGCAGCAAACTACTATTAGTGTGAGTCTCAATAATACAAAGCATTTATTTTGCTGGCAGTGTAATATTTTGCTTTAATTGACACATCAAAAAAGGAATTGTGATTGTTTTAGCCATGGATTTATGCACGTGTGTGCGCACATGCACACATAAAATGTGCGATACACATATAAGCATGCAACAGCTTTGTCTACAGAACAGGCAACAAGCATTGCCTCAAATGAAAGGATGTTGCCAATTAAGGCAAAATACTGTTTTAGTCCTGGTGCAGATTAAGGATTGACCTCTCTTCTGTGTAACCCCTCGTCCTTACTTACAGGTAGTAGCCACTGCTACATCAACCCATGTCTTCAATGGGCAATACCAATAACAGAGCGGTAGAAAAGAAAAACTGGTTTCTAAGCAACTTCAATGTACAATATTGTTCTTTTGTCATCTTATTTTCCCTTATCCAGGTCCAGGGCTCCCACAGACTCTCCTGATTCAGATGCCATCCAAAAAGCAGAGCTGAGTGCTATCAGAACACTGATGAAACTTTGGTCCCCAAACTCTTCATACAGATATTATATGGTTCTGGTGATAAAATGATGCCAAGTCATGTAGGCTGCATCGGACCACCTTAACACAGAACCCAAAATTTGTTGTTTTAAAGTAAACATAAAAGCAACCTAAACTATTAACATGCAGATTTATTTTTTAAAATATTTTTAAAATTAAATCAGCTCCAGTTGCGAACAGATCACAGAATCAGTGGCCTACTTTTCACTGCGGTGCCTGGGCTATACCACCTTAGACTGCAAGTGGGACCTCACATTACTCTTCTATATAAAAATTAACATCCTGGCAACACAGGAACCATACAGAATAGACTACAATTCTTCCCCCAGGCATCCATTTTCTCAGGGCAGGGACTTTTGAAGGGACTTCAACTGCATGGCATCTGAAATGGTATAGCCTGGTCCAACCCCCTTAGTAAGGAATAGGGTAACACCGTAAGAGACGAGCAACAACAACAACAACAACAACAAGAAGAAGAAGAGTTTGGATTTGATATCCCGCTTTATCACTACCTGAAGGAGTCTCAAAGCGGCTAACATTCTCCTTTCCCTTCCTCTCCCACAACAAACACTCTGTGAGGTGAGTGAGGCTGAGAGACTTCAAAGAAGTGTGACTAGCCCAAGGTCACCCAACAGCTGCATGTGGATGAGCGGGGAAGCGAACCCGGTTCACCAGATTACGAGTCTACCGCTCTTAACCACTACACCATACTGGCTCTCCAGTCGAAATGCAACCCTCTGATCAGTGTGTGACAAGCGTAGGAGGCCAAGGGTTGGGGTATCAATAAACTTACCTGATATAGCATGACGGGTTCTATGTTATACCCTAATGTAGCTGCAAATTCCTTAGCAAGAACTGTTTTGCCACAACCCTGGAGGGAAAAAGGAGAACAAGCTGATTGAAGCAGCTGTACGTTCAACCTGAGCAAGTAGCAATGATTTCCAGGTGAGGCGCACAATAGAAATCAGTCTGTGATAAATCAGTACGGGCAGTTCCTCTACCAACTGGTGTAAGTTTGTGTCTATCACAATACTGCATTAAATCTAGCGCTATGTACAGTTACATTATGGCACTTACTTTTTCTCCAATCAAACAGATATCTTTAACCATGTGGGACAATATCATTTCTGCCAATTGCTGTTCATGGCTGGGAGTCTTAATGAAAATGTCTGTCCCAGAATGCAGGTTTAGTGGCCTAGTCCCAGCAGGAACCTAAAAGATAAGATAGTATAATTGGTTTATTTCACACAGAAATGGTGAATACCTGTGTAATGGTGAAAAGGTTTAACATGGGGTTTTTTCCCCATGGGGCTATATTAAAGCCAGGGACGCGGGTGGCGCTGTGGGTTAAACCACAGAGCCTAGGGCTTGCCGATCAGAAGATCAGCGGTTCAAATCCCCGCAATGGGGTGAGCTCGCGTTGCTTGGTCCCTGCTCCTGCCAACCTAGCAGTTCGAAAGCACGTTAAAGTGCAAGTAGATAAATAGGTACCGCTCCGGTGGGAAGGTTTCCGTGCGCTGCTCTGGTTCGCCAGAAGCGGCTTAGTCATGCTGGCCACATGACCTGGAAGCTGTACGCCGGCTCCCTCGGCCAATAAAGTGAGATGAGCGCCGCAACCCCAGAGTCGGTCACGACTGGACCTAATGGTCAGGGGTCTCTCGGATTTGTTTTTTATTTAAATCGGATTTTTTTGATTTAAATTGGATTTTTAAAATATAATGCTTTTGGAGGAAAAATTTTTCTAAATACAGTATAGTCTTCTATTTAAGTTACATTGTAGTCCAAAGGCTATTCATCAGGAAATAAGGATTTGTTTTAAGTTTATCAAGTGTGCTAAAACTCAGTCTAAGTTTTTTTAAAAAAATGTTTAACCACATCAGTTAACAAACATGGATACATATGCTATCATGTTATTGTTTTAGTTAAATAAATTGTTTAAATGGTTATTAAGGAAATGATTATTTTCTCCTTCCAATAAAGTACAGCAGAAAAGTTGTCCAAATATAAACAGTTAACTTATTAAACCTCACCATAATTTCATAATTATCTGTCTATGTCTTTCTTGTAGTATAACCAAATCAGTAATTTTTGATATAACTGTAAAAACTACTCTGAAAATTTATTATTCCAAAAATGAAACCTTCATATGGTTGTAAATATTAAGATTATACCAGCAAGAATGAGTCTTTCTGTAAAAAAAATATTTAAATCAAGTCTTACTGACTAGTGATTTAAATCAAGCCTTACTGACTAGTGATTTAAATCGTGATTTAAATCGTGATTTAAATCAATTTGATTTAAATCAAATCCACCCTGCTGACTGCTGTATCATCGAACAATAAACTATGGTTTAGCACTACAAGGGCGCTCCACAACAAGCTTCCTGCTTGTGGACACACACATAAGCACCTGGCACTGCCACAATTATGATTTTGCAAGTTTTCACTCCCGCTTTAGAATAACCATAGCTTGTCATGACACCTAAGCAAGTTTGCCAGCATCCCAGTTTACAGGAATGCAACATATTCTTAGTTTTTATGTCAAATTCTGGGAAAGTCAGAAACGAAAGGAAGGCAGCAGCATAGCTCTACAGTGCAATAAAGTTTATCCTCCCGCTTGTTAAACAATTAAATAGTTACCTGAAATGTCACAGCTTCCCCGGCTATCTGAATTGTCACGTCAGCCTGCAAAGTCTTGCCATCCTCCCTCTTGTTCACATTTATAACTCTTGTAGGTACAACAGGTCTTTCTAGATCCTGGAGCTCAAATCGCTAAGAAAGAGGAAGGAATAGAAGGCCTAGATTATTTGATTTGTGAAAGTATTTTCAGCCCCAATCTCCTCCACCTTGGTTGGTTTGCACAGGGCCTCCTTAGTCTGGGCATGGCCACCATGCTGAACTTGCACCAATGTTACAGGATCACCAAGAGCCATGGGCAAATATTATTATTATTCCAGTACAGGTAGGTAGCCGTGTTGGTCTGCCGTAGTCGAAACAAAATAAAAAAATAATACAGCAACCAGACTTAACACGGACACTGGCACCAGAGCCTACAATAAACTCAGATGCCAACTTTGCTGCCACATACACCTGGACAACACCATTACTGGCCCCAACAACATCAAACATATCATCTCAGGACTAATTTAATTGCTCATCGTCTAACATTGTGTATGCCATCAAATGCCAACAGTGCCCTTCAGCTCTCTATATTGGACAAACAGGCCAAACCCTAAGGCAGAGGATAAATGGACAGAAATCTGACATCAGGAATCACAAGACAGAGAAACCAGTAGGAGAACACTTCAATCGCCCAGGACATTCTATACAAGATCTCAAAGTAGCTGTCTTATTACAAAGGAATTTCAGAAATAGACTGGAAAGAGAAGTTGCTGAATTGCAACTGATTACCAAACTTAAAACCATGGAGAGACCTGGTTTGAATAGAGACATTGGATTCTTATCTCATTATACACGACAAAGCTTTTTTAGCCATCTCACCCCTTGCTTTTTCCTGCAAGACCAATTGCAGTCCTTAACAGTCGTCAACAGGTTTACCACAGCTATCAGCCTATCACCCATTCCCACCACCCTTCTGAGTAATACCCCTCCCCACCCTCTCACTATATATACCGGTAAGGGTCTGGTGACTTCTGTTTCAGTGTATATGAAGAAGTGTGCATGCACACGAAAGCTCATACCAAGAACAAACTTAGTTGGTCTCTAAGGCGCTACTGGAAGGAATATTATTATTATTATTAAATTTGTTAGTCACTTTCTCTTGCCCAGGGCAACTCAGATGGACTTACAGCCAAATAGAGAGACCCATTGTCTCGAAGTTGCCCTGACCAGTGACAGTATTCATGGGGGATAAAGAAGGAACCTGAGAATTCTGGAATGGCCTCATGGGACACATCACAACATTGGCTGCAGTCACATAAAGGGTGAGGACTACATCAGACAGCTTCCATAATGACCAGCTGTATGGTATCTGCTCCTTAACCAGACTTCCTGTAGACATGACACACACACCCTCAAAAAAAAAGAGACTCAGGTGCAGATAGTATTTGCTTTCTGTTAAAGAACAGATCTAATAGCAAAATGAAGCCTCATAACTGGGAAAAGTAAAATGATCCCAAAATGTATGATTAATTTTTCAATATTTCAGATAAATAAATCTAGTTTAATTAATTAAATGTCATAATTGAATGTTAATTAAATTAATCAAATGTCGTCAGTTTGAAGGGAACGTAGCAAACATGGCACGCTTCCTGAAAACTGGTCTGAAAACAGTAAGGCTACAATCCTCTGCACGTTTACTTGGGAGCAAGCCCTATTAAACACACTGGGAATTACTTTCAATAAGTATGAAAAGGTTTGGGTTGCATATGTCCTCTTAAGCAAGAGCACTGTCAATGCAGATCTTCTGTGTTTCACTAAATTAACTTATATTTAACAAGCCTACAGGGCACCATGAACATGGAAAACTATGTCCCTCAAGACATCCTTACTATTCAATCATCATTAGACTTCAAGATGTCAAAAAGAATCACGAAACATACACAGCCCAACAAGACAACAAGAAGACAGCGTACGAATCAATCTGGCTAACCTGATCCAAACACACACACACACACACACACACACACACACACACACACACACACACCACTCACACACAAAAGCAAATCTCACTACAGCCAACCAAAGACAACCAACCACACTCTAAGCCACCCCCAACCTCTCTCACCACCAAGGAAATACAACAAGCGAATAGTAAGAGAACCCACACAAGTGACACTGACACAAAACCCCACACATACACTGAGTAGAAGAAGAGAAGAAGAAGAAGAAGAGTTTGGATTTGATATCCCGCTTTATCACTACTCAAAGGAGTCTCAAAGTGGCTAACATTCTCCTTTCCCTTCCTCCCCCACAACAAACACTCTGTGAGGTGAGTGGGGCTGAGAGACTTCAGAGAAGTGTGACTAGCCCAAGGTCACCCAGCGTGGAGGAGCAGGGAATCGAACCCGGTTCACCATATTATGAGTCTACTGCTCTTAACCAATACACCACACTGGCTCCTGACCCCACCCCACTCACCATTCCCCTCTCCCCTCTTTCCCCCTCTTTTCTTCCTAACCTAACACTGTATGCAACACTAATGTCTCACAACAAATGAGACTGATCTGTAGAAAACGCCACTTGAAAAAAGAGACAATGCATGTATTTATGTAAACTAAGAAATCTTTAAGAAGAATATATTTTTAAAAAAAGAACCGCGAAAAGAAAACACAGCTCATGGAATGCCTTCACTTAACAGTTTTCGTCAGTCGTCTCTGTCCCCACCCAAAATGACACAAAATAAATACAGAAAGCCACAATAACTAGAAGACACTTTTGGAGAAACATAAAACAGCAGTAGAAAAGAAAGTTCTTGAGACCATAGGGCTTTCTCTAGCTTTGAAACCAATAATTTAGCCATTATTATTATTTTATTCCAGAGAACTGTAAAGTGTGGCTGCTACCTATGCCAGAATAATTTGTATGGAAACAGTGAATGCTTACCTTTAAGGCATCTTCCACGGCTGTCTTGCCTTCCCTCCCCAAAAGAACATTATATGGATAAAGCCACTTGATTATATTCTGGATTGACATCATAGGCAAGCAGTTCTGGGATGGGGGGGGGGGGAGAGAACAGAAAAAGTGAACATAGAATCACTATTGTGCTAAACCTGAAAGAAACATAGATGCCAACATTTTGTGGCAAGTGAGTGCCATTCATCAGTCCTTCAAAGGTTATTTGGCAAGCTCTATTTTCTGAGGTTGCCAGGTTCTACTAGACTCAAAAAGATAGCTCTGAAATTAGAGAAACCCAAGCAAAAAAGCAGGATTTCCTCAAGGCCACAGGCAGGGCCAGCTGAAGACGTTTGACTGTCTGAGGCAAAAGGACAAAGGTTGCCTCTGAATTATTACTACTCTCTGCTTCCTGCTACTTAGCCAACTCCAGATCCACAGGAGGAACTCTCCTCTGGGCCCATGCCTGGGAAGTGATCTCAGGAGACCTTGTCAAAAGCTTTTTGGAAGCCCAAGTCCACTCTGTTAACCGGATCAGCTCTATCAATATTCTAGTTCACCTTCTCAAAGAACTTTAAAATATTTGTGAGACAAGACAGCAAAGCCAAGCTGGCTCTGCTTCAGCAAGGCTTGTGCAACCAAAGACCACAAGGGCTAGCCTTCTGCCTTGGATTAAAGGTAAAGGTAAAGGGACCCCTGACCATCCAGTCGTGACCGACTCTGGGGTTGCGGCGCTCATCTCGCATTATTGGCCGAGGGAGCCGGTGTACAGCTTCCGGGTCATGTGGCCAGCATGACTAAGCCGCTTCTGGCAAACCAGAGCAGCGCATGGAAACGCCATTTACCTTCCCGCAAGAGCGGTACCTATTTATCTACTTGCACTTTAACGTGCTTTCGAACTGCTAGGTTGGCAGGAGCAGGGACCGAGCAACGGGAGCTCACCCCGTCGCGGGGATTTGAACCGCCGACCTTCTGATCGGCAAGCCCTAGGCTCTGTGGTTTAACCCACAGCGCCACCCACGTCCCACCTTGGATTAGTAACTATGAATTTGATTAACCTAATACAATAGGGAGCTTAAAGAGGTTGTATTTCCTATAAATTCCATAATCTCTCAAAGTGTCATGCAGCTTTGTTCAATAATAACCCAAGTGATTCCTTTCAGTTACAGTCTTGAATCTGTGGCTTTACTGGCTGAGCTTTCTTTTGCTCTGCAGGATTGCTGCTGTGCAAATCGGAGCCTTGACTGGGGGATCCAAAAAGCATTAGTTCATTGGCCAAGATTTGACATGGTGCGCACTGGCCTCAATCGGATCTTCACGTTAACAGCTCTTGGCTGCCCACAGCGGAGCAGAGAAATGTTAGGTAACATACTGTAGTTCACGCATCTGTAGCAGCATTAACAAAGAAGAAGTAGAAATACAAAACTGTTTTCAATTGCAGATGACAACTATGTTAGAAAAGAAAATAAGCCTTCACTGCAGCAATTTGCTATTTTCTCATTTTTTTCCCCATAGCCAGGGTGGATAAAAATCAACGATTTTTTTTTAATCGGATTTTTTTGATTTAAATCGGATTTTTTGATTTAAATCGGATTTTTTTATTTATTTAAATTGGATTTTTTTAAAAAAAAATGCTTTTGGAGGAAAAATCTTTCTAAATATAGTCTTCTGTTTAAGTTACATTGTAGTCCAAAGGCATCAGGAAATAAGGATTTGTTTTAAGTTTATCAAGTATGCTAAAACTCAGTCCAATAAAGTACAGCAGAAAAGTTGTCCAAATATAAACAGTTAACTTATTAAACCTCACCATAATTTCATAATTATCTGTCTATGTATTTCTAGTAGTATAACCAAATCAGTAATTTTTGATATAACTGTAAAAACTACTCTGAAAATTTATTATTCCAAAAATGAAACTTTCATATGGTTGTAAATATTAAGATTATACCAGCAAGAATGAGTCTTTCTGTAAAAAAATATTTAAATCAAGTCTTACTGACTAGTGATTTAAATCAAGCCTTACTGACTAGTGATTTAAATCGTGATTTAAATCAATTTGATTTAAATCAAATCTACCCTGCCCATAGCTACATTGTAGAAGCAGTTTCTTTATCCTTAATACCTGAATGCTTACCCTAAACTCCAGATAAGGAATCTCCATCTCAGTATCCATTATTTATCTGCAAGGACCTACCAGAATCTGCACAGCAGATGCTAACGTGTCCAGAGGAAAATCAGGAAGACCCAAGGCAGAGGATTCTTGGGTGCAAAAAGTAGTTGCAAATGACAAAAGTTTAGAAATTCTAGAAAGAAAACCCAAAGGCAAAAAATATTAGTATTAGACAAACAATACTTCTAAATAAAACACTTTTTTAAAGAAAAATTAATTTTGTTTGGTAAAAGATTCATATTTCTTACCAACTTCACCCCGTTGGTTCCTTCACTAAATCTAATTGCAATAGCAAATGGTTCAATATCCAAAGCAAATAGTAGTGATGACAAAAAGTGTATGCTCCTTGTGTCCCAGTTTAATAAGAATGGCTCTGAAATAGCGCCATCATTCACTAGCTTGGTTATACGGGCACTATACATTGCCTTAATTCACCTTAAAATTGATAATTGGAGGGGGGGATTCAAAATCAGATTTTCAAATGGTGGCAATGGTCTCATTGCCCGAGATTTAACTGTTGAGTTTGAGATAAAGTGTTTTACCTGAAAGATCAATAGCCAATTCACATTACACCCTTCCATTCTTTCCATGATTTGCCCTGCTGTGAGAGAAATATCACTTTCTTAAAAGTGAATCAATCTATAAAAGCCTCTTTCTTTCCAGTTGATATCCATCAGCTTTCTATCAGATGTGTGGAAGGAGGGCTGCAATGCGAAGGAAGCCAACTATGATATAGGAGGCGCTCATTTTGATATCCAGGATCGCCAATCTTTAGTTCTGCTTTTGCAAAATGGGTTTGTTATAATTTCTTGGACAGTTTATGTTATGAATAAAAAATGGGTTACCTGGTATTCTGTGCATCAAATTTATCAAACTCTGATTGTATCCAAATATTCCCTTTTCACATTGTTGATCATACTACAGGCAACTCCCAATTTATGTGGGGGTTGAAACACCATTGAAAAAGCCTGCAAACACCCTGTTCCACCCCTTTTGGTGACGTTTTTGTGATGCTTTCGGGTCACTTCTGGGTTCGGCACAAGGTTCACACATACCGGGTGTGCCTATAGTAGCCATTGTCTTTAATGGCATTTTGTATATGGACCGCATCATGATATCTTTGGAGATGTGGTAAACACATAGCCCCTCTCTGGGAATGTTAGGACAATACAGTTAATCGTAGTCTAGGTCTCTTGCCCTGATGAGTAATGCTTACAATCATTTTTCGCCATTTCCTTAGGTCCTTTCCTGAAATACTTATAGGCAAAGTTTGAAACAAAAAGAATTAAAAATGGTAAAATCGTCATTTTAACTGATGCTACCCTGCTGATCCAGGAAGCTTTAATTCATCTTGAAGAAACATATCCACCTCCAAATGTTTGTAAAACCTGTGCTAAATAGGGTCATTCAGGCCTATCAAATGCCTTTTTGGGATCTAAAAACAAGCTAGTCCCTTGTTTGAGAATATAGATAGCATAAATACTATTTATTAACCTTTTAATATACTCTCATGTTGAAATTTAGGCTAAATCCAGTTTAATCTGCATCAAATTATTTAGCAATAAATTTGCTTAATCTAGCTGCCAATATGGATGACATCTTAAAATCATTGTTAAATAGAGCAATCTTCTATATGATATTGCAATAGAGGCCACTTTCTTTGGTTCCGCTTTAATTAGGTTCAGCTTCTTTCATAGGGTTGCCGTACGTCCTCTTTTTCCAGGACACGGCCTCTTTTTCATGGGTATGTAAAATGAGTGTCGTCATAGTGATCCATAGTTAAAAGTAGAAGAGGGCAAATGGATCCTCTTTTTTGCTCTTCAAAATATGGCAACCCTAAAGTTTTATAATATACAGATGGAAACCCATCTAGGTGAATTTTAATTTTAAATTCAAAATGCTAACTAAAGTAAGGCTAACAGTTGCTACAACCATAATATCAGGAGTGTAAACAGGAAGGCACATATCCATCCTGTGTACATGCCATGTTCACACACAACATGGGACCCTGCAAGCCACAGCTGTTGTTTTTAAGGCACGTTTCTAACAGAGCAAGAGATCATTGCTGAAATTTAAGATGCGTTGTTCTATTTCCCATCCCTGGCCCATTCAGCTCATTTATCCACAAATTCTAAAAAGGAAACAAGCAATCAAAACAAAAAAAGGTACAAGTGTCTTTAATCTCACATTGGCCTCCTTCACAGGACCACTTACATGAACAAGCTGCAGGCCTCCATCTTGTGCATGCCCAGTATCTCCTGTTTTGCACACTAAGAGATCAGAAGCCTCTGCTTCCAATTTTAAACTGAATGCAATTCCCCATAATTGTGGGATGTAATTCACTGAGAGCAGTCAAACACATTTCTTGTTTTCCTAGAGAAGACATGCGGGGGAATGTTTGGTCCAGCCAGTCGAAAACTTCTGGTTTCCTCCTGGCTGGAACATCTTTCCTTTGCATGTGACTAGAGGCGGGTGTGTCCTTACCTGTCCAGGTAACAAAAGGACAAGGCATGCTGCCACACTCTTTCTTTTTTGACTTCCTCCATCATTAGAGCAGCAGCTTTTAGCTAGAATTGCTCTGTTGGCTCTCAGCCAGAGGACACTGGGACTATCTCCATGTGGGATAGATCCACATGTATATACTTAGTAACTAAGTCTGCCTTCAGGGATGCAACAGTGAACTGATGATGTGAGTAAACTTCTTTTATATACTTTCCACAAGATCGTGGCGTGTTTATTCTTTTAAGAGGGATATAAGGGAACTTACCAGGAATCTAATATTGAGAGGCTTAAACAAGCCTGCAACCAGCTATCTGCTGTGCGTTTAAAATGGGAATGTAAAACTCTGCTAAGTTATAGAACTTGCTAGCGCAAGTTAGGAGGGATATTAATAAACAATATATCCTCTCCTGCCTCCCTGAACATTCCCACAATAATTTCTGAACTTGGGGAACTGTGGTTTAAACTATGGTTTCAGGGAGATCTGAAATCATAGTTGCTTAGTTGTTTCTGACTTTTTCCTCATTAACTATAGTTTAAACAAACTACAGGACCTCTGTCATGAAGTGAAGGTTCATCAAGGAGCTCATCTAGGTTTATTCACAGAGGAGTCTTTCTCACCCCATCCTAAAGACGTGAGTTTGGTTGGAAGACAGACGTACCCGAATTTTGTACCCCATTACCTAAAGTGGATTAGCCATGAAATCTGTTAGAAGGCCTAATAAAAATTTGAACCTTTGTATATCATGTCTAGATTATCTCACCCAATTCATTTGGTCATATTGCAACAACTCTACACAATTCTAATATTCTACAAGGGAAGCCAATAGGTAAGAAAACTAAATTCTAAGAACATTTATGCATAGCTGTAATGCATATATTTACCTCTCAGTTGAAACGTTAGGTCCAATACAATATAACTGTGAAAGATGGTCCTAAAACAGAAGACAGTATCACCTATCAGGCCATTTACTCAAGCAACAACACTCTGTCCACCAGGGTGCAGGGTGACATCTTCATCAAGCTCTCCACCCAAGTTGTCTTTCCTGGTCCGTCAACGTCAGATGTTATGTTACAATGCACACCACTTTACACTTGCTTACGTTAAACGGTGTTTGCCATTTTAACGTCTATTCGCCCAGTTTGGAGAGATCCTTTCGGAGCTCCTCACAGTCCTTTTCGTTTTTATATTTTGAACAATTTTGTGTCATCAGGAAACTTGGCCTCTGTCCTGCTCACCACTAATGCCAGATCACTTATGAAGAATATAAAAAGCACCAGTTCCAATACAGATCCTTTGGGGATCCTACTTTATTCCATTATGACATTTATTCATGCTCTGCGTTTCCTGTACTTTAACCACTTGCTTAATATCCATAAGATAACTTGTTCCATGACTGCTAAGCTTGCTCAGAAGTCTTTGGTGGTGGGCTTTGCAACAGCTTTTCAAAAAGTCAAACACACACAGTCTCTACTGCATCATCCCTCCCTACATGCTTATTGATGCACTCAAAGAATTCTAAAAGGTTAAGTAGACAGGACTTTCCTTTGCAGAAGCTATGCCAGCTCCTCTTAAGCAAGACAACATCGGTATGCTTGGTAATTTTATCTTTAATCATGTTTCCCACCAGTTTTCCTGGAACAGATGTTAAGCTAACTGTCCTGTAATCTCCAGGATCCCTACTCCCCAACTGTGGGTTGTTGTTTTACGCTAGATGATTAGCAATTCTAATTTTGAGTTCTTAAATAGCTCCTGTGTAGATGCCATTTAGACCTGGTGAAGCCTTCATTTTTAATTTGTCAACATGGCCTAAAACATCAGCTATTGTCACTACTATTTGCCTCAGTTCCTTAGACTCACTTCCTGATATAGTAAAGACATAGGCATCTGCCCTTCCACAGTGGAAAAATTGCAAATAATGCATTCAGCTCCTCCATCATTTCATTTTCCTCCTTTAGAACACCTTTGACTCCTGTGTAAATCCACACATTAAAGCATCGTTCAACTGTACTTTGTGTACAACCCCAGACACCTGCAACATTACTTACCTTAAACGGTAGATAATAAACATCTCTTGCTTGAAATCTAGATCGCAGAGGTGGGTCTAATGGGTTACCCAAATATCGGGGGACGGGAAGGCCCAGGGCAATGACTCTGAAGTTTTCACTGACTCTAACAATCTTCCATGCATCCAACTCTGATTTATTATGCTCCTGAATAAATTAAGTCTGTAATTAGAATTCTGCAACCACTTTAGAAAAAAAAGACCAACTATTCAGAGTACCTAATGAAGAGCTGTTTGAACTGGACAACAAATGACTTATAAACTTTGTTAATACAAATGCCAGTATTAACAAAACTGCATCTTGATTTTAGGATGTTAAAAGTCACTTTACACATTAGTGATCTGTGCTTTCACAGTGAACCATAACCCTGAAAACATTTTAAAAAAATCTTCCTTTAAAAAGAGGAGGGGGGAAATGTCAATACATTGCCAAGGGAACAATCATTATCTGCAATGCCAGGTCAATGATTCATAAGAACAGAGCCATCCATGACTCGATCGAGGAACTGACCTGTACGTGTAACAGAGAACATGGCAGGGCATGGTGGCTGCGCCTGTTCTTGCTTGTCCACCAGGTTTCTCTTACGCACAGCAACCCAGGTTGTGTGGGTGGGGAGGGAGGTTGCAGTGATTTTTAATAAGTCCTTAGTTTTCACCAACCTTCCTATTAAGGGAGACCCAGTTTTCCGAGTGCAAGTTCTGGATGTTGGGCAATAGGGGTAGTACAGGATTCCTATTGGTGTACCGATCTCCCCGCTATGAGAAGCGTGTGTTAGATAGATATTGTGGTATTTAAGGGCAAACATGTTTAGAAATATAATGAAGAAAGGAAGAGTTCCATACAGTAAAATGTTACTCGAGAGATCCAGCAGGGAAGGCGCAACTATAAAATAAGCCATATAAAGAATAAGCCTTCTGGAAATCAAGGCTTCTCCAGCAACTTTTATTTTAGATCTAATGTTGTTTGGGATCTAATACTGATGGAACAACCCAATACCTTCAGCAGTTTGTCATAACGTTCTGCTGACATGAGAAAACGGCCATCTTCAAGTTGCATCTCCCGGTTCTCCAGTAAATTGTTCAACACAGGTAAGACATTCCTCTCGGCCTTCTCCAAGCCTTCCAGAACCAAGATTCTACCTTCGGTGGCTGCTCGTACGGCACACTGCCCATCAAAACAAAATCAGCTTCAGAAGCAAAAACAGCTGAATAAGAGTTCACAAAACAAAAACTAGGCTAAATATTTCCTACTGCACACATTTGCAGGACCATGTTCCCCTGTGAAAACAGGGATGGAATATCTGTCAACTTTCAGGGGAGAATGTGAATTGTAAGAATTGGGGGCCCTACCTTTACATACAGCATATATTACTATAGCCTAGTTATTCCTGTCAAGATAGTGTTGCAGTTGGGTCACCAGCCTAAATGAAAGGATGGAACACTGTGGTACCGAGGCCACCTGTGCTCCAAGGGACAGCAATGGATCCAGGAGAACCGCCCCCCCTCCTTCCAAGGGAGAATGGCCCCTCTAGAGTAGGGGCCACACAAATATGCCAGTCAGAGGAACCACCCACCACAGCATCTCAGTGTTGACTAGATTAAGCTTCAGTTTATTGGCCCTCATCTAGTCCAGGGACGTCCAACAGGTCGATCGCAATCTACTGGTAGATCCCCGCTAGTTTTTGGTAGATTGCGATCGATCTCTGGCTCCCTTTCCTTAGCGTCGCTAAAACTGACTCCTGCCCCGCCCCCTCACCCCGCCCTCCATTGTTGTTTTATCTCTGGAAGGGAAGGCGGAGCTTTCTCTGTGCTGCTGTTTTCATCCATAGCGATCTTTTTGTGAGTGACTTTACCCCTTTGTCCCTTGCCTTTAACCCCCCCCCAATTTAACCCCTAAAAGGGGGGCTTTTCCCCTACCAAAAAAAGCTCTAAAACTTTGAGCTGAACCCCTTAAAAAACGGGGATTTCCTCCCTAAAAAAACCTCAACAACTTTGATCTGAACCCTCCAAAAATGGGGGTATATCACTGCCAGTTTTTAATTCTGAAAGTAGATCGCAGTCTCTTGAGAGTTGGCCACCTGAACTAGTCTATTATCACAACCAAGAACTAATTCAAAATGTAAAGGAGAAATGCAGCTGTGTGTCAGGGCATAGTGGTGCCAATGCACTACAAAACTCTGTACGATCCCACCCAGCAGTTTCATGTAGATGTTACACAGCATGGGGCAGGGGCAGAGCTGACTCCTATGGGACCCCACACTGGAGAATCCTCAGAGCCAAGCATTGCTCCTCCAGGAACCACATTTTGGAGCCATCAATTCAAGCAGGAATGGAATCCCTGTAGCACAGGCCCCTCAAAACCCAAATCCAAACAGTCACCCCAGAAGGTTACTATGGTCAACAGTATCAAAAGTTACCAAGAGACCAAGGAGGATCCATGGAGTCACACTCTCCCTGTCTCTCTCTCAACACAAGTCATCATGCGACCAAGGGCGACCAAGGAAGTTTCCATATAAAACCAGGCTTGAATTTCGGCTGAAACGGATCTTGGAAATCTGACTCAAGAGTACCTGGATCCAGTTGGCAGCCACACTCTCAAGAACCTTGCCCAGAAATCATCAGTTCTCATCAAATTGACAATAAAGACCCGTGGCGATTATAGGTACAGTCATACCTCTGGTTGCGAACGGGATCTGTTCCGGAGCCCCGTTCGCAACATGAGCAGTGCGCAACCTGAAGCGCCACGTCTGCGCATGTGTGTGACGCAATTCGGCGCTTCTGCACATGCACGAACTGCCGAACCCGGAAGTAACCCGTTCTGGTACTTCCGGGTTCGGCGCGTTCGTAACCCGTGACGAACGCAACCCGCAGCGTTCGTATCCAGAGGTATGACTGTACTCACCTGATCAATGTAGTATGCAGTCCCAGCTCGGATCTCTCTCCGCTGTTTGAGATCTGTTTCTGTTGTGTCCCTGGAGAGTGCAATGTACTCCACTTCTCGCTTGGTCAACTCCTGTAGGACATAGCACAATATTTGAAAACATATAGATTACGATCAGCACAGCGTCACAGCAAATTATCCAACAGAGGCAGAGGCAGTGACACATCACTGAATGGTATAAAACTAAAGAGCAACACCATCTCTTGAGGCCCAGTTTAGTTTGGTTTGATTCAAAGGCTTCAAAATTGGGAAGTAACTCTAAACGATCCTGGATTACCAAACATACTCTCTGCACACTGGGATGGACACTTTACAGGGCCTTCTGCCAGAAATCCAAAAAGATACTCTCCCAGGCTACATGTCTCTTAGACTGCTAAACATTACTACACCGAAACCTAAGAATTACTATTGTCCACTCCAGTTTCCAAATGAAAATTAAGTCTCTCTCCCCAAACTTACCAAGTACTGCATAGCAATCGATCGCCGAAGAGGCCCAGGTGGTCCTATAAGAAAGACGTCTTGGCCCAAAAGGTCTTTTTGCATGATCCATCTTAAATGCTGAATTACAGACTGAGCCACAGAGTCTGAAACTGAATGAGAAAAGCGTGGACTTTGGTCTAAATTAAGAATTTACAAAAAATATTTTAAAATTCCGAAGCACTTTTAATAGTTTTGATACTGCTCTTCAATTTCTGAATTTATCTTTCTAGCCTCACTGCTTAGAGGTCCTTTGTTTCAGAGTACAAACATTTCAAATCTATTGAAGTTCAAACCAATGCAACTGACAGCGTTTGGGATGCATAAAATGGATTGATAGAGTCCAGTTAAATTAATAAAAGGAAGTGCCATCTAGATCAGGCTTCCTCAACCTCGGCCCTCCAGATGTTTTTGGCCTACAACTCCCATGATCCCTAGCTAGCAGGACCAGTGGTCAGGGAAGATGCGAATTGTAGTCTCAAAACATCTGGAGGGCCGAGGTTGAGGAAGCCTGATCTAGAGTCTTGAGCTTAAAGACGAAGCAGCGGGTGAGCTAGGTTAAGATTTTCCTCCGGCTGGACATTTGATTAAACTTTAAGGCGTCTCAAGACTGGCCTGTGTTAGGCAACTAAACAAACAAACAAGTAATCTCTGCTCATGGCTGAAAGTCCCTGGATAGACTTTAGCACATCATTTCTGCCAGCACTCACAAGATACTTATGAAGGTAAAATAAGAGTAACACAAAGGCAGCTCTTTTAGCTTCTTGGGGGTACAAATGAGACAAATACAAGAGAGTGTCTTCTCACGAATGGCCATCGAGCTATTGCAGCGATAGCCAATGTGGTGGCCTCCCTTCCGAGGTTGCTGGGCTACAGCTCCCATCATTCCTGACCACTGGCCATGCTGGCTAAGGCTGATGGGAGCTGGGGTTAAATCATCTCTGAAGGGACCATGTTGGCTACCCCTGGGCTATGGAAGGTGCTGTAGTCCCTGGAGAAGGCCAATGCAGCCTTTTTTCTATTCTCCACATGGCTCCTTCTCTCTTATGTGTGAGCGTCCTTTGCCAGGCTTAAAGTAAGGTAAAGGGACCCCTGACCATTAGGTCCAGTCGTGACCGACTCTGGGGTTGCGGCGCTCATCTCATGTTATTGGCCGAGGGAGCCGGCGTGCAGCTTCCAGGTCATGTGGCCAGCATGACTAAGCCGCTTCTGGCGAACCAAAGCAGCGCATGGAAACGCCGTTTACCTTCCCGCTGGAGCGGTACCTATTTATCTACTTGCACTTTGACGTGCTTTTGAACTGCTAGGTTGGCAGGAGCAGGGACCAAGCAATAGGAGCTCACCACCTCGCGGGGATTTGAACCGCCGACCTTCTGATCGGCAAGCCCTAGGCTCTGTGGTTTAACCCACAGCACCACCAGCGTCCCACAGGCTTAGGCACGGTTAATGCAGAACAGGGATTTGAGAACAGCTTTAAATGCTGGTGTGGCATCCCTGGGGTCCCTTGGAGCAGATCTACCCTGTACATCTTGCTGTTCTCAGGATGGTGTAGCCAGAAGTCGAGACTTCTCATCAGGGGGCAGGGGGCTTGTTCACATTAAACCATAATGAACCATTAAGTACGGCTTAACATGATGTGTGATCACAGCCAGCATTAGAAACCCAAGAGCAGTTTACTTGCTATGCAACTCCCCGCTCCTGGTACATTTCGCATTAATAAATTTAGCTAGTTCTATTTTTAGTTACGGTTTGAAGAAAAGAAATTGGATCAGATTTAAGAGACAGCTAAAATAGAAAGAAAACTCAAGAATACAAAACAACTTGTCAGATAGGAACAGAACATAAATGCATACAAGAATACCCCCCAAAACCTCAGGGCCACAGACCCTACGGACACAAGGGCACACAAATGCACTTTTCAATACTATAACCAGCTCCTACAAAATTTCACTATTTCCTTTATATGAAATAACAAGAGCATAGAAAGGCTTGTAGGTAGGAATTGGCAAATATGTTTAGTTGATCTTATAGTTTTATTTTACTAGTGCTCAGGTTAACATAAAGTACCGGTAATTAACCATTACTAATGAAGGCAACCAAAAAAATGTTATCTTCCCAGACTTTCTCCATCTCGCATTTCCTTTTATCTTTCCTCCTTCTCTCCATCCTGTAGTAATCAAACTCATCTAATATTTATTTAACTATTTGCAGGCTGCCTTATAGTCAAATCCTGCCAAGCTGGCTTCTGACATAAATTCACAGTATAACATCAAAAAGCTTTCAAAAAATCTATTACAGATTAATTGTTTTTAATGATTTTTCCCCCTATTTTTAGAGAATCTTGTTCTTATCTGTAAGCTGCCTTGAGACGGTCAGGGAGAAGGGTGGGGTGAAAATAAATTTTAAAATCATTATTATTATTCATATATGTTTAACCAGCTGGGTATTAGAAGAATATTAGTTTCTTACTGTAGTTCACTGGGACAAGTTCTGGATTTCTTGGAATTTTGAGTTTGTATGACACATCTCCAATAGTAACAGTATCACCTGAAAAGAAAAGGAAGAACTGTCACTGATTGCTAACTATACAATCATCATAAATGTAACACAGCCTACAAAGAGAAAGACATTTGCTCATTCAGGGCACACAATATTTTCTGAACCTTCCTGCAAGGCATGACCCAAGATGGGATTTTAACCATAAAATCTTTGTTATAGTCTTTGCTCTCCGTGTCAATAGTTGCAATAGTAAACCTTTGTACAGAGTAACAAACCTAGTATATCTGACTTCCACTTCAACTCCTGGCCTTTGCAACCCCAAGAACTTTAGAAAAAGGGACGTGTGTAAATTAACAGCTGCATCAGCCACTTTGCAGAGATTCTACAAAAAAACAGGTCATTCATTCAAGTTGTGATACTTAACATTTTATTTAAAGATGTGGGGTTGGATCCAGGCTTAGTCATGCTTAGCACAGACCCACTGAAATCTAGTTTAAACCATATAGATCTATTTTAAGCATTATTACACCTGAATCCTGGCAAGTTGAAATTGTGTAATTAAATGCACACAAGAATTTCCCAGCATGGAAACAGCTTTTAAGCTCTCTGCCTTGCTTTCCGGGCAAGGTCCACTCAATGCGCCTGCTCCAAGATGCTGGGGGGGCAGTTCCAAGGGTTTGAAGCCCTGTGTGAGATGCTTTTGGCATCGTGTAGGCTACCCAAAACCAATGGCTAGGTTGCAATCAGGTAAGGAGAAAAATGAAATAATAGGGTCTGTGGAAACAGAGCGTCCTCAATGAAACACACATGACAAACTTCCCACCAACAAATAAGCACTAAAAAGTATCCACACCAGCAGCAGCTACAGATGACAAATGGCTTGTTTTTCCTTATTGGGTTATCCACAGAATGAGAATATCAGTATTTTATTAGGGGGGAAGGGTTGTAGGTTGGCATTTTGATGAGGAGAATGCCACGTGGAGAACAAGAAAAGCATGCACACCTCATATCCACTTCAAACTACTGTGTGTGTATAAAGGTAAAGATAAAGGTACCCCTGACTGTTAGGTCCAGTCGCGGACGACTCTGGGGTTGCGGCGCTCATCTCGCTCTATAGGCTGAGGGAGCCGACGTTTGTGCGCAGACAGCCTCCGGGTCATGTGGCCAGCATGACTAAGGCTGCTTCTGGCAAACCAGAGCAGCGCACAAAATGCCGTTTACCTTCCCCCTATTTATCTACTTGCACTTTGACATGCTTTCGAACTGCTAGGTTGGCAGGAGCTGGGACCGAACAACGGGAGCTCACCCTGTCGCGGGGATTCGAACCGCCGACCTTCTGATCGGCAAGCCCTAGGCTCTGTGGTTTAGACCACAGCGCCACCCGTGTGTATAGTACACCCCATTATCTATTGTGAAAATACACCAAATATAATTTTTTTTCATATTAAACGAGCAGAGCAAGTTCTGTGCTAAGCATCTGTAGATATGGCAGGTAATAAACATTTAAATACATTTTGCAAGAGCACTGACTTGCAGCAAACACCCTGTGTGGTTTTCTCAGTCATTCCAAGAGGAGCAGAATAGACCCCAAAAGCTGTAAGAGTAAAAACATTTGTTTTTTCACTAAATTGAGGAGGGGGGCTCTGAAATACCACATGGCAATCACAGCTCATTATAGCTGAGAACGACATGGGGTAATGGAAGACTGACATACAAGTTTTATTATTATTATCAGTGCCTCTGGGATGCATATGTGGCCATAGTGAAGGTAAAGAGAGGGCAGGGATATTTAGGGCTCAATCATTAGATTCTCAAGTGATAAATGGGAGGATGTTACCATATACAAATCTCTGTTTGATCATGGGGCAAACATATCCCATTTCAACAATTTTAGGATTTCATTATCTTTCCTGCCTGCCAGCTGTAAATTGTTGTATACTCATTTCTCCTTTCAAAAATAGTTACTTCATAACAGTAGGGTTAACTACTCATTTTGAATATGTTCTCTAAAGTCAACTGTTATTATTTTTCTTTAATAATGTTTTTAATGCAACAGAAATGAATCTGAGTTTCTGCAAGTCAGTTTCAGGGTGGGGGGAGGGGGACCAGCAAAAAATTAACTAAAAGGACTTTGATCAAAACTGTTGGGCAACTGGGTGACAAACACAACTCTTGCTGTGGAAATACTTATTACCAGGTTTTTAAAAAGCAAGAGATAAGGAAAAGCTCAGAAATCCTTAGTGCGCCTGGGAGACAACAAGATACTTATACTGAGAGCGAAAAATGGGCAAACCACTCTCCAAACAAGATGTTATGATCACAACCACAACAGAAGCACAATGAAAAGCATGCAAGACTGTCAAAAGGAGATACGCATCAAAGACTTCATACAGAGCTGAGCTAAACACGTAGAAAAGGTTCTCAGATAGAAGCTTAGAACATTGACAAAAGAGAAACAGGAACACTTTAATCTAAATAAATGTGATGGAAAGTCAAAGCTGAGACATCATCCAAAACACACGTATGTGGCAGTAAGTTCCACTAAAAATCAGGGTTACTTATGACCACATTTAAAATATAATAGAGTGTTAAACCTAGACCTCAATAATAGGCTAAACAGTTATATTATCTGCAAACCAAAATAATAAAAGTGGTACAGAATCATATAGTTTGTATATTATACTGAAATATGGAGCAGCTAAGTAAATTTATTCTGGCAATTAAAAGCAAGGCTGCAATTCTGTGTACCTCATAGAATTGTAGAGTTGGGAGGGACCGTAAGGGTTCTCTAGTACAACCCCCTGCAATGCAGGAATCTGAGCTAGAAGGAAATCCCACCAAAGTAGAACCACAATAAAGGACCTAATAAAAGTAGTGTAAAATAAGTTGTGTAAATGTGTTGTAAACCACTTTTGAGGTTTTTTTCTTAGAAATATAAAGCGGTATACAAATGAAATGACTAATGATATTGATGAAGATATAGGCCCATGCCCAGCCTTACTCAACCTCTGGTCCCCAGATGTTGTTGGACTACAACTTCCATCATCCCTAGCTAGCAGGACCAGTTGAGAAAGGCTGTTACTGTCAGCCTGGGGGAGGGGGGGCTATTTCCTATTTCTCCATGTGGCCTATTTTTCCAGTTCCTTATAGAATTGTAGCTTTTGTTTACTTTATTTCAACAGAAGGAGCCCAGTCACGTCAATAACAACTCCTATTATTATTTTTACAGCGTAAAGGAAAAAGGCAAAGCGCAATAGCTCCCATCGGAATGAGAGAAGACTTAAAGGGGAAACAGGGTTTAGAAAAAAGGATGTCATGTTTCGAGAGCTGCTGCAGCTCAACTCAACTCATTTTATTTCGGCTTTAAGCCCATAGACATAACAACCAAAAACAGAGACAGCACAGTCTGGTTTACAATTGCTAACAGTAAAATAGATTAAAAGGGATACTCAATGGAATAAAATATGATAAAAGTTAAATTAAAATTTCAAGCTGTATATAACAATCCATTGTGTTTCTTAAGTGTCAGAACTGATGTCAGAAATTTTGCCATATGTAGGGTTACAGTCGAGTCTGAATCTTGCAAGAGAGATGCTGCTAGGAAGCCAGCAAGCAGGTTAGGAAGGTAAATTGTTCCTCCCCTAAGGATTTTATTCTGTGAACCACCCTGAGACCCCAGGGCCATATATAAAATCAATAAATAATAATAATAATAATAATAATTTGTTGGCGTAGAGAGGTGTGTGGCTTTTGAGAAAGCGGCGGTTCCACTGAAGCACTCTTGGAAGAACAACCCCATAAAAGGGCCTTTAAAAAAACCCTTTGGGACCAGAAGTCACCCGGGCCGAACTTTTCTCGTGGCAGTGAGTCCCATAAGCTCACTCAGCCACGGGGAAGGAAGACCAGAAGCATAGGGGGAGACTTTTCCGTCTCAACCTTGTGGAGAAGAGTCCGATCCTGTGGGATCCTCCGGATCCCCGGGCCTGCCGGCAAAGACCCGGCTCCCAGTCCCCGCTCAGCTGGGGGTGACCTTGGCGCCCCAGCCGGCGGAGGCGGCGGAGGCCCGGGAAGGCGCCCTCTCGGCCCCGCCGTTACCTTCGGCCTTGCCGGTCGAGTGCAGAAGCCGGGCCCGGGCGGTGCGGACGCTCCCGGCGCCGCCGCTTCCCGAGGCCGCCACCTGTCGCAGGAGCAGCCGGACCCGCCTGGCCGCCGCCGAAGCCCCGCACACCCCGCAGGCGCCGGCGCCGCCGAGGAAGAGCATCCGCGAAGGCATGGCACGGCCGGCCTGGCAGGAGGAAGAGCCGGAGAGCAGCGTCGCTGGGGGACCGGTGCGGCAGATGCACAGCGTCCCCGCGGAAACAGCGCCCGACGCTCTCAGGGCCGGGCCGGGGCGGCGGAAGGGGCTTCTCTCTCGCCGGCTAGCTGGCTGCTGCCTCCCTCCGCCTGGACGGCTTCTCCAGTGTAAGGGAGTGTGGCCAAGATTACTATTATTTACGGATGTAAAAACACTCGCCCCTCGCGGTCACTTTTGCCTTGACTTCCTTCAGTCCTTCCCTGCGACTTTATAATTTCCATATTTCAATTTATATTTCTTATATCTACCATTGCTTTCATACATCCCACTCAAAACCTATCACAATAAACTTACATTTAACAACAATATTTCTTCTTTAATCTACAATGCCTCTTGTAATCCTACCAACGTATTCAGTTCAGTAGTTTCCTTTAAATAGTCTGTAAATTTAGTCCAGTCTTTGACGAACTTCTGGTCCCGCTGTTCTCGGATTCTCCCCGTCATTTTGTCCATTTCTGCATAGTCTAGTAATTTCATTCTCCATTCTTCTATTGTCGGTGTTTGTTCTTGCTTCCATTTCTGTGCTATTAACATTCTCGCCGCAGTCACTGCATACTGGAAAAGCTTAATGTCCTGCTTTTTAATGTCTGTACCTGTAATTCCTAACAAAAAAGCTTCTGGTTTTTTAGTAATTGTATACTTCAACATTTTCTTTATCTCACCATATACCACATCCCAGAAGCTTTTCAGCCTTTTACACTCCCACCACATATGAAAAAAGGTACCTTTTTCTTTGCATTTCCGTCTTGGATCGTCTTTTCATTCCTGCTTTGAGAGAACTGGACATGAGAAAGGGTCTGGTCACCAGTCCCGGATTTATGTATAAGCTAAACAGGCTTTATCTTAGGGCCCCGCTCTCTTGGGAGCCCCCAAAATATTTAAAGGGGGGGAAACCTGGACGTACATTTCCAAAATATAAGATAAAAAACAAATAAAATAAAACTTACATACAACAACAGTTTTGTGTTGTGTAGCCTCCTGTGATGTACCGGTAAGTAATAGGCCCTGCCTGCTATCCTGCTCCCTAAAATATCACTGGTTTGCTCATTTCTATGTATAGGGTGCCTACGTTCTGCATGTGCAAATGGCTTTAGATACCTATTAGGTCCATAGATTACCATATAGCATATATTCAACACAAAAAACAGCGACAGTTTGTTGTTGACAAAGGACAGCTGGACATATAAAGGGCCCCATTACCTTCAGTAGCTTAGGGCCTCATCAAACCTAAATCCGGCCCTGGTCTAGTGCTATCCCTAATGTCACTTATTCGTTCATTTTGTTAAAAAAATAATCTCTTTCCAGGTAATAATCGAAGCCCCACCCATAAATAAGCATATGAGATTCGCTGATTTAAAAAGTGCAATGTTATGTTAGGGATTAATTGCAGGCTAAACTGATTGCCTCCAGGTCATCCCTCCATTCGCACGCACGGTGATTTTTACCCCTAAGCATGTAATGAAGGGAAAAGGTATGGAGGGGCGTAATCTCAGTGGCATTTGCACAGGTGCTTCGCCAAGAGCTGTGGCTACTCAAAGGGCTTCTTCGCTGGCGCATGTTGGGCAGGGGCTTTCCTTAAAATGGGGGGAGAAAATGATAAGTTAAGTCTCTAGCCCTTTTCCTTGCTAAGAAGCAAAAGCTATGAAACAAAACATGCAGGTAGCCTTCTAATGGATTCCTGTGAAATGAGTCAGACTGGCTCCTTCAGTCTATTGGAGTTTGAGCCTGAGATGGATAAGAGCAGGGGTAGGCAACCTAAGGCCCGGGGGCTGCATGCGGCCCAATTGCCTTCTAAATCCGGCCCACGGATGGTCTGGGAATCAGCTTGTTTTTACATGAGTAGAATGTGTGCTTTTATTTAAAATGCATCTCTGGGTTATTTGTGGGGCATACCGGTAGGAATTCGTTCATTATTTTTTCCCCAAAATATAGTCCGGCCCACCACTAGGTCTGAGGGACGGTGGACCGGCCCATGGTTGAAAAAGGTTGCTGACCCCTGGATAGGAGAGTTGTTTGGACACAAGGCAATAAAAATCCTTGGGGTTCTAAAGAACTACTATTTCAGCCTCCCCTTAAGGAAGGAAGGAATAATTTATTGGCCAAGTACATTTTCCAACATACTTGGAATTTTGCTTCGGCTACATTGCAATGTAAACATACCTTATACCAGTGTTTCCCAACCTAATCTAGGCAACGGCACACTTGAATCAATGAAAAAATCTCGCGGCACACCGCTCTCGTGCACTCACATCGGGGCACTGCAAATTAGTGGAGACGCACTCTAGTGCGATAGCCTACATTCTGCAATAAAAACACAACCTTGAAGGGGAAAAGAGGTCTCGGGCCTGCGCAGCAGAAACACTAAAATGCTCAGCGCATGAAGATACCAGCAGCGTGACGTGCAACAACATTGTTCCGTATTAAAAGACTGCTTTTAAGCGGTCGGTGGGGGCGTCTTCATATGCAGTGTGCACCCCGCAGGGGAAAAAGAAAAGAAAGCGCACTCTGACACAGCGTGAGGAGAGAAGCGGCGAGGCAGGCGTAAAAGAAATATAAAGGGAGCCTGGGCGGGGCAAATGGTTGCTGCTGTTTCCACGCTTAAGGAACCTGCCCGCCTCATCCGCCCGCCCCCCCGCCCCGTGCGCGCATGCGTCCCCGCAGTCCACAGCCATGGCCGCCCTGCGTATCCTGCCCATTCGGCTCCCGAGGGTTTCGCTGGCGTTTTCCCGCCGGCTCAGCAACAGCCCCCCTCGGCGCACGCCCACGGTGCCCGAGCGCATCGAAGAGAAGCGTCGGGCTGCGCTGCTCGGTGGCGGCCAGGCGCACATAGATGCACAGCACCGGCGGGTGAGCGAGCGAGAGAGCGAGGAAACGCCTGCTTCGCCCTCGTAGTCACAGCAGGCGAGCGAGCCTCTGGTTGGGCTTGCAGCAGCTGGCTGCTCCCGGGCGACCCTCGGAGGGACGAAGGTCCCACACTCGCTTTCCTGACTTTTTCCGCGGCACATCAGCCGGTGTCTCGCGGCACACCGGTTGGGAAACGCTGCCTTATACAAACCCTGTTCCACTAACAATACAATGACACAGCAAAGAAACCCCACCCATAACTTCTCCAGCGTCGGTCCTAGTTTCTAGGCGGAAATTCAACAGGTTAAGCCTTTTCTCATATGGAAACACAATATTGCCCTGTCTCCAATTTTGTGCTATGCTGTGCTCCCTTGGCAGCCGTGTTGTGACTGGTGCCCCTAGTAATCCCTCGAAATTAAAAATGTACTTCCTGGTCCAAAAAGGCTTGCAACTCCTGGCTAAGGGGGGAAGTTGGTCGCCAGGGCAAGGTGACAAGAGTAACGAGTGCATTCCTGCTGTTAACTTTTGGGAGGTACTGGGAGGTGGTGGTGCAGACATAGAGTCCACAGGCTATACCAGGTAAGCACATGGGGGATGGTTAAATGGTCCTGCTGAGGACATCTGTAGGTTGTGGACACACTGTGTTATCCCACTTTCCAGCAGATTTCCCCATCATTTTCCTTATTGCAAAAAGTCCAGTCCTTAGGGGACACTCATTTGTTGCACAAGACCTCGAAATAGCACTAGAACAGCACAAGCTGAATTTGCTGGTATGGGATTGAATTACGCCTGAGAACCGAACTAGAAGCAGCCTCCTGTCCTGAGCAGGCAGGCATAGGATTGCGATCTAAGCTGTTTTGACATCTGTAGCATGTCAGGCCCTCCCAACCTCAAGCCTTTCCTTAATAAGTATTCCAAAGAGATGTTTTCATTTGTTATTTTATGTGTTGGTACATGCCACCTAAATTGCAGCTGGCTTGGGACTAAGGGCTTTTTAAGCCCTCCCTGCCACATCTAATTTCCCATTAATCAGCTTTGATTGTCTGCAGAAAATAAGTTTCAAGATGCCCAGAAGATGAGACAATTTATCTACTTTGCATGCCAGGAAATAATGGTCATAACAATATTACAGAAACTCTGAAGTTGTAGATCAGATCCCTAATGTAATAAAGTCTGTTGCCGCAGAGTTCATTTGGAGGCAGAGTGCCATCTAAGCTATTTGCCCATCAATTGCTTTCTCAAATAGGGTTGCCTCTTGGTGCTGTGCAAAACACTTACCTTCTAATGATCTAACTTTTGCTTAATGGTGCAGCAAGGCAGTAGACATTTATCCACCAGCAACATTTGCTGCTTCAGATTTCAAACAGATGAATGTATTTTGTTTTGACAGCATGCGTAGGAAAGCTTTGTGCTTTCACGTGGATTTTTACATCGCAGATTTTCATATAAAAAGAAGTGTTACAAATATGAATCAAATATTGCTTTAATGGGGCCCCAAAATTCAATGCACGTAGAACTACAAAATGCAAGTGGAGATACAAATCAGTTTAACGTATTTCATCAAACAGCACACATTCAAAAAAGAACAAATAATTAAAATAAAACTTTTTAAACAGTGTAGTCCTTTGAGAACTATAACACAGACTAATACACAGGGTGAAATCCTGGCTTCATGCAGGTCTTTCCCCCTCACATGCTATGATTTCCCTACATAGATTTCATCAGGTCAAACGTGCACATGGATCTTCGATCATCTCTGTACAGGGTGAGAAAATATTATTGGTGAGGACTTCATGTCGGGGTGGAGAACCTTATTGCAGCCCCAGGGCCACATTCTTCCATGAGGAACCTTCCAGGACTGTATGCTAGCAATGGATGAGGGCAGAGCCAGAATCACCCCACCCTTTATTCTCGTGCATGCATGCAAGTACACACACACACACAATCCATCCATCCACACATCCAAAAAGTGGATATTCAGCCCCTGTATATCGGCAGGGATTGGGTGGAGAGGGTGGCTGTATTCAAGTTTTTGGGAGTGACTATCGAACAGGGTATAACTTGGAGTGCAAATACCACTGCTCTGGTAAAGAAAGCCCAGCAGAGAACTTATTTTCTCAGACTTTTAAAAAAGAACAATCTGAGTGAGAAACTGTCCTTTTACCATAGCTGTATAGAGAGCATTCTTATATATTGTATTTGTGCTTGGTTTTCCATGTGTAAAGTAATGTAGAAGAAGGTGCTCCAGAAGGTAATAACCACAGCCCAATATATTATTGGACATTCCCTCCCATCTTTGGAGGAACTATAGAGTTCCCGTTGCCTTAAAAAAGTTAAAAATATATTACAAGATCCATCTCATCCTGGATATTTTTGCACCACTGCCTTCGGGCAAAAGATATAGAACAATTAAATCAAGAACAAATAGATTAAAAAACAGTTTCTATCCAAAAGCCATAACCATCTTAAATGCTGTAACTAGATATTATGACCATGGAGAGTTTTGATGAGTATGTATGTATTGCAAAGGAATTTCAGAAATAGACTGGAAAGAGAAGTTGCTGAATTGCAACTCATTACCAAACTTAAAACCATGGAGAGACCTGGTCTGAACAAAGACATTGGATTCTTATCTCATTATACATGACAAAGCTATTTTGTCTCACCCCTTGCTTTTTCCTGTAAGACTAATTGCAGTTGTTAACAGTTGTCAACAGGTTTACCACAGCTATCAGCCTATCACCCATTCCCACCACCCTTCTGAGTAATACCGCTCCCACCCTCTCACTATATATAAGGGACTGGTGACTTCTGTTTCAGTGTATCTGAAGAAGTATGCATGCACACGAAAGCTCATTCCAAGAACAAACTTAGTTGGTCTCTAAGGTGCTACTGGAAGGAATTTTTTTTTTTAAATTTTTTTTTTGACTATGTATGTATATGTATGTGTAGCTGAAATTGTCCCCCCCCCCCATGTTGTTTTTATGGGTTGGCATCCAATTTCATTGTACTTGTACAATGACAATAAATAAATCTTATCTTATCCATTGCATTTCTCCCCTTCTCTCTCTTTCCTGTTCCCTCCCCGTCCCAACTATCTCCACTCCTCAGATGTGCCTCCATGCAGCAAGTAATTTTAAAAGCAACAATTCCACTAGGGTAGAATTGGGGGAGGACTACAGTGTGAGTGGTTGGCAGAGGCGTAGGAAGGTCAGGTGGTACACGGTGCAGAAAATTTCTTGTCACCCCACCCACACATTTATTATTTTTTTGCCTGCAAAAATAGTTTTACGTTATTTCATATTTTCTTACAAAGGAATGATAATAAATAAAAATAAACTTTTATTTATATCCCGCCCTCCCCTGCCGAAGTCGGGCTCAGGGCGGCTAACATCAGATACATACCAGTAACATTGATATAAAATCAAACAATAATTAAATTACCTCCTGAAAACATGTCAAAATCAAATTAAAGTCTAATTAGATGGCTTTCCGCAGGGTTACGGTTGGGAACAGTATTGAATTGAAATACTGAATTGAAATTTCAGCCTGCATGAAATTTCATATATAGCTATATAATCCGTAGTGTAGTAAGATAAGACCTTTGGAGCAGGCATTTTCAAAAAGAAAAAAAAAGTTTTTTATGAACCACCCTAGTAGGGCAGTAATTGTTCCTTGATAATTTATCACCCCCTCCATGATGGAACCTGGGGCGAACCACCCCCCCCGCTCCCCACTTCCTACGCCCCTGGTGGTTGGGAAGCTTCACCTTTCCCTTCCAAGCTGCAACTCACCCCCAAAGTAACTTCCACACAACATAAAGTTCACGTGCATACAAAGGTATACTTTCCCCATGTGGTGGTGTACTTATTTCTGTACAAAAATAATATCCGTATGACAACTTCTAAACATGAAGTTCCCTTTAGTCATCTAATTAAATGACTCACTTGTATTATATAATCTATGTACAAAATCGGGGAAAAGAATTGGGTGGTTTTTCCAGGTGCAATCCATAATCTGGAGCTTTTGCTGCCTCTGTTGACTGTGAATCCCATTTCCATCTGTGTGACTCCTAAAGTATGCGGGTTTGAGAGAAATATGTGGGATTACGAGCATTTAAAGGTTCTAGCTTTCCCCATTTCTGTCACACATAAATGGTATGCCTGGTTGGAAAAAGAAAAGCTTGATGTGTAAAGATCCGTCAGAATGGGAAAGAATTGCTATGCAGTTGTTAGAACTCCGCAGTGGAAATAAGTTTCAGTACAAAGATGAGCAGATGTTACTGTCTGGAATATTGATGGAGAAAAGGGATAGCTTTACACCTGAAGGCTACAATAACAAATACGAAGTATCTGAGTGCATTCCAAAAAGTGAGCAACTGAAACTTAGGGAGAGGGGCAGCTGAATGTTTGACGCCCGCGGGTGGCGCTGTGGGTTAAACCACAGAGCCTAGGGCATGCCGATCAGAAGGTCGGTGGTTCAAATCCCTGCGACGGGGTGAGCTCCCGTTGCTCGGTCCCAGCTCCTGCCAACCTAGCAGTTCGAAAGCACGTCAAAGTGCAAGTAGATAAATAGGAACCACTCTGGTGGGAAGGTAAACGGCGTTTCCATGCACTGCTCTGGTTCGCCAGAAGCAGCTTAGTCATGCTGGTCACATGACCCGGAAGCTGTACGCCAGCTCTCGGTCAATAAAGCAAGATGAGCGCCGCAACCCCAGAATCATCCGCGACTGGACCTAATGGTCAGGGGTCCCTTTACCTTTAAGGTGGTGGGCACAACTTGCACCATCTAATGGCACTAGCAACTCTATGAATTTCCTCTACCCTTTGGTTCTCCCCCCAATGACCTTGTGTTTCTCTTCAAGCATTTCCCTTGCTCACATTGCCTTTCCACTTCTGCAGCTGCTTGTAAAAAAACAACTCATCACAAGCGTATTTATAACTATCGTTTTTACACCTTTGGTCCCCACCCTGCGCTCAGCTCTCACCTGTGGCTCCTAGCAGCTGTCAGCAGCTTTGACCGGCCTGTTAAGGTGGGTTGGGGACTTCCCCTGCATGCGAAGGGTTGAGGGGATGAGATCCATAGTGAATCCAATGGTTCAGAAGGCAACTTCTGCACGTGCTGCAGAGGGAAGTGAGGGGCAGATGGGGCTCATTCACCTGGGGAGGGAGTCCATCTAGGAGAAAGATAACCTCTGCTGCCTTGCAGGATATCTTCAGAAGAGTAAACCCCACACAAATCCAGAATCAAGTCCCCAAGACAGTTGGATGGTGCCTGGTCTGCCTCCCTCCGGCAACTCCTGCAGCCAAGCTGGTGCCAAACATATTGCTCTGCTTTTCTTTGGACAACATCAGTGAGGCCAAGATGGGGTGTTGTCATCTGAGCAGCCCAGGACCTCCATACATAGTAGAAGTCACTTTGGTGCTGCTAACACAGCAGTTCGACTTCACCCCCAGAGGCACACTCCATTGTCTCTCGAGACAGACGGATGGCAACTGCTACTAAATTACTTCTGTGCCCAGTATAGAATATGTATATCATAGTTTTTATTATTTAATTTATAGCATTTCAAAAAAGAAATTTAACTATTTTCATTAAACTTTAGGTAATTAAACAATCGGTGGCCTTTGAAACTGGGGAATATTGCTTTTGTTGTTGTTACTATCTTATGTATTTTTTTGAGTTTTCATATTGTAAACTGCCCTGTGGTCCTTGGATGAGGGGTGGTATAGAAATTTAATAAATAATAAAACAACAATAAGCATTTCAGCCACAAGCATAACCACGCAGAATAATTTCAGTTACAGTTACCATTCCTCTGTGTCTATAATCAATCCACGACATTTGCTTTGTCATGGGAACCAGCAAGGGAACTACCAAGATAAGAAGGCTCAGAGCCCGGGGAGTGATGGTGGGACAATGATGAGTGGTCAGAGGGAGAAGACTGGGAAGAGGAGGTGTTGGAAGCTGAAGAGGTAACAGTGCTTAGGGACATAGCTGTCAACCCTCCCTTTTTTTGGTGGGAAACTCCCTTATTCCAATGCCGTTTCCCGCTGCTATCCCGGATTGTTGATATCCCTTAAATTTCCCGGATGTCAAAGGAAGCAGCTCCTCTCCCTCCCTGCCGGCCAGGGAGGCTCCTCAGCTGCGTTGCTCGGCTGCCAATAAGGAGTCTGAGACCGACTGGGGGCGGAGCTTGCATGCCTTGTGCAGCCAGACCCTCACGCCCAATCAGACAGCCAGCCTGCCTGCCGTCTACGCGCTTGCTCTTTCGCTCACCCATTCGCGCGCAGCCTCTGGAGCGCAGGGTGGCGAGGCTACTTGGTGCCATTGCACCGCCCTCTTGGCATCCCTTATTTTCAAATCCGAAAGTTGACAGCTATGAAGAGGAGGTGTTGGAAGATGAAGAGGTAACAGGGCTTAGGGAGCTGGGAGAGGTTGCCCGTGGAGTGGCTTGCAGATTTGGTTCCCAGGAGGATGGCTGGGAAAGAGAGCTGTGTGGGCATCTACAAAAGTTAGCGAAGACACAAGCAGAGGGCAAGACTGCACCAAGAGACCCACAGCTGGCGTCTCTCCTGCTGTGGTGATGCAACTATGCGGCGAGCTCCCTTGTCTGTAGGACCTGCTGCTGGAGCTGGGCAGGAACAGGAAGAGTGGAGGGGAACTGCCCTTTCTTCCATCTGCTGCTTTCCAGCTCTCAGTTTCGTGACGTAAGCCTAGACTGTGAATAAGGATGTCCACTGAGCATCGCTCCTGAATGTGGAGAGTCAATAAGGGAAGATTAGCACTAAAGAAGGGGTCAGCAACCTTTTTCAGCTGTGGGCCGGTCCACCATCCCTCAGACCATGTGGTGGGCTGGACTATATATTTTTTGGGGGGGAAATGAATTCCTATGCCCCACAAATAACCCAGAGATGCATTTTAAATAAAAGGACACATTCTACTCATGTACTGTAAAAACACCAGGCAGGCCCCACAAATAACCCAGAGATGGAACTTGCTGCCAAGGAGTGTGGTGGAGTCTCCTTCTTTGGAGGTCTTTAAGCAGAGGCTTGACAGCCACCTGTCAGGAATGCTTTGATGGTGTTTCCTGCTTGGCAGGGGGTTGGACTGGATGGCCCTTGTGGTCTCTTCCAACTCTATGATTCTATGCATTTTAAATAAAAGGGCACATTCTACTCATGTAAAAACATGCCGATTCCCAGACCGTCCGCGGGCCAGATTGAGAAGGCGATTGGGCCGCATCCAGTCCACGGGCCTTAGGTTGCCTACCCCTGCACTAAAGTTTAACCTGAAGTTTATCATAAATTCCTGATTTCAGTCTTCCTACATTTTGCAAAAGCAACAATATTTGTTCAGTATCATTCATTATTGATGCTTTGCAGTTCTTTCCCTACCCCACCCAGTTGATTTGAAGGCGGTTGGATTTACTCTCAATTTAAATCTAAATATAAACTGCAAGTGAAAGATGCTACAGAGGAGCTGTGAAAGATGCGATCTATGAGCCAGTCTTGTGAATGGCAGGGCTGTGCTGTGATTTCCTGGGGGCTCCATGTGGTAATCAGAAGTTATGGTAGTTTCCAAAATCCCCAGACTGACCAAAGAAAATAGTTGTGTGGTGCTCCTCAAGCAGTTAGCAGCAAGAACAGACACGAAATGCTTTTTAATGCTATGTTAAATTAGAGCAGAAATATACTTTGTTACAGCAGATTCCCAGCGCCTGTAATGCCACTAAATGTTCACATTTCAGGTAACTGTTTACTTACAGCCCACCTTTTTCTCCAGGGAGCTCAGGGACACAGGCATGGGGCTTCGGGGTGGATTCTCATCCATCCAGGCACTGACTAGACCTGTCCCGAAAGTGGGTAGCCTCCTGTGTCTTCAAGACTGCACTTTGAACCATGCAACTCTAACGGTAGCCAAACTTCTGCCTAATATGCTATGCCTGTTTCGGACATAACATGGAAAGGCATTGTTAATTTGCTACCAGTACTTGTGCAATGCATGGATGCACAACCCAGGGTGTGGCATTGCTGTGGGTTTCTCCTTTGTCAGATCATACTTCCTTTCACAACGGACATTTCCCTACTGTAAGTGTGACATTGTACTGTAAGTGTGACATTGTAAGTGTACTGTAAGTGTGACATGTACAGAAGTGAGAGCTGGACCATAAAGAAGGCTGATCGCCGAAGAATTGATGCTTTTGAATTATGGTGCTGGAGGAGACTCTTGAGAGTCCCATGGACTGCAAGAAGATCAAACCTATCCATTCTTAAAGAAATCAGTCCTGAATGCTCACTAGAAGGACAGATCCTGAAGTTGAGGCTCCAATACTTTGGCCACCTCATGAGAAGAGAAGACTCCCTGGAAAAGACCCTGATGCTGGGAAAGATGGAGGGCACAAGGAGAAGGGGACGGCAGAGGATGAGATGGTTGGACAGTGTTCTCGAAGCTACTAACATGAGTTTGGCCAAACTGCGAGTGCGAGAGGCAGTGAAGGATAGGCGTGCCTGGCGTGCTCTGGTCCATGGGGTCACGAAGAGTCGGACACGACTGAACGACTGAACAACAACAACAAGTGTGACATTGGAGCAGAAAAGTAAAAGGTAAAGGACCCCATGGCAGTTAAGTCCAGTCAAAGGCAACTATGGGGTGTGGTGCTCATCCTGCTTTTCAAGCCGGCGTTTGTCCACAGACCTTTCCGGGACATTGGAGTACCAAACAGGAACACTCTCATCCATACATATGAACTCTAGCTTGATGGAAGGGCTAATAAAATTGATTGAACGAACCATATTCAGGCACCATATTACAACCCACCCCCACCTTCCATTGGCTTTAGATCAGTTTTCTTCTGCATTGGGTCCCCAGATATTGTTGGACTACAACCCCCATCATCCCCAGCCAGCTTAGCCAATGGTCTGAAATGACAGGAGTTGTAGGCTAACAACATCCAGGGGCCCCAAGTTGAAGAGCATCTTAGACTTCTTGGCCACATCTCCCTGTGTTGTTAGTAGCAACATGTACTGCATCCATATACTAACATAATAGATCATTTGTATCATCTGATACAAAAATCTGATGATACAAAAATGTCCTACCCCCTGCAATGCAGGAATCTCAGCTAAAGCATCCCTGACAGATGGCCATCCAACCTCTGCTTAAAAACCTTCAAGGAAGAAGAACCCACAACCTTCTGAGTGAGACCGTTCCACTGTTCAACAGCTCTGTTAGAAAGTTCTTCCTGATATTTAGTCGGAATCTCCTTTCTTGTAACTTGAATCCATTGGTTCAAGTCCTACCCTCTGGAGCAGGAGAAAACAAGATTGTTCCCTCTCCCATGTGACAGTCCTTGAGATATTTGAAGATGGCTATTGTCTCTCACTCTCCTCTTTTCCTGGCTAAACATACCCAGCTTCTTCAACTGTTCCTCATAAGGCTTGGCTTCTAGACCCATGATCACCTTAGCTGCCCTCCTCTGCACACTTTCCTTCTGGTCAACATTCTTCTTAAATTGTGGTGCCCAGAACTGGACACAGGACTCTAGGTGGGGTTTGATCAAGGCAAAATAAAGTGGGGCTATTACTTCATTTGACCTGGAACACTATACTTCTGTTGATGCAGCCTAGAACAACATTAGCTTTTTTTTTGGTTGTTGACCCATTTTAAGCTTGTGGTCCACCAAGATCCTAAGATCCTTTTCAAGTGTACTGCTAGTAAGTCAGGTGTCCCCCATCCTATATTTGTGCATCTGGTTCTTCCTGCCTTAGTGCAGAACCTTACATTTGCCCCCATTGAAATTCATTATGTCAGCTTGCGCCCAGTTCTCCAAACTGTTAAGGTCGTCTTGAATCCGGATTCTGTCTTCAGCGGCATTAGCTGCCCCTCTGAGTTTGGTGTCATCTGCAAATTGGATGAGCATCCCCTCAATTCCTTCATCCAAATCCTGTATAAAGACAGAACAACAGGCCCAGGACAGAACCTTGCAGCACCCCAATTGTCACTTTTCTCCAGGATGACGAGTAAGCATTAATGAGTACTTTTTGGGCTGTTAAACTCCCAATTCCCATCATCTATGGTCTGGGGTGGTGGGAAATGATGTCCATCAATAGAGGGTCACAGGTCCTCTTGTCTGCCCAGCAAGAAAAACTGTGCTTTGAACACCTCTTAAAATTGTTGCTAATACTAAAGCTGCAAAGGCATGTCCTCCTGAATAAGCAGCACAGATGTTGCATGGATTGCTCCTGTTCAGATGTGGCATAATTAGGAAAGTGTTGGAAGTTCTGCTAAAAGCTAGTTGTGTAGCACAGACGCCCTAGCTGTTTCTACAAAAGTACTCCTGATAGATCATAGTCCATTATAGATTATAAATGGTAATAATGATTGTGATAATTGCAGCACTTATGCTACCTCCTTCAGCACTTTTAACTTCCATCAGATAATTGAGAAAGTAATTATAATACAAAATCTAATTAAGATGTTAAAACCATTAGCGACCCGAATTCCCATCCCCGAAGTTGCAGCTCCTCTTTTTTGTCTTCCGAGAGAGGCAACGCGCAGCTCAGGATCCGCGGACCGCGCGACAGCGAGCTGCGCTTCGGCTCAGAGCACCAGCGAGGCTCCGCTCTGGGGACGCGCGTCACGTGAGAACGCCGTCCCCGCTCCGTCCCTCGTGAATACCGGCCCCTGGGATGGCTGGGCGGGTCACCCGCCACATCAGAATGGAGCCCGTTGGGGCTTCTTCCCCCCTGAGAACGTGGCTCCAAGCGCGGGAGCTTCTTCCCACGAGGGCCGTCGCAAAAGGGCCGAGCCTCTCGAGGGCCACCAGCCGCCGACGGCTCCGCGCTGCCTGCCAACCCGGACGCCCGTCCGGCACCCCCGGCGCTTGGGGCCCGCTGGTGCTCGTCGAAGGGCCAAAGGGCGCCCAGTTGTCAATGTGCCCCCCCCCGCGCGCTTGGAGCGGGATTCCCCCGGGATTCCCTCTTCCCGGCAACTTCCGCCTCCCCGGAGAACCCGGAGCGCACGAGGAGCGCGCGGGCCTTTCCGAGGGGACTCGGCCCCTTCCCCACTCAGAGGTTCCCCCCCTCCACGCTCCCCGCCCCGTCGAGGCGGAGAGAGCAGCTCAGGCTGCGCCCACCCACCCCCCATCCCGGCCGTGGGCTCCGGCACGGCGCGTCCGCCCCTCCGAGGAGCCGGGCGGTGGGAGCCGGCGGAGCGTGCGCGGCGGCCTCGGAAGATGGCGGCGGGCGGGGCGGGACTGGGGCGGCGGCGGAGCCTGCTGGCTTTGATCGCCGCCACCTCCCCTATCTCCGCCCCGGGAAGAGCGAGCGCCGGGCGGGAGGAGGAGGAGGCGGAGGCGGAGGCGGCGGCTCCTCTCCGGGGCTGAGCCGGGCTTACGCGCCTGCCTTGCCTGCCTGCCTTCCGTGGGCTCCTCGCTCGCTCCTCGCTCGCTCGCCCGGGGAACATGGCCGGGGTGGAGGCGCCGCCGCCGGGGGACCCCGGAGGAGTCGACGCGGAGGCGGCGTCGGGGCCGGCGGACGAGTCGTCGGACAGCGAAGGCGAGCACGAGGCGCCCCAGAAGCTCATCCGCAAGGTCTCCACGTCGGGCCAGATCCGGAGCAAGGTGGGCGGCCTCGCGCGCGCGGAGGGGGGGAAGGGAAAGTGGGGTGGTCGTTGGGGGGCCAGCTCCGCCCGGGGGTCCAGAGCCCGGACGAGGCGCTGCCGGAAGGCTCCCCGCCTCGCGCCGACAAAAAACGACCGGGAAAGGAAGAGCTGCTGCTGCTGCCATCGGGGGTCCCCCTTTGGCGTCTCCATTCAGATCAGCCCTTCTCCCCCACCCCCCGCCTGCCTGCCTGGCTGCCTGTCTTCCTTCCTGGCCGGGGTGGGGGTGGGGCTTGGACCATCGCATCCCCTCCCCCTCCTTCCAGCTGCGGCCACATCTGTCTCCCCCCCCCGCCGTGGTGGAGCGACGATCTTGGCCGCTGCTGCCGCTCGGGAGTTGAAGCGGCATCGCGGAGCGCAGGGAGCCGCTCCCGTCTTCGGTTTCCTGGTTGCTCTGCCGCCGCTTCCCCGGCGCCGGCCAAGGGAGAGCTGCCCAGAAACGGTGTCCCCCCCCCCCCTCGCGTGGCTCTGCTCGGAGGAGCCCTGCCCTCGGCCGGAGCCTCCGCCATCCCCGCCCGCCGCCTCCTCTCCCCTGCGGAGCCGGGAAAGAGCGGAGCGCCTCGCAAGAGTCGCCCGTGGAACCCTGCGCGCCCCAAAGTCCGCTTCTCGTAGGATGCGTTTGCACGACAGGAATAAGATAATTCAGATTAAAAAAAAAAATCCCTCCAGGAACACTTAGCACCTATCTTGTGTTGTCCGCCCCCCCAAAAAAAATCAGCCTTCGAAAATCAGGGACAGGAGTGCTCCTTGCCTCTCAACACTTCCTTAGTGTTTGCTTTCTCCCCAGGTCAAAGCATCTCTTAAAGCACATTAAAACTCTGGAGAATGAAATAGCTTGATGTAAGGGGGGGCGGGGCGGCAGGGACACAAATGTTCCTTTGCAAGTGGCCAGACATTGGGGGGGGGGCTCCTTTAAGGCTAGTGCAGGACTTGTAGAGTGTGAATTCAACTTTAAGGGGGTTACTTCTAGTAGCAGGTCAAACTGGTGGTCCGAGACCTTTGCCGAATGTGAACCCTTAAGACCTCACTCAACTTTCCCGCGGAGACAAGTCATCGCTTGATGTTGCTTCCACGTCCAGTGTGACGTCCTGCCCTCTGCCACTGAGTCCTTGTCACTGAGCAACGTTCACAGTGACATTGTCCAGTGAGTGTGGAATATTAATGCACAGAGAGATGTATTAACACCCCCCCCCAAAGTTGCCAGGGGTCCCAGTTACATAGCTGTCAACTTTCGGATTTGAAAATAAGGGATTTTTTCAAACTTTCGGATTTGAAAATAAGGGATGCCGCGAGGGCGGTGCAATGGCACCAAGTAGCCTCGCCACCTTGCGCTCCAGAGGCTGCGTGCGAACGGGTGAGCGAAAGAGCGAGCTCGTAGACGGCAGGCAGGCTGTCTGTCTGGTTGGGTGTGAGGGTCTGGCTGCACAAGGCATGCAAGCTCCGCCCCCAGTCGGTCTCAGACTCCTTATTGGCAGCCGAGCAACGCAGCTGAGGAGCCTCCCTGGCCGGCAGGGAGGGAGGGAGAGGAGCTGCTTCCTTTGAAATCCGGGAAATTTAAGGGAGATCAACAATCCGGGATAGCAGCGGGAAACGGCATTGGAATAAGGGAGACTTCTGCAAAAAAAGGGAGGCTTGACAGCTATGTATCATACCCCCCCCCCCAGTGTGCTGACATCACTCGCGCACATAGCGGGCACGGTGACATAGCACACACACGCTGAGGTGTGTGTGTGTGATGATGCAGTGACGCACTTTGTGGATGCTGTGCCCCCCTTATTCAAAATGTTGAGGAGCCACGGCACCCAGGGCCCCTGGGACCTGGTGCCTATGCTTAGCTGTACGCATCTATGAATAAAAAAATTCCTTCCAGTAGCACCTTAGAGACCAACTAAGTTTGTTCTTGGTATGAGCTTTCGCGTGCATGCACACTTCTTCAGATACCTTCACACGAAAGCTCATATCAAGAACAAACTTAGTTGGTATCTAAGCTGCTACTGGAAGGAATTTCTTTATTTTGTTTCGACTACGGCAGACCAACACGGCTACCTACCTGTAACTGCATCTGTGAATGTTGTTGCGATACGGAGAGCCAGCATTGTGTGTGATAGCGTTCCATTTAAATGATAGGTGTAGCAAATTCAGAAACCTTTTTGTGCATCGCAAGTGAAAATGCACGAAGAGTGCTTGGCCATAACATGCGCTAGCAATGTCATTTTGTGTTTTACGTTGCGTTTTTACATTGAACCGCCCCGACACCTCTGGGTACAGGGCAATATATTTCAGCCTTCCAGGACATTCTGTGGCTGACCTCACTAGAACAGAGGAACTTTAAAGGGAGAACTGCTGAACTGTCATTCATCACTTCTAAGCTTAATACTGTACTGTTGAGGCAAATATCGCAGTGCATCTGTTAAGTGGCTCACCAAGACTAGAATATCGGTGTGATAAAAGAGCAACTGTGATTTGTTCTCCTGTGAATGGCCATTGTTAGTAACGGAATTTTCACCATTTCTACTTTTCTGCATTTAATTTCATTCTTACCTCACTTTTTACAGTTGCACCCCCACCCCTGTGCATAGGTGCAACTGAATATTACACTTTGTGCATCTGATGAAGTAGACTGTAGTCCATGGACGTTTATGTGGACATAATGTTAGCCTGCAATGTATCGCCATACTTTCTGTTTTGGTCGCCCATGGTGAGGAGTGCCTTTGGACAACCAGCCGGAGAAACCTTCCTAAAGTGCGCTCTCTCTCTTGAGTATAAATGGAGTTTAGATCAGCAAGTTATATATCATTTAGATATTTGGGTGTTCTTTTCAGTCAATCCCTTCCATGGAAATGGTTTAGTGTGGCTGTGAAATCGAAAGCACAGTAACCTATGGCAGTGTTAGAAATTAGCCAGGGGCTAGGAGTGTTTTGCAACTGGCATGGGTCCAATTGTGACCATGTTGAGATCTCTGGATGCCAGGTTGGCAACTGGGGAAATAATAATAATAATAATAATAATAATAAATAATTATTAATATTATTAATAATAATAATTATTAACAAACTTAGTTGGTCTCTAAGGTGCTACTGGAAGGAATTTTTTTATTTTGTTTTGAATAATAATAATAATAATAATAATAATAATAATAATAATAATTTATTATTTATACCCCGTCCATCTGGCTGGGTTTCCCCAGCCACTCTGGGCGGCTTCCAACAGAACGTTAAAATACAATAATCTATTAAACATTAAAAGCCTCCCTAAACAGGGCTGCCTTCAGATGTCTTCTAAAGGTCTGGTAGTTGTTGTTCTCTTTGACATCTGAAGGGAGGACGTTCCACAGGGCGGGTGCCACTACCGAGAAGGCCCTCTGCCTGGTTCCCTGTAATAATTATATTATTATATTTATTATTATTATTACTATTAAGCAAAATGTCACATAGAGAATCTTTTTATTGAAGCTTGAATTTGTTTTATTCTGGATTGTTTTATTTGTTATTTTAATGTGTTGTAAACTGTTTTGAGATTGGTTCTTTAAAATATAAAGCGCTATAGTGATGATGATGATGATAAACACTATCAGGGGGAAACGGTGCCTAGACATTCCACTCTCAGGCATGTCGGGTTACACCCAGCATTGTGGGTGCCCAGAATGTGTGATGTCACAAGGTGGGAGGGGGCCTGCCAGGGCCTGCCAAGGCTGTGACTGGCTCTTGCTGCAGCGACAGGTTCCATTGGGTCCTCCCACTGCTGTCCGACGAAGCCCAATGGAGCCCCTTGCAGTCTGGCATCCTCCCGCCATGTGGGCTGCGGAGTATTGATGGGGCCTGGCCCCCACACTGAAAATTGGGGGGTGGGGCTCGGTCCCACAGAAGTGGTGCTCCTGTCCACTGTGGCAACTGTCACTTAGGTTTAAGGTGCCATTTGGTGATTAGATTATATATATGAGTTTCTAACATGGCTATTAAAAATTGTTATTGTTATTAAAGGTTTTCTGGAGTTACAATGGTACATGCACCTCTATTTTCAGATCGTAAAGTCATTGTTGTAGGGCTATTGACGAAGTTTTCTTATAATATATTGTTTTAATATTTGACTGGAAGCCGCCCAGAGTGGCTGGGGAAACTTGGCCAGATGGGCGGGGTAAAAATAATAAAATTATTATTATTATAATAAGGGAGGACAGATTATAGCCTTTCTGGTAAACCCTCTAGCACTTGAAGGATTTTTACCCAATAAAAGAGAGTCCCTTTCCAGCAAATAACGTGGCCAGGTACCCTTTTAAACTCTGGGCTATATATGAGACTATCCCTTTTGTGTCTACCTTATAAGGGGTTCAGCAACTAGAAACCCCTTACTGAAAAGTTCGCCTCTTCCCTGAGGCAACTTCTAGACAACCTGGGTCTGTCTCCCTATTAAGCCCTTTCAGCGCACTCTGCCGACAAAATCTATTCTTTCCACTTTGTCCAAACTATGCAGAATACCTTTCCCCACAAAAATGTTATTTTCTTTCATTGGGAATTTCTGCAACCCTGGTACACACAGCACCTGTGTGGCTATCAATTAAGACAGCAGTAGAATGTGCACAGTTAAATTACATCTAACGAATTGCAACTGACCATTTTATCAACTGACCATTTTCCTGCATTGTGCTATATGGGAATTGGTTAAGAATCATTTTTGGGAAACAGCTCTTCAGGCTATTTTAGGCAATTATTGTTTTCCAGAGCTGAATGTCGCATTGGGCATGGGCAAGAGACGACAATTGTGGGACTGACTTTTCTGGGTAGGTTCCAGAAGGGAATTACAACTAATTAGGAACTCCAGATTTCCTATGGGGTATTCTCTTTTGCAAACAAGGTGGATTTGATTTAAATCAAATCAAATCACGATTTAAATCACTAGTCAGTAAGGCTTGATTTAAATCACTAGTCAGTAAGACTTGATTTAAATGTTTTTTTTACAGAAAGACTCATTCTGGCTGGTATAATCTTAATATTTACAACCATATGAAGGTTTCATTTTTGGAATAATAAATTTTCAGAGTAGTTTTTACAGTTATATCAAAAATTACTGATTTGGTTATACTACTAGAAATACATAGACAGATAATTATGAAATTATGGTGAGGTTTAATAAGTTAACTGTTTATATTTGGACAACTTTTCTGCTGTACTTTATTGGAAGGAGAAAAATAATCATTTCCTTAATAACCATTTAAACAATTTATTTAACTAAAACAATAACATGATAGCATATGTATCCATGTTTGTTAACTGATGTGGTTAAACATTAAAAAAAAACCCTTAGACTGAGTTTTAGCACACTTGATAAACTTAAAACAAATCCTTATTTCCTGATGAATAGCCTTTGGACTACAATGTAATTTAAATAGAAGACTATATTTAGAAAGATTTTTCCTCCAAAAGCATTTTATTTTAAAAATCCAATTTAAATCAAAAAAATCCGATTTAAATCAAAAAAATCCGATTTAAATAAAAAAAATCCGATTTTTTTGATTTTTTTAAAAAAATCATTGATTTTTATCCACCCTGTTTGCAAACAAAACATTTTAGGGCCAGTTATTTAATGAAACGCGTGCCTCTTTCCCTAAAAAAAATGCTTTGAGTGAGCTGTGATTTCAAGTGATGCCAACTGAAGTCCTGGATGGTCGCTATAACAAGGTCACTCATGAAGGCAGATTCTGTGTTTGTGGCCAATATCAGCTGGATGGCGATACTCATTTTCTGTTAATCTGTCCTTTCTATAGTGATACAGAAGAGAGATTTCTGAAACTTTTGTTGACCTATGGCAACAGGGATACCTTGGTAGAAACAGTACTACAGTATTTCTTTTGACACCAGTAATGGCTTTGTGACACACCTACTTCGTCCACATGCATAATTCATCTTTACAGATCCTGGACCTTGCAGTTTCAAATTAACAGTAGAAGCAAGGTGCACAGGAATCAGTGTTCTATTAAAAATAAAATATGAAATTATATCCGTATCAAAATGCTCCTATCCATGTACTTGATTTAAACAGGATTTTTAATTCTATTTTTAACATTCATGTTCTATTAAGAGCTCTGTAAAAATAACCTGGTTTAAAATACCTCTGGGTAGTACAAGCATATGCATTAAAGTCTCCACTTGTATTTTTTTTATGGTTAAATCCAAGAGTGTCCTTCAAGAGTTAAGAGCCTGCTTTTGTACTGCAAAAGGATGAGCAAGGAGTAAAAATATGTGACTTGAAAGCAAAATCCAAAAGGGACCATGCGGTCCTCACCCTCCTTGACCTCTCTGCTGCCTTTGGTCACACTAACATACTTGGCTCCCTTCATGGCATACTAAAACCTCTGCTGTTCTCAGTCTTCTGAACTAAATACATTTGTCTAGTTCAGGGGTGGTCAACTCCAAAGAGACTGCGATCTACTCACAGAGTTAAAAACTGGCAGTGATCTACCCCCTTTTCTGGGGTTCAGTTCAAAGTTGTTGAGCTTTTTTTTAGGCCCATTTTGGGGGGGTTCGGGTCAAAGTTGTTGAATTTTTTCAGGGAGGAGGTAAAATGTTGAGCTTTTTTTTAGGGGAGCCACAGTTGTTCAGCTTCTTTGGGGGGAGCCAATGATCTACCAGTGATCTACTGCAGACGTCCAGTGATCTACTGGTAGATCACGATCTACCTGTTGGACATGCCTGGTCTAGTTTTTCCATAGGGGGAAACTTCTCTGTCAACTCCATCAAATCACATGGTTCCCCACCTGTACACTGATGATACCCAGCTCTACCTCTGTACATGAAATGTTTCTCTGGCACATTCCACACATTCAACAGCTTGACTGTTATTTTGCTTGGATGCTTAATGGTTGGCCCAAAATAAATATGTCCCAAGTATGAACTACCCATATTTCCTCCCAAGCCCCCGTTTCTTTAATCCTCCCCCTAGATTTAATAGCAAAAAACTAATTTGAGTTATATAAATATATTAACTGTTTTCCTTCTGAGGAAACTGATAGATCATAACAGTGAAACAAGAATTTTAGCCGGCAACTCGTTAAGGTTATTTATTAGTTTATCTTGAGTTATTTTTGTTATTTGGAGTTATTTGGAAGGTTTTCTTGAGTCATTTATTTTTCTTTGAATTAGTTCATTACGCTTTGAGGATTTTTGCTTTTGAGCAATTCTGCTCCTGAATCATTAAACATATTGGGTTTTTTTGAGTATCATTATATAAATATACGTACATCTCGTTTCAGGGATCTTTCACGGTGTAGATTTCCTTTGTTGTAATTCATCCTGCCAGAGGGCTTCTGAGTTGGTCACAGTTCAGCCCTGGCCAGGAAGCAAGAGAATGTGGCTAGGGAGGAATAGAGACGGGGAGAGCAGGGTGGGCAAAGGCAGGGGGAGAGGCAGACCAAGGTGGGCCAACAGAAAGAGGATGTAGAAGGAGAACACTCAAAGATAGGGAAGCTGAGAAAGGGAAAGGTTGGAGTACAGCAGGGATGGGGAGCATCAGAAGAGGCCTCCTGAATCAGGCCAAAGGCCCATCTCATACAATGGCCAACCAGATGCACATGGGAAGCCCGCAAGCAGGGCCCGACCAACCTGTGCTCCTCCACATGTTGTCGGACTCCAAATTCCATCAGTTCCAGCCAGTGAAGCCAATGGTTCCCCAGATATGGTTCAGAATTATGAGTCTCAGAAATAAATGATATGAGCATGCACAAAGTGCATCTGCTTCCCTAGTGAGCCAGTGTGGTGTAGTGGTTAAGAGCGGTAGACTCGTAATCTGGTGAACCGGGTTCGCGTCCCCACTCCTCCACATGCAGCTGCTGGGTGACCTTGGGCTAGTCACACTTCTTTGAAGTCTCTCAGCCCCACTCACCTCACAGGGTGTTTGTTGGGGAGGAAGGGAAAGGAGAATGTGAGCCGCTTTGAGACTCCTCAGGTAATGATAAAGCGGGATATCAAATCCAAACTCTCCTTCTTCTTATCGTGTCCTGGCAGGAAAAGGGCGTGACTGTATATATTCCTCCCTGCCTGGACACATCCTCTCCTTTCCAACTCTTCTTTTTCTTCTTCTTCTTCTTCTTCTTCTTCTTCTTCTTCTTCTTCTTCTTCTTCTTCTTCTTCGGAATCTTGTTTGTACTTGATAAGATGACTCCATTACAGTAACTTCAGTCTGAAATACAAATGTCTTGGGCTGTGGCAGTCCTATTGAAATTAAGCACGAGTAAATTGGGCCTATTAATTTTGAGAGTGTCTGCTCTGAGTAGGGCTAGCATTGGTTCCAACCCTTCATTGCCGGTCAACCGCATGATGCAATAAAATAGAAGCAAGTGACTCTAGTGCCAACAGAGAGTAATCGCTGCAACGCTAAGGGAATGCCGTCAGTGTTTCAGATGTGCCACTTCGCTAGAGCAGTTCCAGTCAAGGTTTTACGAAACAGTTGCAAGGCCTACAGCGTCCATTGCTGGCCAAAAGAAACACATGTCCCTGAAAGCCTGCCAGCCCGCCGGCCTGCCTCCCTTCTTTTCTTCTCTCCTTTCCCTTCTCAACTTTTGTCTAATTATGCTTTTAATGAGGGCAAGCTACTACAGGAAATGTGGCAAAAACATTTCCTGTGCATTGGACTCAGCGGATCAGAGCAAGATGTCCTGAGCCCCTCAGGGCAAGGCTAACCAGGAGCTGCAGAACCACAGATACCGGTAGCTGGAAGTGAGCAACTTCCTCCGACAGAGGTCAAAAGCAAATTAATAATAATAATAATTTATTATGGCAGGCGCTCGTCCTTTGGTCCATGTCCTCCTGACGCACTGGTAAGGTGCTGTGGGAGGCAATGGGTTCCTTCAGCTTAGGCAAGACATGTGAGAGTTCAGCGCTGAAGGCCCTGGTTCTACGCGAGGTTCTTCTGTGGGCTTTCTGTCAGCTTGAAGCCCACCAGTTTCTCGATCTGCAGCAGCAGCAGCCTCACAGCCCTGAATCTGGTCCACCTCCTCATCTGGTACTTCTGTAGAGCAGACTTCAACTCAGTGCTGGACTCAGGAGTTATGACATACCGGTAGGTAGAAGAAGCAGAAACGATTGGGGGGGGGGAAACAGGTTACACAAATATTTTGTTCTGACAGTTCAAAACATGCTGGAAACGAGTGTAGAATTTTGTACATCTGTAAAGGTTTGCATTGTGGATTCCTGATAACAGTGGCTCTGTGTGAAGTCCATATTACATCCTTTACTTGATGAGGATGAAACCAGAATAGTATTAACACTTCATTTCATCGATATAACTTTGTCAAAGAGCAAAGCTTGAATGAGTTACTCGCGAATACTTTATTTACTCGTGGTACTTCCATTTAGTTAGAAAACTCTCATTTAGTTTATTATCATCATTTATTAAAATTGTATCCCGTCCTATACCTGCAGGCCTCAGGGCGGTCCACAGCATAATCACAACATTAAAAACACAAAATATATAATAAAAACAAAAACAAGGGCCACCCGATAATTCTCCCTCCCCAACACATTTTAAAAGGGCATTTGATGTGAATCGGCCAAGGCCTGGTTGAAGAGGGATGTCTTTGTCTGGGGACCCAAAGGTGTACAATGAAGGTGCCAGGCAGACCTCCCTGGGGAGGGCATCCCCCAGCCTTGGACTGTTGTGAGTTTACTTTTTCACTGGCGGTTGGCCTGCGGTCACAAGAAACCACTGGAGAGAAGGATCACCAGAGAAGAGCTCTTTCACCCAGATAGTGTCTTGTGTTTGAATTAAAAACGTTAAGATTCACTTTCACAATCTAGAAAGTAAACCTATTTCTTGATTTAGAATTTAATTAAATGGATTGGGCTAGTCTTGCAGCTAAAAATAGTGACCAAAACATGCACTCACTGTTTTTCTTGGCTGTGGTTGTTTATATTGTTAGTTGAAGCACTTCTGCATATTAGAATATATTCCTTAGCTTGCAGTTGGATATATATATATATATATATTGCATGTTCACTGTCGGAATATATTATTTTTAGCTGCTTAATCATAGCTGAAAAATGCCATATGGTGGTTCCTTTGCAGATGGCATTGTCCAGTAGAAGAGATCTTAATATCACATTATTTGACAAATGTGTGAACATTTGTTGTGTTCCTTTTTTAAAGAAAAACATTTATCAGTTCTAAAATCACTGTCAGTGAGAATGAAATTCTGAGCACCACCGATCTTCTGGACATGTATATTAAAGTCTTTTTTCTTTTTTTTTTTAAGAGGAAGTTGAAAGGATGTTGTTGGGTTACAGTTACCATTATCCCTGACTGTTGGGTATTGCTGGCTTGGGCTAATTGGCTTTGCAGTCCCACACCATCTGGAAGGGCACCATGTTGGTTATCACTGATTTAGTTGGATTTCACCCATTGCACCCACGTTGCGAGGATTCGCGGGGATCACTTACATAACACCAGACCATGTTGTAAACCAGGCCAGTTTCCTAAAAACAGTTCCTCGAGTCTAGGAAGTATTAAGAAACAGAAACCTACATGCTCCGGATAAAACATAAGCGGCCACCTTGGAACCCTTTCCCTGTATTTCTGTTTTATTTCCCTTTCGGAAATGTTTTTTGTGGGTCTTTGGACTGAAATAAAGAACGGCGTGCGTAAACCGAGCCAGTTTCTTAAAAAACAGGAGGACGTGTGTGTTTGTATATGCTGCACCAAACTGCAATGATCGGTACTTTCTCTCCCTTCTGAGAGTTCACCAGATACTCCCCAAATATCTTGTAGTATAGATTTGCACGCAAAAAGACAGGATATTTCCCCCTTTTAAAGAATTACAAGACACCAAATTATGCACAGGACCAAATTCTGCAGTTATTTAATGTGCTTACATAGAATAGTGACATACATGCCTAAGATACACGCTGTACTCATTCTCTGCAGTTAAGCTGCTTTGCTTCTGCTTATGATGCTCAGCACAGTACCAATATACTAGGCAGTTCTAAAAATCACACATTGCCACTTCTGGGGCACACCACCCAACCCAATTCTTGTACACTGAAAAATAGGACCAGATTCAGATATGGCTTCACCAACCCTCCACATTTCCCAGTGATAGAACTTTGTGGCTTGGCCTCAGCCGTCCTATCTTCAGGATTGCATGGAATAGAAAGAAAGAAAGAGCGAAGGAAGTGTTTTGCTCCAGCAGCAGCTCTGAAACCAAATAATTCCCTCTCTTGTCTTCATCCTACTCCTCACTTCATAAAACACGGGCAAGACTCACATTCTGACACATAGATCGCAATAAACATTGGAACTGCATTTTCTGCATTACTGTTATCAAGGAAGAGAGGCCAGATGTCTCTGATTTTGGATGGGGTTACTCTCCCCCTGGGATGCGGGTGGCACTGTGAGTTAAACCACAGAGCCTAGGACTTGCCGATCAGAAGGTCGGCAGGTTCGAATCCCTGCGATGGGGTGAGCTCCCGTTGCTCGGTCCCTGCTCCTGCCAACCTAGCAGTTCGAAAGCACGTCAAGTGCAAGTAGATAAATAGGTACCGCTCCGGCGGGAAGGTAAACGGCGTTTCCGTGCGCTGCTCTGGTTCGCCAGAAGCGGCTTAGTCATGCTGGCCACATGACCTGGAAGCTGTACGCCTGCTCCCTCGGCCTATAGAGCGAGATGAGCGCCCCAACCCCAGAGTCGTCCGCGACTGGACCTAAGGGCCAGGGGTACCTTTACCTTTAAGTGATCCTTGGGCTGGCTTGGTTCCTTCTCCCAGCAAACTTTCTTTCACAGCAAACCATAGTTTGGTTATGCCCTCCAAAGCAGAATGGCAAAGCAGTGATTGATTATGGTGTGTAATTCTTGTCTAAGGGGCAAGACCAAACTGTGGAAAAAGATCTGTCGTGATGGAAGGGAAAGTGTGGGAAGCCATGAGGAGGAGTTGATTGAAGGGGAGAGAGGCTAAAAGCAGGCACAATTCTTCGAGTCTCATTCATATAAAGCCAAGCCATGATTGGGCATGAAGTCCAAACCAAGTCTTTGTCTTCAGCGAGCTCAGTGATTTGTGTGTGTGTGTGTGTTGCTTTTCTTGTATTCATGCCACGACTTATTGCATTACAGAAAGTCACAGGCTTAAAACAATTTCCCATGTTAAATGTGCACTGAAGTGAGAATTTTGAACATTTTGTGATCTTGCTTGCAGCCTAATCAAAGGAGGATCGTGTGCATTTATGTCAAGCGGTGCAGTGACATTTTCTTGGCAGGGTGTTTGGCGGTTGCTGAGTAACACCCACAGTTCTTGTTGACCCCTTGGAAGAATACAACCTGAAATCTTCCTACTGGAAGAAACGCTTTCTAAAGTTCACAAGGTACATTGGATTGGTTTTTAGCATGCAATCTTGATTTTGTTGTTGGCAGAATCATGATTTACAAAGTATCCAAATGATTTTTCCCCCTTCCAAATGAAAGAAAAGTTGTGGGAAAGATGGAAGTGGTGGTTACAAATGATATCCCCATTCATTGAGAGAAGAACAGAAAGGGCCATGAGCCCTAGAGAGAAGACGGACTGCCAACGTTCACAGCATCAGAACCGTGGGTCACAAGTTTTCCTGGGTTATAATAATAATAATAATAATAATAATAATAATAATAATAATTATTATTTATTACCCTGCCCATCTGGCTGGGTTTCCCCAGCCACTCTGGGCGGCTCCAACAGAACATTAAAATACAATAATCTATTAAACATTAAAAGCTCCCTAAACAGGGCTGCCTTCAGATGTCTTCTAAAGGTCTGGTAGTTGTTGTTCTCTTTTGACATCTGAAGGGAGGTGCGTTCCACAGGGCGGGTGCCACTACCGAGAAGGCCCTCTGCCTGGTTCCCTGTAACTTGGCTTCTCGTAGTGAGGGAACCGCCAGAAGGCCCTCAGCGCTGGATCTCAGTGTCTGGGCTGAATAATGGGGGTTGGAGGACGCTCCTTCAGGTATACAGGACCGAGGCCGTTTAGGGCTTTAAAGGTCAGCACCAACACTTTGAATTGTGCTCGGAAACGTACTGGGAGCCAGTGTAGGTCTTTCAAGACCGGTGTTATGTGGTTTCGGCGGCCGCTCCCAGTCACCCAGTCTAGCTGCCGCATTCTGGATTAGTTGTAGTTTCCGGGGTCACCTTCAAAGGTAGCCCCACGTAGAGCGAATTTTAGTAATCCAAGCGAGAGATAACTTATATTATTTGTTCAGTTTTTATCCCACCCTTTCATAAAGGAGACTCCTTTTCTCTTTATCCTCACAGCACTGAACTGCTCTCCGAGGTCACCTAGTAGGAGCTAGCACTTTATCTATGGCACCCACACTGCTTTCCTCCTGGACTGTGTCACGTCAGCTGCCGCAGAAGAAACTGCATGTCTGAATGCTCCTCCATTTAAATAACCACACTACCTCGCTGCATGGCAGAAAACTGATACGCCACGGAGGAGGTTAGTTGGCTTATATACTGGGAGTCTTTTTCGTGGGAATCATTCTGTCACGCAGTTTCCTCCCCTGTAGTCTGGTATGGTATCATACAGGAAAAACAGCCCCATTGTTGCATTAGTAGATTGACACTACATCTCACTTTGCAATATGGCCAGCTGGTTTGCACAGCACATTAAGTCAAACTGTGGCTTAGTGAGACTCTGCAAATGCGTGGGCTCTAGGAGAGCAGCTTGCCGCACCGTGCTGAGCTAAGCCAAGGTTGGGCTTTCTAAACGAGACTCCTGGTTAAGCTCTCTTTTCACTAGCCATGAGTTGTTTTCTTCTTTGGCAATCCCTCGTAGCTGAGTAAGATTGTCTTCCATAAACACGGTTTTAACATTGAGTCTGTAAGTGACTGTGGAGGCCAATTCTAGAACCACACGTCCTTCCACAGTGGGGACATTGGTTTCCGGGCAGGAGTTGATCACGGTGTGGATTTGCCAAGCATGGTGTAGTGGTTAAGAGCGGTGGACTCGTAATCTGGTGAACCGGGTTCGCGTTCCCGCTCCTCCACATGCAGCTGCTGGGTGACCTTGGGCTAGTCACACTTCTCTCTGAAGTCTCTCAGCCCCACTCACCTCACAGAGTGTTTGTTGTGGGGGAGGAAGGGAATGGAGAATGTGAGCCGCTTTGAGACTCCTTCGGGTAGTGATAAAGCGGGATAATCAAATCCAAACTCCTTCTCCTCCTCCTCCTCCTCCTCCTCCTCCTCTTCTTTGGTCTGAAATGTAGTAGATCCTCCAGAGGAACCTAGTTACTGTCTTTAAAAAATATTATCTGCTGGCTGTGGTCTCCTTCCCCCAGCGCCCACGTTCCTCACTGGTTTCAGCCTCTGCACCAACCTCAAGAGTAGCCCCATGTAGAGAGCATTGTAGCAATGCAAGCTTGAGGTTACCACTGCAGTCCAGCTCTCCTCATCCAGAAACGGGTGCAGCTGTCTTACTGAGTGAAGTTGGCAAAAGGTCCTCCTAGCCCATGGGTAGGCAAACTAAGGCCCGGGGGCCGGATGCGGCCCAATCACCCTCTCAATCCGACCCGCGGACGGTCTGGGAATCAGCGTGTTTTTACATGAGTAGAATGTGTCCTTTTATTTAAAATGCATCTCTGGGTTATTTGTGGGGACAGGAATTTGTTCATTCCCCCCCCAAAAAATAATCCGGCCCCCCACAAGGTCTGAGGAACAGTGGACCGGCCCCCTGCTGAAAAGGTTTGCTGACCCCTGCTAGCCACTGAAGACACTTGGCCCTCCGGGGACAACTCCCAGAAGCACTCTCTTCCTCTTCCTCTTCCTCTTCCTCTTCCTCTTCCTCTCTCTCTCTCTCTCTCTCTCTCTCTCTCTCTCAATATATATATTGTTCAGCGGTCAAATGAATTCTGTTGCTTTAGAGCTCAGAATTAGCCACTTGAGAAGAACATATTATCTACTTGAAAGAGGAATAATTAACTCCTGGCCAGATTCTCCATTATCAGAATATAAAATCAAATTAAAAGATAATGAAGTTTAAAGGTTTTATTAAGTGAATCTCACCATGTATTTTTTTGCTCTTGTGTGCTGAAGTACCACATCAGATAATACTTTGTTCTTATTTAATTGGTAGCATGTACCATTTAACCTGTTCTGCGTCTCTGTGATGAAAACACCCGAGCAAATTAATGTCAAAGTGTTCGAGAGCAGATTTCACTAGGCATAGCGTCTGGTGGCAATCTGCTGATTTTCGCCAGAGATATCCCTACCAGAAAACGGAACTGTGTTCTGTGCAATTGTTCATGAATTTGAAAGCTTAATTTTTGTACTGTATTCCCTTTCCTATATACAGCTTTCCCTTGTTTTTGGAAACACTGCTTTAAATAATGTAGCTGTCTGTCTGTAGAGCTTTTCAACACAGTAGCTCACTAAACGTCTTACACAATGTGCTTTACGATTCTAATGCTTCACCATGATTTGTGGCCTTAACTCTACTTTCAGATCCCAAATGTACACTGAAGCTATGCTTTGGCTTGCCAGGCTAATAATCCTGGAGTGGGGTAGGGAGACTTACTCCGTGTATATGTAACATCTAACCATAGAGAGCATATTTGAAACGCTGATTTCATGCATTGCTCTGTAGCCAGAAGGCTCTAGGGAAAATGCTGAAAAACTGTTATGAGTTCTACAAAAAGCATAATTAAGACAGAGGTTAAAAAGGTAAAGGGACCCCTGACTGGTTAGGTCCAGTCGCGGACGACTCTGGGGTTGCAGTGCTCATCTCGCTTTATTGGCCAAGAGCCGGCGTACAGCTTCCGGGTCATGTGGCCAGCATGACTAAGCCGCTTCTGGCAAACCAGAGCAGCGCACGGAAACGCCGTTTACCTTCCCGCCGCAGCGGTTCCTATTTATCTACTTGCACTTTGACGTGCTTTCGAACTGCTAGGTAGGCAGGAGCAGGGACCGAGCAACGGGAGCTCACCGCGTCGCGGGGATTCGAACCGCTGACCTTCTGATCGGCAAGCCCTAGGCTCTGTGGTTTAACCCACAGCGCTACCCGCGTCCCTCAAGACATAGGTTAAGAACAATTTTAAATTTCCCAAGGCAAAGAAGTTCAAAATTGAGCACATGTTGGTCCCAGGTAACCAAACAGTTATATGCTTCTCAAACTTACTTTTAAAAATAATAAACAGTGTATATGACATGTGGTATGTGTCTTTTTACCAAATGTTTTGTCAGTAATATAGAGACCTTTCTCAGCCTAAATGAATATTGGAAGCAGCGGTTTATAAGTGCTATACACTATGTCATGTTAATATCTCAGTTTAACTTCAGTATGATATAGGATCATAATAGAAGTAGGGTTGTTTATAGTTTTTTCTCCTCCTTTTCAGACAATGCTGCAATACTGTAAGACCTGCAAAAAAAAAATAAGCTGATTAAATAAAACTAGCTATTATATTTCTATTCCGTAGAAGTAGCAAGGTATTCCTATACTGTAGTGATTTTATATGGTGTCTAGATTTTGCTCAGAATCAAAAGAATCACTGGCCCATCCTACTTCTTAATTGATTCATTTTTTAATTAATTGTGATCATTGGTAATAATGCTGCAGATAAATGCTAGTTAAAAAGAAGCATAAGGCTGATTTTTCACGAATTATAAATGTTACGACGGAGCAGCAAACAGATTTCACATTAATGGCTCACTGTTGGCTTGACCTGACCCCAAATTTAGAGTTGGGAAATAATTTCCTCTGCTGTGACTTGCTTATCATCATCATCATTTTTAATTTGTATACTGTCTTTCTATCTCACATATTCAAGGCGGTTTACAAGCTGAAGAAACAAAATATGTACATCTTATAACAACCAATGCAATACAAAAATGTGATAATAAAACAACACTTTAAAATAAGCAACCTACATCAAAAAGTAACATTCAACAATTATTGGAATAGTATAAAATAATAATATCAACATATAAAAGTTAAACAGAAATCCACTCAACAGTTACAATAAATCATTTCTTTAAAAAAAAAATATTTTTCTTGATTTACAAAGGTGTGTGCAATGTCTCTCTCCGTAATTTTTCCATGTAACATTTTTGCAGATCAGTTTCATTTGTTGAGACATTAGGAAGAAAAGGGGGAAGGAGGTGGGTGGGGTGGGGTGATGATGTTTCTATTTTACTTTATATATGTAGGGTTTGGTGTCAGCGTTGTTTGTGTAGGTTCTCTGTTGTTCGCATTGTGCTCCTTTGGCGGTGAGAGAGGTTGGGGTTGGCGTAGGGTGTGATTGTTCATTTGTGGTTGGCTGTTGTGATCTTTGGTTTCCTGTGTGAGTGGGGTGGGTGGGTGTTAGCCATATTGATTTGTATGCTGTCGGTAGATTTTTGTCATTGTTTCGTTGGGCTGTGTGTGTGATGAAGGGGGACCATACCGGGGTGAAGGTGTCTTCTTCTGTTTGTCCCCGTGTCAGTTTCAGCTTACTGGTTAGCTTTTCTAGTAGGGCCGTTTCCCATACTATTTGATACCATTGGTCCATGCTTACTCCTGACAGGTCTTTCCATTTCTAAACTATAATCAATAAAACAAAGGCAAACCACAGTACATAAAATAATAATCATGTGAATAAACTTGAATTATATCTTCTGTAAGTTCCTTCACATCGTATACAGGTACCTGTGCCGTGGAGAGCATGTTGCGCATCGTGGGCAGGCGAGGGCTCATGCGCACATGGTCTCCTTGTGGGATTGCCAAAGGCAGCTGGTTGGTCTCTGTGAGAACGGGCTGCTGGACTGGATAGGACTTGGATGGGGATCCATCAGGGCTCTTATACAGTGGTCCCTCGACTTACGAATGACCCGACTTCTGTATTTTTCGAGTTATGATTGAAGAAAGTGGCCGCGCTTACGATTTTTTTCGACCTCGGAATGGAAATCGCGGGCCGTTTTAGATGCGGGTTTTCCTCGACTTACAAAGTTTAGATGCAGTTTTTTTTCGACGTACGAATTTTTATCTCCCAATGCATTCCTATGGGGACTCGACTTACGATTTTTTCCACCTACGACGGTCCCCTTCGGAACGCATTACATTCGTAAGTCGAGGGACCACTGTATTCTTGGGCGCGTGGAGTTGGGAATATAGTGGGTTAAGGAAATCACATATAAAACCTCCCAAGTCTTCCAGTGTGGTGTAGTGGTTAAGAGTGGTAGACTTGTAATCTGGTGAACCGGGTTGGCGTCTCCGCTCCTCCACATGCAGCTGCTGGGTGACCTTGGGCTAGTCACACTTCTCTGAAGTCTCTCAGCCCCACTCACCTCACAGAGTGTTTGTTGTGGGGGAGGAAGGGAAAGGAGAATGTGAGCCGCTTTGAGACTCCTTCGGGTAGTGATAAAGCGGGATATCAAATCCAAACTCTTCTACTCTTCTTCTTCCTCTGAAGGTGCTGGCCCATAAACTTGCATGCAGTTTTACTGTTCGCTGACCTTTGTTCCATCACAGACGCCGACTCTGTGTGATTCAGAACAAGCAGAGACTTGCTCTGTGCTCTGCCTGATGCAAGGAAACCATGCCTGAGTCAGATTAGCCCTTGTGCCAATTTCACAGCCACGTTTCTTAGAACGAGAACTTTCTTTTACAACTTTGCAGCCAGGTCTTTTTTTGTTTCGGTTTTGAAAATCAAATTTATTTTTTTGAATATGATCTTTATTGATTTTCACATTTTATACTACATATACATACTATTTTACATATATCAAATACATACATATACATACTATATTACATTTTATATTTTACAATTCTCCATTGATCATAAGCTCTGACTTCCCTTCTCCCTTCTTCTGTCTTATTTATGTCAATTCTTCATTTTTCACATTGTCCTTTTCCATTCTATATATTTTATTTCCATTTACAAACATCTACTTATAAATTGTCTAGATATCAATAAGCCCTTCTGAATATACAGTGCATATTGTCTTTTTGTGTATATTTGTAAATTCCATTTATTTGGTTTAAGTTCATAGTATTTCCTATTATTTTGTTGTTAACGTTCAATAAAAAGTTGTTGAACTCTCATTATGAGGTTCATTCCAATTCTACTGGTATTGTTATTTCAACACATTTTTGACAGGTCTTTTTGTTAGGGGTCTCCAGCCAGCAGAAGCTGCATGCCCTGGATTTTATTTTCTGCACAATGCACTTTAGTGTGTTTAACTAAGTAAAATTGTCCTTTATTTTTTGCAAGCCAGTTTGGTGTTTTGGTTTTGTTGCATGATAATTGTTATAACACCTGATACTTTCTTTGTATACCCTGGATTTTATACAGCAACTTCTGCCAGGAGGGTAAAATGGGACTTTCGCCTCCTGACTCAACAATTTTGTGTGGATGAATGGGTCTTTTGTAGCCAATAAAAGGAAATATACCTCCTTACTTAAGTAGCGAGGGTACGTATATGGAGCTCAAATATTTTTGCCAGTTGAGTGCTAACAAACATAACTTCTTGGTTATGTGAACCAGGGGTGTGGAACCTTTTTGGCTCCATGGGTCAGATCCTCATCGTTTGGCAAAAATGGCCTTCTGGGTCCATTTGGGGTTGAGATTTGATTAGGGTGGCGCTGTGGTCTAAACCAGTGTTTCCCAACCAGTGGTGCCTCCAGATGTTTTGGGACTACAACTCCCATCATCCCTCACTAGCAATACCAGTGGTCAGGGATGATGGGAATTGTAGTCCCAAAACATCTGGAGGCACACTGGTTGGGAAACACTGGTCTAAACCACAGAGCCTAGGGCTTGCCTAGTCATGCTGGCCACATGACCTGGAAGCTGTACGCCGGCTCCCTTGACCAGTAAAGCGAGATGAGCGCCGCAACCCAGAGTCGTCTGCGACTGGACTTAATGGTCAGGGGTCCCTTTACCCCTTCCTCATGTTTGTTACCTCAGCAGAGTGCCATTCCTTTGCAGCTTAAAAGGTGTCTCACAACAAATGAAACTGATCTGTCGAAAACGCAATTTGAAAAAAAGAGAGACAATGCACGCATTTTTGTAAACTAAGAAATCTTTACTAAAAATATATTTAAAAAATAAATACATAAACATTAAAAAAAACCTTCCCTACACAGGATTGCTTTCAGATGACTCGGGGGTCGGAGAACTCCATACCTCCAACATTTCTGCCATGAAAATAGGGACGTCCTAAGGAAAAGCGGGTGGCGCTGTGGTCTAAACCACAGAGCCTAGGGCTTGCCGATCAGAAGGTCGGCAGTTCGAATCCCGCGACGGGGTGAGCTCCCGTTGCTCGGTTCCCTGCTCCTGCTCACCTAGCAGTTCGAAAGCACGTCAAAGTGCAAGTAGATAAATAGGAACCCGCTCTGGCGGGAAGGTAAACGCATTTCTGTGCGCTGCTCTGGTTCGCCAGAACGGCTTAGTCATGCTGGCCACATGACCTGGAAGCTGTACGCTGGTTCTTGGCCAATAAAGCGAGATGGGTGCCGCAACCCCAGAGTCGTCCGCGACTGGACCTAACGGTCACCTTAACCTTTTTAAGGAAAAGCGGGACATTCTGGGATCAAATCAGAAACCGGGACAGCTTCTCTAATTCAGGGACGTTCCTGAAAAATAGGGACACTTGGAAAGGTCTGGCCTTTGTTCTTTCTGGGTTTATATCACCAGAGTTCTGTAATTTGTTCTACAATTCTCAAACCAATAAAGTGTAAATTCTGTCACAAGGAGGGGGTGGGGGAAGCTGTGATAGGATATCCCTTAAAATAATAACTACACACAAACAATCTAGTAAAAGGTAAAAATAGCAATTACTCGGTATATGTCTTGAATGGTAACAGATACAGCAGCTTAAAAATGGAGTCTGAGCTGGAGCTCAGCATTACGGGTGTTCTCACATTGCGGGCGTAATGGAAAGGAGAGGATGTGTCCCAGGCAGGGAGGAATATATACAGTCACGCCCTTTTCCTGCCAGGACACGATAAGAAGAAGAAGAGGAGTTTTGGATTTGATATCCCGCTTTATCACTACCCGAAAGAGTCTCAAAGCGGCTCACATTCTCCTTTCCCTTCCTCCCCCCCACAACAAACACTCTGTGAGGTGAGTGGGGCTGAGAGACTTCAGAGAAGTGTGACTAGCCAAGGTCACCAGCAGCTGCATGTGGAGGAGCGGGGAAGCGAACCCGGTTCACCAGATTACGAGACTACCACTCTTAACCACTACACCACACTGGCTCTCATAGGGAAGTGATAGGGAAGTGATCTCACAGAGTTCTCCCTAGCAAGTTTACAGGAAAGCTGTGAGCCTCAGCCCCTTCATGCACCTCTGGCAAAAAATATGAATAGCTGCATGGTATATGTAGCCTCAGAAGCATAGCTGTCAACCCTCCCTTGTTTTTTGCGGGAAACTCCCTTATTCCAATGCCGTTGTCCCGCTGCTAATCCAGGATTGTTGATATCCTTAAATTTCCTGGATTTCAAAGGAAGCAGCTCCTCTCCCCTCCCTGCCGGCCAGGGAGGCTCCTCAGCTGCGTTGCTCGGCTGCCAATAAGGAGTCTGAGACCGACTGGGGGCGGAGCTTGTATGCCTTGTGCAGCCAGACCCTCACACACCCCAACTAGACAGCCTGCCTGCCTGCCGTCTATGCGCTCGCTCTTTCGCTCACCTGTTTTGCGCGCAAGCCTCTGGAGCGCAGGGTGGCGAGGCTACTTGGTGCCATTGCACCGCCCTCGCAGCATCCCTTATTTTCAAATCCAAAAAGTTGGTGAAAATCCCTTATTTTCAAATCCGAAAGTTGACAGCTATGCTCAGAAGCTAAGGAGTCACAAATCGATCCCAGGACCCTATAATTTGCTTTCAGTTTGAATCATTAACACCAAAAAAGGAAAGGTCCATCTGCTCTGGGGTTGGAGGTGTTGCTTTGTAACTCAGAACTGGTGTCTGTTTGCTTTTGTCCTCACTCCCTCCTCCCTCTCTTTTCCTTTTATGCCCTGTCTTTCAGATTGTAAGCCTGAGGCCAGGGGGTATTTTATTACTGATCTTTGTAAGCCACTTGAGCATTCCGTTTTTTGACCGAGGAGCTGTGTGAAAATGCTTAAAATAAATAAGGGAGAAAGGAATTTTCGTAGGGGAGAAGAGCATATGAGCTCTCCCAAAATCATATCAACTGAAAAGAGATTGGGATGTGTTACAGCTACGCTGTGTTATCGAGACACAGTAGCAAGGAGAAGATAGTGCCTTTTTACAATTTCTGATAGAATTGTAAACTGTGTGTGCTCCTTTTGCTGGAAATTTGTAGAGCAATCCTAAATGGTAGATAAAACTTGCTTTATGAGCCTGCAGAAGCCAATGTTTTGCATTAAGGGGGCTCAGGATCTTGCAGTTCAGAAGGAAGCCATAATATGAAGCAGCTAGCTCTGCACTTTAGATAATAGCTGAGAATTATTAGCATAATAGAGGCAAGTTTGCCGTTAGTTCATTGCTAAGTGCCATAGGGGGCTATTTTAATAATCAGAAAAGCAAATTTAACTGAATTATAGAGCTGGGTTACTTTAGGTTAAGAATTTTATATGTTCATTTAAGAGACAATTTGGCACGGTGTCCAAAAAATTATAGCAAAGTAAGTTTCTTCAATTGCTTGGCTTGAGAAATCATGTGGATTTGGTTTAGATCACAGACTGATGTTGTTCCTTGATGAAGTGCAAAGGGGGAGGATACAGGCTGCGACTCTACTTAGCCTGAACTTGGTTTAGTAGTCAATATGCTTGCTTAGCAGGGTGGCGCTGTGGTCTAAACCACCGAGCCTCTTGTGCTTGCCGATCAGAAGGTTGGAGGTTCGAATCCCCGGCATGGAGTGACCTCCCATTGCTCTGTCCCAGCTTGTGCCAACCTAGCAGTTCGAAAGCACGCCAGTGCAAGTAGATAAATAGGAACAGCTCCAGCGGGAAGGTAAACGGCATTTCCGTGCACTCTGGTTTCCATCACAGTGTTCCGTTGCGCCAGAAGCGGTTTAGTCCTGCTGGCCACATGACCCGGAAAGCTGTCTGTGGACAAACACTGTCTCCCTTGGCCTGAAAGCGAGATGAGCGCCGCAACCTCATAGTCGCCTTTGACTGGACTTGACTGTCCAGGGGTCCTTTACCTTTTTACCTTTTACTGGAAGAGTTAGATTATTTGGCACCTCATTTTAGCATTTCTACAAGATTCTTTGAGGATAAGATCACTTGCGTCCATTCTGAGCTGCACTTTACTAACATAGCTGTCTGGAGTCCAGTTTTTATTGCACAAATTGTTTCTTTTTTTTACGCCACATCTTCCCTACTTTTCACATACTTTCTGTGCTGGTCCCGTGGGGTATCTAAAAGGCGAGGCTCTAAGTCCGGTCCAAGGTCAGAGGTACACGTAAAGCAGTCTGAAATAACTGAAGCAGGGTACAGGGCAGGGAGTCAGGCGAAGTCAGGAATGGGTGGGCAAGCAGGGAGCCAAGGCGGGTCAGGAGCTCAGGCAGGAAAGCAGGACAGGGATCAAGCAGGAACTGGTCAGCAACAATGTTGCTCCTGCAACTTGGGGCTGGGGCTGGCCGGCTTTTATCTGCCCCAAGGCAGATGGCGGCCCCCGATCCTCTGGTGGCTCGCCTCTCCTGGCTTGGAGGCGAGCACTCCTCCTGCGGGAACTCAGTTCCCTTTGCCTCTCTGCCCTGAGCCTCTGCAGCTCAGGAGAGGCTGGAGGGTTACCGGACCCAGAGGCAACCTCAGCTTCCCCTGACGGGGCTGGGAGTGGAGCACCTGCAGGCAATGGGTCCTCCATCCCATCAGGAGCCAGAGCAGACTCATCAGATGCCTGCACCTGAGGATCCAGCACAGGTGAGGACCCTTCCGACTCAGGCCCTAGCCCCGGCTCTGCTGGTTCTGGAGGCGGGGAATCCTGTGCAGGCTGGGATCCCTCAGGTTCAGCGTCTGAGACTGAATCCCAGGCCATCACACTTTGCCTGGTTGGTTCTAGTGAGCTGGTAACGTGAGTGCATGACTTGTTATGATAGGCCTCCAAGGATGGGTGGCATCTGTTCTGAAGGAGGTAGTTGTTCTTCCCTGGAAAATATGCTCCTCTCTTGATCCTCAAGGTATTAGAAACCAGAGTCTACATTTCCATTCTTTGCTCAAGGAGTTGAGCAGAGATTGCAAAGCAGTTTCTTGTGGGTCTGGATAAAATGCATTCTATTTATATGGATCAGTCCAGCTTTATCCTGGGGCTGGTCCTGAGTTTGTCATGGTCCCCTCTGGTGCTTGGCCTGTGCTATGACAGGGGCAGGGGGAAGATGATTGATTCCCTTATTGATTCCCTTGGATCTTTCAGTGGCCTTTGATATTACAGTGGTCCCTCGACTTACGAATTTAATCCGTTCCGGATGGACATTCGTAGGTCGAAAAAAATCGTAAGTCGATTTCCCATAGGAATGCATTGGGAGAAAAATATTCGGAAAAATTCGCAAGTCGAAAAAACCGCATCTAAAATTCGTAAGTCGAGGAAACCTCATCTAAACCGGCAACGATTTCCATTCGGATGTCGAGAAATTTGTAGGCGTGCGGCCACTTTTTTTCATTCGTAAGTCGAAAAATATGGATGTCGAGTACATCGTAAGTCGAGGGACCACTGTATTGACTATGGCAGTCTTCTGCAATTCCTGGAGAGCTGAAAGGCTCGGATGCACTGTGCTCTGTTGGATGAGTTCCTGCCTTGCTGACATGTTCTAGAAGATAATATTGGGAAGCTATTCTCTTGATTTTTGAGTTCATTTGTAACCTGTTTTGATAACAGTTGCTGAAAAGATATCTGTACATTGTCAAATGTATCTCTTGCCCTCTATAGAGCTGCTGATTGGTGGCTTGTAGGACGTGGTGGCGCTGTGGTCTAAACCACATAGCCCAGGGCTTACCGATCAGAAGGTCGGTGGTTCGAATCCCCGTGATGGGGTGAGCTCCCGTTGCTCGCGGCTCCCTGCTCCTGCCAACCTAGCAGTTCGAAAGCACGTCAAAGTGCAAGTAGATAAATAGGGACCGCTCCGGCGGGAAGGTAAACGGCGTTTCTGTGCGCTGCTCTGGTTTGCCAGAAGCGGCTTTGTCATGCTGGCCACATGACCCGGAAGCTGTACGCCGGCTCCCTCGGCCAATAAAGCGAGATGAGCGCCGCAAACCCCAGAGTCGGACACGACTGGACCTAATGGTCAGGGGGTCCCTTTACCTTTACCTTTACCTTTAGCTTTTTATGATACTTTGGCTTCTTCTGTTAGTACAGTGTAAGAGGTTTTGGAGATCGCTTCGGGTTTTTTCTCCATTTGCTGCAATCGTTTGGCTCCCTACCTGCATGCTGCGTAAGGTGACAGTGGAAAGCTGCACTGTAGTCACAGAAGGTGAATTTCTCTTTCCTACGGCCCTGTTTGAAGCAGCTCTTTGCGGAAAGGTGCCTTCTAGCATAATTTTCATTTTAAACGTTACGTGTGGTGAGGAATGGGCACTTTAGTCTTTCCCCTATTCCCCTGATCAAATCCCCCCAGAATCCCGCCCCCCAATGGCTTTTCTGCTTGGTACATGCAGCAATAAAGCTGCTAGCACATTTGCAAAGCTAAGCAGGGTCCCGGTATGGTTTCAAATTGGATGGGAGACCGTGTGTTGAGATTCCCTCATTGGACTAGATGACACTCGGGGTCCATCCAACTCTATGATTCTGTGATTTTTCAGAGGACTACCCGGAAGATGAATGATGTGTCATAATGTGCAGCATTTGCCAGACTCCCCATAACATAAAGTTCTCTGGGTGGCTTAAAAGGTAAAGGGACCCCTGACCATTAGGTCCAGTCGCAGACAACTCTGGGGTTGCGGTGCTCATCTCACTTTACTGGCCTAGGGAGCCGGCGTACAGCTTCCGGGTCATGTGGCCAGCATGACTAAACCGCTTCTGGCGAACCAGAGCAGCGCACGGAAACGCCGTTTACCTTCCCGCCGGAGCGGGTCCCTATTTATCTACTTGCGCTTTGACATGCTTTCGAACTGCTAGGTTGGCAGGAGCAGGGACCGAGCAACGGGAGCTCACCCCATCATGGGGATTCGAACCGCCGACCTTCTGATCAGCAAGCCCTACTCTCTGTGGTTTAACCCACAGCGCCACCCGCGTCCCTTCTGGGTGGCTTACAACGCTGGTATAAAGGGGTATAAATACATTTGTACTGTAAGCACATTATTTCTTCCTCATTCTTTTCTCCCCTGCACACTTTCTTTCTACTTCTCTTTACAAAATGCAAAGTAGAGCAAATGTTGTATTTTAAAGTTGTGCTTCCTTATCGACAAGTTGAAAACAACACATTTTTATTTAGTTGGATGCCATTTCGTATTGCTGGGACCTTCCAGGTTTCAGACAATCCAGATGATCCCAGCCCATTTTCAATTAGACTAAACTAATTGTTGATATCAGAAATGACTAAAGAGTCACAGCAGCATTGCTATAAAAATAGCAGACCTGTGTCTTATCATCGCAAAGGTCGGTACTCAGGCAGCTGCATTCAGAGCTCTACCTGTAAGTATATTATAATTTCGGAGGCTGATTTTCGCCCTGACAAATGTAGTTGTATATCATGATGATATCCTTGTGCACTTTGAAATTGAAACGAGTATTGACCCAGCAAAATATATTTAATTGCTGCATTTTGTTTTGAAGAGCAAGAATGCGTTTTGAACTGCATTAACACTAACTTTGGCAGTTCTTTGTATTGAATTATCTTACGAAAAGTAAAGGATGGTGATGTTACGGAGCCGGTGTGGTGTAGTGGTTAAGAACGGTGGACTCGTAATCTGGTGAACCGGGTTCGTGTCTCCGCTCCTCCACATGCAGCTGCTGGGTGACCTTGGGCTAGTCACACTTCTTTGAAGTCTCTGAGCCCCACTCACTTCACAGAGTGTTTGTGAGGAAGGGAAAGGCGGATGTTAGCCGCTTTGAGACTCCTTCGGCAAGTGATAAAGCGGGATATCAAATCCAAACTACTCCTCCTCCTCCTCCTCTTCTTCTTCTTCTTCTGGTTGTGGTTCTACAGAACTGTGTGTATGATTTTGTATAGAATGGACGGGGGAGGCTAGACATCCAATTCTTGCATCTAACGAAATGCGGGGAAGTTTAAGGGTGCGAGTTTATTGTAGGAGAGGCTGAGGCAGTGCCAACAGGAACTGAGCAGGAGAAACAGACTCATGTATTGCAGGTTTTTGATGGGATATTTACTGAGGCTGTATTTGCAGATGCCATCAGTGTGTCAACCCCAACATGTATTATCACTTAGATGGTTGGGGTGAGACTAACTCCAACCAGGTTTCCTGCCTCTGGTGCTGTTACCGTACTAGTAGCTCAATAGTGCAAGCCACAGAGTTTAGTGTCATTAGTGGGGGACTCAGGTGGCGCTGTGAGTTAAACCACAGATCCTAGGGCTTGCTGATCAGAAGGTCGGCGGTTCGAATCCCTGCGATGGGGTGAGCTCCCGTTGCTCGGTCCCTGCTCCTGCCAACCTAGCAGTTCGAAAGCACGTTAAAGTGCAAGTAGATAAATAGGTACCGCTCCGGCGGGAAGGTAAACGGCGTTTCCGTGCGCTGCTCTGGTTCACCAGAAGCGGCTTAGTCATGCTGGCCACATGACCTGGAAGCTGTACGCCGGCTCCCTCGGCCAATAAAGCAAGATGAGCGCCGCAACCCCAGAGTCGTCCGCGACTGGACCTAATGGTCAGGGGTCCCTTTACCTTTACCTTTAGTGTCAAATTATGAGAATGCTTCCTTCAAGAATAAGATAATGAGGTTAGCTTCTCATGAATGTATAGCATGGAGGTTATCAGTGAAGAAATTGCAAGTCAGGGGCTTAATTGCCATTTGCACAGAAAGTTGAGTGTGAAAATAGCGGGGTGCCATTGGAGAGTTTGACTAACTGTTACAGCTGACAGGATACAATTACTTTGCGGCTCTTTCTTAACAATAAAAAAAATGTGTCGCTTCAAGTGATTTTCTTTTCAGTATTGTATATTCATATTCTGCACTTGTCTGGAGGGGAAGATCTTAATCACAGGTTTAAAATCTGCTATTTTTCTCCCCTTCTTTATGGTAAAGTTTCAAACCAGCTTTTTTGTGTGTGAACTGCATGCAGACCCTTGAGCTAGAGGAGAACTCCTAGGAGTTGGAGATCCTGGCAGGGAAGGAACCTAATGCTTTATTAAAGAAAAGTATAGACTTACAGCGGGCTATGCAGGTGGCGCTGTGGTCTAAACCACAGAGCCTAGGGCTTGCCGATCAGAAGGTCAGCGGTTTGAATCCCTGCGACGGGGTGAGCTCCCGTTGCTCGGTCCCAGCTCCTGCCAACCTAGCAGTTCGAAAGCACGTCAAAGTGCAAGTAGATAAATAGGTACCGCTCCGGCGGGAAGGTAAACGGCATTTCCGTGCGCTGCTCTGGTTGGCCAGAAGCGGCTTAGTCATGCTGGCCACATGACCTGGAAGCTGTACGCTGGCTCCCTCGGCTAGTAAAGTGAGATGAGTGCCGCAACCCCAGAGTCGTCCACGACTGGACCTAATGGTCAGTTACCTTTACCTATAGACTTACAGCAGAAGCAGCCTGCCCACTCCCCTTGCTCTGAAAAACTCGGGGTGGACATTACAGTGAGCACCTCAACAAGGAGATGCCTTGTCCACATCCAGCCCAAAGTGCATGCATTCTGTATACAGTGAAGTAGTATACGTCACATTACCAATGGTTCCCCGTTTCTGGGCTCACAGCCCGATATTTCCAGACCCACAGGCGAACGGTGCTTTCAAAGCAAACCAATTAGTGTACATCCAAGCAAGTATAATAAATAATATACCTTTATTGTCACTACACCACCTGTGTGCAGTGAAATTAAACGAGCCCCCCCCCCCAAATACACCCAGTCTTGTTCGCACTCTATGTGCTTGTTGGAAACCAATTGCACCACTATTTTTTCCGTTCAGCAGCCCAACAGCCCACGGATAAAAACTGTTCTTTAACATGTTGGTGCGGCTGACTATACTTCTATATCTCCTGCCCGAAGGTAGGAGATTAAAGAGGTGCTGGATGGGGTGTGAGTCGTCCCTGAGAATTTCCCTCACTCTCCTGAGGCAGCGGTCTCCTGCGATGTCATCTAGCAGGCTCAGGGACAGCCCATGATATCATGTGCTGTATTCACCACACTCTGTGGGGACTTCCTGTCCGTGGCTGTCAAACCAGCATACCATACTGTAATACAGTATGAAAGGACACTTTCTGCTGTGGACCGGTAGAAAGAGGTCATCAATTTTTGTTTGACATTGTTCTTATGCAAGACCCTAAGGAAATGGAATCTCTGTTGGGCCTTCCTAACCACCTGGGTTGTATTGATTTTCCAAGTGAGGTCTTCACTAAGGTAAACTCCCAGGAATTTGAAGGAAGAGACTCTCCACACAGCCCCCCCCCCCCGATATACAATGGGGCTATGTAACAGTATACCAGCATATATGAGCTCATTGCTACAGCAACTACCAATTAATTTTGGGCTTATCTTGACGACCATCATGGCGTAGAACCTTTGGTTCTACACAGCTATCACTCCCCTCTTTTTTTAAAAAAAATCTATATAATCAGACATTTTGGAAATCGGAAGTCGAAAGTAATTTCTAACCATTTTAAATATCAATAATAAAACTCAAATCTGTTGAATTGAGTATAGTTTTTACATAATTGCCTTCATCTTTCTGCAGTGCAGAAAATGCCACACATTCTGTCTTCTGTTGTAGCATTAAGTAGATCTGTTTCTGATGATCTGATCTCGAAGTTTAAAAGCTGTAGATGAAGGTAGCAAGATTTACAATTGAACACACTATTGGATTATCTAAAACCAGGGAATATGGAGCCTATATTATCCCGATTGCACTGTGGAATACATAAACTGGTAGCCACTTCAGATTTATATAGCTTTTCCCCCTAAACTACTTTTAGTTAGTATTGATCTGTTTTGTAAATTAGCCTGTTTGATTCTTTCTTTCTTTCTTTCTTTCTTTCTTTCTTTCTTTCTTTCTTTCTTTCTTTCTCTCTCTCTCTCTCTCTTCTTCTTTTATGTATATCATTGATTTCTAGGCTGTTCATTCTAATTGCGTAGCTGTGAAAAAGAAACCCATTAAGGAGCAATTCCTAGGTTTAATATGTCTTGGATGTCTGTGTTGGAAATACTGAGCTATATGGACAAATGGTGTGATTGGGTGTGAGGCAGCTCTTTGTGTTGTTCTTGTGTAGTGTTTAAGAGACTGACCTATGCAGAGGCGTAGGAAGGTCAGGTGGTACCCGGTGCGGAAAATTTCTTGTCACCCCCCCCCACACACATTTATTTATTTATTTTTTTGGCCTGCAAAAATGGTTTTACGTTATTTCCTATTTTCTTACAAAGGAATAAATAATAAGTAAAAATAAACTTTTATTTATATCCCACCCTCCCCGGCCGAAGTCGGGCTCAGGGCGGCTAACATCGGATACATAACATTGATATAAAATCAAACAATAATTAAATTACCTCCTAAAAACACGTCAAAATCACATTAAAGTCTAATTAGATGGCTTTCCGCAGGGTTAGGGTTGGGAACAGTAAGTGCTCCACTGAATTGAAATTTCAGCTTTCAGGACATAGGAAAACAGCCAAGTAAACAGCTATTTTCGTGGAGGAGGGTCAAGATATTAACTGATATGCATGAAATTTCATATATAGCTATATACTCCTTAGTGTAGTAAGATAAGACCTTTGGAGCAGGCATTTTTTAAAAAAAGGTTTTTTATGATCCACCCTAGTAGGGCAGTAATTGTTCCTTGATAATTTGTCACCCCCTCCATGATGGAACCTGGGGCAGACCGCCCCCCTGCCCCCCACTTCCTATGCCCCTGGACCTATGAACAGCAAATCACTAAGGGAGCCATCCTATGCACAATAAGCTGGTGTAAAGCAAGCAAGTGTAAACTGAGTCAAGCTTGGAGCCTTTCTAAATAGAGGTTAATTGCTAAATCCTGGGGGGCAGAACTAATCCATGCCACTCCATTTCTGGCCATTTGCACTCCATTTGCACATTGCAAATGCCTGGTTGTCACTTTCTTCCACTAAGCCTTTCGTAAGACTCCCTCTGTGCCTTCACTTTCCCCTTGCCAGTAAGCCAATAAAGAACATTGCTGGGAAGGCACCAGGCTGTGATTTTAAGAAAAGAGGGCAGGTTTTTCTGTTTTCCAGCCGCACTGAAGGGTTCTTGAAAACCCGGCATATATAAAAGGAGGCTGCTGGAAGGCGGCATTCTGGTTGGCCTCTTCAGAGTCCCAGAGGGTTGCTTGAGTCACAGAAGAAAGGGGAGACCGCAAACATTGCTTGCTATTCCAGAGGGAGATGCCTACTCCTTCTTGAAGGCGCTGCTGTGGCATCATCTGCTTATTTTAAGCTACAGTGAAGGAACGCTGCATTCTCCCCAAATAACCTGGATAGGTAATATTAATGACTCACCACTTCCATTTCCCCCCTTTCCCCCTTTTGCTTAGTTTTGCTCCAATCTGGCTCTTGCGAGATGATAATCCTTTTGCTTTGCATGTAATACCGTGTTTCCCCTATTTTAAGACACCGTCTTATATTTTATTTTCCTCAAGAAAACGCACTATGGCTTATTTTGAGGGGATGTCTTCTTTTTACTACGTAAGCACGCCTTGGCAAGGCCACGCTCGAGTTCTGGGGCTGCGAAGGACGGGACGGGCGCGGAGCTCTTCGTTTGTTTGCTGGCAGCGGGGGGAGAATCCAAGCTGAGCTTTGAGGAAACAGGCACCAGAGATACCCGCTTTCGCTGGGCGCTCTCTCCTGCTCCTCCTCCGCCGCCTTCCCTCCTCAAAACTCGATAGAAGCCTTGTTTTCCAAGGGGCCTCTTGGGCAACGCACGGGGCGGCTTGGGGGATTTTGTCGTGGCGGCAAGCAGTGAAAGCCCATGCCGCCTTCCCTCTCCGCCACAGCGGCCGCCCTGTGAGCTCTGCGCCGAGCGGAGTTGGGCAAGCGCGGGCGAAGAGACCTTCGGAGTGCCTTTGTCGCGGCCACTGCCCCTTCCTGTGCGTCCTGCTCTGCAGAGTTCCTGAGCGCTGCTTCTGGGGCTGACTGGTTTTGGTGGCGGGACTGGACCATATCACTATGGCTTATTTTCGGGGTACGGCTTATATTTCGCAATCGCGAAAAAATGCTGCTATGGCTTATTTTATGACTACGTCTTAAAATAGGGGAAACAGGGTATTTCCCCCTTCCTGGTTCACTTGCATCCCATAGCAAGCAGGGTCTTTAAAACTCTGCCTTACAATTCCTTATTAGGTGACTTTGCTGCTTTCCTAGTAACTAAGTAGATGGCATGCGTGAAAAAGCATTTGTCTCCTGTGTAAAACACTGTTAACTTTCAAGATTCAAAGCTACTTTCGTTGTTTCAAATTCATTTTATGTTGGCCATGTTATTGCAGTCGTACCTTGGATTTCGAACAGCTTAGTTCTCAGACATTTTGGCTCCCAAACGCCACAAACCCAGAAGTGACTGTTCCGGTTCGGTAACTATTTTTGGGAGTCAAACGTCCGACGGGGCTTCCACAGCTTCCGATTGGCTGCAGGAGCTTCCTGCAGCCAATCAGAAGCCGCGCTTTGGTTTTCGAACGTTTTGGAAGTCGAACGGACTTCCGGAACGGATTCCATTCGACTTCCAAGGTACGACTGTTTAGGGAAGTTTTTAATCTGTGATATTTTAATGTATTTTGATATTTGTTGGAAGCCGCCCAGAGTGGCTGGGAAGACCCAAGCAGATGGGTGGGGTACAAATAATAAATTATTATTATTATTATTATTATTATTATTATTAAAACCTGTATTTATTTACAAATAAAAATATCAGAATTGCCTTTGCAGTGTGTGTTTTTGCTAGGCATAGAGAGCATGGGCAGGATTTTTGGTCCATGCTAAGTTTTCCCAAGCAAAGCAAAGGGTGTCTAAGGCTCTGAGCCTATGCAGTCCTCTCTATTTGTGTGTCTCCAGTGAAGATCCCAAGGATTGTATTGCTACTTGCTTCCCTACACGTGTAACACTCAGGTAGATGTGAATTTATGCATTCATGCAAGGGCAAATCTGCTGAACAACAACACTAGGCTTCTTTGTCTGGTTCAGCACTGCACTGTTCTGTGTCAGCACTAATTTGTTTAAAGGATGAGGTGTGGTTTTATAGGGTGAATTTGAAAACGCCAGTCTCTTCAAGAACAAACATCACGTTGCAAAAGTTGGGTGCCTCTGCCTCTCCCTGCCGTACTCACCCTGGGTCTGTGTTCCTTTGGAGAATTGAGGCACAGCAGAGGCTGTCATAGCTTTAAAAAATACAGTTTATTCACCTATTTGCACCTTCCGTCTACATGGAGGTAGTCCAGATCTTACAGTGTGGTCATTTCAAGAGGGGCTTGTCCTCCACAGCAGTGCAGCCAGCCTTCAGCCAGCCTGCCCAAGATGGATCCCAGTCTTTCTTCCTCCTCCTCCTCCCGCCCAAAACACTCTGCTACAAAACTCTCTTTTCTTGTCACCTCACACCCTGGGAACCTTCCAAACCCCCAGTCTCCCTGGGGCAAGGGGGGAAGACAGTTCTCTTGCGTTGCCAATGGCCCTCAGTTGCCCTCTATTGTTTCTTAATGGCCCTAGCTAGGCCTGGTTGTTTTGCACAGGCTACCCCAGGAATTCCTCTGCAGCTGGTATTTCTGCCTTCACATCCCAAATAATCAAAATCCTACAATTTATTAATTCCTAGGGTTATTTTTTTGGGGGGGGAGGTCCCCCCAAATATATAACAATTATCAAAGGCAAGTGTTGGCACTTTGTATTTCACTGGCATTTCAAGCTGAAGAGTATTTTAGAAAAACTTGCTATGTTACAATATACATGAAAACATTAAACTATGCATAGAATTAAAAAGTAAAACTAGTTTGTCATAGACATACTCTTCATTTGTCGTCTTCTTCTGCGATCACTCGTAGCTGAGTAAGATTGTCTTCCGTATACACGGTTTTAACAATGAGTCTGTAAGTAACTGTGGAGGCCAATTCTGGATCAACACATCCTTCCATAGTGGGAACATTGGTTTCCGGGTGGGAGTTGATCACGGTGTGGATTTGCCAAGCGTGCCTTCCTCTTAGCATGTTTCTCCCTTGCGTCCTGAGTTCGAGTGTCTTCAAAGCCCATGACACCTTTGGTAAAGGCTGTTCTCCAACTGGAGTGCTCGCAGACTAGTGTTTCCCAGTTGTCAGTGTTTATACTACATTTTTTTAGATTTGCCTTGAGACCACCAGCATTTGACATAAGGTAAAGGTAAAGGGACCCCTGACCATTAGGTCCAGTCGTGTCCGACTCTGGGGTTGCGGTGCTCATCTCGCTTTATTGGCTGAGGGAGCCGGCTTCTGGGTCATGTGGCCAGCATGACAAAGCTGCTTCTGGTGAACCAGAGCAGCACATGGAAATACCGTTTACCTTCCCGCCGGAGCGGTACCTATTTACCATGGTACCATGCATTTGACGTAAGTGCTAACTAATAGGTGAAGGTTGATTTCCACCCTATGTGATATTCCGTAACCACCTGTTTCTGGAAAAAGTCTTGTATCCTTCCCCATGTGTTTCTTTTTGCATTTCCCAGCAAATATATTCTTTATGTGCTACATTGGGGGTTCTATGTGCTTTGTTTAGTGAGTGCTTTGAGTCTTTTCCCCTCAAAAGGTTCTTCTCTTATTGCTACATGAATGGGAGCTGATATGGAGAACCCCAGAAACTTTGGGATCTTCTGGAGAGCACTACCCTATATTAGATTACTCTTTCCTCGTTGCTAAGGCTGGAACCGGCTCTCATAGTCTGAATCACCCTGCTACATCAGGTCTGTGGGGCACAGGTGGAATCACCCTTACATTCTTCCAAATGGTTTGGATCCAGTGTGCATTTTATTCAGCCTCGTGGAAGTTGCTGTGAAACTTTTCGTTGGGGTAGAATGAGAGGAGAGGTCTACCAGGATGGGCTACAACTCATGTTGTGCTCCTGAATCATGTGAAAAATGTCATGTGATTGAAGGGAACTATGTGATTGCTGTTTCTAATGGTGAGCCACATATGTGGGGCTGCCATTGTGACATTAAAATAAAATAAAATAAAATCCTGGCAGCTTCCACAAAGCTTTAGTAAAACAGAAAATGGTGCTGTGTCACAGCCATGAGACATGGAATACTTTTGACATTTCCCCAACTTTATATGTCAGTTTTAGTCCTTTCTAGGTGTCCTAGGAAAGCCACCAGTTGTACATCTTTTCAATACATTGTTGTTGTTTAGTTGTTTAGTCATTTCCGACTCTTCATGACCCCATGGACCAGAGCACGCCAGGCACTCCTGTCTTCCACTGCCTCCCGCAGTTTGGTCAAACTCATGTTGGTAGCTTCGAGAACACTGTCCAACCATCTTGTCCTCTGTTGTCCCCTTCTCCTTGTGCCCTCCATCTTTCCCAACATCAGGGTCTTTTCCAGGGAGTCTTCTCTTCTCATGAGGTGGCCAAAGTATTGGAGCCTCAGCTTCAGGATCTGTCCTTCCAGTGAGCACTCAGGACTGGTTTCCTTAGGAATGGATAGGTTTGATCTTCTTGCAGTCCATGGGACTCTCAGGAGTCTCCTCCAGCACCATAATTCAAAAGCATCAATTCTTCGGCGATCAGCCTTCTTTATGGTCCAGCTCTCACTTCCATACATCACTACTGGGAAAACCATAGCTTTAACTATACGGACCTTTGTCGGCAAGGTGATGTCTCTGCTTTTTAAGATGCTGTCTAGGTTTGTCATCGCTTCCAATACATTAATGATATGTCAAAGTAATATTTGGTGCTTAAAAATCACGAGTTGGATCCAGCTAGTTGCATTTAGGCCCCATCGAAATCAATGCAAAAGTTAAGCTCCATTTGCTTCAATGGGTTGCAAATAAAAGCACTTTTATCAGAGCAATCCCATGGAGCTGCAACCTGCTGCTGGCTTGCTGCAGGAGGGGAGATTCTGTCTACCTATTATTGCTGCTTGGTCTTAAGCCAATATATTTTTTAAAATATAGTGAAGGGGGAAAATATAGTGAGGGCTCCTGAGGCTTGTGCGCATTTTGGACCTCGAGAGGCCTGTTGTTGTTGTTGTTGTTGTTGTTGGCACCTTCAGTGTCCTTCCTCTCCCTCCCCTCAAATGAGGCCCTAAGGATGCATTCAGCTTCCAAATATAGTTCACAAACCGGAACAGTCACTTCCGGGGTTACAGTGTTCGGGAGCCAAAACGTTCAGGAACTAAGCTGTTCGAAAACGAAGGTACGACTGTAATGGTAAATATAATAATAATAATAATAATAATATAATTTATTATTTATACCCCGCCCATCTGGCTGGGTTTCCCCAGCCACTCTGGGCGGCTTTCAACAGAACATTAAAATACAGTAATATATTAATATAGTAATATATTAAACATTAAAAGCCTCCCTAAACAGGGCTGCCTTCAGATGTCTTCTAAAGGTCTGGTAGTTGTTGTTTTCTTTGACACCTGAAGGGAGGGCGTTCCATAGGGCGGGTGCCACTACCGAGAAGGCCCTCTGCCTTGTTCCCTGTAACTTGGCTTCTCGTAGTGAGGGAACCGCCAGAAGGCCCTCGGCACTGGACCTCAGGGTCCGGGCAGAACAGTGGGGGTGGAGATGCTCCTTCAGGTATACTGGACCGAAGCCATTTAGGGCTTTAAAGGTCAGAACCAACACTTTGAATTGTGCTCGGAAACGTACTGGGAGCCAGTGTAGGTCTTTCAAGACCGGTGTTATGTGGTCTCGGCGGCCGCTCCCAGTCACCAGTCTAGCTGCCGCATTCTGGATTAATTGCAGTTTCCGGGTCACCTTCAAAGGTAGCCCCACGTAGAGCACATTGCAGTAGTCCAAGCGAGAGATAACTAGAGCATGCACCACTCTGGCGAGACAGTCCGCGGGCAGGTAGGGTCTCAGCCTGCATACCAAGGATGAGTTGTTAAATCAACTCAAGGATGAGTTGTTAAATCTTGCATCAGTGGCATATTTGCTGCACACAGTTTTGAAACTCAGCCTATTAGAGAGTTATATCATATTTAATTGGCATAATGGTCTGTATGTTTTGATGGAACGGTGTAAGTTACAGCCAGTGCATCACACCACGTTTCCCAACATTTTCTTGGTCAAAGATTAGGTTTGATCACGAAAAGATAAAAGAGGAGACTTTGTGTAATATTTCTTTTGGGCACAATTTCATGTGGGCTTCACAAGTTTATGAGCTATGGTGTAGAAGTGGATTTATTTATCTGTAAGTGTGCAGCTTATGCAACCACTTGTGAATCTATGCCTGCTGTTGTTGTTTTTTTAAGTGCGCAGCGTCTGTTTCAGAATAAGCCATTAGGTTACAGTGATAACTGTAACATACTGGATCTGCTTGAGAACTTTTAATTAATATAACCATACTGCCACCTTGCGGCAATTGGGTAGAATTCAGTCTTTCTAATTAAGTCGTACTGATATAGTTTTAATTCAAATCAATGAGTAAAAGGCAGTGCTTTTTTAAAAAAATAATGTTTAGGGGTACTCTCATTTTCCTGCTCATATTGAAAGACTGCCCCTCAATGAGGCCAAAATTAAATTCACAGAATGTTTAGGGGTATACTTCCCCCAGAAAAAAAAGCACTGGTAAAAGGTAAATGTAAAGGACCCCGGAATAGTTAGGTCCAGGTTTCAGTTTTTATAAATAATAAAATTATTTTGCAATATATGTAACAATTTTGGCACATGTGGAATTTTGCATTTTCATTTCTTTTTCTTCTCCCCTGAAGACCAGTATAAAGGAAGGATTACTTCTGAAGCAAACCAGCTCTTTTCAGCGATGGAAAAAACGTTACTTTAAGCTTCGGGGACGTACACTTTACTATGCCAAGGATTCAAAGGTAAAGATTCATTCTGGTAGAAATCAATATGCTGTCTCTATAATACGAATTGTGTTTGGGTCTCTCTCGCTCTTTGCCTATTATGAAAACAGTTTTGAAAGTAGTTCCCCCTACTTTTGTAAAAATTTGTTGTGTTGCCTGAGTAGGTTTCTTGTCTTTTTCTAGCACATAAAAAATAAATAAATTAGTAGTAGGTTTGATTTCTGCTTTTTGGGATGAAAATGTTAGATCAGGGGAAGGAACGTCTGGTTTGCAGGCCTAGCGAGGCCCCTGAGGCCATTTTGGCCAAGCTGTGCTGACTGGATTTACTCTTCATGTCACATACGACATCAGCTCTGGTAAAGTCAAGACCTGACCGAAGAGGGATTTGCAGGCAATACCAATTGGGTGATAAGCAGGGCTTGCATAGCCTTTTGCATTTGAAACCTGGGCTGTCGGGGTTTTAAGTACAGCTCAGGGCTCTCTGCCAGTACTCCTTGCTGCCTGCAAAGGGGCTGGAAGAAGTGGCTTGTGTTCATCTGGTGCGCAGCTCCAGCTCCATCTGGTACGCAGGCTGAGACCCTACCTGCCCGCAGACTGTCTCGTCAGAGTGGTGCATGCTCTAGTTATCTCCTGCTTGGACTACTGCAATGCGCTCTATGTGGGGCTACCTTTGAAGGTGACCGGAAACTGCAATTAATCCAGAATGCGGCAGCTAGACTGGTGACTGGGAGTGGCCGCCGGGACCACGTAACACCGGTCCTGAGAGATCTACATTGGCTCCCAGTACGTTTCCGAGCACAATTCAAAGTGTTGGTGCTGACCTTTAAAGCCCTAAACGGCCTCGGTCCTGTATACCTGAAGGAGCGTCTCCACCCCCATCGTTCAGCCTGGACACTGAGATCCAGCGCCGAGGGCCTTCTGGCGGTTCCCTCACTGCGAGAAGCAAAGCTACAGGGAACCAGGCAGAGGGCCTTCTCGGTGGTGGCGCCCGCCCTGTGGAACGCTCTCCCAGCAGAGGTCAAAGAGATAAACAACTATCTGACATTCAGAAAATACCTCAAGGCAGCCCTGTTTAGGGAAGTTTTTAACTTGTGATATTTTAATGTATATTAATATCTGTTGGAGGCCGCCCAGAGTGGCTGGGGGGACCTGGCCAGATGGGCGGGGTACAAATAATAAATTATTATTATTATTATTATTATTATTATTATTATTCAAGAGCATGGAATTTTGATTCCTTTGCGGAAGGGAAAATGCTCCCCAAAACTGAGCATTTCCCTCCTGCAGAGGAAGCAGTTTAGATTCAAAGCATTTCCTTCAATGTATTTGAATCTTAGAATATAATGATAATAATAATTTATTATTTATACCCCGCCCATCTGGCTAGGTTTCCCCAGCCACTCTGGGCAGCTTCCAACCGAATATTAAAAACAATACAGCATCAAACATTTAAAAACTTCCCTAAACAGGGCTGCCTTCAGTTGTCTTTTAAAAGTAAAATAGTTGCTTATTGCCTTGACATCTGCTGGGAGGGCGTTCCACAGGGCGGGTGCCACTACCGAGAAGGCCCTCTGCCTGGTTCCCTGTAACCTCACTTCTCGCAGTGAGGGAACTGTCAGAAGGCCCTCGGCGCTGGATCTCAGTGTCCGGGCTGAACGATGGTGTGGAGATGCTCCTTCAGGAATACAGGACCGAGGTTTCCTCTGGGGAGCTAGGCAAAACAGAGCATTCCCCCCCCCCGTCCAAAGGGGAAAATACTGGGTTTTTTAAAGCATTTCTCCCTCTCAAAGGGACTGCCTGTAACTGCCAATCATCTGATGGATGATTATAGCAAGGCGCTTTGAAGGTCAGCTGACTGGCACTGAAAACATCTTCAAAGGAGGTTGATGTAGCCGCTGTCAGTCACCTGGGTTGCCCCGCCTACCTGTCAAAGTTAGCTTGTGGGGTGTTAGGGAGATACGGATCTGGCCCTTATGTGAAAAGAGACAGCTCAGAGTTACAGTGATAACATTCACCCTCACCTGACCTCTTCTAAGGCTACTGTGGTCTAAAAATGGACATTGCCTAAAGGTAAATTTAAATATCCTAGCTATAGAGAAAGCGAGAGATAGGTGGTAAATCACGTGGAGAGTCCTGGCCTGTTTCATTAGCAGAGCCACTGTTGTAATAGTCAAATCAAATCAAATCAAATCAGATCAAATATTTATTGTTGCAATCTCAGTGTCCAACCCCAAAACAACAAAGCAAGAAACACATACAGCACATTATCTAAATGTGTATAATAGAGTAAAAGTGAATAGAATAGAATGGAAATAGTTAGATTTTATATATAAGTTTGTGGTCTACCAATTAACCAATTAGGGTATATGCCAAACTGGGGCTTTGAACTGGGTGAAATAAAGCTTTCGCCCTGGCATGATATGTGGCATTATGTTATGACTTTATTTCACCCGGTTCAAAGCCCCAGTTTGGCATACACCCTAATTGGTTAATTGGTAGACCACAAACTTGGCATGAGTTAACAGTGTGATGCAGCAGCTAAAAAAGCCAATGCGATTCTGGGCTGCATCAATAGGAGTATAGCATCTAGATCAAGGGAAGTAATAGTACCACTGTATTCCGCTCTGGTCAGACCTCACCTGGAATACTGTGTCCAGTTCTGGGCACCGCAGTTCAAGGAGGATACTGACAAGGTGGAACGTGTCCAGAGGAGGGCAACCAAAATGGTCAAAGGCCTGGAAACGATGCCTTATGAGGAACGGCTTAGGGAGCTGGGTATGTTTAGCCTGGAGAAGAGAAGGTTAAGGGGTGATATGATAGCCATGTTCAAATATATAAAAGGATGCCATATAGAGGAGGGAGAAAGGTTGTTTTCTGCTGCTCCAGAGAAGCGGACACGGAGCAATGGATTCAAACTACAAGAAAGAAGATTCCACCTAAACATTAGGAAGAACTTCCTGACAGTAAGAGCTGTTCGACAGTGGAATTTGCTGCCAAGGAGTGTGGTGGAGTCTCCTTCTTTGGAGGTCTTCAAGCAGAGGCTTGACAGCCACCTGTCAGGAATGCTTTGATGGTGTTTCCTCCTTGGCAGGGGGTTGGACTGGATGGCCCTTGTGGTCTCTTCCAACTCTATGATTCTATGATTCTAATACTCTGGAGGAGATTTTGAGTGAGACTGCAGGGAAGATCTGTTGCACACGTCTTAAGTTTAGGAGCATTGACTGATTCCCCTGGCCTTTATTTAACCCCCCCCCGAAAAGATAATAATAGTAATAGTAATAATAATGATAATAATTTATTATTTGTACCCCGCCCATCTGGCCGGGTCTCCCCAGCCTCCTCTGGGAGGCTTCCAACAAATATCAAAATACAGGCAGGTAACATTCCGGTGTATGTAGAAAATGAAGCGCATCCTCTGTCTTCTTTTCACAGTCTTTAATCTTCGATGAAGTTGACTTGTCCGATGCCAGTGTGGCCGAATCAAGCACAAAAAATGTTAACAACAGCTTTACGGTAGGCTTCCAATATTCTTGATGTTCTAACAAGTTATAAAATGCTTTTGAGCTTTTCATTTTGCCTTTTTAAAACTTGTGAAGGCGGAATTTCTCCTGGTGTTCTTAAGAGGAGCATGTTTATTGAAAAGATTTCTTTCATTTGACAAGAGCATGTAACCTAGAAACCATCAATTATTCTATAACATGGAGAAAGAGACACACTTAAGGAATTAGGAAGGGGAGGGACAATATTATAGGAGGGACGTACATCTTAACACCTGGCCACTCACAGAAGAACAGTTAGTTAAGCAATGTCCAGGTCATCAGAACAGTTATTTTATTTCCAGCAGAGAGATTCAGGATTAAGCTATTAGAGGTCTCCTGCTCTTTGAGGTCTTGTTTGTTTCTGTGGCTGTCCCACCATGTGGCCCAACGCATGGCAGGAAGAGGGTGATCTGAAAGCAGGAAGCATTGACATCAGTCCCATGTCGTGGTCAGATCACTTCCTGTTGAGATTTAGACTTTCAGTGCCTTTCCTCCTCTACAGAGGCTGGGGATCTGTTAAGAGGCTGATGGAATTCCAGATGGCTTTGGGAAATTTTCTAGCTGGTACAGTCAAACTGCGGTTGCTGAACGTAATCCGTTCCTGTTCAACAACTGAGGAGCGGCTTCCGATTGGTTGCAAGATCTTCTTGCACTCAAGCGGAAGTCGTGTCTGAGGAACGTTTGAAAACCGGAGCGTTTACTTCCGGGTTTTCGGTGTTCGGGAGCCGAAACGTTCGAAAACGGAGCCGTTCGAGAATCGGGGTTTGACTGTACGACTGCCGTCCCTGTAGAAGCCCTGGCCGACTTCTGAAATATTTGAATGTCTTGGACCAGGGGTTGGCAACCTTTGGCCCATGGGGCGGATACGGCCCACGGAGACCATTTTACTGGCCCACGAGCCGCCCCTGAACCAAGCCGCCTGCTCGGCGAGTCCCCTGCGCGCTGCGCTAAATCGGCACAGTGCGGTGCGGGGACTCGCTGATCGGGGCTGGAAATTGCGTCTGCGCATGTCCAGACGCCGAAAAAACAACAACACAATTTAATACATATGTAGTGTCATATAACTTGTGGTGTTGTTTTTTTAAAAAAAATCCTCATCAATGTGTGATACAAAAACTGGCAGGAGAAAATGTTAGTGAATTACACAGGAAAACATTTACAACTGATAACTAAATTTTTGTCTTTGGAATTTACAAGATTTTACAAGATTTATGAGATCATGCTTTTTCTGTGTTCTTTGTTACCTTGTCCTCCTTATAGCTATTCGGAGCCATCATATCAAGTGATCTTTTTTTTCCAGATAATCACACCATTCAGGAGATTAATATTGTGTGCAGAGAACAGAAAAGAGATGGAGGATTGGATCAGCTCTCTGAAGTCCGTACAGTCCCGGGAACATTATGAGGTAAGAGGAATGCTGCACATCTTGCTCTTTTAAAAACCGAAATATTGCCGGTTTTTCAAGATGCAATAAACGGGGAAGAAAAGGTGTATGTCCCTGATGCGGTGTGAAAAATCCATGAAACTGAAATAGAGATTTGGTTAGACCTGATATATCCATATAGTTCACGTTCCTTTTGTTTAAAGAGCCTGGGGAGTATTGTTTTGGAAGGTGAGTTCTTCAAACATGAGGTGGTTTTAGCTGCTGCTGTAGTGATGTCCTGTTGCTGCAAATCTGTCTTAACTTCTCCTTTATTAGGCTGCACAGTTTAATGTGGAACATTTCTCAGGGATGCATAACTGGTACGCCTGTTCCCACGCTCGACCCACCTTCTGCAATGTCTGCAGAGAGAGCCTTTCCGGAGTTACTTCTCATGGCCTGTCCTGTGAAGGTAAAGGCGGCGGCAGCCCCCACCCCCATTTTGTATTATCACATAATTAAGTGGTGACACGCAGTACAAGATTTTGTATCACATTAAGCTAAGTAATAATTCGCTACTGAGCTCCAGTGAACATCGTAAAATCATTTACCGGTAGTCCGACCCCCTGCAATGTTTTTTGCCTTTAAAATGTAGGGGTTCCTGAAAAGAACTTTTCAGGATTCTTGTTACCCTTGTTTTCTTCATTGTTAGCTTGTTGGCCCTCCCCTCCAAATGCCTTCTTTTAGGAAATTCATTTCCCAGGAAAATAACAAGGCTGTTTTGTCCCCCCCCAATGTCTATACAGTGGTCCCTCGACTTACGAATTTAATCCATTCCGAATGGACACTCGTAGGTCGAAAAATTTGTATGTCGAAAAAAGCGATTTCCCATAGGAATGCATTGGGAGAAAAAATATTCAGAAAAATTCGTAAGTCGAAAAAACCGCATCTAAAATTCGTAAGTCGAGGAAACCGCATCTAAAACCGGCAACGATTTCCATTCGGATGTCGAAAAATTCGTAGGCGTGCGGCCACTTTTTTCATTCGTAAATCGAAAAATTCGGATGACGAGTACTTTGTAAGTCGAGGGACCACTGTATATTGTATTGTTTAACTCTTGTGTTGGCTATATAGAGCTGAACTTTTAGCCACATCCGTCATGCCACGTTGTCATCTAGCAGCAACAGTGCGTTGCATTTGGTTGGTTGTAAGGTAAAGGTAAAGGTACCCCTGACCGTTAGGTCCAGTTGCGGACGACTCTGGGGTTGCGCCGCTCATCTCGCTCTATAGGCCGAGGGAGCCGGCGTACAGCTTCTGGGTCACGTGGCCAGCATGACAAAGCCGCTTCGGGCGAACCAGAGCAGCGCACGGAAATGCCGTTTACCTTCCCGCTAGAGCGGTACCTATTTATCTACTTGCACTTTGACGTGCTTTCAAACTGCTAGGTGGGCAGGAGCTGGGACCGAGCAACGGGAGCTCACCCCATCACGGGGATTCGAACCGCTGTCCTTCTGATCGGCAAGCCCTAGGCTCTGTGGTTTAGACCACAGCGCCACCCGCGTCCCATTTTGTAGATCAACCCAAATGTGTGAGTTGCTACTCACATGTGGGAATTCTGCATATTGTATTGTATTGTTTAACTCTGGTGCTGGCTATATCGAGCTGAACTTTTAGCCACATCCGTCATGCCACGTTGTCATCTAGCAGCAACAGTGCGTTGCATTTGGTTGCTTGTAGATCAACCTGTCAGGGACGTGCCCTCCCATGCCAGTCAGGCACTGAGTGGGTACCGGCAGCCTCAGCCTCTGCTGTTGACGGACTCGTCTCCCAGTGAGTATGCCAGCTCCTCCCCAGGGGAGGAGGAGTTACCAGGGAGGAGCCAGGTGGGAAGGGGTCTCCAGGATGATGCAGAGAGATGCTCAGCAGACACACTCTGAGGGGGAGACACCGTTTCCGGCGCCTGCTTTACGCAGACGGGTCAGAGGAGAAAGGAGGCGGCACTTTAGGGTGCCGAGACTATGGTGTTGGCACCGCAGCAGAAGGGGGGCACTTCCAGATCCTGCTAGCGACTAGGTGGTCATGTTTTAGGATAGCTCCGCATTGTACATACTTTGCACAATACAGTAAAATAATTGAAAGACAAGACGGACTTGGTCTTTACTCATGAGCAACAGTTAGTGAACCTGACACAACCCAAATGTGTGAGTTGCTACTCACATGTGGGAATTCTGCACATGAGCAGGAGCTTGCAAAGCTGGGTTTCTGTGAAGACAGCTGCTTGCAACACACACTGGGAAAGAAGGACGCAAAACACAAGGCTGAGGAAGCTGGGTCACATTTGTTAATTTAATGGACCAGATCCACCGTAGAGAACCACGGTGCGAGGTATTAACTGATCATAACCAGCCGTGGACAGCCACCCGATTCCACATACCCCTTTCCTCAGGCCCTCCTGTTTCAGGTGACTAGAGAGGCCTTCCTGCTTCACCCCCTGCCAGGGCCCCACAACTCTGGTTGATCTAACAGGTTGGCTTCAAAGGTGCCCCCTACATTGCCCCGAAGGCAAGTCTCTGGACTGCACTCATCACACTGAAAGGTGCTCACCAAACCTCAATCACCAGATATTCCAGAAGGGCCTCCTACCCCTTCCTACCTGCCACAAGGGTCCTGGATTCGAGGTAGAAAAAAAGAGTGGAACACTGTATGTCCCTGTTTAATAATATATTTTAATAATTTTCCCAGCGTGGTTTCCCCAGCCACTCTGGGCGGCTTACAACACATCTAAAAACATAATGAAAACATCAATCCTCAAAAACTTCCCTAAACAGGACTGCCTTCAGATGTGAAAGTCAGATAATTGTTTATTTCCTTGACACCTGAAGGAAGGGCGTTCCACAGGGAGGGCGCCACTACCGAGAAGGCCCTCTTGCAATATGAATTTTTATTACCATCCAAAATGAGAGTTTACTTCCTAGCATCTGAAATCTACTTCTGGGTGTGTGTGTGTTTAAACCCTGCTGTGCATATTTGTATTCTTAGAAACAAAATAACAGGTTTTGTGTAATCCTACAAGACAGCTATTACGCTGTCTGACAAGTTAAACTGCAAGTCCCAGGACGTGGATCTTGTCAGATTAGCGCTTTTGCTTTTTTTGGAATCAACCATGGCATTTGGAGGGGGCAGCTGTTCTTGGAGAACTACCAACACAAAGTTTCTGGGATGGTGAGAAGCTTGCAGGCAATATTCTTTATAATTATAATAAACAGTAGCTATACTGCTGCAAGGGTTTACGTCCATTATCTCTTCAGATCCCATAAGCCATGGTTTCCTTAGGTGGCTTTTACAAACCACGGTTCATAAGCCTCAGCTTTCCATCTATGAAGTGGGAACCACTTCCTTACAAACTGGTTGGGATACATTTTAAGTGCTGAGAACATTAAGTAGATGGGCAGCCTGATCCTGTTCAGGAGATTCCTTGCTTCCCATGCAAAGCAGGAACTTCCTGTCCTTCTGACTGTCAGTCAGGCTCTTCCTACAGTACTGTGGCAGGAGGAGAGCCGGGCTTTTCCATATCCTAGGGGGGGATCCATAGACAGCCTTGTGCCTCTCCACATTAGCCCTTGTGCTGTGAAGCAGGTTTTCCCCACAGTGGACTCCTGCAAGCAAGCAAGGCGCCACTTTCTCTTGGATGTTTACCGTGGTGTCTAACCACCCATGGGGATGCGGGTGGCGCTGTGGTCTAAACCACTGAGCCTCTTGGGCTTGCCGATCAGAAGGTCGGCGGTTCGAATCCCCGCAACAGAGTGAGCTCCCGTTGCTCTGTCCCAGCTCCTGCCAACCTAGCAGTTCGAAAGCACACCAGTGCAAGTAGATAAATAGGTACCAATGTGGCGGGAAGGTAAACGGCGTTTCCGTGCGCTCTGGTTTCCGTCACGGTGTCCCGTTGTGCCAGAAGCGGTTTAGTTATGCTGGCCACATGACCCGGAAAGCTGTCTGTGGACAAACGCTGGTTCCCTCAGCCTGAAAGCGAGATGAGCTCCGCAACCCCATAGTTGCCTTTGACTGGACGTAACCATCCAGGGGTCCTTTACCTTTACCTTACCTTTAACCACCTATCTACGAAGGTACCACAGACAGAGGTCTGCTGGTAGTGGACTTGCACTGCCTTGACTACTTATGTGTATAAACTGATATATTGTTGTTGTTTAGTCGTTTAGTCGTGTCCGACTCTTCGTGACCCCATGGAGATATACATGACATACAGCTTTGCTATGTTGTTTTATACGCCTGCAGAACACTTTGTTTTGTTTTGTTTTGTTTTGTTTTGATAAGCCTACCTAGATGTATACCGGTAGTTGATATTTGATAGTTTTAAAATTGTTTTGTGGATTTTACCTCTGTTTTATGTCCAGTTTTATTTGCACACTGCTTAGAGAGCCTTTTGATTAAGTGGCCTGTAAATTTAACTAACTAACTAAATTACCCTGCAAGGCGAGTCTCTCAGTAGTTTGGTAGAGTTGGAAAAAGTGTGAGATGAACACTCTTCCAGCGCACTGCTGGGAAAGGATTCGAACTAAACAGTTACCTTTTGAACAGTTTACATTTTTAACATTTACCTATTTATGTAATGAAGTGATCTGCGTTTGATTAAGCTTCTGAAAGATGATGTGAATCATTCAAAGATTGTGTCTTTTCATCCAGTGTGCAAATTTAAGGCTCATAAAAGATGTGCAGTCAGAGCAATAAACAGTTGCAAATGGACTACTTTGACTTCAGTTGGAAAAGATATTATTGAGGATGAAGATGGCGTAAGTATTTCTCAGAAATGCAGGCACATGCTTCGGTTTTATGCAGAAAAATGAAACATTTGCTAATAGGTAGGACAATGCTAATTTTAAGCGATTATGGATCCTGTCTACATTGGGGGGTGGTGGAATATTTTTTGGCACATTTAATCCTGCTGGATTGAAGCCTTATTACACAAAGAAACCTATAACACCCAAAGTAATCTCACCTGTGGTCCACTAGAGGAAAGCCAGCCCCTTGCTTCGGGTATTGCGATATAGCTGCTGCCTCTGGGGTTCTGTTGCTCTCCTCACTTCCCAACACAGTGGGCTGCTTGCCAAGGGGGATTGGGGCCTCAAGGGGTGCTGCGCCAAGGTTCCCGCACCTCATCGCTTCCTCCAGCGCCCTGCTCTGTTGGCGTGCTTGACACAAGTCACCGTATTTTTCGCTCTATAAGGCGCACCTGACCATAGGGCGCACCTAGTTTTTAGAGGGGAAAAGCTCCATTTTTTGAGGATCAGCTCAAATTTCTGCAGCTTCTTTTGCAAAGGAGAAAAGCCCCATTTTTTGAGGATCAGCTCAAAGTTGTTGAGCTTACTTTGTAAAGGGAAAAAACCCTGTTTTATGGGGTTTAACTCACAGTTCTGCAGCTTCAGGAATGGGAGCCATTTCTACAGTTTCCAGACAGATAATCTAATCAGCCAGTCACATGTCTCTGGGGAAACAGCCTCCCTCTGCAAGGGGGCGGGGCTGGAATCTCTCTCCCCGATCGTTTGCTGAGCAGCTGCTCTGCGGGCTTCCTTTCAACACCCCCTTCTCTTTTTTTTTAAAAAAGCACAATCTGCTTTTGCCCCCGGACAGTTCAGCTCCAGGGACCACACATTCGCTCCATAAGACGCACAGATATTTCCCCTTACTTTTTAGGAGGGAAAAAGTGCGTCTTATGGTAAGCTACACTGGCAGCGAAGTGTAGTTGAGAGGGGGTGGGTATTGATTATGGCAGTTGTCCAAAAGGGTTGACACAGGTGTGCCAACTTCTCTCCTTCCAGCAACAGCACCCTGACCTTAGAAAGCCAGTTCTGAAACTGGGGGGGGGGGTGTCCCGTGAAACAGGCATTTCATTAGGCGACTGGAAGGGGAAACTCCTGCATCAAGGCATATACATACTCAGATCTCTTTGGTTCAGAACCTCAGGGGTTGCATCCAGCGTTAAGTCTTCTTCAGAGTAAACCCCTTTGAAAGTAATGGCTAACTTAGATAAGAAATTGCTAAAGATGAAATACAATGAAACGCAGTAGGAGTGATAGGAGGAAGTCAAACTAAGATGATAAGGAAAGAAGAAGGGAAAAAAGAAGATATTTGTGTTTTTCTTTTTTGTTGTATTTGTATGTGTTTTTAGTATGTGTTAAGTTGTTTTATGAGTTTGGAAAACCTAATAAAAATTATTTTTTAAAAAAACAACTTAGATCCATTAATTTCTGTGACTATTTTGGTACAGTCAAACCTCAGTTCCCAAAAGCCTTCGTTTTGGAACGTTTTGACTCCCGAATGCCGAAAACCCGGAAGTAAGTGTTCCGGTTTTCGAACCTTTTTCGGAAGCCGAACGTCCAACGCGGCTTCTGCTTGAGTGCTGGAAGCTCCTGCAGCCAATCAGAAGCCGCGCCTCGGTTGTTGAAAGCCGAGCGGGCTTCCGGAATGGATTACGTTCAACGACCGAGGTTTGACTGCAGTGAATTTGGAAGAAAGGTGACATGCTCATTTCCCTACCTCTGTTGCCCCCATTTTGACCTTTAAAACACTCCGCTGCAGGTAGCTATGCCTCACCAGTGGTTAGAAGGAAATCTGCCTGTCAGTGCCAAATGTGCAGTTTGTGACAAGACCTGCGGCAGTGTCCTGCGACTGCAAGATTGGAAGTGCCTTTGGTGTAAAACGATGGTGAGTTCAGATGGTACCAGTCTCTTTCCCTCAAAACAGCCTGCTAGAATTTTCTCATAATTTTTGGTTGGCGTTTGTCTCGAGAGACAATGGAGTCCGCCTCCGGAGGGTGAAGCCTGTGCAGTGTGTCTGGAGGTCCTGGGCTGCCTAGACCAGTGTTCCCCAACCTTGGGCCTCCAGCTGTTTTTGGACTACAACTCCCATCATCCCTCGCTAGCAAGACCAGTGGTCAGGAATGATGGGAATTGTAGTCCGAAAACAGCTGGAGGCCCAAGGTTGGGGAACACTGGCCTAGACGACAAGACCCCCCCTTTCAGCCTTGCTGATGGGGTCCAAAAGAAAGCAGAACAAGACATTTGACACCAGCTTGGCTGCTGGAAGGAGGCGTACAAAGCGCCATCCAACACTAGGGACTCCTGACTCATATTGGCAAATAAGTTTTAGTAGCAAAAATGAAACCTTGAATATTTTTTAAATGTCAGAATAAGCTATTATTTAGAAACTACGTCAAACTGCGCAATTTGTGACACAGAAAGGTCAACATATTCCATTAGCCATTCGTTTTTTCTTTGTAGTTTCTGTACAGTCCTGTGATTTTTTTTTTTTATTCTTTTGACCTCACTTTTCTGCCCATGGATAGACAAAGCAGTATACATGTTTAATGAAAGATGTTAAAATATAAATACAAACCGGGTTCATATAAGCAGCATATAAAACCCCTAAAGCCAAAAATGTTCCCTGGGAAGGCTCTACAGCAGTATTCCCCAACTTGGTGCCCTCCAGATGACCATTGGGTGTTGTAGCTCAGGGATCAAGTTGGGAAAGACTGCTTTAGGCATTTTACTAAGGGACTTGTCCTGCCCTCACCCATCCGCTTCCAGAGGAGAGAGCCAGTGTGGTGTAGTGGTTAAGAGCGGTGGACTCGTAATCTGGTGAACCGGGTTCGCGTCTCCGCTCCTCCACATGCAGCTGCTGGGTGACCTAGGGCTAGTCACACTTCTCTGAAGTCTCTCAGCCCCACTCACCTCACAGAGTGTTTGTTGTGGGGGAGGAAGGGAAAGGAGAATGTAAGCCGCTTTGAGACTCCTTCGGGTAGTGATAAAGCAGGATGTCAAATCCAAACTCTTCTTCTTCTTTACTATCTGAATGTGCCTAGAGCATTGGGGCGCCTTTTGGCTCAGTTCTCTTCTGACTACAGTGGAAGCCACAGTTCTGCAAAGTTTAGCTTGTTCCACTGCATCCATTTTATCAATGCCCAACCATCCCCCTAGGATCTGATAGAAGTGAGTAAGAGCCAGCGTCATCCGTGTAGCCATGCTACTTCCGCCGAAACCTCCAGATAACTTCTCCGAGCAGCTTCAGTGTGGTATAGTGGTTAAGAGCAGTAGACTCGTAATGTGGTGAACTGGGTTTGCGCCTTTGCTCCTCCACATGCAGCTGCTGGGTGACCTTGGACTAGTCACACTTCTCTGAAGTCTCTCAGCCCCACTCACCTCACAGAGTGTTTGTTGTGGGGGAGGAAGGGAAAGGAGATTGTTAGTCGCTTTGAGACTCCTTCGGGTAGTGATAAAGCAGGATATCAAATCCAAACTCTTCTTCTTCTTCATGAAGATGTTGAGAAACGTAGAGTTCTGTGGAACCCCAGGCCAATACACCACCACCTTTTATGTAGGCACAAGGATTAGGTGGTGGAACACTCGTATTTTGCATTCCTTCCTAAAATTGTCTTTAAAGGTAAAGGTAAAGGGACCCCTGACCATTAGGTCCAGTCGTGTCCGACTCTGGGGTTGCGGCGCTCATCTTGCTTTATTGGCCGAGAGCCGGGGTACAGCTTCCAGGTCATGTGGCCAGCATGACAAAGCCGCTTTGGCGAACCAGAGCAGCGCATGGAAACGCCGTTTACCTTCCCGCCAGAGCGGTTCCTATTTATCTACTTGCACTTTGACGTGCTTTCGAACTTCTAGGTTGGCAGGAGCTGGGACCGAGCAACGGGAGCTCACCCTGTCGCAGGGATTCGAACCGCTGACCTTCTGATCAGCAAGCCCTAGGCTCTGTGGTTTAACCCACAGCGCTACCTGGGTCCCTAAATTGTCTTTAGAAAGTACTTATTGCCTTCTTCCTGGACCATAAAAACAGTGGGGAACGGCTCGGTATACCCCAGGGATTTGTGGAGCCCCCCCCCCCTTTGGACTATACTGGTATTCAGGAAAGATACTAGTCTCTTTCTCGATGCAGAGCCAAAGAAAGAACAAGAAGGGTTTCCATGGAGGGTCTCACTTTGATGCCAACTTTCACTCTTTCCTATGAATTAGCCAAGCAGGGAGAGTGAAAAAGGTCATTCCCTGGCATCTCCAGTTAGGGTGGGAAAGACTCATGGAAAGCCACTTACAGTATATGTAGACAGTCCTGAGCCAGAAGGACCCAATGGTCTGAATAGGAGGAGGAGGAGGAGGAGGAAGAAGAAGAAGAAGAAGAAGAAGAAGAAGAGGAAGAATTTATTGTTTATATGTCGCCCATCTGACTGGGTTGCCACAGCCACTCTGGGCAGCTTCTAACAAATCAAAACGTTAAACCCAGTAGAACATCAAACAATAAAAACTTCCTTATTTCATCTGTATTATTTGATATTTTACAACTTGCCCTTTTCTGCCACTTACATGTATTTCTTGCTTTTAAAATGCATGCTTTATTTGTAGTCTCGCCTCCAGGCAGGCATGTAAGTGACAGCGCTCTTCTTAAGGGCTCCCTAATTAGACCTCCGAAATGTTCCCAGAGGGTCCTCTGTGCAGGGGCAGAACCCATCTGTGATGCTGCACAGACAGCCACTCCAGACCAGCAGTGACTAGCTAGCAATCTGCTTTTGCACTGATGCTCCTGCTGGACTGCTATGTACATGGAAGGCTTGATGGGCCAGAAATTATCCAAGCCTGTTGTGGCTTTGTCACTTAGGAATAGAGCACACCTTAATTTTAAATCTTTCCTTGAAAAATGAGTGTTTCTATTACAATATTCAGATGTATGCTTGTTGCCATAACATTAAGGCTGTTTGTACTATATTGACGGTCCTTTGCTGATTCATTTTTTCCCCTCCAGGTGCACACTGCCTGCAGAGATTTGTTTCCTCGCAAGTGTCCACTTGGCCAGTGCAAAGTATCCATTATTCCACCTACAGCACTGAACAGCATAGACTCTGATGGTATGCAGGTCCTTTAATATATTTCTTCGCAAATAAGGTTGAGTGTAGCTATAGCTATATAATCCCTAGTGTAGTAAGATAAGACCTTTGAAGCAGGCATTTTTAAAAAAAGTTTTTTGATGAACCACCCTAGTAGGGCAGTAATTGTTCCTTGATAATTTGTCACCCCCTCCATGATGGAACCTGGGGCGGACCACCCCCCGCTCCTCACTTCCTACGCCCCTGGTCTAAGTGACCCCCAAGTTTACTTGGAAATAAACTCAATAGCGTTTACTTCTGAGTAGACTGTGTACTTAGTGGATTAGCTGAATCTTGAAGAATAAGTGGGGGATGGCTGTCATTGGACTTTGTGTAGTACATTGCAAATATACGCATCACCTATTATGTTTTGAAGGCTTCACAATGCAGATGTTTCCAGCAGATGTTCACTTTCTGTTTGTAATTACAATTTGAAATTGATAGCTAAATTAGCAGAAATATCACCATTATTATATTGTAAGAAAATGACTCCCATTGTCAGGGCTGCCTGCCTATTGGCACATTTCAGAACATGCACAAATACCAAGTGGAATTATATATAATTCCTGACCCTTTTAGTGTCATAATTTGGGGCGGGCGGGCTTATAATCGGATTCATGAGCACTTGGGATCTCATAGGACCATTATACACTTGGATTTAGTCTTTCTTTCTTTAAATGGATTTTGGAATTTAGTCACGAACAGCTGAGCGCGTTGTATGTCCATTGGGACCTGAATGTGATTTTCATGGCAATAATGTCCATTAGCATGATTTAACAAGAGCTTTTTGCTCAGGTTGCTGGAGTTATTTAGATATTCACATTCTTTGGAAGCTTTAATGAAGGTTAACAAAGCCTGCTTCCCCATCTCTGTGGCTGCTCTTTGGTGCCAAAAATGGCTATTTAGTAGTTGCCAGAGGCTGCCATGGCTATAATTGTTTCCCAATATCCTTTGCTTTTTACTGGAAAGAACCCAGAAATAAAAATCTCCCTCCTGCCCCCCTCCATTGATGAGTTTTTGTCGTGACCCAGATGACTTCTGACTTTAAAAACAACAAAAGGAGTTCTTTAAAAAACAACACCTTTCTAGCCTTAGTCTGATGTGCACCACCACCCAGCTCAACAAAAGAGGTCCAAAATCAGTTGTCTAGAGCAGGCACCCCCAAACTTGGCCCTCCAGATGTTTTGGGACTACAATTCCCATCATCCCTGACCACTGGTTCTGTTAGCTAGGGATGATGGGAGTTGTAGTCCCAATAATAATAATGATAATGATAATAATAATGATAATAATAATGATAATAATAATTATTATTATTTATTATTTGTACCCCGCCCATCTGGCTGGATCCCCCCCAGCCACCCTGGGCGGCCTCCAACAGATATTAAAATACATTAAAATATCACAGGTTAAAAACTTCCCTAAACATCTGGAGGGCCGAGTTTGGGGATGCCTGGTCTAGAGGCATCTCTGGCACAGTGAGAGGACCAGGGAGTGGATCTCCCGACTTCCCTATGCTGCTGCCAATGTCTGAACCCACAGCAAATCTGCAAGCTCTTCTTCGATACAAGAGATAGCAGAACAAAAGGTTGCCACTCTTGCCTTTCAGGTGCTTTGCGGTAGCGTTAGAGTCATTTACTTCTGTCTCACTTGTGGCTCTCACTTGTGCACTTACCCTGAACACTTTAATCAGCTAATTCCCAACCCTCCTATTGGCTTTAATTATTATGGGGACAATTACCGCATTTTTCGCTCTATAAGGCGCACCTGACCATAGGACGCACCTAATTTTTAGAGGGGGAAAGCCCCAATTTTTTTGAGGATCAGCTCAAATTTCTGTAGCTTCCTTTGCAAAGGAGAAAAGCCCCATTTTTTGAGGATCAGCTCAAATTTCTGCAGCTTCTTTTGCAAAGGAGAAAAGCCCCATTTTTTGAGAATAAGCTCAAATTTCTGCAGCTTCTTTTGCAAAGGAGAAAAGCCCCATCTTTTGTGGATCAGCTCAAATTTCTGCAGCTTCAGGAAGCCATTTCTACAGTTTCCAGACAGATAATCTAATCAGCCAGTCACATGTCGCTGGGGAAACAGCCTCCCTCTGCAAGGGGGCGGGGCTGGAATCTCTCTCCCTTATCTCTCTCCCCGATCGTTTGCTGAGCAGCTGCTCAGGGGGCTTCCTTTCAACACCCCCTTCTCTCTCTCTCTCTCTCTCTCTCTCTCTCTTTTTTAAAAAAAAGCACAATCTGCTTTTGCCCCTGGGCAGTTCAGCTCCAGGGACCACACATTCGCTCCATAAGACGCACAGACATTTCCCCTTACTTTTTAGGAGGAAAAAAAGTGCGTCTTATGGAGCGAAAAATATGGTAATTCCCATCCCTCCTATTGGCTTTAATTAGTATGGGGACAATTAGACCTTTTCAAAGTCGGAGCTAAGTGAGAATTGGCTTTTTGGAGTGGATATTTGTTTATTTGTTTGTTTGTTTGTCTTGTTCATTAAAGCTGTAATTGGTGGTCGTGTTGGAAGAATGGGAGTCACTTGGTTCCTTCAACCATATTTACATCATTTTATTCCTTGCTTTGTTTACAGGATTCTGGAAAGCCACATGTCCACCATCTTGTGCCAGTCCTCTGTTGGTTTTTGTCAATTCAAAGAGCGGAGACAATCAGGGTGTAAAATTTCTCCGACGATTCAAGCAGTCGCTAAATCCAGCTCAGGTGTTTGATCTAATGAACGGAGGGCCTCATTTAGGGTAATGAGTTTTGCTTTCTACCCGCTGTCATTCCTGGAAAGGGTCATTGCAAAATGGGTACATTTAAACCAAACTTTATTCTGCTAGAGTTCACTGTATCCTTGTTTGCATGGGGGTTGCATTCTGGGTCATTGTTCGTTTCAGCTGTTGTGCGTAAACCCGTTCCGCCCCTGCCCTGTTCCGCCCCCTTCCGGGGCCAAGGGGGGGGCGTGTCGGTGGGCAAAACGGTCGCCGCCTCTACTGATGATCCAGCAATAGAGCAGAATAGCAAGTCTATCCTGTTTGCAACAACGCACTCTATAAAATTCCGTGCTTTCTTCACACGAAGAGGGATTGCCACAGTGAGACTCCTATTTTGAGGGATTTGGCCTTGGAGCAGACCTCACTTTCATTGCAATAATGCCACCACCATATTTGGTTAGTACTTGTAGACCAAAAACTGTTGGTTTGGATCTGTTATTTAGCAATCTCTGCTAAATGCCAGAACTTTGAAAAAAGGGGAAGCAATCAGTTTGTGCCATCTGAATTATTTTTTTAAAGCAACAAGTTATTTCCCATAAAGTTTCCAGAAAGATAGACGTGATTGCAGGATAATCAGTTGAAGACGAACAGATTTGTAATGGCAGATTTGTTAATAACAAATAGTTAGTCTTTAGCACTCTTGCTTGTTCCCCTCTTCTGACAATCTGCATAATTTACTATCAACAGCTAACACTGTCATTGTTGTGAATGTTTATATTGTATCCCCTCGTGGATTTGAACACAGACAATGCATTCTCTTTCAGTCTACGACTATTTCAGAAGTTTGACAATTTCCGAATCCTAGTGTGTGGAGGAGATGGAAGTGTTGGCTGGGTATTGTCTGAAATTGATAAACTCAACTTACACAAACAGGCGAGTATTAGTTTCTTCTTATTGAGGAGGACGCGGGTGGCACTGTGGTCTAAACCACAGAGCCTAGGGCTTGCCGATCAGAAGGTCGGCGGTTCGAATCCCCGCGACGAGGTGAGCTCCCGTTGCTCGGTCCCTGCTCCTGCTCACCTAGCAGTTCGAAAGCACGTCAAAGTGCAAGTAGATAAATAGGTACCGCTCCGGCGGGAAGGTAAACGGCATTTCTGTGCGCTGCTCTGGTTCGCCAGAAGCGGCTTAGTCATGCTGGCCACATGACCCGGAAGCTGTCTGCGGACAAACCCTGGCTCCTTCGGCCTATAGATGAGCGCCGCAACCCCAGAGTCGTCTGCGACTGGACCTAATGGTCAGGGGTACCTTTACCTTTACTTTTATTGAGGAGGAAAGAAAGAGTGAGGTGGGTTTTTAAGAAACTAGAAAATAAAACAAAAGTGAACAAAAACAAACCCCCACAAATATTGATCTGTAAGTTGACTTGAAACAGAATATTTCTTATTTCATTTAGTGTCATCTGGGAGTGTTACCCCTGGGTACAGGAAATGACCTTGCCCGTGTCCTTGGCTGGGGAGGGTCTTGTGATGACGACACACAGCTTCCTCAAATTTTGGAAAAGTTGGAACGAGCTAGCACCAAAATGTTAGACAGGTAAGTAAGCATCTCTTTCCTCTCCCCCACCCCAATTAATTTTATTAATAAGCAGTGCCAGATTTACTTATAAGCTAAACAAGCTATAGCTTAGGGCCTCACTCTCTTGGGGGCCCCCAAAAAAATTAAAGGAAAAAAACACCTGGATGTACATTTCCAAAATATAAGATAAAAACAAATAAAATAAAACCTACAGTGTTTTATAATAATAATTTTTTATTTGTATACCGCCTTTCTATCTTACGATACTCAAGGTGGTTTACAAGCAGAAGAAACAAAAAATCTCACAACAATCCAATGCTATACAAAAATATGATAATACAAAGCTTCAAAATAAACCATAAAAAACCAATATCAACATATAAAAGTTAAACAGAAATCCACTCAACATTTACAACAAACAATTTCTAAACTAATCAATAAAACAACGGCTTAAAATACATAAAATAATACAATACAAATTGAGAAGCAAAGACTAGAGGGTGGAGAAAGGCAGGTGGAAGGAGGCCTTGCCTGATGGAGTCTCTCCCCTCACCTTTGTGTTGTGTAGGCTCCTATGATGTAAGTAATGGGTCCTGCCTGCTAGCCTGCTCCCTAAAATATCACTGGTTTGCTCATTTCTATATATAGGGTACCTACATTCTGCATGCCCAAATGGCTTTAGATACCTATTAGGTCCATAAATTACCATATAGCATATATTCAACACAAAAAAACAGTGGCAATTTTGTTGTTGACAAAGGACAGCTGGACATATAAAGCGCCCCATTACCTTCAGTAGCTTAGGGCCTCATCAAACCTAAATCCTGCCCTGTTCATAAGGGTTGAATTACCGGTACCTTTGAGTGCCTATTTCTTCTTTTTCCAATGCGAATACGAATTGATTTTGCTGTGCGAATTTGGTCCTTTGCATGTTGTTTGATCACCTGGATATATGGCACTTTTTTTTCAGGTGGAGCATAATGTCATACGAATTGAAACTGCCATCAAAGCAGTCTATTCTTCCTGTTACTCCAGAAGAGGAGTCTGAGGAAAATCAGGTGAATATAGGTCTTGGGATGTGTTTAAACTGGAAAAAATGAAATATAATTAACAAAGCAATCCTAGGCATGTCTACTCAGGAGTAAGATCCCATTGGGTTCACCAGGCCTTAATTTCAGATAAGTCTGCAAAGGATTGCATAAAAAACTCGGGTGGTGGTAGAAACACTCATATGTTGCAGCTTATTTCAATAGAATTTTGTTTAAAAATTTCATTGGTGTAATGTGTATAGTCATTGTTAGCAACTATGAGAAATGCTAGGGGACGCGGGTGGCGCTGTGGGTTAAACCACAGAGCCTAGGGCTTGCCGATTGGAAGGTCGGCGGTTCGAATCCCTATGACGGGGTGAGTTCCCGTTGCTCGGTCCCAGCTCCTGCCAACCTAGCAGTTCGAAAGCACGTCAAAGTGCAAGTAGATAAATACGGTAGGTACAGCACCAACACTTTGAATTGTGCTCGGAAACGTACTGGGAGCCAATGTAGCTCTCTCACGACCGGTGTTATGTGGTCCTGGCGGCCACTCCCAGTCACCAGTCTAGCTGCCGCATTCTGGATTAATTCCAGTTTCTGGGTCACCTTCAAAGGTAGTCCCATGTAGAGCGCATTGCAGTAGTCCAACCTAAGGCCCGTGGGCCCGATGCGGCCCATTCGCCTTCTCAATCCGGCCCACGGACAGTCTGGGAATCAGTCTGTTTTTACACGAGTAGAATGTGTGCCTTTATTTAAAATGCATCTCTGGGTTTTTCGTGGGGCTTAGGAATTCGTTCATTTCCCCCCTTCAAAATATAGTCTGGCCCACCACATGGTCTGAGGGACAGTGGACCGGCCCACGGCTGAAAAAGGTTATTGACCCCTGGTCTAACCACTACCTATACAATGCCGACTTTACATTTGTTGCAAAAACAAAGGCTGCTTATTTGAAGTCTTTGTCACTTCCTTTTGAGAAAGTCTACAATACAACCAAGTATTAGAATTGGACTGTAATCTGAAGACTTCCCATATTCCTCAATTGCTCAGTAGTTTGATTGATTAAATTATTTCAAACAAACATACAAATGTATACATACAGGCAGGTATTAAGTGTTTGGAATTAAACTCCCTCTCTGAATATCTCTGAGTTTCATTTTTTATTTACACAGCTCTATGGGGTTTCATCTATGAATCTATGCAATAGTCTTAGGTGATCATAATATAATCATAACATTGATGTATTACATTGTTCTATATATTAATAGAACAGTATTAAAATAATAAGTGTTAATATCTCAAACTGAGATTACGTTTTCTCAGCATGATAGACACTCCATCAGACAGGAACGCTTGGTGCTGACGGAATCATCAGAAGAGTGTGACATTGAATTCCTCCTTTGCGTATGCCTCACTAGATTGTGGCTTTCATATTTTTTTAAACCAATCTATTAGAATTCTTCCTAGTTCACCATTTTATGTTGGAGTTAAGATTCAGAGTGTTCTTAGGCTAAGAAAATCAGAAAGGGATGTGTGTGAGAGAGATTTGTTTTTTACTTCAACACAATCACAGGTAGAACATGAATAATTATTTCTTAATTTTTAGATGTCTATGTATGAAGATTCAGTTGCTGCTCATCTGGCTAAGATCCTTGATTCTGATCAGCACTCTGTTGTCATATCATCGGCCAAGTAAGTTAAAAAAAACCAACAACGTGCACGTCACAATATAGTGTAGAGCAGTTTTGTGTTACATCTTTTTTAATGTGCATGCAAGCATGAACGTTTACTTGCACACTCAAATTTGGACTCTTGCCCGATTCAGATGTTACATGCAAGGGTTACATGCAGGCGCGAGAGCAAAGTTATGGCTCGGCAACGCTTCAGGGCGGATGTGGAATTGTGATTTCTGCTTGTGGCAGAGTGCTTGCACAACAATGCTTCACAACAAGCTGTGATGAACCTCGGCTGACAAAAGAATGTCAGACTCGTTAGAAATGTAAATGGTTAGGCCTATATGCCCCAAAGAGGATTCCTTGGGCTTCAGTTGTGTACAATTGTGGTTCTAGCATCACCTAAAGGTAAAAGTACCCCTGACCGTTAGGTCCAGTCAGCTCTGGGGTTGCAGCGCTCATCTCGCTCTATAGGCCGACGGAACCGGCGTTTGTCCGCAGACAGCTTCCGGGTCATGTGGCCAGCATGACTAAGCCGCTTCTGGCGAAACCAGAGCAGCGCACGGAAACGCCGTTTACCTTCTCACCGGAGCAGTACCTATTTATCTACTTGCACTTTGACGTGCTTTCGAACTGCTAGGTTGGCAGGAGCAGGGACCGAGCAACGGGAGCTCACCCCGTCATGGGGATTTGAACCGCCGACCTTCTGATCGGCAAGCCCTAGGCTCTGTGGTTTAACCCACAGCGCCACCCGCATCCCCCAGCATCACCTAATGATCTTGAATTTCACCTTTTCTGTAATCTCTTCCACACACACACACTGCCAGAGTCCTAAGTCTCATGCTGCCGCTGTGCAGGGAGAAGGGGCATTTGAGAAGTGGCAGTGGTTTGGTCATTCTTGTGAGGTGTCCTTGTGAAGACAGAGCAACCCCTCCACCCCTCTCCCTGGCTTCCCACCACAAGGGGTACGGCCGCAAGAAATATGGCAAGCAGATAAGGGAGCATGAACCCAGATGCGCATGGGCTGTGAAATCTCAGGGCCGTTGCTTGTGTGATAGAAAATGCATGGCTGTTAGGCTCTAAATGGATGTTGATTGGGAACAGTGAAACTATATTACTGCCTCAAACAGAATTGATATTCCAACATCACCACTTCCCTTTCTCTCTGCCTCGGCGTTTCTGTCTCTTTCATAAAAGGATATTATGTGAAACTGTAAAAGGCTTTGTGGCTAAAATAGGAAAGAGCTGTGACAGACCCATGGAAAACGCAGAAGCTGATGCTATGGCCAATAAAGTAAGAATTAAGCTTTCCTTCCTTAAAAAAAACCCTCACTTCAAATGTATCCGTATTAGAAATTTCCCAGTGTTAAGATTTGCTTCTTTGTATAAATTCTCAAAATGATTTTTGTAAAACACTTTTAGTGAACTATTTGAGTGAAGTCAAGAATTGGTTAAATCTGTATTGTATTTTAAATTGGTTTTACTTTTGGTTTTCCTAACTTTCCTTGTTCATTCGGAAGGCAAACATTTTTATCCCAAGTTCTAAAATAGCTTTAATGAATACAGATGTTGTACAGTTTATTATGTCTGTGCCCTGTGCCTCCTAGAATGCAATAATAATAATAATAATAATAATAATAATAATAATAATTTATTATTTGTACCCCGCCCATCTGGCTGGGTCTCCCCAGCCACTCTGGGCGGCCTCCAGCAAACATTAAAATACATTAACACATCACAGATTAAAAACTTCCCTAAACAGGGAAGTCTTGATGTCTTGAGATCCATATTCTTCATGACAGAAAATTTAGGAAGGGAAAGAGAGAAGGAAATATCAAAGCTCCTAGCAGACAGCTACAGGGAACCAGGCAGAGGGCCTTCTCGGTAGTGGCGCCCGCCCTGTGGAACGCCCTCCCATCAGAGGTCAAAGCGATAAACAACTACATGACCTTTAGAAAATACCTGAAGGCAGCCCTGTTTAGGGAACTTTTTAATCTGTGATATTTTAATGTATTTTGATATTTGTTGGAAGCCGCCCAGAGTGGCTGGGGAGACCCAGCCAGATGGGCGGGGTACAAATAATAAAAAATTATTATTATTATTATTATTATTATTATTATTTTGGAAACCTTAGCAAAGTCCCCATATGGAGGGACCAATCGTGTGGGGCAGGACAAGCTGGAGGCCATGCCGTCAAAGGGAACACTTGGTTACTCTTTGGGCAGTGACAGAGAAGCGGAAACGTTAATCTGCTGGATGGGGGAGCCTAAAGACCAAACGGCTGCGTAGTCTAGACCTAGGCTTCTCTCCTAACAGAAGCCCTGTTTGCTGCCCAATGGCGGTGGCCGCCGTGAGTCATTCAGACCTAAGTAATGAATGCCACACCAATTTTCCAGTGCCCGTCTCTAATAAAACCAGTGCGGCAGTAAAGGTAGGGCAGGGCGGGGACACTGTCACAGGCCTGCAAACATGAAGACCCAAATCTCACTCATGTGAGAAGGTTCTGTACATAGCTGTCAACTTTCGGATTTGAAAATAAGGGATTTCCCCCAGACTTTCGGATTTGAAAATAAGGGATTTCCCAAAAAACTTTCAGATTTGAAAATAAGGGATGCCGCGAGGGCGGTGCAATGGTACCAGGGAGCCTTGCCACCCTGTGCTCCAGAGGCTGCGCGCGAACGGGTGAGCGAAAGAGCGAGCGCGTAGACGGCAGGCAGGCTGTCTGTCTGGTTGGGCGTGAGGGTCTGGCTGCACAAGGCATGCAAGCTCCGCCCCCAGTCAGTCTCAGACTCCTTATTGGCAGCCGAGCAATGCAGCTGAGGAGCCTCCCTGGCCGGCAGGGAGGGAGAGGAGCTGCTTCCTTTGAAATCCGGGAAATTTAAGGGATATCAGCAATCCGGGATAGCAGCGGGAAACGGCATTGGAATAAGGGAGTTTCCCGCCAAAAAAAGGGAGGGTTGACAGCTATGGTTCTGTAACAGGAGAACCTTCCTTTAAACCAAGGGTGACCTTTGGGGGTCTAAAGGATGCATTGACCGTTGGGTCAGCTCTCAAAGGGCCTTACGCCAGCACTCATACCACAACAGATGTACGCATACACAGAGACCCACACAGAAACACACACACAGCATAAACAGTGTCCACACATACAGGGTGCCGCATGCACGCCTGCGCACTTCCCAGTCCTACCCACACTGGGTGACTATGGTTTCAGGAGCAGCTCCCACATAACTGTATTTCCGCCGCCCCCCCGACTGTAGATAGTTGGGTTTATGGAGCGTTTCAGCAGTGGTTCCTGCAGCCACCATTGACGGCTGGTCAGTGTCCTTTGAGCAGCTCTGATGCTTCACCATTGGTCAGGAAACATATTGGAGTTGGAGCGCTTTTTCTGGAGCACTCCAACCAATTCAAAATGGCGGTGGCTCGCTCAGTGACGCTGCTGAAGCCAATGACGTTGCTTCCAAAAAAACATTGCTTTGAGGTGTCCCATCCAAAGAAGTTAAACTAATGGACTATGCTGAAATGGCAAAATTGATGATAAAATTAAGAGGAAGAGACAATGAATTTAAGGAATAGTGGAAGGTGTTTATTGCATATATACAGAAGCAATGTACACAGGTTAATACATTAGCAGGGCTTTAAGTTTACTTGCAATTTTACAATGAATGGCTAATAGGTGATTTAAATATGTTATAAATTTAACAATGGACATGCAGCAGGTTGACAAATAATGGAACCAGAGAAGGGATTAGAGGGAAGTCAATTTGTTTTGTTTTTGTATTGTTGTTTTCTTATTTTTGGAAAATCAATAAAATATTATTAAAACAAAACAAAAAGCACTGTTTTAAAAATGATAAAACTGTAGTAAAATCGTTGACATTTGTCAGGGAGCTGGTGGGCTGCTTTATTGTCAAAACAATTGCTTAGTGCTTATTTAGCCTTACGTACGAATGTGCATTTCTTTTTGTGTATATTTCTTTCCGTTTGTCTGTGATGTTGTTAGTGTTCGGAGCTGAATGAGAAGCTCAACCAGTTGCTTCAGGCTCTTCATGCTGAAGCCCAGGTTGCCCCTGTGTTGCCACGGAGCACTTCGCCCATTGCTGAGGAAGCAGCTGAAGAGTCATCAAGCGAAGAGTCTTTGTCCGATGTCAAGGAGCTGCTGACCGAGAGCAACAGAACATCTGTCCCACACCAGATCTTCAAGCCACGAGAACAGCTAATGCTCAGAGCAAATAGTCTGAAGAAGGCTCTGAGGCAAATTATTGAGCAAGCAGAAAAAGGTGTGCTTCTGGAAGACAATCTTGCTTATTAACTTTACTTAGAATCATAGAATCATAGAGTTGGAAGAGACCACCAGGGCCATCCAGTCCAACCCCCTGCCAAGCAGGAACACCATCAAAGCATTCTTGACAAATGGCTGTCAAGTCTCTGCTTAAAGACCTCCAAAGAAGGAGACTCCACCACACTCCTTGGCAGCAAACTGTCGAACAGCTCTTACTGTCAGGAAGTTGTCAAAACAAAATAAAAAATAAAAAAATTCCTTCCGGTAGCACCTTAGAGACCAACTAAGTTTGTTCTTGGTATGAGCTTTCGTGTGCATGCACACTTCTTCAGAGCTCATACCAAGAACAAACTTAGTTGGTCTCTAAGGTGCTACCGGAAGGAATTTTTAAATTTTTTATTTTGTTTTGACTATGACAGACCAACAAGGCTACCTACCTGTAACTGTAACTTTACTTGTGACACTTTCTGGTTAATTTTTTTAAAAAATCCACTTTCTACAACGCTAACTACTTGTATGTTTGATTTCTTGTTGTTGCACTTATTACATGAATAAAGTATCAAACAGAAGGAGGAGGGAGTACTCAGGTCTCAGGTGCATGGCAAACTACTAAAGTAAAGGTAAAGGGACCCCTGACCGTTAGGTCCAGTCACGGTCGACTCTGGGGTTGCGGCGCTCATCTCGCTTTACTGGCCGAGGGAGCCGGCGTACAGCTTCCAGGTCATGTGGCCAGCATGACAAAGCCGCTTCTGGCGAACCAGAGCAGCGCACGGAAACGCCGTTTACCTTCCCGCTGCACTTTGACGTGCTTTCGAACTGCTAGGTTGGCAGGAGCAGGGACTGAGCAACGGGAGCTCACCCCATCGCTGGGATTCGAACCGCCGACCTTCTGATCAGCAAGCCCTAGGCTCTGTGGTTTAACCTACAGCGCCACCTGGGTCCTGCAAATGCCTCTTCTTTGGGAAAGGTGTTTGAGAGGGTGGTGGCAGTGCAGCTGCAGGAACTTTGGGAGGAAACTATTGCAGATGCCTTCTGAAAATTTAATAGTGCTTTCCTTATCTCTCTTTTACCGAGAGAGAGTACAATAATAACAGTAGATGCACATGAAAAGAATGCACAAATTTCTCATAGTATTTTCCAGTAAAAACCAAATGTGTAAATCCATCTTAACCTTCAGGGGATATTATTGGGAGTCTAGCAGTCCATTTTCTTTATATTTTTTACTTGCATAGTTAACTCTTATTTAGTGATACATGATAAGATTTCAGAAATTTGACTAATAACATGGACATGTACTTGCCTGCTCTTATAGTTGTCGATGAACAGAATGCCCATTCGGAAGTGCAAATAAATCAGTCATCGGTGAAGTATAGTAAGGAATTGGATGAATCCAAAGAAGAAGATACAAAGGAGTCTGAGGCTCATCCAAGTAAGTAGCCAGAAAAGTAGTCATTGCTTAAGGATTCTAAATAAGTCTGCAATGAGTCTTTTTCTTTTTCTTTTTCTTTTTTCTTTTTATAATTTTTTTATTAAAGATTTTTACATACATTCTTAAATAACATTTAACATTCATATGTTATACAAGCTTTCTGACTTCCACCAACCACTTCTCGGGATTTTCACTTTTCTTAACTTCTTCTTGTATTTCATACTCCACTATTACTTTTAATAATCAAATTCAAATATTATTATCCAAAATTGTTTCTGTAATATTTCTTAAACTTAACCTCACAAAACTTCCTGCAAGCCTATTAGCGTGATTTGTTGTTTACAGTTATCTTTCAAATATATCTCAAATTTAGTCCAATCTTTTAGAAATTCCTGGTCCCGTCGGTTTCGAATTCTTCCTGTCATCTTATCCAGTTCTGCATAGTCCATTAACTTCATCTGCCACTCTTCTTTTGTCGGTAATTCTTCTTGCTTCCATCTTTGTGCCATCAACATTCTAGCTGCCGTTGCTGCATATAAAAATAACTTTTTATCTTGTCTCTTAATGTCATTTCCTACAATTCCTAACAGAAAAGCTTCCGGTTTCTTTATAAATGTATATGAGTCTTTTTCAGTAAAGCTTACACAGGGAGAGAAGCTCATACCTATTTTCCATACTTATGTCCAAGCTCTGTTTGTTCTTTGCGTGTTTAGACCTTTTACCCTCCCCGAAATAAGCTCACACAAGAGACAGATGTTTGGTTTGGTTTTTGGCAGAATTTAGGCCACAACTTTATTGATTACAACCAGGGTGGATAAAAATCAATGATTTTTTTAAAAAAATAAAAAAAAATCGGATTTTTTTTATTTAAATCGGATTTTTTTGATTTAAATTGGATTTTTAAAATAAAATGCTTTTGGAGGAAAAATCTTTCTAAATATAGTCTTCTATTTAAGTTACATTGTAGTCCAAAGGCTATTCATCAGGAAATAAGGATTTGTTTTAAGTTTATCAAGTGTGCTAAAACTCAGTCTAAGTTTTTTTAAAAAATGTTTAACCACATCAGTTAACAAACATGGATACATATGCTATCATGTTATTGTTTTAGTTAAATAAATTGTTTAAATGGTTATTAAGGAAATGATTATTTTTCTCCTTCCAATAAAGTACAGCAGAAAAGTTGTCCAAATATAAACAGTTAACTTATTAAATCTCACCATAATTTCATAATTATTTGTCTATGTATTTCTAGTAGTATAACCAAATCAGTAATTTTTGATATAACTGTAAAAACTACTCTGAAAATTTATTATTCCAAAAATAAAACCTTCATATGGTTGTAAATATTAAGATTATACCAGCAAGAATGAGTCTTTCTGTAAAAAAAATATTTAAATCAAGTCTTACTGACTAGTGATTTAAATCGAGCCTTACTGACTAGTGATTTAAATCGTGATTTAAATCGTGATTTAAATCAATTTGATTTAAATCAAATCCACCCTGATTACAACCAAGTGAGTGGTTGCATAGGTTCTGGTTCGGCTATCTCCCTGCACCCTTGCAGGCAGAACTGTCCCAGAGCCACCTTCGTAGGACAGACAAGGATGAACACCAGGGGCGGCTGTTGGTAGGGTTACCTTCCAGCCATCCTGATGTCCCCGGGACTCAGCCATAGGCCGTACCCTTTTGGGAACGACAAACCAATGAGTCCCTGGATTCCTGTACTGGAATATCCTGCATTTGCACAGGCGTGGCCCCGCACCGTGACACGCCTATCACCTGAACCAGAGCCTATCCGCAACTTACAAGTTGTGACTAATTGCTACGCGGCAGGCGAAACCCAAGTGGCAACAGCCAATCAGCCAAATGGGGAAAGTTCCTACCGTGCCCCTGTCCCAACGACAGACGACACACGACGGCATAGCAAGGTCAACTCAAGCCCTCAATATAGGGAGGGGTGGGTGGGTGTTCCGATGCGAAAGGCCCCAAAGAGGACGCTCAGCAACCTCGCATGGGCTTAAATAGGTCTGGCGTTGCTGCAATTTTACGATGCCCCATTGGTTGGATTCCTCCCCAGCAACGCGGGACCACCTATCAGGGGTTGTGGCCTGTAGATCCAATTACCCCCACAACACAGGGTCAGGTAGCCGGTCGCACCGCAACACCGGAATATCCGGAGGATAATATCTGGAGGACCCGATTTCTCTGTGGAGTTCCCACTCCTCTTTTATCTTAGCCCAAGTATGTGCATGATTCTTCTTGAGGGAACCTCCTAGACTCGAGGGCCTCGTATAGAGGATCACCTTTGCTCAGGCTCTTTCCATCTCATCCATCAACTGGAACCTTCAGTGGGATAAACCAATTGCTATTCACCCCCTTGCTTTTCTTCCTGCCTTCCCCCCACTGCCCATTTATTTAAACCTCAACAAAAAATACACAGGGCAGTGATATAAAAGCAAAATGCAAAGTCACGCAAAAATATATCACCAAGGGCGACTGCTCCATAATAAGGAGTATAAACAAGCAAGCTAATAAATCACAGGCGTAGTCTTTTTCTAATAAAGAAAATGTACACTTATGGCTTATTTATTCGTTTCATAGGTAAAAAGCTTGATTTATTTCTACTTAGGGATATGTATATATTTCTGTCTCTCTGAATAGTTAAAACTGCCCCCAAATCTCCAGTTGGACGGAGAAGTCGCATTCCTTCACATGCAAGTTCTTTTTCAGCAACAACCTGCCCAGCCAGCAAAGAAAACCTTCCAGTACTGAACACAAGGATAATTTGCCCAGGTAACAAGGATTTTAAAATTCTCTAGTCCATTGCCTTGAGTTTCCAAAAATATACTAGTGTAGTTTTCCTAAGGCCCTATCAAAGAAGCTTGGTTGTTAACATCTTTCTCCCATTTTTAAAAGAGCTTACATATGGCTTGAGCCTGTGAAGCTATGACTACGAGGTACTGTATTGATGTTCGCCTGGAGTCTTAGAACAATAGAATCATAGAACTGTAGAGTTGGAAGGGACCCAAAGGTCATCTAGTCCAACCCCCTGCAATGCAGAAATCTCAGCTAGAGCACCCCTGACAAATGGCCATCCAACCCCTGCTTAAAAACCTCCAAGGAAGGAGATTCCACAACCTCCTGAGGGAGACCGTTCCACCTGTATTGTCTGGTATTTTAAAAGATGATTCTGTCCATTGAGTTGAGGATATCATAAAATGTATATTTTGAGTCCTTAAACGATTGACACTTTGTAAATCTGCTATGTGTTTTCAATTACAGTTGGTAATTGTACAACCCTTCAGCTGATATTGTTACCCTACAAAGGAGGGTGGAATTCAATATGACTGATATTTGCATTTATAAATTGTTTATGTCCACTTGAAAGAAGTGGCAGACATCGTGAAAAATGTTTGACACATCCCCAGGCACAAAGGGGCTTCATGTGTCTTATTCTAAAACAGCAAAAACAGCTCACTCAAAAATATATTCATGTTCTCATATCCGAGGGATTGTTCAGGCGCTATGTGGTTCCTGGAAGCACTGACTCTGGGCTCATTTGCTCCCTTCCCCTTCTCCCTCCAAAAGTCAGAGATTCCATGTCTTCTTTCCTGATAAGAGAGAATTAGGGTCAGGGCGACACTATACCATATTTGTTTAAGTGCAGGATTTCTCCTTTGCCATCTATGGAGTGGCAATCATTTAAGAGACAGGCCCACAGTTAGTTACATCTTTAGTAGTTCCTGATGCTGAGTACCCGAGGAAGCCTAGAAAGATGAGGCCTTTTTGGATGCAACACTAACCCATAGTTTAATGGTTCATTTACTGAGCCTGTTTGAACCTCAGGCTGTTGTATCCCCCCCACCAAAGGTCGGCGGTTCGAATCCCTGCGACGGGGTGAGCTCCCATTGCTCGGTCCCTGCTCCTGCCCACCTAGCAGTTCGAAAGCATGCCAGTGCAAGTAGATAAATATGTACCAACCCGGCGGGAAGGTAAATGGCGTTTCCGTGTGCTGCTCTGATTCACCAGAAGCAGCTTAGTCATGCTGGCCACATGACCCGGAAGCTGTACGCCGGCTCCCTTGACCAGTAAAGCAAGATGAGCGCCGCAACCCCAGAGTCATCCGCGACTGGACCTAACGGTCAGGGGTCCTTTTACCTTTATCCCTGGGTTGCTGCCTTAGATGCTGTGGGCCAAAGTACAGGCTAATTTAAATATTCTATGGTGTAGTTTGGATTACAGCCAGGCACTCCTGCATCTAATATTTCTGTTTTAAAAAACAGTAAAATTGAACGCAGCAACGCATTTTGCTCTGTTGCTGTTTTTGTATTGTTTTTCTCTATCGTAAGCTATAATACTTTCAGTGTCTAAATTTTATCTTGATGAGACATAGACAAACAGTTTTAATTTTCTCACTGATTGGCTTCAAGCTGACATTTTTATTTTATTTTTTGCTCCCTCTGGGTTATAGTTTTCCATTCAGATTTTTCATTCTTTCTCATTCTATTCCTTGTTTATCAGAGTCCTGACACTCTCTCAAATCACTTTGTTCTGACTGGTTTGATTCTTTGATATTTCTGTACAACAGAAAGGAAACTGTGAAATGATGGCCCAGAGAGGTTGGGGGTGGAAAATTAGTGGTGGTTGGTATAGTTTCGCTGCTCCCCATCCTCCATGGGTCCCTTTCCTCCCCAGGTCCTTTTATTTCCAATGTTTCCAGTAGAAAAATGGACACCCCGAAAAACATTCAAAACTAAAACAACCTCATATGAAATATTTCCGCTTTTAGAATTAGTAAAATGCTTTTCAGGGTAAAGTTTTAGCTACCCACTTCTCCCTCAAAATGATTTCTAATAGCTAAGATAAAACGACAGTATTGAGTAATTGTAACATGCATTTTCCCGTTTTCCCATCAGGTCTAAGAGCAGGTCTGGCGGCCTCTATTGCAGGGAGTTCTATTATCAGCAAAATGTTACTGGCCAACATTGATCCATTTGGTGCTACGCCGTTTATTGACCCTGATCCAGAATCACTGTAAGAAGAAAAATATGTTTTGCTTAATCCTTATAGTTTTCTGTTCCTCATTTACTTGGCAATCTTGTTTCTTTCTCTATACCAAATTAATATCCAGAAAGTCATGCCGCAAACGAAGGAAAGTTTGAGTAGTTTTAATGGATTCAAAAGTCCAAAACTCTTACGTGAAGAATTGTTTCTTAAAAATAAAAACAGCAGACCTACACAATTATAGTTCCCAAATGAGGTCAGTTGGTAGTCAGTAGTCCTATCTGCGCATTGTTCTAGGAAGACCTGATAAGTGATGTGCTACATCACTTGAGTTTTGGACTTGAGTTAGAACTTCAGCTGCAGCTACCTTGTTCCTCCTTCACACACCTGCCTCCAAAAACAGTTTTAAGAGCGGGGGGTGGGGGGGGTGGCGCTGTGGGTTAAACCACAGAGCCTAGGGCTTGCTGATCAGAAGGTCGGCGGTTCAAATCCCCGCTATGGGGTGAGCTCACGTTGCTCGGTCCCTGCTCTTGCCAACCTAGCAGTTCGAAAGCACGTCAAAGTGCAAGTAGATAAATAGGTACCACTCCGGCGGGAAGGTAAACGCCGTTTCCGTGCGCTGCTCTGGTTCGCCACAAGCAGCTTAGTCATGGTGGCCACATGACCTGGAAGCTGTACGCTGGCTCCATCGGCCAATAATGCGAGATGAGCGCCGCAACCCCAGAGTCGGTCACGACTGGACCTAATGGTCAGGGGTCCCTTTACCTTAGGTCTCCTCAAGCTGTGCAGCCATTTGCCCTGTTTTCTTCCTCTCCCCTCAAGAAAGGAATGGAAGGGGTTGGGCATGGAGGGACAAAAAAAGAGAATCTTCACATCTGTTCCGTGAGCAGTTGTGTAAATCATAACACCTTCACGGTGGACTGCCCCAATTCTGCAGCACCCCTGTCGTCATGGGGGTTGCAGTGGGCAGGGGGCACGGTGACAATCAGGTTCCTCACCTTATACAAGAAGATGCATTTTCCAATGGCAGAAACCCAAGGTATCCTTCCCAAAAGATGAAGAAGGAAGAATGGCCAAATATTTATGTAACACACAATTCTGTTGCTGTCTCATGGGGTGTGTGTGTGTGTGTGTGTGTGTGTGTGTGTGTGTGTGTGTGTGTGAGAGAGAGAGAGAGAGAGAGAGAGAGAGAATGTGGGGAATTAGTGTAGAATCAGTTGAAAAACTATAAATGTGTCATTGTATACTTGTACATACAGTTGTTTCAATCGATCTTCGCTATGATAAGCTTCTAATACAGTTGCACATTTGTCTACAGGGAAGGATATTCAGAGAAGTGTGTCATGAACAATTATTTTGGCATTGGATTAGATGCAAAGATTTCATTAGAATTTAATAATAAACGAGAAGAACACCCTGAAAAATGCAGGTAATTGAGTCAGAAACAAGATTTTAAATAGAAATATTTTCTGCAAACATGTACGTAATATCTTTTTTAAAAAACTGCATCTTAGCAGTGGTTAGTGTGTGAACTGTACGCCTCGGCATGATCAATTTTTTTTCTTTTTTCTTTTAGAAGCAGGACAAAGAACATGATGTGGTATGGTGTACTTGGTACTAAAGAATTACTGCAACGGACCTACAAGAACTTAGAACAAAAAGTTCAGCTTGAGGTAATATTTATATATCCCTAACTGCATCCCTGTCAGTGTTGGGCTGCAGGAACAGAAGTCTCCCTCCCCTTCCCCAATGCCAACAGGCCAGTCCCTTCATACTTACCGTATTTTCCGGCATATAAGACGACTGGGCGTATAAGACGACCCCCAACTTTCCCAGTTAAAATACAGAGTTTGGGATATACTTGCCGTATAAGAAATACGACCCGGCGTATAAGACGACCCCCGACTTTTGAGAAGATTTTCCTGGGTTAAAAAGTAGTCTTATACGCAGGAAAATACTGTACTTGTTTTATTTATTTTTCCATTTCATAAAAAGATTACACCTCTTGATTGTAAAAAAAAAGCACTCAAAGCAATTTTTAAAAAAAGATTAAATCGTAAATTCAGGGAAAATTCACAATACATCAGGAACATACAAGAAGTTACAATACTAAAACAGATTAAAATTCACACCCGCGTTTCTAAGTGTATGGGTAGCCTTGCCTACCCAGGCACCCAAAATAATACAGGGAGGGGGCCTGCTTGATTTCAACAGGCAGGGAGTTCCAAAGTGCAGCCGCTGCCACACTAAACGGTTTAATGGGTATAGAAAATCTGTGCTACGTAAACTAAATGACCTTTAGGTCCAATATGTGATTAAAGGATATAGCAAATTATTTCAGTGATCATTTATACAGTTGTTGTTGTTTTATGCATTGCAGTGTGATGGACAATACATCCCCCTCCCAAGTCTTCAAGGCATAGCTGTTTTGAATATCCCAAGCTACGCTGGTGGGACTAATTTCTGGGGCGGAACCAAGGAGGATGATGTAAGCAGGGTGAGGGGGGGTTGTTTCTAGAAGTGTTTTTGCCGCCAATGTCCCGTGAAGCAGTATTTCTGCTGGTTTTATCGACAGTATGTTCAGGTTTGAAATCTTCTACTCTCAAAATGCCTACATATTTGTTGTTTCTTCATATATGCATAAAATAGTAAGGCTTTCGTCACGCTGCAGTTCATCAACCCCAGCGTGGTGACAAAACGACAGGTAGCAGGCCCGTTTGGAGAGAAGGCAGCTGGGTACGCTTGCCCTGGGCCTCGGAGGGTGAAGCCGGCCAGGGGCCTGCTGGACTTGGCATGCCGAGAACGCCAAGAATGCCCCCAGCCGACTTGGGGACTTAATGGGTGAAACACCCATGATTGTTCGTATACACTGCAAGTCTTTGATTTGCGTTGCTGGTCCAGACGTGAATAAAATGTGTAGTGTCAGACGAGGGGGGGCAACTTGAATAAAATATGGAGGAGGGGGCAGGTAAGCCCCACCCCACATAATAAATCATATGACATGGTGTGCACGCACCATCAACTTTGGGGAGCCCCAGCCCCCTCAAACATTATACTAGGGGGCTGAAGACCCCTTGGCCCCTAGGAGTTGGCTCCTATTGCGTCAGTTCAGATTAGGCGTTGGTGTCAGCACTGTGGTGCATCTGGTGAGCAAGACTCCCGCCCTGGACCCAGAGAAGCTCTGCATGGGCCTGGCAGGCAGCCCAGGTGAGCAGTTTAATGATGGTGAAGTGCCCCCTGCCTCGTTTAAAAGAGAGTGTGGCTTGGGGAAAGCTGTGGGGGGATAGGCAAGGGGGCAGACGAGGTGTAAAGGAAGCAGGAAGGGTTGGTCAGGTGTAAAGGTAGGAGGGCTTGGCCAGGTGTGGGCAAAGGGGTTGGTGGGTAGGCCCAGGGGCGTAGGAAGTGAGGGGCAGGGGGGCCGCCCCAGGTTCCATCATGGGGGTGTGTGACAAATTATCAAGGAACAATTACTGCCCTACTAGGGTGGTTCATAAAATACTTTTTTTTTTAAATGCCTGCTCCAAAGGTCTTATCTTACTACACTAGGGATTATATAGCTATATATGAAATTTCATGCATATCAGTTAATATCTTGACCCTCCTCCACGAAAATAGCTGTTTACTTGGCCGTTTTCCTACGTTGTGAAGGCTGAAATTTCAATTCAGTGGAGCACTTACTGTTCCCAACCCTAACCCTGCGGAAAGCCATCTAATTAGACTTTAATTTGATTTTGACATGTTTTTAGGAGGTTAATTTAATTATTGTTTGATTTTATATCAATGTTATGTATCTGATGTTAGCCGCCCTGAGCCCGACTTCGGCCGGGGAGGGCGGGATATAAATAAAAGTTTATTTTTACTTAATATTACTCCTTTGTAAGAAAATAGGAAATAATGTAAAACCATTTTTGCAGGCAAAAAAATCAATTTTAAAAAAATCAATGTGTGTGTGTCGGGGGGTGACAATAAATTTTCTGCACCGGGTGCCACCTGACCTTCCTACGCCTCTGGGTAGTCCAGGTTGGTGAACAGGAGTGTGGCAGCCCCTAAGTATCTAATATAAACACTGTTAGAACTTTTACTGTTTTAAAATTGAGTAGGGTTCTTTCAGCCACAGGAAAACTGGGCGAAGGGCTGCCCCAACTGTTGATGGTCAGGAATCATGGAACTGTAGGGTGGGAAAGGACCACGATGGCCATCTAGTCCAACCCCCTGGAATGGCAGGGGGCAATGACTGTAAAGTGCCCCAAGGAATGTGGAGGTGGGGTTGCCCCCAACAGAGTGCACCTGAATTGTGCCCCAAATGCTTAACGTCTTCATTGAGGTTTGAGGGATGCTGATTTATATGCTGGAGCGCGTGGTGTGATTTCTCAGTTGCACCCGTTCCGGTGTCCTCCTCGATGACTTACAGAGCATAACAGACAAAAGAGCTGCTGGTAGGCTTCCATCGAAAGTGTAAGCCCAGACTTGTGTTTCCTTTCTGTCCACCAGATATTTGGGGCACCATCATTTGATGATAAGATTTTGGAGGTTGTTGCAGTATTTGGCAGCATGCAGATGGCTGTTTCTCGTGTTATCAAGCTACAGCACCACCGGATAGCCCAGGTATGTGTGTCTACCCTGGAAACGCAGCCCGTGAATGTGTTCAAGCGCACACGAATCAAGCGTTGACTTTTCATTTTCATTTTAAGCGTGTTAACCATCATAAATGCCAAAATGCAGTAGCTTTTTACCCATGAGTTGTACCTGGATGCACAGGAGCCACAGCTGTTAATAACCACACTTCTTTTTGGGAATCATCATGAACAATCTCAGAGTGGTTTGATATTCCGGGGGTTCCAGGAGCTTACCCAGGGTTCGGTGTCCTTGGAAGGAGGGATAGTGGAGACTATGGTGTATTTATGATAAATGGTTTATTTACACATATATGCAACCAGAGCTCACAGCATAAACTCCCCAAAAGGTCTCACTTCTGTCATGGTCACAGCCTTGGATTCCTACACGACTTAGAATCATAGAATCATAGAGTTGGAAGAGACCACAAGGGCCATCCTGTCCAACCCCCTACCAACCAGGAAACACCATCAGAGCATTCCTGACAGGTCGTTGTCAAGCCTCTGCTTAAAGACCTCCAAAGAAGGAGACTCCACCACACTCCTTGGCAGCAAATTCCACTGCCGAACAGCTCTTACTGTCAGGAAGTTCTTTCTAATGTTTAGGTGGAATCTTTCTTGTAGATGGCTTTCTTGTAGACTTAGATGGCTGTTGTCCTAAGTACCAGACAGATGAGGAGAGCACCACCACTTATTTTGTGGTCCTTCGGTGGAAACTATGGCCATTCTCTCACAAAGCAAAGGAATTCTCATAAAGCAAAGGAATTCTCCATTAGATTTTTTTTATAATCATTTTTTATTAGTTTTATAAGAATACAATAATAAAATTCACACATTTATCTTTACATCTTATACTGTTTTGGCTTTTTATAGCCGTGACTTCCGTCAAACCTTCCTCATGATATTCTAATATCTATTCCTTATAACTATATTTCCTTAATCAATCATTGTTTTATATTATTACTTTCTAAAAATTAATCACTATATCTTCGTACTAACAACAATATTTCTTCTTACTCTACAAAGCTTCTTGCAATCCTACCAACGTATTCAATTGAATACAATTATCCTTTAAATAGTCTGCAAATTTAGTCCAGTCTTTGATGAACTTCTGGTCCCGCTGTTCTCGGATTCTCCCCGTCATCTTATCCAATTCTGCATACTCCGTTAGTTTCACAATCCATTCTTCCTTTGTCGGTGTTTGTTCTTGTTTCCATTTTTGTGCTATTAATATTCTAGCCGCAGTCACAGCATATTGGAAAAGCTTAAAATCTTGCTTTTTAATATCTGTACCTATAATTCCCAGTAAAAAAGCTTCTGGTTTTTTAACAAATGTATATTTAAACATTTTCTTAATTTCACCATATATCATATCCCAGAAGCCTTTCACCCTTTTGCACTCCCACCAAGGAATTCTCCATTAGATTTTAGCCCTCCTTGGAACTAGGACCCCAGGAATTAGAAGGGACTCGAGCATCATACAGACAAAGACCCCGCCCCAAACTCACATGGGGGAATTCTGTAGTAACCAATGTAACATTTGTAAGCTTCTTTACAATATATTTTAATACTTAGCTAATATTATTTACTACCTTGGTTTCTTCCATCTTTCCGTCTGGTCGTTTTAACTGTATCTAGTTTTGAAATTGTTTTGTGGGTCTTTGGACCGCAATAAAGTTTTTATTGCGCATGCGCCTTGTCAGGGGCTGGCCGGGTTCCGAAGCGGTGCCAGAGGAAACAGCGGACCTAGATAGAGCCACGCTGACGCCCGAGGAGTTACTGAGGGTCTGGGACCAAGAGCAGGCACAGCCCCTGCTGACACCAGAGCAGATAGTGCAGCAATGGGAGGAAGCTTCCACCAGAGGGCTAGCACAGTCCATGGGACGGGACCAGGAGAGGGAGTCCGAGGAGGAGGGGAGGATTATAGATCCTGCAGGAGCATCAGACACGAGCAGCGTGGAGGGAGAAAGCGAAAGGGAAAAGGGATCCGTAGGACCACCTCGGTCAAGGGCACGGAAGAGGAAACAGGAGAGGCGGAGACTAGGGTTTCCGAAGCTCCTCTGCTGGGGGCGGAGCCACAAATCAGCACTCGAAGGATCTGACTCCGAGGGGTCAGATGCATAGCCGTAAAGTCTGGACTATTCAATATTGTACAATAAAGTGATTAGTGTAACAGACGGCGTTTGTGGATGCTTACTTCCGAGGAGACACACATCCACCTCACACGCCTCAGCAGTTTCCCCTCCCCTTCCTTCAACGACATTTCCCATAGGGACACGGTATAGAACATGCTAGTTATACGGTATATGAAAATGGAAAAAAAATGAGTCTGCAGGTTGACATTTTCATGAAATCACCCTTCATTAAAATCCATTTACTCTTTCCCAGTGCCGGTCGGTAAAGATCACCATACTTGGAGACGAAGGAGTCCCTGTGCAGGTGGATGGAGAGGCATGGATCCAACCTCCAGGAATTATTAAAATTGTGCATAAAAACAGAGCACAGATGCTAACCCGAGACAGGGTAGGTGATAGAAAGGACATTTTATCTAATATATAATGGGTTGCCTTCAAGTCCCACCTAGGGTAGACCCACTGAAAGGAATAAACCTGTTAGTCATGTCTATTACCTTCAATGGGACTATGCTGAGTAGGACTATTATTATTGTTATTATTATTATTATTAATATACCACCCTATACCCGGGGGGTCTCATTGAATACCACTTACTGTCTCCTGTATAAATCCCTTTGTGAGGAAATTGATTTTTCTGTGCATTAAGAAACATAGGTAAAGGTAAAGGGACCCCTGACCATTAGGTCCAGTCGTGACCGACTCTGGGGTTACAGCGCTCATCTCGCTTTATTGGCCGAGGGAGCCGGCGTACAGCTTCCAGGTCATGTGGCCAACATGACAAAGCCGCTTCTGGCGAACCAGAGCAGCGCACGGAAACACCGTTTACCTTCCCGCTGCAGCGGTACCTATTTATCTACTTGTACTTTGACATGCTTTTGAACTGCTAGGTGGGCAGGAGCGGGGACCGAGCAATGGGAGCTCACCCCGTCACGGGGATTCGAACCGCCGACCTTCTGATCGGCAAGTCCTAGGCTCTGTGGTTTAACCCACAGCGCCACCCGTGCCACCTATGTTAAGAAACATAAGTAACATGCAAAAATAAGAGGTTAATGTTAAGTATGTGCTTCAAATACCTTAATCTTTTTAATGAGGAAAAAGTAAACATCCAGCCAGCCTCACATGTACATTCACGTGTGTGTGTGCGCAGACACATGTGCATTATTTACCATTAACCAGTAATCCTGCAGTGTTTTGTGTTTGTGTTTGTTTTTTCACCAGGGATTGTATGATTCCCCCCCCCCAAATGCAGACACAAATATTAAGCTTATTTTTGGTATTAGTTTTCATTGTAAAAATTAATAGAGTGACATATTTTAAAGTATGGTATGAATTGTTGTGCATAACGGTCCTACATGGAAGTATTGGTATTCATGTCAAACAATTTCCTCTATTCTGACCAGGCCTTTGAGAGTACGCTGAAATCCTGGGAAGACAAACAGAAGTGCGATTCCTGCAAACCGATCCTGAGATCCCCTTTGTACCCTCAACAGGCTGTGGAACTGGCCACGGAAGAGGAGACTTTGCAGATCCAGTCATCTTCTCAGGCCGCAGAGGAACTGATTAGCAGGTACCTCCGCCTTGCTTTCTTCACGAGGCCTTAAACATGACAAGATCCAGGTCTGACAATGTCTTTGCATCTAATGTGCCGTAACTTAGACCAAATATTGTGCTGAAATACCATGTCAGTGGATTGATTCTGAAAATTTTGTTTTTGTGCCTACGTGGCCTCCCTGGAACGGAACCTCTGCCCTAGTTGCGAGTGACCTGTATCTCTTTTCTTCCTGTTTGGGCAGCTGTTTATCGACAGAGAATGCGTTTCTCATTTCCTTTTTCTTTTTCCACCCACAACATTTGTTTCAGAATCTGTGAAGCTGCAAAGATACACAGCTTGTTGGAACAAGAACTGGCTCACGCAGTAAATGCATGCTCTCATGCGCTAAACAAAGCCAGTCCAAGTTTTTCGGAGGTAAAGGAAAATCTATGGTGCTAGTTGAATATGATTGTTTTGTTACTTATTTCATTTGTCATTTGCTTCCCGTGAGGTATTTTGAAGTTATTTACAACACAGTCAAGACATATATAAAAACAGTTTTAAAACGAAAACCATCCATTACAAAAACAATTAAAACAATGATTACATACAGAACAAGGTGTGTAGCCTTAGCAAAGCAGGGTCCAACGTTGCTCCAGAGGGAGAGGGATAAAAGGAGACAAAAATGTCACCGAGGTTTGAATCAGAGAAAAAGCTTTTATTCTACATCCTAGAACTGTAGAAGGGCACTTCCGGGATCATTCCTCAGCAAGCCCACCAAATGGAGTTCGCATCCAGCTTTTATACAGTTCTTCCCAGGAGCTCTGACCTTATTAGGAGATCCTTCCTCTACCCATATAAGGAATAGTCTTATGATGTTCTGCAAACCTTATAAGGAGTTCCTTCCTGTGAACTTTGGCTAGGCCCTTTGTACGTCACGGTGAGAAGGATATTTGCACCCCGACTCCCTGTACAGACTCCCTGTATGTACTTGGGCTGTCAATGCCATCCTTCCAGACTGGCAAGGCCATGCTGATAAGAGAGTCATGCGGACATCCTGTGTTCTTGTCTTTGGGTTGTGTCTTAAGCTAAGGGATTCGTGCTACTGGGCTAGAAGTTACTAGGCTCTGGAGCCGAAGAAGGGAAAAACTCCTATTGTAACTAACAGTTAGGTGTTGGCCTTTGGGTAGCTCCAGGTAACCCAAGTTTGGGTTACCCCCCCTACAGTGTACATATATATAATCCATTTCGAATCCAATAGCAACAGCTCCACTTAGAAGGCTTGTGAAGGAAAGTCTCCAGCAATTGCCTCAAAACAAGATGGCACTTGTCTGATACATAGCAGAAGGGAGTTGCGTGGCAATGTCCCTCCCTCCCATGGGAAATAATGACACTTGACACATCATATAGTTTAATGGGAGAAAAGGCCACAACTTTATTGGTTACGGATGTTGAGCGGTATTGGCTTAGGCATTGGACCCTAACCGACTATATCCAACCCCAACCTGTGTGTTGGAAGTCCAGGAAGGGTTAACCCACCAGTAAGGAGCCCAGTGATGCACATTTGAGCGGGTCAAAAGAGGGAGGGGTTCCCGCCCGTCTCCTGCTTAAAGGAAGCAGGACATGCCCCCTGGCCGGCCGGGTTGGTCGGCCCGCGAGCGATCCAAAAGTTAGGTGTCATGACCTCTAAGACCCAGTTACAACATGGTGCAGAATGGACCTGCTGACTGCACTCTCCTCACATGCTCGTCCCAAATCACCAAATGACCATCTCATGTACATGTTAAATGGCAATGGGGGCAGGATGGGACCCTGTGGCATTCCACAGCACAACTGCAAGGCAGCTGAGAAATCATCACCCAGTGCTATTCTCTGAAACCAAGCCTGGAGATAGGATAGAAACTGGTGTAAAACCATGTCCCCAATGCCCATCGCCCAGAGTTTGTTCAGGAGGATCGGTATTGAAAGCTACCAACAAATCAATTAAGAATAACAGGGTCATTGAATTGCAGAACTGGAAGAGACCCTGAGGGTCATCTAGTACAACCCCCCGCAATGCAGGAATCTCAGTTAAAGAATCCATGACAGATGGACATCCAACCTCTTATTATGTCATCACAAGTTTAGACATCGTTTTTCTTTTGGGTGAAGACAGAGGCAAAGTAGGGGTGGAGCAGTTCCCCCTTCTCTCTGACACCCAAGAGCATTTCTCCGTCTTCTCCACGCAGAGGACCAACCACTTGCTTCGGACATAGCCGAGGGAAACCACCTGCATTATTTTTAACCTCTCTTGCAAAGATGGCATCACACTTCCCCATTCTTCTGTAATAAAGACCATCCATCAGGGTGACCAAGAAAGATTCAGTCCCACAAGCGGCTCTGAGCCTTGACTGGAATGGGTTAAGGTAACCTGTTTCATCCAAGAATACCTTCCACCATCCTTCAGACCATGTGGTGGGCCGGACTATCTATCTATCTATCTATCTATCTATCTATCTATCTATCTATGGGGGGGGGGGGAGAATTAACAAATTCCTATGCCCCACAAATAACCCAGAGATGCATTTTAAATAAAGGCACACATTCTACTCATGTAAAAACACCAGACAGGCCCCACAAATAACCCAGAGATGCATTTTAAATAAAAGGGCACATTCTACTCATGTAAAAACACACTGATTCCCGGACCGTCCACGGGTCGGATTTAGAAGGCGATTGGGCCGCATTTGGCCCACGGGCCTTAGGTTGCCTACCCCTGCTCTAGACATATCTGGTCCTGCCTCCCTCCCCTGGCAAGGTTTAATAAGCCTCTCGGGGGCAATGGTCAAGGGAGTACTTGTTTGGCCGCATCCTTGCAAGCATCTTTTCAGTTTTCCTTTAATGGGGTGAAAGCAGAAGCACCTGCGCAGGGGAATGTTTTAAACCAAATGCATCTTTACGATGGCTGGTCAATCTAAAGTGAAGCCTTGCTATGTAGAATGTTTTAGATGCTCTCTATCTGCACGCTGCACCTCAAGTTTGATTAGAATTCCGGCTGTGGAGGAATGATCCTGTCACTTATCATTTTCAGACATTGAGAATGGATTACTGAGGCCGTTGATCTTAGGACTGTGTCAGGCAGCTGAGAAGGGGGGGGGGGGCGGGAAGGTTCCCCGTGATCTTTCTTTCTCAGTGCCACGAGTAGAAAACAAAAACGCTTGCAGAGCAAGTAGCACAATATGATGCCCAAAACAGGCACTGCATAAGCCTCCCCAGTCCTGGAGGAGATTTCCTTCCTGGTCCTTAATATAACATTTAGCCACTGACAAATTCCTATTTATTTACATTACAGTGGTACCTCGGGTTACAAACACCTCAGGTTACAAAAACCTCGGGTTACAAACACTTCGGGTTGCAGACTCCGCTAACCCGGAAGTAGTGCCTAGTGCCTCGGGTTAAGAACTTTACCTCAGGATGAGAACAGAAATCGCGCGGCGGTGGCAGCGGGAGGCCCCATTAGCTAAAGTGGTACCTCAGGTTAAAAACGGTTTCAGGTTAAGAACGGACCTCCGGAACGAATTAAGCTCGTAACCCGAGGTACCGCTGTATTTCAACACAGCCTTTCAACAAACGTGGTCAGAAGAGTTAAGGACCCTGTTTAGATTTGGGAAGGAAAAGCCAGCTGCGTTTATTTGATTTTTCAACTATTATAAACTGTTTACGAGTAAATGTGCTCCTTGGTTTTCTTCCTACAGAGCCTTAGCAGAAACACTGCCCTGGAAGTCGCTGTCAACATGAAGGCTCTGCATGATGAAACCAAATCCTTGCTAGTAGGAAGAGCTCCTTTGGTAAGTGAACTTTTTCTCCCCGTTCAAATTCAGGCAAGGGACAGAGACTTTTCTATTTTAGCAGGAATTTTAAGGAACCTATTTGTTTGTATGATTAATTCTAATTGATCTTAGCCATTGCATGCTTTTTGAAAGTTTTATGTATATTGCTTAGAAATTCCTGTGACTGAGTGGTGGATTAATAGCTCAGATAGATAGATAGATAGATAGATAGATAGATAGATAGATAGATAGATCTGGAGGATTGGGCACTTTTGGAGCAGAACTTCAGTATATTGTTTGTGTTATCTCAACGCCTCATTTCTTCATCTGTGAGGTGGCTAGAGTTGCTCCCGACAACATACATAATCAGTAGTTTATAGCACATGCGCCCAGCATTGGTTGGGAATAATAAGAAATGGAAAATCAGTGCAATTTTGAAAGGTTCAGTCTCCGTGTTATTCAAAATGGTAGTACATATGGCACATCTATTCAATTGCAAAAGTTGGGAAAATAGATACACCCCTTTAAAGGACACAGGCCTGATAATATTTTGTGATTTGTTTCTGCAGCAGTTAGAATCCCCTCATGAAGAACTGCTCTCAACAGCTGTGCACAATTTAGAGACTGAATTAAGGAAGCTGGCTGAGATTCCCTGGCTCTTTTATGTTCTACAATTAAATGACGATGAGGTGGGTGAAATTCACACATGCAAGCCTGCTTTCATTTTACTAAATCAGAAAATTGAATCATGTTGGCATCTGTCAGGGGGCCTGGGCTGCCCCCCTTTGCTGGCCATTCGAAGAATGAGTCCGAGCCATAAAGCTTAAATGCTTTAATCTAGGCTAATTACTTTACAATGCAGAGCACGTCGTAAACATGTCTCATCCATCACTCTCAGAATCCGGAAGTGATCCTTTGCGATTTTCCCGCCAGGAACCCCATCTGGGAAAACGAAAGCACCGTGTCCTTCTCTTCTTCCTTTCCCCCTGTTTGTTGCGAGGTCTCTGCCTGCTTGGCTGGAGCCCTACCAACACTTCCCCCTCTCCACTGCTCTTGCCAGAGGGGGAGGAGGAATCGGTCGTCAAGATCGGGGGCTGCTCTCTATAGCCCACTCAACGCCGGGCTGGAAGGGGGAGGCAGCCCCCTGACAGCATCCAAAAACTCCTTTGTGCATTATATCCACCTTTGCTATTGCTTTTCTTTTTTGCCAAGTAAAGGATCTTCATTTGCTCCCAGTGCATTTCTGAGCACAATTTAAAGTGTTGGTGCTGACCTTTAAAGCCCTAAATGGCCTCAGCCCAGAATATCTGCCCGTTCAGTCTGGACACTGAGACGTCTTCTGGTGGTTCCCTCTCTACGAAAAGTGAGGTTACAGGGAACCAGGCAAAGGGCCTTTTTGGTGGTGGCGCCCGCCCTGTGGAATGCCCTCCCGTCAGATGTCAAGGAAATAAAGAACTACACAACTTTTAGAAGACATCTGAAGGCAGCCCTGTTTAGGGATCCTTTTAATGTTTGAGGTTTTATTGTGTTTTAAATATTCTGTTGGGAGCCACCCAGAGTGGCTGGGGAAACCCAGTCAGATGGGCAGGGTACAAATAATGAAATCTTTATCATTATTGTTATTGCTTAAACCTACAATAAAGCGGGTGGCGCTGTGGGTTAAACCACAGAGCCTAGGGCTTGTCGATCAGAAGGTCGGTGGTTCGAATCCCTGCGACGGGGTGAGCTCCCGTTGCTTGGTCCCTGCTCCTGCCAACCTAGCAGTTTGAAAGCACGTCAAAGTGCAAGTAGATAAATAGGTACAGCTCTGGTGGGAAGGTAAACGGCGTTTCCGTGCGCTGCTCTGGTTCGCCAGAAGCGGCTTAGTCATGCTGGCCACATGACCCAGAAGCTGTATGCTGGCTCCCTCGGCCAGTAAAGCGAGATGAGCGCCGCAACCCCAGAGTCGTCTGCGACTGGACCTAATGGTCCCTTTACCTTACAATAAAGCAGCCACAAATGGGAAACCTTGAAAATATTTTTCCTTCTTCCAGCTCTCTCTCCCCTGCCCCATCCCACCTTAATATGTTTTCAAGCCCAATTCAGCTGCTCTGTTTGGGGTGGATTGGGGTAGGTTAAGAAGGGGAATCTTCTGCATTTTTTCCTTTCTCTTGGCCAGACAGACAACATGTACTGGACATTAAAACTGCTGCCTGGCTGGTCAGATTTGGCTATGTGCTGACATCATGGTGGAGAAATGAAGCTGGTTTATAATAAGGGCTGTGCTTTTTGGACTGTTCTTGGGACTTTCACCCCCTTTTCAATCAGACACACACACACCGCCCAAAAATAATCACTGAAGAAGAATTACTGTCTGAGGTGCCTTCCAGAAAGAGTGAAAGTTCCTACCTACAAATATTCTGTCTTCTCATTTTTCGAATGCAAGTTCTGCCCTTGAAATTGCCATTCCCACCCCACCACCCCTGAATTTTTAAGTTTTGCTCCTCAACATTGTTTCCCCCCTCTCTTTTGTTTTTAGGATCCTCCTTTGGAATATGCTAAAAGAAACAACAGAAGCACAGTATTCCGCATAGTGCCAAAGTTTAAAAAGGAAAAGGTTCAGAGGCAAAAGACTAGCCCTCAGCTTGGTATGCTTAATAATAATAATAATAATAATAATAATAATAATAATAATTAATAATGTGGCTTTGGGGGAGATGTGGTTCAAATCTTTCATTACATGCTCAGATGATGAATCGTTATTATCTGACTTAGTTTTGAACTGAAAGGAATCTTGACCTATGTCCTTGGATAAATGACCTGTGGTCTGTTTCACTGTTAGAGGATGTGAAATACCTCTCACTGGTTTGACTGTCCTGGGATTAGCTAGCCCTTAAAATCTAACATAGCCGTACCTTGGTGGTCGAATGCCCTGGAACTCGGACGTTTTGGCTCCCGAATGCCGCAAACCCGGAAGGGACTGTTCTGGTTTGCGAACGTTCTTTTGGAACCCGGGCGTCCGACGGGGCTTCTGCGGCTTCCGGTTGGCTGCAGGAGCTTCCTGCAGCCAATCAGAAGCCGCCATTTGGTTTTTGAACGTTTTGGAAGTCAAACGGACTTCCGAAACGGATTCCCTTCGACTTCCAAGGTACGACTGTATTAGTTTTCAAACGGTGCCCCAGGAAGTCCTTGGGATTCATCCCCATTTCAGCAATGGCCAGCAAGCATCCCTTGTCCTCTTGTACTGATCCTCCTCTGTACTGTACAGTTGCAGGCAAGTGTTTGGTATGTTCTGGGGTGTGCTCTCAGTTTATGCCAGAAAGCAGTGTGGTTCAGAAGCCTGGCCCAGTATTTATTTATTTTTAGTTTAAATAAACTTTTCAATCCTCTTCTCCCATTGTTACAGAATGTGTACAGGTTACCACTTCACTATTGATTATAGAGATCTCAGAGTAGGGTCCTTTAGCAGAGAACGTTTTTGAAAATGCTAAAAAACAGAAGAATAGCGAGCACAGAATTCTTAACAAATGTAAGAGTCTTCATTGAAATTACTGGTTGGCCGTTGCTTACACTTCAGAGGCATCGTGTGTCACATCCAGCTTCTGAAACAAAACAGCACTGCATAAAACACATTAAAATTGAAACAACGGCTTATGTACTCATTCTTCTTTATTAAATTCCTTTCTCAGTTTAATGTGGGCAACTAACCTCGGACAACGATGTTGACAGAACTTTTGAATGTGCTACTTTGCCTGATATGGCTAATAGATAATTTTCTGAATTAAGAGCTGTAGTTGTTTATGTTTTAATGAGTACTGATTCCCCCCCCCACTAACATGGAAACCAATAAATCATCATTTGTGTGCAGCAGAACATGCACAGACCTTGTAGTATACATCTTCTAATATGGTTACAAGTTAATTAGTTGGTGTTCAGGAAGCTTGATAGCTTTGATGCTGAAGCTGAAAGCATGGCTGCAATGCAGGATTCCCTGTCCTTTTTCCTTTTTTTTTAAACATAGATTCACAGGTTTTCTTTAACTGCATGGAAAAACAAAGCTGCCAGTTTTTTCAAGACTGTATTTGACTTTTGCTATCACTGCAGTGTTCTAGTCTGTTTTTCACCCTCTTGTGGCCTAACCTTTGCTTGTGATGCAGCATGTAGAAATTAAGGGGGTTTTGCTCTTAACTTTGGTAGTTCAAAAATGGGGCACAGATGAAGTTGCAGCTTGGCTGGATCTGCTCAGTTTGGGAGAGTACAAAGAAATCTTCATCAGCCATGACATCCGAGGCTCTGAGCTTTTACACCTGGAAAGGCGAGATCTTAAGGTATTTTCTATGTGCTACCTTTCTGCTTATGATAATTTTTCTTTGATAGAAATTAATTAAAAACTTTCCTCTGTCCCTGTTCCAGCTGCTTGTAGCTTGGCTTTTAGTGTGCAAACTTGCAAAACAACAAATAAAACCCCAAACTAACATGCTGTCAGTTAGGCCAGACTTTCATCTTCTAATTAACAGGAATATTGGGAATTTGCTTCTTTTAATGATTTATGCAGAGTAATGGCGGAACCGGGCTTTGAGAAATCGCTACATGTATTGGCTGCATTGATTTATATGAAAATAATTACATTAACATTCAAAGGGCTTATGTTGGAGATAATTTGTAATCCATCAACCGGCCGTTATCAAGATACACGTGATACAAGATTTTAAAATATACCCATCCCTCGCTCTGGGTCATAATCCCTTTCTATTTGAGGCATTCTGGGGTAACCTAAGTAGGTGTTCTGCATTTTGTATCTGTCACTGTTGCTTGTCAGACCAGCTTTGTGGATAAGATAGAGCAGGCAGGCAGCCGTAGTTCTTTCTGCTCTAAACAGAATTGTCTGCAGAAGCAGCTCACCAGGTGAGGTTGAAACACTGTGCGAGCTTCTTGGCCGGTAGGTTGCTGTGGCTTGCTGGAAGGGAGAGAAGAAGAAGAAGAGGAGGAGGAGGAGGAGGAGGAGGAGGAGGAGGAGTTTGGATTTGATATCCCACTTGATCACTACCCCATAGCTGTCAACCCTCCCATTTTTGGCGGGAAACTCCCTTATTCCAATGCCGTTTCCCGCTGCTATCCCGGATTGTTGATATCCCTTAAATTTCCCGGATTTCAAAGGAAGCAGCTCCTCTCCCTCCCTGCCGGCCAGGGAGGCTCCTCAGCTGCATTGCTCGGCTGCCAATAAGGAGTCTGAGACCGACTGGGGGCGGAGCTTGCATGCCTTGTGCAGCCAGACCCTCACGCCCAACCAGACAGACAGCCTGCCTGCCGTCTACGCGCTCGCTCTTTCACTCACCATTTGCGCGCAGCCTCTGGAGCACAGGGTGGCGAGGCTACTTGGTGCCATTGCACCGCCCTTGCGGCATCCCTTATTTTCAAATCCGAAAGTTGACAGCTGTGCACTACCCGAAGGAGTCTCAAAGCGGCTCACATTCTCCTTTCCCTTCCTCCCCCACAACAAACACTCTGTGGGGTGAGTGGGGCTGAGAGACTTCAGAGAAGTGTGACTAGCCCAAGGTCACCCAGCAGCTGCATGTGGAGGAGTGGAGACGCGAACCCGGTTCCCCAGATTACAAGTCTACCGCTCTTAACCACTAAACCACATTGGTGTAGGGGCAAGAGAGGGGCAAGGCAGTGGGCAACATACCACCGGGAGCGCTGGATTGGCTCCACGGATGTGTTTGCACCACCTCTGTCTCCCCACCCCCCACCCCGCCTCCCCCTTCTCCCTGTCCCTCCCACTATGCCACAGTGTCCCACCTGTGAGCCACTTCTGTGTGTACGTTTCCAGTAGATTTTCTCCACTCCTCCACCACCATCACTCCTGTTCTACGTCTGTCTTTCATTTTAGGCTATCATCATTGATGCTTGGGGCAACAAAGAAATCTTAATAGTGAGTAGAGAGGCCAGGAGTTGTCTTGTGGATGTAATTCAGCTTATTCTCCTGAACAGGAGGAAAATTGAGTTAGGCATAATGTTTAGTTTCTGTTTTTAATTATCAGTTAACTCAGTTGTGTTCATAGTTCTAGATTCCAATCCTGTCTGGCATGTCTAACACTAGCTGTATGAGGAACTGTATTATGGTGACTTGTGTCCTGACACAACTGGCTTCCTTCTGGCAGTTCCCTGGCCTTTAGCAGGTTTCTGTAGCACCACCTCAGTTTCCTGGGCATCAGTGAAGCTATTATCCCTACGGTAGTTCCAGGTGTCTCTCTGGTATACCTATAGTGTGCTGCTGTGCCATGCATCTGCGTGTGTTAAATTTTCATTATTCCCCCCCCCCCCTTTTTCCATTGTTTCCTTTTTCCATCCCACAAACCTAGTTCAATTTGGAAAGGATCCCATCTGCAATTTCTGAAAAGTCCAAAATTGTGTATGGTCAAAACACACTAGGTGAAATTAGGAGGGATTGCCAACAATAATAATTTCCTGGACACCTGCCCCCTTTCCTAAGGTAAAGGTAAAGGGACCCCTGACCATTAGGTCCAGTCGCAGATGACTCTGGGGTTGCGAGCTCATCTCGCTTTATTGGCCGAGGGAGCCGGCGTACAGCTTCCAGGTCACGTGGCCAGCATGACGAAGCCGCTTCTGGCAAACCAGAGCAGCACACGGAAATGCAGTTTACCTTCCTGCCGGAGCGGTACCTATTTATCTACTTGCACTTTGACGTGCTTTTGAACTGCTAGGTGGGCAGGAGCAACGGGAGCAAGGTGGGACCGAGCAACGGTGGGACCGAGCTAGGTGGGACCGAGCAACGGGAGCTCACCCCGTCACGGGGATTTGAACCACCGACCTTATTTTTTTATTTTTTATTTTATTTTATTTTATTTTATTTTATTTTATTTTATTTTATTTTATTTTATTTTATTTTATTTTATTTTATTTTATTTTATTTTATTTTATTATTTCCAGATGTGTAAAGCAGAATGTACATGGGTTAAATGCATGTAAGTTGTGGGCATAGTGTATAAATTTCATTGTTTGTTGCTGATCATTACAAAATATTTGATTAGGGGGATTATTCGGAACACAAGATCGGCCTTGGAAGTTGAGTTGAAGGAACTAATTTTTGGAGTAATCTTATTGCAACTTTTGTGTTAATCAGGCAAGATTTTTGGTAGACATTTTGTAATGACTTCTTCTCAGAAGGAAACTTTTCTCCATATCCTCTGCTTACCAGCTGTATCCCTTGTTAGGATACTCGTTTAATCCTAGCAGCTTCGTGATGATCTCCATGTAATGAAAAAGTGACACTTATCATTCAATGGCTTTCCAACTTGGGTGTTCACAGCGCAATAAACACATCAAAGTCTGTGCTTTCCCCACACATAGATGGAAACCTATTGTTCTCTGAAGGGAGCTTGTCATTTCTGCCAGTCAAAAGATTCATTCCACCAGATATTAAAAGAGAGGGATTAAACCAGGCGCTTTTTTTGGGGGGGGGGGGGTTGACATACACATAACAGAAGACAAATCTGAGATGCCTTGGGCAGAAAAATCTGTTGTGGGTCATAACATTTAGGATACAATGGAGGTAGAACATAGGAATCTGGCTTGTACTATCGGACCATACATCCATCTAGCTCACTATTGTCTAAATGGACTGTGTCCCACCTGGAGATGCTGGGGGTCTGAGCCTGGGTGTTCCTCTGTACAAAGCACGCTCTCTACTGCTGAGACGCAGCCCTTCCCCAGAGGTTAACATTTTCTGGATATATCGAAAAACCTCCTGTTTAAATGTCCCATGAGTTTATTAGATTTTATTTATTTTTTTGCATTATTGTCGCAGGTAAGTAACGTTATCTAAATCTATTAGGAATAAATTAGAAAAATTGTCTTTACATATTGATATTTAGAAATACACCTTGTTCAGGAAATTACATCATCATCACTGTTATTTACATGGCTGCAGTAATTGCTTTTAAGAACTCTGCCATGTGTATCAGTCATGGGAATCGGTGCTTATCACTTGATCAGTAGCAATGGTTGGGGGGATTTTTATTATGGGTTCCTTGCTCTCTCCCCATGCTTTTGACAAGAGGTAGGATCATTCCTGGATATCTGCCCCCTTTGCTGGCCATCTGAACCGGTCCTCATTATTAAAGGTTAAAAGATCATTGGGTGCCTCTGAGGGAACTCTTGTGACTGACCTTTCCATTCTCCTTGTCTTGTAGGACCTGGGGATCACGAAGGTGGGTCATATGAAGCGAATCCTTCAGGGAATTAAAGAACTCGGCCGGACCTTGCCTTTGACGGAAGTATAGCTCTGTTGCTGGCCTCTGAAGAAGAAAGGCTGTTTATGCAAAGCCGCGGAGGCGCATTGCCTTCTTTGTAGGCTTCTGTGTGAGTGTCAGTATGTGGCGTGCGAGGGATTGTGTTGGGGGCATTGCTTGAAAAAAGAGCCTAACGGGAGCCCTCGGAAGGTTTTGTGGGCCTAACGTTGCTGTGAAGTACATTGCGAAGGGCAGCTCTTAAAAGGTCAGCTTTTGACTGAAATGTGGGCTGGGTAGCTTATGCGTTATCTAGCAAAGGGCAATCAAGATAGGATGGCTTTCCTTGCATACATGGGATTTCTCAGAACTGCAACAAATAACTTAATGCATTAGGTTTGAAAAATTCCTGAGGCCTGGAAAAACTTGCCTGATTACTGGTGGGTTTTTCAGGCAATGCTGATACTTTGGCAACCTCCCTCCTCTTCTGTCTCTGACCAAGAATTCAGGCTGGAGCCACCATGCTGTATACCGTGAGTGCAAACTGTGATGCCTGGTTTGCCTGCCTGAACTGTCTTTTTTGTTGCATGACACACCTGACACTTTACAGACTTGAACAACTTTTATATTGGTTTGGAATAAGGTTTAATTTATTACTATTCTGTGTCTTGTGTTGGTTGAAGGCTTTTTCTGATGTTGTTTGTACCCTAAACGTGCTGTGAACATCTCTGCTATTCTCCAGCATGGGATGTATATTAAATATAATGGAAAGTTTATGTCCTCTGGCTGCAAGCAACTTAATAGTATTTTTAAAAGGCTGGTACCTCACAATATTATGAGTTTACTCCCAAGAAACAGAATTATCTGAATATTTTCTTATCGGCTATAAAATATGCAATGTTTATCTCTTACAGCCTCTGTTAAGGCAACTGCTAGCTTACTTTGAGTATTTAAACTTCAAAGCATGGCAGTATTGTGACTCATAGCAAGGTGGATGTTTGCTAATTCAGTGGTAGCAACCTGATTATGTTCACAGAACTAACATTACTTCATATTGAAGGCACACTCGGACCAATTATTTGAATATCAGGGCTTGATTATGTATTTTTTAATGGAATCAGTAAAAATTACAGAGCATATCAAATATTCAGTTTATCAACACAAGGCATGTCTTTCCTGTAAATATTAAGCAAATACTTCTTTTAGTACAGAAATTATCCTCTTTAGAAATATTAAATTCCCGGGATATGCGTGAAGCCTGTTTATCGGTGTATTTGTTAAAATGGACTAGTAAAATGGATTAAGAATTGTCTGTCTTAAAAATTCTAATCCCTTTATTAAAATAATATAAAATGTATTTGTTTCTCAGCTGAGGCAGAGCTCTTTCAGGTGTATGCTTAAGCTTTTCACGTTAAAAATAACCAGTGTCAAGTACTAGGTCCTAAATTGACTGGTGTGATATAATTAAAGATTGTCCAACAATGAAGAGCATAAAGACAGTACCTAAAAGAAGACAAAATATCTATTCTGATATATGTCATGATTTCCCCTTCTGCTTAAGTGGCAGTGAGCAACAATGGGGAATCCTGAGCGATACTACAATTGAATGTGATCCATCATAGCTTCTGAAATAAATTTGATCAGCTCAGATAGCAAGAATCGCTCCTCAGAATTATGGTAGCATTTTATCACTCCAAATAAGTTGGACTTTCTACCAAGCTGAGGTGGAGCTCCACAAAAACAGCATTCAGCATACAGTTTTCAAAATGATGTTGTGCTTTTGTGCTAACAGTGTATGAACAAATTCTTTGTTGCATATACTTTTAAAAGTAGAAGTACTTGAAGCATCCTTTTATATTAAGATGAAACTTGTTATTTCTTCATTGTTGTGAAATTTTAGCTATTTTTTAAATAAACCGTGTAGCTCAAAAGTGCACACACTAACGATTTTCTAGTTTTATGGTGGTCAGCATAAGATTCACCATTAATGTTATGTACTGAATTACGATAACTTACAGCAGGAATTTGTTTACTTTTTCCAATGATAGCACTGGTTCTCTCAAACTTTGTCTTACCTGCCCACAAAGGCACGTAAGGGATTAAATGTGAACATAGATGCCCTTGAAAAGAGCCAGCCTATTTGGCAGAGACCCTCAACTCTGACGTTACTACATCTTTTTATAGTTTCACTGATTTCTTTATTTTAGACTCTTAAAAGACGACAACATTTTCAGCAGGTGATTACAATTACATTGGTAGATTTCTAACACAGAAATTTTTCTAGGCTTTTTATATTGGCTCTGCTCCAAAGATCTCTGCGGGAACTTTGATGTCCGCACAGAGTAACACATGAAAAGCTTTCTTTATTCACTTTAACTTTGGGAAGCAGCATCAGTGTCATGTGATGGATACAGAGGGAGAGCAGTCTTTGCTAATGAAGTGAATCGGTCAACACCTGAATAGGAAGGAAGTCTGTAAAGCCTAGATGAAAATTATATAAAAACCTTGGCTAACTATCACATACCAAAGATGACAACTTGTGAAACAGGATGAATATCGCCAATACTAAATATTTCCCTTAAGGACGTAGCGTTAGGGGGACACTGCAGATACATGCATAGTAAAAGAGAGTTATGGAAAGATGGTTTGCAAAGTGACATGATTGATGAAGCTTTACGAAGGAACAGAAGCTGATCTGCATTGTTTCTCAACATCTGTACCAATTGCCAGATAGTATTGCTGCCTATAAGGACATTCTGATTTAGAACTAATCTGTTGTAACATTATTTGCTCAAAATGTTGCAGCATCTGTTGCCTTTAAAATGTACAATGCCTTCTTTTGATTCTGAACACAAGTGAAACGCAAATTTCCAACAGTATCTGAAAGGGTTATTACATAGCAGGGGTGGCCAACTTCCAAGAGACTGTGATCTACGCCAGTGTGGTGTAGTGGTTAAGAGCGGCGGACTCGTAATCTGGTGAACCGGGTTCGCTTCCCCACTCTTCCACATGCAGCTGCTGGGTGACCTTGGGCTAGTCACACTTCTCTGAGGTCTCTCAGCCCCACTCACCTCACAGAGTGTTTGTTGTGGGGGAGGAAGGGAAAGGAGAATGTGAGCCGCTTTGAGACTCCTTCAGGTAGTGATAAAGCGGGATAGCAAATCCAAACTCCTCTTCTTCTACTCACAGAGTTAAAAACTGGCAGTGATCTACCCCCTTTTTTGGGGTTCAGGTCAAAGTTGTGTTTTTTTTAGGAAGCAAAGCCCTGTTTTTTGGGGGGCGGGGTTCACATAAAAGTTGTTGAGCGTCTTTAGGGAAGAGGAAAGCGCCGTTGAACTTTTTTTTAGGAAGGGAAGCCCTGTTTTTGGTGGTTCAGGTCATTTTAGGGATGCAGGGCAAAGATGTTGAGCTCTTTTTAGGGGAGCCAAAGTTTTTTAGCTTCTTTGGAGGGAGCCACTGATCTACCGGTGATCTACCACAGACGTCCAGTGATCTACCAGTAGATCACGATCTACCTGTTGGCCATGCCTGTATATAGAAACACCACAAAGAAAGGAAAGGTTTTGTTATGATCAATCTGGTCATGACAATTTGGTTATATAACCACCATGCCTTCTGGATGGAACATCAATATACAATTTTAGGGAAGCAAAGAATGCACGGGCTAGTGTGCATTTAATACAGAAAGGCATTTAAATGTTTTTTTTAAAAAAAATTTTTTGAATGTTCAGTACAGGATTTGAAATAGAATGTCCCTATTGTTTGCAGTTTGACACTTTCTTTTAAAATTCTCACAAAGCATGGTTTTCCCTCATTCCATGGATTCATTCCACTGTTGCCAGCAGAAAGCTGAATCTTTTATATACTTTTTGCTTTTCAACTGGAAATAAATGTCTTCATGAAAGCTGCACTAAACCCTCACCCTATGTACATTCTCTCTTCTTAGATATCTAGATAAAATTTGTTTGGGTATGGTTGTTGCCTTCTATTTTGTCTAAGAGGCAGGTGACCAGCTTAACATTTAACATATCCCTTTAATGTATTGGTGAGTGACAAAATACAGAATTATTCTTTCATTTAAACTATACCTTGAAAACAAGAGTTTATATTGTATGTCATAGGAGATAAAAAGTTAGAGTTAATATTGATTTCAGTTATTAATATTTATAGTTGCACTGTGAAGGTCCATCACTCTTTATAGCTGTATATGCATCATTTTTATATAGGCAAAACATGGTTGATAGGTCTGTCAACGAGTTACGTTAAAAGGCTTGTGTGTGCTTGTGTGCATTCACACTTTATGGAACACACAGTTGGGGCAAATGGCTAAGATAGAACAATATATTAAAATTGCAACCAATGATTTGCCAGAAATGCCGAGCAGGTTCTGGTCATGGGGTGCCCAGTGGGTCAGAGCTGCTCTCCTGACACTGCTGCTTACTTGGATGGGATTGATATGAGGCAGCAGTGAGGCTGGGGCAGGGTAGGTTATTTCCTGTTGCACCCACGAGGCCACAATATTGCTGCTGCCCAGTTAGGCAAACAGGACTTGCGCCAGTGTTGGCACGGCAGATCCAGCCTTCCCCCCCGATGGGTTCTGTTGATGTTTGGCAATCCGGCCATTGCGGCACTTGTAGATCCCATTGATTTCATGTGCTGAAATTAAATAGGTGTAGTGCATCAGCACTAGTCTATTGTGTATTAATACTTGTACAATAAGCACTTTGTATACTTAGATTTGATACTACAAATATTGGATACCCAGATAAGTCCATGGCTGCTATTCTCTCTTTTGAGAAAAAGTAACCAACACCACAATTTTGTTGTGCAGTCAGTGTATACCCTTGACAATCAATGTTTTTGTCTTCACCGAGATGTAATTGTCAATCACATTGACAAGTGTTTTGCTAAAAGAGGGCATTCAAAGATTATAGTCACTTTTTTACTTTTTGAAATATGGAAACCCTAAGAAATATACAGTATTTTTCCGTGTATAAGACGCCCCCATGTATAAGATGACCCCTATTTTTTGAGCCCAAAATTAAGAAATAAATAATGGCAACATTCCATGTATAAGACAACCTCCAATTTTAAACTTAAAAAATTGGGGGGGGGATATAGTCTTATACATGGAAAAATACAGTAATTTGGAATGTTATTTTATTTTGTTCTGCTTTTTTAAATAAAGAAATAGTTCCGTGTTTTAAAAGGACAGATATGTGACTTTTACATGTAGGAAAGCTAGTGGACTTTCTCATAAAATTGGGAAATGAAGAACACTGATTTTAACGCTATGTCTTAAAATGTCGTTAGTATTGTGAAAGGGTTTGTTCAGAATTGTCATAGTTGTTGGAAAATAACTTAAAAATCATAGCCTGTAAGTAAAACAGAAGGCAACCAGCTATATCGATGTTGTTCTCAGTTGTCAAGTAGCAGTTTAGAGGAAAAAGAAATGTTGTTTCAGGACAGAGTTGTAGTTTATTTATGCTTTGTGGTGGTTGCAGCATGTATGTATTTGTGGTGATAACTTTATATATCTGCATATATCCAGTTCTTCAATGTGCTCTGAAGAAAACAGGTAGGCTCTGGTAAACAATTGAATGCTTGAGTTCTTTATTATGTATTAATTTCTGTCTGTGCTACATATGATGTGGAAGGGGCTGGTGTAAATGAATATTGGTTCTCTAGGTAGCTACCCTCCAAACAGTTTAAGTAAATCACCATACAGTACATTTATTTCAATGAAAATTTGCACAATGGAGTGTAAATTTCTGCTGCAAAGGCCACATAGTTGAACCTGATGTGCACGGGTTTGTGGCAATGAGGGGAAGCAGTCCAGGTTGAGGGGACATTTTGATTGAGGTGATGCCTGCAGGCCTTCCCATCGAGAAGCTCTTGCATGTAAAAACCAGCTGAGTAAGAGTCTAAGATAATGACAAATATTCCCAAGTCACTCTCTGTTGTCAGGGTCAAATAACTCCACGAATTTGCCAGTTGAGAAGCAACTATTCACATAATTCTTTTACCTCTGAACTTTGAATTAATTATATGGAAGATTAGTTGTACTCTCTTCCCCTAGAACAGATATTTGCGGTGGGAAAAACAGTCAAACCTCGGTTGTTGAATGTAATCCGTTCCGGATTACACTGAGATCCAGTGTGGTGTAGTGGTTAAGAGCGGTAGACTCGTAATCTGGTGAACCGGGTTCGCGTCTCCACTCCTCCACATGCAGCTGCTGGGTGACCTTGGGCTAGTCACACTTCTCTGAGGTCTCTCAGCCCCACTCACCTCACAGAGTGTTTGTTGTGGGGGAGGAAGGGAAAGGAGATTGTTAGCCGCTTTGAGACTCCTTCGGGTAGGGATAAAGCGGGATATCAAATCCAAACTCTTCTTCTTCTTCCGGAAGCCCGTTCGGCTTCTGAAATGTTTAACAACCAAATCACGGCTTCCGATTAGCTGCAAGAAATTATTGCATTCAAGCAGAAGCCAAGTCGGATGTTCGGCTTCCAAAAAATGTTAAAAAACCGTAACACTTACTTCCGGGTTTTCAGCATTTGGGAGCCGAAATGTACGATAATGGAGGCGTTCGGGAACAGAGGTTTGACTGTAGCAGTTTAAGCTTTTGTTGCATGTGTGCAACGTAGTATGCTGATTTATTATATAATTTGGATGGGTACTCAACTATGTTTTACACAGAGTAAATCCAATGAAAGGAATGAACATGATTAAGTTTGGTCTATTAATTCCAGCAGCTCCACTCTGCATTAAATACCATCCTAGTTTATAATAGTAGAATCATAACAACTACTACAAAATAACAAGAACAACAACAACTACATTATAAGAGTAAAAAGACAGTAAAGGAAGTCAGATCCTTATTGGAAATAAGTCTGCTGAAATAAAACTGTATAGTTTTGTCAACGTTAAACGTATCGCTTTGTACTCCAGTCCTGCAAAGACATTGTGCACCTGGTTAGCTTTAAACATGAGTCTCAACAATTAGTCTAACTATTAAAAAACGGAAACAGTATTTGCTGCTTAAGACAGATATAGAACTGATAGAAAATGGAAGCTGCAACTTTAAAATAGGTGTGAGGAACCCCAGTTGGTTTTACCCTCTCCTCCCAGCCACAAGCTATTTATAAGAGAATAACTGAAAGGAGAAAGGGCTTTGATGGTGTGCAAAATGTACCCTGGCTGGCTTCTTCCTCTACAAGAAGTTCAGATGTCTCAGTAGATCGATTTGTGTTCCTGACAAATATGCCACCAGTGTGCATGAATTTTGCATTTGCAAGTATGCACTTGCCTTTTGAAGTGTCTGGGCTGAGCGATGGGGGTGGAGACGCTCCTTCAGATCTATATTATTTGGGGTTGGAAGTCTTTTTGCTTTTTAGCACAGGGAGAGATAAAAGGGTATTGGGCAGTTTTGTGCTTTTTTTTTAAACCCATTGTGATACAAAACACCCTTGGAGAAAATGGTGAAACTTGAGTGGAGTTACTAAGGATTAAGTACATGCCTCTGTTTCCAAGTGAAATAGCTCTCTGCGCATGTCTGTGAAGGTTGTAAAATGGTGGGAGGGGCCCTCGCTACCACAGAATGGGTCCCCCACAGCTTTCCACTGGGACGACACAACCCTCAACCAGTCTGAAAAGGTTTACTCATTCCTGTGCATAAATAAGTAAACGTAAATAAGTAAGTAAATAAGGGACCCAGGTGGCGCTGTGGGTTAAACCACAGAGCCTAGGGCTTGCTGATCAGAAGGTTGGCAGTTCGAATCCCTGCGATGGGGTGAGCTCCCGTTGCTTCGTCCCAGCTCCTGCCAACCTAGCAGTTCGAAAGCACGTCAAAGTGCGAGTAGATAAATAGGAACCGCTCTGGCGGGAAGGTAAACAGTGTTTCCGTGCGCTGCTCTGGTTCGCCAGAAGCGGCTTTGTCATGCTGGCCACATGACTCGGAAGCTGTATGCCGGATCACTCGGCTAATAAAGCGAGATGAGCGCCGCAGCCCCAGAGTCGGACACGACTGGACCTAATGGTCAGGGGTCCCTTTACCTTTACCTTTAAATAAGTAACCATAGCCATATGTCCCTGTGTGTGTGATTCCACATATGTGGGGAAAATTAATCCAGAGAGTAAGAGATATAAACGTACAAGATGGATAGCTTTTATCATAGTTGCTTTTGTGTCAAGGTAAATGGTAGCAAATGGGTGGACTGGGTTTACAAAATCTTAGGTGGGCCCAATCCTGCATGGGATCGCAGCCTAAACCCTTTCTTTTCAGTGGAGTTGGTCACAGCTTAGGATCAGGCTGTTAATATTTTGAATACTTGTAACTTAACATAGCTCAAGGGGAGAATGCTTTTGACTATTTCCATGAGGGATTCCTACAGGCTTCGATTCTATTTAAAAGACTTCTGCTTTTCCCAGTGTGCAACTATCATTTCACTATAAAATAGTGGGGAGACTCTGGCCTGCAGGCGATGCTGGGGAAGTTTAAGTTGTGGCTGCGAAAGAACAGGCAGCAGCTTTATTATTATTATTATTATTATTATTATCATCATCAATTAATTATCCATCGTTGTTATAATTATTAACTCCAAAGCTTCTTAGTTGTTCCTTTGTAGTTGCAGCTTGACCCCAGTTGAATTCCGTGCTGTTTGAATTCCGTGCTGTTGAGGTTTTTAAAGCTGTTTTCCGCAGGGATCCCATTCATTTTGGAGCTCCCCAAGGAATCTGATTCCCACCAAAAGCAGAGGTATTTCTACAGTAGAAGGTTGAGTGTGTGTGTTTCATAGGTAAGACTCGACTGGAAGAAGAGGAGATACTTTGCCAACTTTTGGGGGGGAGAAATAAGGCAAACCATTACACTTAACCTTCTGGAAGCTCATTTCAGTTCTGTGGTTTAAAACCAAAACAATTACCGGTAGAAGATCTGAACTACCTCTATGAGTTCAGTTTTCAAATCTTGCATTTCTTCAAAACAAACTTCCAGGCTTCTCTCTTTCTCAACCTTATTTTGTATTTGTTTTGGTTGGAATCGGAAGGTTAGCCACTTTTTAATCCAACCCTTGAATGAAACGAGGTTCCCAGCCCTTCTTTAGGGTATATTTTCTTCACAGCGCAGGTGTTTTGTCCAGTGTAACACAAGGAATTTTAAACCCAAGAAATACTAAGAAAGTATAGTAAAACTGCAAGTAAAACAAACCATTTCTTGCTGTGTTCTCCCCTGCGTCCCCCCAGAAAAAAGCACCGGTTTTGTATCTTAAATGACGTTCCTTCTGCCAATGTCTGTGTATTTCAGGGTGTGCCAATCACTGACAAGGTCAGACATTTAGAGCCTGTAAGGTGACTTTGTTCTCAGTTAAATGTGCATATATTCCTTATGTGACCAAATGTTGAAAAGTACTAACAAGCCAGTCCTGCTGATTAATGGCAATTTTGCAAAAAAAACATTCCTTCAGCAACATGTACTTCTTTCATTAAAACCAACCAACCAATCCAGAGTTTTAGCAGGTTAGCCAGATCTTAGAATTTTGTGTTTTCCAAAACCCCATGAAGCTATCCATAATTATCAGATAGCAGCACTATTGCCAAAGTGTCTAATTTACGTATTTTTTGTATTGACAATTGTCTGAAAATTCCCACTGGCTTTAATTGGAAGCTGCACAGGGTCTTGCATGCCCTTTCCCTCATTCCTCTTGCTGCTCTGCATTATAGCTAAGCCAGGAATATTGAGATAACTAGAACTATGAAGCAGGTGCATATTTCTTACCTTTCATCTTTCAGGGTGCCTGGATTTTCCTTCTTTCGGTTTCTTGTCCAAGGCGTTTGATAACTCGTGTTACTTTTCTAAATGCCAGCATATGTGAGATCAGGAATCAGAACCAGACTTTATTCACATAGCCAACAGGCCATAGCAACTAAAATACAGAAAAAACAGATAAAAACATTGGAAAACGACCAGTCAGGAACAGAAGTATATAGATGTACTGATAGATCATATAGAGGTCAATGAGGCCCCAGTTTGGCGGCCTGAGATGATCAGTGGGGATGGTAAGGTTCTCTCCTTCATCAGAGCTATAGAGATAAGCTGGTCGTGACATCTATAAGCCTCAGGTAAATGGGCTGGTCATATATGCCGAGTTGACTTTCAGATTGTGGCCCTATCTGGCGACTTTCTCTGTTGTCAGAATGTTCTGGTCCGATAACAAGTGAAATGTTGTGGCCGCTGATGAGCAACCTGGGATGGAAAGTAAAAAGGGGGGTGATAATCTCACTCCTCAGGTCTTTATAGATAGGGCAGGCCAGCAGAACATGGGACACTGTCTCCATGTTTCCGTCTCCACAGGGGCAAAGACGTTTCTCCCTGGGCAATTTCTGATATCGGCCTTCAAGCACGGCAGAGGGTAGCACGTCAAATCTTGCCAACGTAAAAGCACGTCTATACTTTGGGATGTTTAAATTGTGCAGATAAGATGCCGAGCTAATGAAATGCGAGGGAGGTGTGAGATCAGAAAGTAGTAATGTGAAGCCAACTCGTGTCGAACTGGAAGAACATTTATTTTCGTTTATTAAAACTTCTGCATACTGTCTTTCATCTTGTTAGATCAGGATGCCATATAACATAAAATCAATACAAACAAACACAAAACAATCGTAAAAGCAACAGGAGAGAAGTGAAACAGATTGAGATTTGCTCAGATTTAAATGTTTAAATTCCTGGGTGGGGGGGAAATGTTTTTGACTAGTGCAGGGGTAGTTAATCTCCAGCGGATGGACTCCAATGTTCATCTGCCCGTCAGCCTGGCCAGTGGTCAGGAATGATGGGAGTTGTCATCTGATGTCCCTGGTCTAGTGCTGACCTGACATTTTCTCTTGGTGGTGGTGGGGGCATTCTACAACCTGGGCACTGCATCCATTCAAGGGACAGCTTCTTTCCCTAATGTGCAATTGTGAACAATTTAACCTTTCTGTGCCTACGTTTTCCCATTTGAAGAATGGGAATCCTGCCTAGCAGCTTATTTGCAAAACATAGTCTGAAGATATCTAAATGACAAGTGCTATGCAAGCGATTAATGATTTTCTTAGGTTAAACAGCAGTTACCACAAATCCGAGTTTTATTTCACAGAATCATAGAATTGTAGCGTTGGAAGGGATCCCGAGGGTCATCAAGTCCAGCCCCCTGCAATGCAGGAATCTCAGCTAAAGCATCCATGACTGATGGTCATCCAACCTCTGCTTAAAGGGTTATTGATATTGATGATTCTTTCATAGTCCAGATCTTTACCTATGGGGTGGTGCAGCCTTCTTGCAACAGGGATAGCCTCCTCCCATTGAGAGCGCCTACCTTAGTGCATGGGGTGTGTGCCTTGCCCACTGAGAGTTTAGCCATTCCCCGAGCCCTGGGCCAGGCCATGGGCACTGAGATGCTCTGTAGGTCAGCCTAGCTGTCGTCTTCATATGCTGTAAAAAGACTCCGATTTTTCAGTGTGTCAACAAACTTGCCCATGAAATCTGTTGAGCAGAGAATGTTGTAAGTTTGGGCTTTATTTACTTGTATTTGTTTTTAAGAAACAGTGAGTTTTTGTTTGTTTACATACTGTTTACAATGACACAGGTTTATTTTTAATATATACAACAGCTGAGATATTTATTGCATATGCTATTTGAAAGATGTTTTATGTGTTTTGCACCTTTGGGATATATTGTTACATTTCTGTATTCAGAATATTTGGGTGGTTCTGTTAATAGTAATTTTATGACTTCTAAGTGACCAGTTTTTTGTGCCTTTTTATTATTGGATGCATGATTGCCTATTTATTATTGTATGGAAGTCATGGAGATGTGTATTTTTGTATGCTGCTGGAAGCAATGGTTGATTTTATTGTACATTTATGAGATATGCCTCCCTTAAAGGGCACTCGATGGATCTTCCTTCTGAAATAAACCAATACATACAATCTCAATAATGAATCTGATTTTTTTTTAGTGAAAAATGGGTTTAATGAGCAGACTGGCTTCTGAGTAGACAAGATTGGGATTGCCCTGGACAAAAACATCTAACGCTTTGCATATTGTATCTGTTGCTCTAGGACTCCTTTGTCCATTGCACAACAAAGGATGGAGGGTGGTTGTCTCTGAACATTGGATGGATGCCTGGCTCCTCATTCATTTTATTTGTGTGCCGCTTTTACACACACACACACACACACACACACACACACACAAAACATGCTCAAAGGGGCTTACGACAAAGAAAACAATACATTTCAAAAACAATGAAACAGAATTACCTAATAACATAGCAAAACAACACAATAGCAAATATAATAACTAAAAAAAAACCATTTCAGAACTATAAATATAGCAAGATTATATAAACAACACCCAGCATCCAATAACAAAAATAACAAGGGAGCTTGACCGTTGCCCCTTGGTCTTGGAAACGGCCCTTCCATGATGTGGCTTACAGTTCCTCTCCTTCAGCAGCTTCATAGAAGGCTTCCAAGTGCAGGGGGCGAGGTAGCTGAAAACACCCCTCCCATGATGTTCCTTGTAGGAGATAAAAATGCACAGATGCATAGCACCCGGTGACTTGCAGCTCCAGTGGGCAATTTCTCTAAAATGAAATGCATTATCATCATCATTTGCAGTAGCAGCTGCAGGACACACCTTTACTTTGGATCTGTTGGCAAAGTACACAGTATCTCCCTAAATTTATATTTTCAGTGCTTGTGTGAACACAGAAACATCATGTAGTTGTTACCTGGTCTGCTTCTCGTGCTGTTCATTTGAGGGCGGATGATCATTCCAACTGGGTCTATGCCACCCAAACAAATTCCCCATTTTGTCTGTTTTTAAAACAACACCGTTCAATCAGCTTGACGCCTTCTGACTATCTTTCTGCAGAAGAGAAGAGAAGATACTGGTTCAAATACGTTCTCACTGCACAATAGAGGCATCGCAGTTCCTCATTCCCGCCCTTTGTTTTGATTTCTGATTTGCACCAAACCCAACAGCAAGCATGTCTGGGACATAACACTAATACAAGTTTATTGCATGCGAGGTTAGTTTGATCTTACACATTTATACAGTTAATTTCGACTCATCTGCAAGACATAACATGAGCTGCGTCTCAAACTATAACTATTCAAAATATATTTGGGGTGGGGAGAAGAGCAGAATCTGACTAAAGCACCAACAGGAGTTACCAGCACATCCAGCCTCTTCCCTTTCTTCAGGTGTGCTCACAAAGAACAGTTTCATGCTGAAATGTCATGTTAGGGGAATACTTGGTAACCCACAACAACATGGTGAAGACCATGGGAAGATCTAGCGCAAAAAAGCAGAGGTGGAAGTCCAGCCTAGTATGGCAGCAGACTGTTTCTTCAATCCAAGACCCCCATACTGTTGTTGAAAAATTTAGGGTTGGTTTTCACATGAAGGGATTCAGTGTTCCTTAAGCCCATTATTGGTCAGAGAGAAATGAATGGAGGCAGGAACCAATAGAAGGAAAGCAAGGAAATGTTTAAATGTTTATTTTTCTTTTGCAACAGTCCCCCCCCCCACTGGGTGAGGACCCAGAACAAAAGTGTGTAAAACTTTAAAAGGTTTTAGAAATTGCCCAACCCCTTAGCCCACCCAAAAGCACCAGAAGGCAGATTCCAAGATTCATATTCCAGGGAGCGAATGCAGGCAATTCATACTAAATGCTACGGGTCAGACTTTGGATTGGCTTACAACGACCCTGCCGTGTTGTTCAGTAATATTAGACCCTAATTGCACATTGGGTTGAAACTGGAGAGAATACAACAACCCTAAAATAGAATCCATTGCTTTTTATGCAGGTTGTTGGCCAGAGAGAGTTGGGTGTATTGCAAACCCTTCAGTGCAGTTCAGAGATGGCTATATTGACTGGGAGAATCAGAAATCAGGAGGATCAAAACTTCAATACAAAATGGGACATATGTGGATTATATTTAAAAGAACACTACCGTATAAACACTTGGAATCTTTGGCAGGCTTTGAATAACTCTTGCAATGTTACAAAGACTTTGGATATATTGGAGGACTATAACTTTTTTGACCTCCTCAGCCACCGACTAATGCTCAGAACCAGTTTGTTGTGGAGTGGGAAAGGCTCCCCCAGGGGTCATCTAGTCCAACCCCATGCTATTCAGGAGCCAGCTTGTATATTCTAGTATATTGTATATTCCAGGTGGTGAGGGGACCACAAGCACTAGCCCAACGACCAGTGGGAGGGCTGGACTGAAGTGTAGCAGTGGCAATTTATTTATAGCCCGCCTTTTCCCCTGACAGGGACTCCAGGCGGCTTACGTCAGAGCAGGCCGGCCGGCCGGGCACAGGGGGGGGGGAAACACGAGCGTCACGCCGCGGCTTCGTTCGCGGCTACTGCGCATGCGGGGTGTGTGGCAGTGGTGGGGGCGAACTTTAGCGGCCGCGGCGAACGCGTCCCTGTGTGGACGGGGTCGACCGCAGGGGCAGGAGGCGGCGCCGAGTCTCGCGAGAAGGAGGAGGCGAAGGCGGAGGAGGAGGAGGCGGCGAAGGCGATGGTCCGCGAGTTGTGGGGGGAAGGAAGGAAACGCCTCAGGTGAGGAGGGCGGGGCGGGCGGAATTGAGCCGGGCGAGGGGGTGTCGAGACCCCCTTGAAAGGGACAGGTGACTCCGGTGAGGGGGGGGGGAGGAAAGGCTGCGCGCGCCCCCCCGCCCTCCCTCCCTCCCTCCCGAGCAACGGTCCGGCGCCCCCTCCCCCCGCCCGGCTCTCGGCCTTCCTGCCCTCCCCCCCCCCGCTTCTTGCCTCTCGTGACGCCACTCCGGACCCCTCCCCCCCTTTCCCTCATTGGGGCAGGAAGAGGAACAGCACCCACGATGAGGATGATGATGCTCCGCGGGATCCTCGCAGCTGCCCGGGGGGGGGGAGGGGTGTCTCTAGGTCACCGGGGGGGGGGGGAAACGGGCGGCGGAGAGCAAGGCCCTTCCGAGCGCGCCCCCGCCGCCGCCGCTGCTGCTTTGCCGGCTCGTTTCCGCTGCGTTTCTTAGTAGGAGCAATGAATTAGCTCAGCGCTCAGGTGGCTTCGGAGCACTTTACAAAACAGTTATTTTTTTTTATATAAATGGGGTGTGTGGATATATATGCAATTTACATTTAATTATATATTTAATAAATAATCATTTTAATAAATATTATGTATTATCCGCTTGGGACAATCATTATTATTCATAATAAATGTTATATATTATTATAAATAATTACACACACACACACACACACACACACAAAATCACATAACATTATTAAAATACAGAGTAATTAAAGATACACTACAATTAAAACACACCTGGGAACGTGTGCAGCAAAACAATCCACTTTGGGATAGCGCAGCCGTTTGAACCAGAGAGAGTGGCCAAGGGGTCAAGTTGAGGCCTTTGTCAGACCCGGCAGGAATAATAATAATAATTTATAACAACAACAACAATAATAATTTATTATTTATATCCCGCCCCTCTGGCTGGGTTTCCCCAGCCACTCTGGGCGGCTTCCAACAGAACATTAAAAGGCAGTAAAGATGAGGCTTCTCCTGTTCCAGCACAGCAAGGGCATCTCGCCATCCCAGCCTGCCTCTGCTGCGCAAGCCGGTCATCCTCAGGCCAGGGCGCAACTCACAGGGGTCCATTGGTGCCCTTACTGGGCATTGCATTGGAAGTCAGCCTTTTAGGTAACGTGCTCCAGAGTCGTTCAGTGCCTCCTGTGCAAGTAACAAGGCCTCGGAACGGACTCAGTGGCTAATAATGTTCTGTGAACCACCCTGAGACCTCCGGATTTAGGGTGGTATATAAATTCAATAAATGTTAATAAAAAGAAAGCCATGCACATCCCTTTAAGGGGCTCTGCTTGCCATCCAGTAGGTAAAGGTAAAAGGTAAAGGACCTCTGGATGGTTAAGTCCAGTAAAGGCGACCGGGGGTCGGGCTCTCATTTTGCTTTTCAGGCTGAGAAAGCCGACGTTTGTCCACAGACAGCTTTCCAGGTCATGTGGCCAGCATGACTAAACCACTTCTGGTGCAACGGGACACCGTGACAAGTGCCAGAGCACACGGAAACGTTTGCATTCCCACCGCAGCAATACCTATCTACTTGCACTAGTGTGCTTTCGAACTTCTAGGTTGGCAGGAGCTGGGACACAGCAACAGGAGCTCACCCCATCGTGTGGATTCGAACCGCCAACCTTCCAGTTGCCAAGCCCAAGAGGCTCAGTGGTTTAGACCACAGTGCCACCCGTGTCTCTTTGCCACCCGTTAGAAGTCCATGTGCACCTTAGGTAGCCATAGCCATCCATATATTAAAAGAGTGGGAGATAATGGTTTGTCTGAAGCCACCTACCGGTAGTAAGTTGGTGGCAGAAAACATAAACGTGCCCCTTCTCCCCACCACCTGCATAAAGTCATCTCATCTGAACTGAGACCACAGCACAAGAGGAAGACCTTAATTTGTTTTCCCACATCCTTTTTTAGCAAAAAACAAAAACCCTCTCATCTCCAAAGTTGCAGTTTGTCCCTGAAGGTGCCCCATGGCCCATACAGCCCCTACAGCACCAGGCCATTAAAAATACAAAACCTTTTTTCAGTAGACACTGGCATTTGCTCCACCATGCCAGGTGCTAGCTCAGTGTCTAAAGACAACTTCTACAAGCCACACTGCTTAGATTTTTGCTATATATTACTTGTTTATGCACTGTATAATGTTATGGTAGTAAAAAAAAGAAAAAGGATTGAATTCAGACCATATGATGAAGCTATTATAAATTGAGCTAAACTGGGTTGACAGGAGTATAGAGTCAGTCAGCTTGGTGTCAGCTCTTTCAGCCTCTTGTGTACCTTATGCCTTTAAAAACTGAGGTGCCTTATTGCTATCTGGGATGACTAGATGTAAAGAGGAATGGGGTTTCTGTATCTTGAAATACTTGTAGAATATAAAATCGCAACAACTATGGTTGTTCTTACCCTGTACAAGCAATGACCAATTTATGCACATTCAATATGTGCACAACTGTGCATGCACGCAGAAGTGGGTGGAATGGGGGGGGGGCATTATGGGCTTATGCATGCTCTGCTGTTGCGCACGATGACCTGAAACACAAACCCCAAATAAATTGGTGGTTGTCTATATCAAATTCACCATCAATATATAGAATGCAAAATGTTGGTCCCTATTTGTTGAAAATACATAGTTGCTCCTAGATTCAGGTAGGTAGCCGTGTTGGTCTGACGCAGTTGACATATATAGAAAAAAATATAAAAAAATTGTCCAGTAGCACCTTAGAGACCAACTAAGTTTGTTCTTGGTATACCAGGGGTAGGTAACCTAAGGCCCGTGGGCCAGATGTGGTCCAATCGCCTTCTCAATCCGGCCTGCAGACAGTCCGGGAATCAGCATGTTTTTACATTAGTAGAATGTGTCCTTTTATTTAAAATGCATCTCTGGGTTATTTGTGGGGCCTGCCTGGTGTTTTTACATGAGTAGAACATGTGCTGTTATTTAAAATTCATCTCTGGGTTATTTGTGGGGCATAGGAATTCGTTCATTCCCCCCCCCCCAAAAAATATAGTCCGGCCCACCTCATGGTCTGAGAGACGGTGGACCGGCCCACGGCTGAAAATGGTTGCTGACCCCTGGCTTATACCAAGAACAAACTTAGTTGGTCTCTAAGGTGCTACTGGACAATTTTTCAATTTTTTAATATATAGTTGCTCCTACTTCACTTAGTTTTCTGGTGGCCATCCTGATGTAATCTCTCAGTGGTATAGGACTTACTTCTAAGTATAGAATTGCACTGTGCAACACACCATGAAAATATTAGTAAGGTTATAACTTACTGAGCCAGCTATTGCTAGTGAATATGTATGTATATATGCAATTCAAGTTATATTTAGCTGCCTATTGGACCTGGTTGCACCCTTGGAAACTCTCTTAGTAAAAAACCTCTGTCCCAATAGACGTGAAATAATAAAAATACTAAAAGTAATAAAAGGGCTAAAAGGAACTGGACAGAGTCTGTTTTTCTCATTGCCAGGTAACAACAGCCTACCACACACATTTGAAATGCAGGGGATGGGGAAGAGATTTCAAGGTGACAGAGTGCAGTTTCTAACCAGACCAGAGCCATCTAACCTGTTTTGAAAATTCAGCATTCGTTGCAGACTTCTGTGTAATCAGAAAACTCATAATTTTAAAAATTGGCCTTACAAAAGATGGTGATTTACCTGACATGTGCACATCAGTTGCAAACTGCCCATTTATTCCTGGTATCTCTTCTCCTCAGTCAGGTATTTTGTTAAATAGCTGTTGTCCACCATTTTCAGTCAGGTATATTGTCACCACTCAGTCTGGTGATGGAACTGGATAGTGGATCAGGACTGAGTAACACCATTCAGGAATCTTTCTTTGCTAAACTGAATGAAAGGATAGCAGATGAACAGAACACAACCTGTGGTCTTCCATTGCAAAGGAATATAAGGACAAATAACCAGCCTAAAAATGAAGGTCCAAAGGTTCCTTGTGAAGAAGTCCGGAAAAGGGGGGTAGAGTTTAGAGTGAAGGAATTACCCTATTTAGTTAACTAACCCTAATCTACACGCTAAGGAGGGGGGTGGGAAATACTCACAAATAGGATCTTGGCCAGGGAGCCTTGAAAAAAGGAAAAATAGGTAAGAAGTGCTCCATTTCAAAACCTCTGCTGTGCAATACCCACCAAAATCGTAATTTTGTGTGGATTGGTTCTCTGAAATGTCATTGAGAGTCAGCTGTGTTTATATACACATGGGCTGATGAGGCACTGCCTCAATCAGAAATCCAAATGGCTTGGCAGTTCTTCCCTGCCAAGATTCAGGTTTGAATTGTCTCAATATTGTTCTCTGCACATGCATGGGAACATCTTCCATTTGTATAGGTCCCAAATTTCTGCCTGTTAAAGTAGTGAAAGTCCAGACTGCTGGCATTGCTCGCCTGCTTCTTAGCTCCCCACCCCCCGCCCCCTCATAAGCAAAAACCCGTTTACACACAAACTCATGTAACTGTTCTGTTCTGGTTGCTATGCAGCTGCTAAGGTTGAAGACCCCCCCCCACACTTTTTGCTGGCCACTGGCAAATGTCATTTGTGTTTCAGCCTGACCATACAGACTAGGAATTTCATAGCAGTAGCAGTATTCAAACTAGGAACTTTGTGATTCTTAGCTACCACACTATACCAGTTGTTTATTTACTTACTTCATCAAAGTATTATAATCAGATTAGTTAGTGCATCAAAGCTCTGTTCATACATCTAAAATTTAAATGCTATCTAGCGCCTTTTAGAGTTTAATAATTGCAGTTGCATTATGAATAAATGTGTTTATCGAAGGCATTAACTATACAAAAAAAGCTTATTTGTTTTGTCCTCCAGAAGCCAACTCTGAATCCCACCCAAATTTTGATTTGGTTCAAGTTTCTGGCAGGGGAACACATTTTTTTTGGCTTGCAGTTATACCATTCATGTTACTCATATTCAGTCAGGAAGTAAACACAACCAGCTGGGGAATGGCAGTGCTAGACTGGTCTGATATTACTCATAGCCAGTGCATTGGGAGAAATAAAACCTGGTAAAATCTCCAGTTGCAAGTGAAGGTGTTTCCATGTTCTAAAGGTATTTAGGTTACCTTAGAAACCCAGATTTTTCAGAGTTACACTTTTTTTCTTATTGCATTTGAAATGGGTAGCTTTGCTCTCCTAGACAAAAATGAGGATTTGAGTTGCTGCTGCTAACAAATTGTACCCTTTTAAGGACCTGTATTTTCTTGCTAAGCCGTTAGTTTCTCTAAGCATATTCTCTCGTGAGTTTCTTTGAGTAATATGGACTCTGTCCCCTGAGTCTTCTAAAACAGCTTTGAGCTATTGCAAAATAAAACAAGGGATTCCCTGTACAAAAAGAGTACGGTATATAACAAAAGAGGTGTGTTCCAGTGTTATCTGCAACACCAGAACCTGTCTCCTGGAGTGAGTCTCTCCCATAGTGAGGATCATATCCCTAGTCAAATAAGTCTGACTATTTGCTAATAGTAAAGCTGTCTGGCTAGTATGCCGTTTATATTCATTTAATTTTCTGCAATTTAATTCACACCCTTCATTGTTTTTAGCAAAATGATTATTAAAAAATGTAAACAACAGTTGATTTCGTAAAGTTATCCTATTGCTATCTCCTTTTGTTTTTCTTTAGAAATTGTTGGATTCATAATTAGAAACAAAAAGTAAGCAATGGATGGCCATATCAGGATCCGAAGCAGTCATAGGATGTCAAGGGAACCAGTGAGAAAGGTGAACTCTTGTTCTTTTGGCTATCCTGTTGTTGAATAAATCGAACTTGTACTGTTTTGTAGCCATGACAAAGGTTTGATATAATATTTTAGATTATTTTATATTCTTGGCTTTTCAAATATCCATTCTTCTTTGTGGTCATGCATGTGGGTTCTGTGTCTGCACAGAGCTTCATTCAGGAAACATCTCTAGGTCTGATAGGGTTTTGACAGGTGCCCCACCCACCAGGGATTCTCATTAAGGGGGTGGCTTCCACCTTTTGTGCTCAGCTTACTTTTGACCACCACACCTGATGCCTGTTAGGAACTTTTTCTCTAGGCTAGTGTGCTTTATAAGATGATTTTTTAAAATGATTTTTAAAGATGATTTTTAAAAATTTAAGATGATTTTTAAAAATTTAAGATGATTTTAGTTCAACATAGTCTATGGCCTCTTATAAGACATTTTCATCCTGGATTTGCAAGCTTGCTTCAGATGAACAGCAGTTCAGAAGATCCCTCAGATGGTCAAGGACAAGGCTTGCCTGCACCCTCGTCATTTCTTCCAGTTTAGCAGTAGCCATCGTTTGTGATAGCACCCTAGTTGGCAAACCGTGGTTCACGTTTCTCCTCCAAACCAGAATTGGAAATCCTGGTTTGAACTGCTTTTCCCATTCTACTTTGGAGGATGGCACTATCCAAAGTTTGCCGGTTTGGAAGTTATTAACTAAATAAGTTGGAGTTCTTGATTGAAGCTCACACAAAAATAGTAGAAGGGCAAGAGCTCAGGCCACAGAAGTAAAATAATACTGGATAGTGGTTCAAATGATACAAATGTTTCAAATAGTCTCTTCTGTAGATGGATTTATTTATAGAAGTTTATACGTCAGATGAAGTACCGTATATACACCAGACAGGGCCCTGCTTCAAAAATTATTCTTCAGCAGATAGTCTTAGAGTCAATGTGTACTGATGGATTAAAGTTAGATGGCTAAGAGGTTTGGAAGTTATGGCAAAGTATGGCTACCACCAAGCTGCAAACAGAAATAGAATCAGAAATGCATTGGATGCAGTGAGCAGAAGCAACGTGCAAGCCTGATATTCATTCTTGATCATTGGGGGGCATGGTCTGAATTGAGACAGAGTAGACTGAATTGAGTGTATGTACACATCTAGTTACCTGGCGTAAAACCTGGATCTTAAAAGGCTAGAAAAGTATATGGTGTGTTTTCATTTCCTATTTTCTTTTTCCAGAGCTTTGGTGAATGTTCAATGCCTCCCATGAAGGCATTGTTGCAAAGTGAAAAAGAATTATGCACAGTATCAGCAGAAGAGTTGAAGGCAGAGAAAGACAATTTCAATGAGGTTTGACTTTGTTTTGACACATTAGGTTTTTTAAAAATAAATTTGAAAAATGCTTTTCACTTACATCCATGCTAGCAAATATTGATTGTATGCTCATTATAAAGACATCATAAATGAGTGCTGCGTTATACTACTAGCAATGGAGGCTTGTGCTATGTTTTGTATAATTCACTAGCAGCATTGTAAATGATATTGCTTGGGAATTCTAAAAAGCAAAAAATCAGTGTACGGTAGTTTTGAAAGGTGCGGCCTGCTATCTTGATTCAAAATTGTATCCATATAGAATTGTAGAGATGTGCAACCAACCTCTGTTTAAAAATCTCAAAGGAGAGTCTACCACCTTCTGAGATAATCCATTCCACTGTCAGATGGCTCTTACTATCAGAAAATTATTCCTAATACTTATTCAGAATCTTCTTTCTTGTAACTTGAATCCATTGGTTTGTATCCTACTCTCTGGAGCAGGAGAAAAGAAGATTGCTCCATCTTCCATGTAATAATCTGTTGCTATTTGAAGATGCCTATCATATCTCCACTCAAGTCTCCTCTTTCCCAGGCTAAACATACCCAACCCCCTCAACTACTCCTTAAAATGCTTGGTCGGCCTCCTCTGCACATGTTCCAGCTTGTCAATACCCTTCTTAAATTGTGGTGCCCAGAACTGAACACAGGACTCCAGGTGTGGTCTGACCAAGGCAGAATAGAGTGGTACCATTAATTCCCTTTATCAGGACACTATACTTTTGTTGATGCAGCTAAGCATAGCATTTTGTAGAACTTATATTCTTGGTGGACCACATGGAGGAATTTAGTGCACCTTACATACTTGGCAATGTTTTGAGTTCCAACAGATATTCAACAGATATCATTTTGAGTGTTTGGTAATCTGCTGTAGTAAGGGAGCATCCAATTCTTCATTCTAGCTTTGAGGAGTGTAGCAGACACCCAAAGTAAGGTCACTGTTGTTTCCCTCTCTTACAATTTTTACCCAAATACTCTCAATCTGCCTTCCATGCTCCAGGTCATAGATATCTTCACAGGTGTCCACATCTTCTTATATAATGCTATTCCTTCTCCTTCTCCCTTCCTGCTTGGTCTATTCTTTTTGAGCAGCTGTCTACATTCCAGTCGTGAGTCTTATCCCGCCTTCAGTAATGCCTTTTAGGTAATATTTGCTATCCTGTAGTAAGAACTCAAATTCGTCTTGCTTGTTTCCCATGCTGTATGCATCAGTATAGAGAAAACTGAAACCTCCTGGTAAAATGTGTGGTAGGGGAAATCCATATTCTATTCTATATCTGTATAGTTCTACATCTATATAGTGTAGAATTGAAAGTTTTAATATAATTCTATTTGCTTATATAATATATATGTATTTCTATTACAGGTCACATTTCTGTGCTTTGCTGATGAGACAGCTGTTGCTCCTAAGGTATGGTGTCTGCATAAGAGATCTTAGTTGACTGGCAGAGCAAACTGGGAAAGCACCATGATTTATGCCCACTGGTGATACTCCAGCACAATAACCTCTGCATCCAAACCTTGTTTGGAGGTGATTGGGAGGGGCTAAGGCCCTCTAAAGGAGGCTAAGCCTAGCAGAGGTAACAAGCAGGCATCCATGCAGCACCATTGACATCACCCAAACAGCAAACACCAACCATAAGGCATGCTTGACATGCACACCCTACATATGGCCAATCTCAGGCGCACACTGTAAACAAACATGTCAGCATCCCCCTGGTGAGACACAATTGAAGCACCCTAAATGCTCCCAGATGCCACCCACTCTTCATGAGTATGAATGAAACATGGCCATACACAAAAAGACGCTGAAGGAAGGTTTGTTGCAAGCATGGAAGGCGATACAAAGCTCAAATGGTACATCCTGCGAACAGTGTCATTGGGTGCAGCAGTGGAGGAGACAGCTAGCATGGACAGCTGGCAGTTTGCTCTTTCACCGCCACCTCTCCCAATTCCTGGCACTGTCTCTGGCGGCAGGGAAGCAGGTGGGGGCTGGCTGAGAGCAGACTCGGGTTGGTGGAGTAGCGCACAGTTTGTCCCAGTCAATCACTCTCCTCTGCTGCTGTATAAAAGACAAAATAATTAGTAGTAGTAAGTGGTGTTAGCGCTGTGCTGCTTGGGCTTGCCGATCAAAAGGTCGGCGGTTCGAATCCCCACGACGGGGTGAGCTCCCGTTGCTCGGTCCCAGCTCCTGCCCACCTAGCAGTTCATAAGCACACAGTGCAAGTAGATAAATAGATACCGCTCTGGTGGGAAGGTAAACGGCGTTTCCGTGCGCTGCTCTGGTTCGCCAGAAGCGGCTTAGTCATGCTGGCCACATGACCTGGAAAAAACTGTCTGCAGAAGCAAATGCCGGCTCCCTTTATCTTTACCTTACTTCTGTGCTGTAGGAGTACTCAGACATGCCTCAGCATGCCAGAAATGTAAGTAAGTGTAAAAGTATAAAGGACCTTTGCCTTTAAAGCCCTGAAAAGTCTGGCAGCAGAGCATGTCTTGAATTGACTTCTCCTATATGAAATGGTTTGGAAATTTCACTTGGCTTCTGAGGCTCCTCTTGCAGTCCCACTACAGGCAGTGTTTGGGTTGGAGGGAACAAGAGCCTTTTCAGTTGTGGCACCCAGATTAAGATGTGTTTCCCATTTTTAAGCAGGTACCGTATTTTCCGGCGTACAAGGTGACGGGGGGTATAAGACGACCCCCAGTTTTTCGAGTTAAAATATAGAGTTTGGGACATACTCTATATTTTAACTCAAAAAATGTCGAGCGGTGCCGGAATCGCGTCTGCGGCTCCGCAGAAGCGATTTCTGGCGCTGCGGACATTTTGGGTATGGGCAGCGCGGCACCAGAAATCGCTTCTGCGTGTGTCCGCGGCTCCGCAGAAGCGATTTCTGGCGCTGCGGACATTTTGGACATGCGCAGAAGCGATTTCTGGTGCCGCGCTGCCCATATCCAAAATGTCCGCAGCGCCAGAAATCGGTTCTGCGGAGCCACAGACGCGATTCCGGCGCTGCTCGGCAAGTCCCCGCGCCGCGCTGCAGTATTCGGCGTACAACACGACCCCCGATTTGGGAGCAGATTTTTCGGGGTTCAAAAGTCGTCTTGTACGCCGGAAAATACGGTACTTCAGTTGGTTTTGTTTCATTTTGGCATTGTTTAGTTATGACCTTTAAGGAGTCATTGTTTTATTGTTTCTGTCTGCTTTGTATTGATTCAGTTGTTTGTGCTTTTCTATTTTAAATTCCTTTCATTGTTGTTTTATTGTCAGCTGCCTTGTGAGTGCATTATGGAAAAAGGCAGACTATACATTTTATAATCAAATAATTGGAATTGCTTGGGAATAAAACAGGATTCCAGCACTGTGGAACTATGTCCGGGTGAAAGAATGCTAGGCTGTGGAACTATGTCCGGGTGAAAGAATGCTAGGGTGAAAGAATGCTTGCCATTAGTCCTCTGACATTAAAGGAAAGTTTTCCTAGCATGAGTGTATTATTCTCTGTGTTTGATTTAGGAATTGGCAGCCATGTCTGTTGAGCTCCCAGATCTTCTGAAATCCCTCCATCTGTGCACTTTACATGAAAATGATGTCATTTTTCTAAAGGATATTCATAAACCATTGGAGACTAGTGTTCTTAAGCAGAAGGTAAGAGAGATTTAAAATACATAAATGTATGATTGGTGGCATACTTCATTTAATTTGCCTTTCAAATTAATTTTATTAATGTGACACAACATTCTGCATATAAAATATGAAATGTGTGTATTACTCAGTTCTACAAATTGTCAAAGGCTTATGTATACACACTGGGAGTGTGCTGAAAAAGTTAAAAGTCAGTATTTTGATAATTGAAACTTGTCAATTGTTTTTTCCCCTCATTATACTCAGGGAATATGCTTTTCATTTTTTTGAAATTATTAGCAGAAACTTCACTTTATATTCTTAACTGATGTCACTGTAGTTTAGAAAAGAAGGAATCATATTTGAATTATAAGATGGGTAAAATTACATTTTCTCTCTCTTTCTCTTTCTCAAGAATTACCCCTCACGAATTCTGTGTGTGATGAAATTGTCTCCATCATTTGCAAGACACGAAGTAGATTCTTTATTTACTTTACTGAGTAAATATGCTGCTGGTATAAGATGTACTGTGGAAATACGCTCATTGCAGAAGCACCTGTCCGTCATACCCCATGCTGAGGATGATGATACTAATCAGTCAGTGTCATCAATTGAGGATGATTTCGTTACTGCGTTAGAACATTTAGATGAAGATGAGCCCACAAAAATGATAAATTCTGGTTAGTGTTTCTGCAATATTGTGATAGCGTAAATAAGTTGGGATTTAAGGGATTGAATACCATGATTAGCTTTTAAAAAGTGAAATACTTGTGTATACAGTAGTCTATTAATTTTGGCGTCTTTTTATATATTAAGAAAAAAACCTATCAAGCAATTCTAGCCCCTGTGATTAACTCTGATTTTTTTGGAATAACCCATCTAATAAACAATAATTGACTATGCTTGCTCAAATTTGGTAAATCTTGTGTAATCTCTGGCCTTTTTCTTGAAGCAACAGTTTGTGATTGCATAAATATAAGATGTTCTTGAAGTAGAATCCAAGCTGTCAATTTAAATTATCAGTCTTACCCTTTTCTACTAAAGGAGATATATAAGTTGTTGATATTTTAAGATTTTATTAGCTCCTTAAGTAAAGATGGGCAGGTTCTTTCCCAGAGGCGTATCAAGCCCAGGTGGTACCCGGGGGTGGAATTGTTTTTGTCACCCCCACCACTTTAATTTAAAATTTTTTTAAAAAAATTTAAAACTGTCAACCCCCCTCTGATGGTGCCACTTTGCGAGGTGTGGGGGTTTTGTGTGTGTGTGTGTGTCTATTATCTCTTTTTTTTCAATAAAGTTAAAATAATAAAAAATGATAAAAATTTAAAAAAATTAAAAAGTGTCACCCCCCTCTGATGGTGCCACTTTGTGAGGTGTGGGGGGTTGTGTGTGTGTGTCTATTATATCTTTTTTTCAATAAAGTTAAAATTCTCCAACTTGGGAGAATTTCACTGACAATTATACTTCTTATCCTGTTCATATTTACTTGGGAATAAACCCTGTTGAACGAAATAAGCCTTACTTTTGAGTAAACATGAATAGGATTGTGCTGCCCAATCTTTGATCAGACCAAACTTCAAGTACATTTTATGCTATTAACTTATTTCTGCTACAGCTGCAATCTTTTACTCTCAGATGTACTGTATGTTAACTGTTCCTTTCCCTCTCTGTTGGCACAGGCCAAGTTACACCTGAGAAACTTCAAGATGCTGCTTTGCAGACCATCTCTGTTCAACATTTGGAATCTATTGATCCAAAGTTTAATTTTCTACATCGGAAGCCATCTGTCAAGTCATCAACTTCTCTAGTTAACATCTTGGAATTAAAAGAATTGTCGTCTTCTGTAAGAAATTCTGTCACAACTTCTGTTTCGGATCCTTGGCTGCAGAGGAGTTTCTTCAGGCCACAGAATTCTTCTGATCAGAATGTTAATGTTTTATGTAAAACACTGTTTTCTTCCTCTCCTGCTGAATCATCAGAGTCAGATTGCTCTAGCCCAAGCCCTATTATTTTCTTAGATGAAGAAGGGTATCAGAGAAGCCTGAAGGCAAAACTTCAGCTACCAAAAATCCCAGTAATGAAAGATGGCATAGAGGATTCAGACTCTGAAGTAAGTGAATTTTTCGATAGCTTTGACCAATTTGATGAACAAGAACAAGCACTGGAGAGTGGTTGTAAACATGCTAGGGGTCCTGTCCTTCAACATCCATCTCATATGAAAATGATTTCACATAAAAGGCCACGCTCTGCAACCACTGCAATGAATCCTCAAAGGTTCAAGCTTGATCATCCCACTCTTCCAGCTAATGTGAGGAAGCCAACTCCTCGCAAACCAGAATCTCCATATAGCAACCTCTTGGATGTTCCTGATTCCCCCCGGCCATTGAGAACATCAGGGGATGACAGTGGAGGCTTGTTCAGCCCTATCAGATCTTCAGCTTTTAGTCCATTAGGCAGCTGTCTTTCAACAGAGTGTCCTTGTCAGTTGGGTGTCAGTAGAGATGCCATTAACCAAAAGCACAATCTAGTTTGTCACACATACTCAGATTTTGCAAATAATATTTCCTTTGAAATCTTAGGTTCGGTCTTTAATTCCAGATCTCCATCATCATGTAGATGCACACAGGAATTTTCTAACAGTAATAGGATTGTCTCAAAAGAAGAAACAGTCCAGTCAGCAAAAACCCAAGGGGAAACTTCTGGAAAAGAATTAGATAACAAACAAAAATCTAAATGCAAATCACTAATGATTAAAGACCACATCCAGAAATTTGCATCAGAGCTCGTTCAGAGGAGTTTTGGCAGTGCTTTTAAAGATCTACAGAAAGGTGTTTCTTCATGTACTAATGCACTCTGTCACTTGGCTGCAAAACTGACTTCTTCAGTCTTTCAAATGGCTTTTTATGAGATTGGGAGGCAGCAAGCTTTTTCACTGAAGAAGAAAGCTGTTAATGGACTAGCAGGCTTTTTGGTGAGTGAAGCGTTAACAGGTGCTTTAAAAGAGCTACATTCTGTAAAGCAACAAATATTTACCAATACGGTTGCAAAATTTGCAGCAAACCTGGCTGAGGAACTAATTTTTGAGGGGATCATGGAAGTGTGCCAGTTTTCACACCCACCAACTCCTACAACTTCTCAGAACTGGTCCTTCCATTATGATGATAAAGTTATACAGTCATACTCCAAAGACTTGTCTGAGTCGGTTATTCAGGAAGCTTTTATTGAGTTATCACAGGTTGAGGTGGCATTTACAACACAAGCAGCAATTAGTATTTCCACGGACAATATAAAGTACATAGGTGCAGAAAGTAGTTTGGAGTCAACACAGGCCTCCAATGCTTCCTCTGAGTTTCAGGATCAAGAACCAGTAGCTTTGAATTCAATACAGGAATTCAGGGAGGAATATACTGTCCACAAAGCTTTGTTCTGTACTTCTGGCATTGCAAGTTCAATCCCGGTGCCCTTAGCTGGAAGCATACTTTGTCAAAATCAGATTTTATTTAATGACATACAGGTAAGGAAACATTCAGCATCAACAGGCAGTCTGAAATTTTATAAAAAACCAGCAGAGCGGTGTTGTGCAACACAAAAAAGGCAAGATGAAGTGGCATCAGTTAGAAATGTTTACTTGATGACAGATAGCAGCCAGAACAGTGAATATAATGCACATATTGTATGTACACAAAGTGACTTTAAGCAAGCAAATAGCCCTGAAGTCAGTAAATTTTCAGACTTAACAACTAGGATGCCAAGTGTCAGTAATTTTTCTGGAACAATGGTAGATATGATTGTAACTGAGGCATATGAAGCAGTAACCTCTTCCAAGACACCCAAAAATGCAGAGCAATACACAGAAACACTAAAATTGGATAAAATGTCATATTTGCCATGCATTGGTGAAGATGCCTGTGAGAATATGTTTGCAAATTATTTAGCCAAGCGAATAGTGAAACAGTCTGTAGATGAAACTAAATCTGCATGCTCTGTTACCGGTGAGAAATTAGCATACTGTGTGGGATTGGGAACCAGTAAAAAAAGCAGTAGGAAAGAATTGCATAGTGCAATAAAGCAATCAGAAACAAACAAAAGTATTCCAGTAATTGTAGGGCAGCAGCAGATGCCCTTGAACAGCTCATCTAAATTTCACGTATCACCAATTTACTCTAATAGGTGCCTGCTTTCAGGGTCTAAAGATGGCATTCAGGGAAAAAAGAGACATGTGGGTTGCAGGACTTCCACATCCACGCCGTCTCCTTGTTCTGCAATGACTTTTGTGAAACCTGCTGAAGAGTTTCCAGATGCGGAAAGCTGTTCAGCAAAATCCTTAAGCAATCCACTGGGAAAACACAACACCTACAAATCAGCAGGGCTCTCTGCACTTTGCTCTACATTTGGTCCTGAAAGAACTTTTCCTAGCATTAATACCTTCACTTCTGTGGCAACTAACTGTGAAGATGCATTTCAGATGGAAGACAAATTGAGTATCAGAGATGAAACTCCTTCTGTCCTACCAGACACACCTCCACCAACACCTTTAATAGCAACCCAAACGAGTTCAGAGTGGAATTTAAGAAAGCTATCAAAGAAACTGAAAGGTGAACTAGCAAAGGAGTTTGCACCCGCAACACCCCCTTCTACCCCTTACCGATCAGAAACTGGTGGAGTATATGAAAATGAACGTCAGGACTTAGAAAAGGAAGAGTTCATGTTGAAACTGATGCGGTCTCTCTCTGAGGAAGTTGAAAGCAGCGAAGAGGAAGAGCCTGTGGCATTGGACGAGAGAACGAAAACATCAGGAAGGACAACAGAATATGCCGACCATCTAGCCACTCACATAATTGCTGTGGCAACTGAAATGGCTGCTTCACATTTAGATTATAAAGCGGTTCAAATGGGGAATGATAGATGCTTTCAAATAAGTGCGGAAAATAAAAGATGTGGGCATAGTGGATTTGTGAATGTTTCAGAAGCCAACCTACGTTCGTTGTTGGTTTATGCTGGTAATATGGCTGGAAAGGTCATTAGTGAAGCTAAGAAAATAGTTGAATCCAAACATTGCACGCTTCTAAGGCTGAAGCAAGTGAACTGCTGGACAGATGGGGTCCGTCCTAAAAGAAGCACTCATAAATGCTGGTCCAAAGACATGAGGTGTCCCTGGGCAGACCAGGGGTCTCGAGAGACAGACTCTTCTATACTCTCTCTACTCCAGCACCCAGAAGCTCCAGGTCTGACTTCCAAATATCCAAGTTGTGAGAGTGTAACTGATGAATACGCAGATCACATCATTCGTATTCTGAAAAGAGAAGGTGGCCACAGTGAACTGATAATGGATCAGTTTGCCAGTAGACTTGCTTACAGATCTATAAAATCTGGAATGCAGGAAGTTGCTGGGAAACTCGGGATGGAGCATAAAAGTAAAATAGCTCCCTCCGAGGTCTCAAAGGTAAACAGTAAGGCTGATCTGGGTGTAGATGGAAAGAAACAGAAAAAAGGTAACATTTGTCATTTGGGGCAGCAAGCCTGTGGAAACAAATGTAGCATACACAGAACTGAATGTACAAAGTTACTAGATTTTTCAGAATCCCTTGCTTGTAGCATAACATCTGATGTCAGAAGAAAAATAATGACAGGAGCTTGTCTGTCAAAATCTTTAACGGATTCCTGTTTGTATAAAAAATCTAAGAATGATCAAGTCACTGATCTTAAAGCAACGTTTTCTAAAGCACTTTCTCCTTTCTGTTGCAAACAAAAGCTTTATCATAGTACAGGCAGCTTAAACGAACCTACCTACAGAAATGGCATTATTCATGCCATTGAACAGTATGCTAGGAAGGTAGTAGATGACACTTTAGAAGCTAGCTTGGAATCTGCTACGCTGCAAACTACTGAAAACTGGACAAATGGAGATAGAACAACATATGCAGAAAAGTTGTCTCCATTTTCTGCAACAGCCTGCAGATACTGTAGTATGAAGGAGCATCAATACTGTACTGGAAGTTCATCTTTGCAGCTGACTCGGCAAGAACTCCACTCTCAAGTTCATCAGATTCCCAGAATAGGTGGAATCTGTCCTAAATCTCGCATTCTTCACCTGGATATTCCAAAAATTCATATTAATATGGATGAGAAGGTAGTATTTGCTGAAAATGTGGTTGCTACCGTTTTTGACAAAGCAGAAAGGCAGCTTAGCAACACAAGTTTGACAGCGGATAGTGGAATTGGCCAGGATGGAGTCAGCTTTGCTGAAAGCCTTACTACAGAAATAATGACTTCCTGTATGACAAACATTAGTCCGCCTGCCAACATAAGGTAAAGTTAAATTATTTTATATTGCTTTTAATATATGTAAGGTGCTGAAAACTGTGTGCATTTTTCAGTATTAGTACAATTTTAATTTATGCAAGAAAGGCATAATAACGTAGCTTTTCGTTTTGTGATAAAGCTTAAAAACTGTTCATGAAGGGTACTACCGGTAGGATATAAGTAAATTTAAAATGCAGAGTATAAGCTTAAGAGTATTTGCCGTCTTTCAGGTTTGGCAAACTTTTTGTTTCTCGTTTTTTGCTCTAACATAAATGTAGAAGCCATTGTGAAGCATAAATGGTAGAAGATAAAACATCCCTGATTTCTGCTAAGTCAGATCCGGGTTTGGATAGTCTTTTAGGTGGCGGCGGAGAGATACATGAAGCATCAAATTAAAGCACAGAACATGTAGTTATGTAGAAAATAGTATTGCTCAGCTACTCATAAATCCCAAGGTAAACAGAAGCTTCCGTAAGTGTTGGCTGTGAAGGTTGAAATGATCCTTTCCTGGTTATGTGAATACTGTTGAAGCTGTTTCCCTTACCTTGCTTCCAAATTTTTCATTAAAATTGAAAACACAGTTGGTTTGTCCATTAAGTACAGCTTAGGAACTTCAGTAGAATCCACTTTTGTCCCTTAGTTGTTGTATGGGTCCTGCGATTCCCATGGTAGGAGAAATACTTTCTTAGAAGTAAATGTGTCCAGTGCTCTGCATGCGCGTGTCTTGCTTTATAGTTGCAGGCAAAAGGTAAAGGGACCCCTGAGCATTAGGTCCAGTCGTGTCCGACTCTGGGGTTGCGGGGCTCATCTCGCTTTACTGGCCAAGGGAGCCGGCGTACAGCTTCCAGGTCATGGGGCCAGCATGACAAAGCCGCTTCTGGCAAACCAGAGCAGCGCACGGAAACGCCGTTTAGCTTCCCGCCAGAGCGGTTCCTATTTATCTACTTGCACTTTGACGTGCTTTCGAACTGCTAGCTTGGCAGGAGCTGGGACCGAGCAACGGGAGCTCACCCCGTCGTAGGGATTCAAACCGCCGACCTTCTGATCAGCAAGCCCTAGGCTCTGTGGTTTAACCCACAGCGCCACCTGGGTTTATAGTTGCAATCTACTGATCAAAGATAAAGCATCTCGTTTTACACCAGGCAAAAACATTTCTCTTTTCCCAGGCCTTTGGCTAATTAAACTATTTGGGGGGGTATTATTTTTGTTTGTTACTATGTTATGATATCTATAGAGAGAAGAGTGTGTAAACTGCCCTGTGATCCTTGGATAAAGGACAATATAGAAATTTAATTACCGTATTTACTCGAGTCTAATGTGCCATCGAATCTAACGCTAACTTAAATTTTCAGAACCTTGAAACTAAAAAATGTATTTGATGGCGAATGTAAATGTGCCATTGCATCTAACGCGCACCTTAATTTTCACAATGTAATTTGGCCAAAAAAGGTGAGGATTAGATTCGAGTAAATACGGGAATTAATTAATTAATTAATTAATGATTTCTGTCTCTGACCAGACAGTAGTCAAAAGGAAGCGAGGTTGGTCACTTGCAAGGGCATACCAGCAAGGTCAGTAGCACCACAGAAACTATGTTAAATGCCTAATGAAGATAGAAGTATTTAAAAAAATAACAGTATGAAGGATGACATTAAAATGTGGCTGAACTTACTAGTAAATTAGCTGGAATCCCTATTCTAGGCATAGTTCCTTACTATACAGTTTAGTACCTCATTATTATTTTTTAAATGACCGACTGTGATATGAAACCAGTCTCATTCTTTTTGAAAAATATACTGTCTCGATAAATTTAGGTGATTCACTTGGTAGAAATGATTCTGGAGGTTTAGCAAAATGTTTGATTTTCTATTTCAAATGCAGGCATCTTTGATCCTGTTGAAATAGTTTGTGTGTGTGTTTTTGTATGTATTCTTTATTTGATTTGTGCACCACTGTTTTATCACATGTGATCCCAGGGTGGTTTATAAACATAGCTACTTATACATTAAAACTAAAAAAACACAGTATAAGAAATTTAAACCAAATTAAAATAAAATAAAATAGGCATACCACAGGCAAGAATTTCTCAGTTGCAGGTGGCCAAAACCCAATCAGCCACACCCAAAAAGCTTGGGTAAAAATATATGAATTCAGCTGGTGCCAAATACCATAACAAGGTACCTCTGACGCTGTGGTGGGGAACGGGATCCCAGCCTCCTTCTGTCCCTGTTATCTACCTGTCTCATTTCCATGACATCAGGTGAAATACATCCTTTTGCAGACCAGCTTCAATTCAAGGTAGTCTGCAAAGGAACAACATTTATTTGCCTGAGCAGTTCAATTTCATTTTTTAAAATCATTTTTATTAAGAATTTTCAACATAAAATAAAATAAAAGCCAAACTAATCTAAAGAAGATAATTAGGAAAGAAGCAAGAATATGCAAAAGAAGAGAATAAAGGAAGAGAAGAGAAATAAGAGAGAATAAATTCCAGACCCTCTATCACAATTATATCTTAATCCTTATTCCACACACAGAAAAGTCAATCTTCCCCCAGGCTCCCACCCTCTGAGATCCTCTTTACCCTGCTTCTCATGCAGGGCCTTTCACCTTCTGTCTGTCACCTTAGTGTGTATCTTCATTAATCCACAATAGGAAACTTGAATAAACAAACCATAAATATAGATAAAATTGATAGAGAGAAAACAAAATCAAAGATCCTAGAAAAGGAAGATAAAAAGAGAAATAAAGAAGCAGACAAAGAGGATCTTTCGATTCTCTGTCTGCCAATTATGTATATGACAATTATTCAAGGTATTCAGAGTATGCTTTCCAGGTAATCTCTAGCTGTTTTAGTGTCCAGCTTTTTCTCAGTCTGCTAGGTGTTGTTTTCTCAGTCTTCACTCCCAGGCATCTCAGGTCCACCTTTTTTCACTCAAAAAGTCCAAAAGTAACTCTTCAATTATAATTATCATTAAGTGTCCAAAATAGCCCTTCTCGATTCCAACATGATAGATTTCTCCCATCATGGGTTCTGACACATTTTTATAGTGTAGTAGTCCATGCTTATTTGCTTGTTATGTCTTCATTCATTCGTATTCAGTTCCCTATATTCCATTCCCATTTCCTGCTGTCCAAGCTTCATTCTGTTTTAAAGAAAAAGCCTCCACACACACTCTTCAATTCTGGCAAAAGAAATGCAAGTAGGCAATAAGAGATGCTTAGAAACAATTTGAGGAGCATGTTGCTGAAACATAAAGGTCAACAGCAAAAGGTAATTTAAATACATTACTAGCAGAAGACCAGCTGGGTAGGCGAATGGACCTTAGGATGACAAGAGTACCTTGGGTGTGCTAACAGAGGATAAGGAGTTTGCAGAGAAGACAAATGAATTGTTTGCATCTGTCTTCACAGTGGAAGATACGATGTAGATCCCTGTGCCTGAACTAACTTCCATAGGTGGAGAGTCTGAAGAACTGATGCAAACAGTGGTGACAAAAAAGTTATAGACTTTATAGACAAAATAAAAATGACAAATTGATGAGACCAGATAGCATCCAGCCAAGAGTTCTTCAATAACTCAAATGGGAAATTGCTGATTGTCTAAGAAAAATACGTAACTTCTTCCTAAGACCAGTACCTGAAGACTGGGAAATAATACATTATTTTATTTTTAAAGGGGGGATTCAGGGGATATCCTGGAAAGTACAGGCCAGTTAGCTTAACATCTCTTCCAGGAAAAGTAGTGGAAAGCATCGCCAAAGATAAAAAATACCAAGCATATAGAAGAAATGTGCTATGAGAGGTCTTTTGAGAATGTCAACAAAGCATACAGATAGAGATGGTTTTACTGATGTTATGTACCTTTTGACAAAGTATGCCATATAAGCAGTCACAGAACAAGAGGAGAGGTCTTCTTGTGGATCAGGAACTCATTAGTTATTGTTATTATTTTATTTATTTATTTTTGGGTTTATATACCACTTTTCTGCCAAGGCACCCAAGATGGTTTGCAATTTAAACACTAAAGCAATAAGAATATATACGGTAATCCAAAGACGGACAGTCCTCTCATGCCAACAGTTAGTTGATGGTATGTGTGGTTCCTGAGCTGGGAGCCATCGTGTCAGGACATGGAGGTCTTCAGCATCCCCCAGGGAAGGTGGTGGTGGTGAAATAAAGGTGAAATAAAGACTCCAGTGCAGACAATTTCAATAAGAAAGGAAAGTGGAAGGCATCTACAGAAACCAGTATGGCTACATAAGGATCTTACAGATAAGCTGAGATTTAAGAAGGGCATGTATAGGAAATGGAAGAGATGGGAAATCATGAAGGAGGAGAATACGTGAATAGCCAACAGTTGCAGAGGTGAATGTCAGGCGGACTAAAGCTGAGAATGAGCTTAGTCTTGCAAGAGAGGTTAAAAGTAATTTTAAAAGGTTTCTTTGGCTATGTTCAAATCAAGAGGAACAAAAGCATGTGGTAGGTCCTCTGTGTAGAAGATGGAGAAATGCTACTAGGTGACAGAGGAAAGGCAGAACTGCTCAACACCTACTTTGCCTTTATTGAGTTACAAGCTTGGTGGATCAGGGGATCCATATGCTGTGGACATAGTGTAACTTGATTTAAATAAGACTTTAAACAAAGTCCCCCATGATATTCTAACAAGGAAGCTGGTAAAATATGGGCTGGACAAGGCAACTGTTAGGTAGATTTGTAGCTGGTTGACTGACTGAACCCAAAGAATACTCACTAATGGTTCCTCGTCTTCCTGGAAAAACATTACAAGTGGGGTCCTGCAAGGTTCTGCCTTGTTGTTCATTGTCTTTATAAATGACTTGGACAAAGCAATTGATGGGATGCTTATCAAATTTGCAGATGACACCAAACTGGGAGGGGTAGCTAATGCCGCGGAAGACGGAATTGGGATACAAGGTCACCTTAACTGATTGGACGAACTGGGCTCAAACTAACAAAATAAATCTCAATAGGAACACATGTCAGGTTCTGCATTTAGGCAGGAAGAACCAACTGCAAATATAAGATGTGGGACACCGTCTGATTCTATGAATCATAGAATTGTAGAGTTGGAAGGGATCCTGAGGGTCATCTAGTCCAATCCCCTGCAGGTAAAGGTACGCCTGACCGTTAGGTCCAGTCGCGGACGACTCTGGGGTTGCGGTGCTCATCTCGCTCTATAGGCCGAGGGAGCCAGCGTTTGCCCGCAGACAGTTTCCGGGTCATGTGGCCAGCATGACCAAGACGCTTCTGGCGAACCAGAGCAGCGCATGGAAACGCCGTTTACCTTCCCACCGGAGTGGGATACCTATTTATCTACTTGCCCTTTGACGTGCTTTCGAACTGCTAGGTGGGCAGGAGCTGGACCGAGCAACGGGAGCTCACCCCGTTGTGGGGATTCGAACCGCCGACCTTCTGATCGGCAAGCCCTAGGCTCTGTGGTTTAGACCACAGCGCCACCCGCATTCCCCTGCAGACTCTCAATTAAATCATCCCTGACAGATGGCCTTCTAATCTCTGCTTTAAAACCCCCAAGAAAGAGTCTACAACCTTCCAAGGGAGTCTTGATTCTATCAGAAAGTTTTTTCTGATATTTAGTCAGAATCTCCTTTCTTGTAACTTGAAGCCATTGGGTTGACTCCAACCCTCTGGAACAGGAGAAAACAAGCTTGCTCCATCTTCTGTGTGGCAGCCCTTTAAATATTGGAAGATGGTTGTTGTATCTCCTCTCAATCTCCTCTTCTCCAGGCCAGACATAACCCACTCCCTCAACCATTCCTCATAAGGTTTGGTTTCCAGACCCTTGATCATCTTGGTTGCCCTCCTCTGCACACACATTCTGGCTTGTCAATATTCTTCTTAAATTGTGGTGCCCAGAACAGGACACAGGACTCCAGGTGGGGACTGACCAAGGCAGAATAGAGTGGTATGGTTACTTCTCTTGATCTGGACACTAGACCTAGAATCATAGAATTGTAGAGTTGGAAGAGCATCATCTAGTCCAACCCCATGCAATGCAGGAATATTTTTGCTTCTGTGGATATAGCCTAGAAATAGAATTATCTTTTTTTGTTGCTGCCATCACACCGTTATGTCTATGATTGTTTGGATCATTAATGCAAATTCCAAAGACATGGCACTGCAGAAATGTGGGCAACTCACTCCGAAGCAATATGGGGGCTGAAAGTCTCTGCTCAGGCTAAACTCCTAACTGAACAAGCTTACGGGGGCAATAGAGGGAGCAGAGAGGGAAAAGACAAATGCAGGGCAGGGCTGGCTGTTTTTCCTCTTTTCTGAGAAAGTGTCACGCTCAGAGTAGCAGTTTAAAACTAGAACCAAACGAGCATTTTGAAACTCTAGCTGGCAGAAGATGCTTTGTTAGGCAACTATTCAGTGTTAACAGTCTGATCCTGTGCATTCTAAATGAGAAGTAAGTCTCGCTGAATTTAATGGAGCTTGCTCTGTGTAAATATGCATAGGAATGCAGACGAGGAAGAATAATGCGACGAAGAGTCAAAGTTTATAGTCAAGATTTTAGAATGGATGGCAGCTCAAGCTGCATTTGCAATTGGAATGGAGCAGATTCCCCCTTTCCTTTTTAATGCCTACCTTTCCTACATTTTCTACAAACTGAAGGTAGTTGATTTAGGTCTTGATGCATTTTTTAAGCAGTTGGCAGGGAAAGGTTTGTCAAGGAGCTCCTTGCTCAGAGGAAAAAAGGTCTCCTGCAGCTTTATTTGTGAAGCCCCAGCATCACATTTCTGTTTCAAATCTTAATCAGCACATCCACATTCCCCCAGTGGGCGACAGTAGGGGGCGGCAAGAAGCCAAACTGGGAGTGCCATGGAACTATATGCAACACAATAGTGATCCTATCATTTTAATCTTTATCTAGCTCTGTGGGAAAAGAAGGGTTTAATTCTGCTGAATCCATAGTCAGCCAGCAGATGAGTCTCAGCACTGGTGATGACAGCACTGGCAGCTGGTCCAACCTGAGTTTTGAAGATGAGCATCCTGATGAGAATAGCAGCTTTCTCCACCTCAGTGATAGGTAACTAAAATACCTTTTGTACATGCTCACAGCCTTAATGATACAGTTTATCCTTCAGCCCTGCATTTTTAAAAAAAGTTTCAGTTTTTATTTGAATTCAGCTTTGGGAAAATACTATTTTCAATAGTCAAAAAGTTAAAACACAAGTCATAAGCAAATGAAACTTTAAACGCCATTATGTAAAAATAAATCTTAAATCAAGCAATTCTTGCCCTTGGGAGCTACCATGGTAATCTTGGTGTTATAAGGGGAAATTGACCTTACATTAAAATTTCACACATGGTTAATTAAATCATGGTATACAAGTGTGACTTCTGAAAATTTCTCAAAATATTATTTGTATGGGATGTGACTTGGTCAGAGTTAAACATTGTAAATAATGTAATGTATGGCTTAATTAAGATGTGCCTGTGCAGGAGCAAAAAACATAAACTCACTGCAAGAATCTCAACACAGGTCAAACGAGGCAATGGAGACTTCTTGTTGACTGGAGTGGTAGAACTACTGTGATAAGAAGAGATCTACATGACACCATTGTTTTAATTCCATTTCTTCATCTATTTCCCCGTCATTTCTCTATCCGATCAGTGGAAAACTCAGCCAGTTTTCTGCAGCCTGTAACTTTGGCATTTTCCATCCTGACATTTAGTGCTCATCCACAACATCCGACTTCCCAAATATCAGATAAATCATTCTGTAGGCATTTTAAAGGGTACTAATTTTACAAGCAACTTTTTAAAAGAGAACACATCTTTAGTGGAAGGTCCAGCTGCATTTCTCCTACTTGTAGCTCCTGTTGGCTTGGCATTTATAGGTAGGGGTGCCTTACAATATTTGGATTGGGCCCCCCATTTCCTTTGCAGTCAATGACAAAGTTAGATAAAATTTGCATATGCAAGTTTGCATCCTCTTTGTGGCTGTACTACTACTACTACTACTACTATTAATTTATTTATATTCCACCCATCTATCTAGGTTGCCCCAGCCACTCTGAGCGGCTTCCAGCAATTTATTAAACGACAGTTTTAGAAATAAGGTGCCTGACAGACAGAATATAAACAGATGAAGCTTTTCCCCACAGTTGTATTTCCATATAATCAAAGGCTTAACCTCCATTTCTGCCTGCCACACTACTGTTAAAGACACAAGAGCTCTACTTCCCCCCACAATGCAACTATTAAACCATGGAAAAACTCAGGTTTCATCTGCTGTAAAGCAGTTACCTTACAGAAAGTCTTTCCTCGGTGGATCTTAGGCTGTCAATATTGTGTTCTAGGGTTGGGGAACAGGTAGCCCTCCTGGTGCTGCTGGGGTTCCTTCAGCCCCGGCCAGCAGGGCCAGGGATCTGTTGTAGCCCAGGAAGATCTGCAGGGCCACAAATCCCCAGCCATATTCAGTGGAAGAACGCTTGTGGTAGGTACTTCAGATGGAATGAAGATGCCAAAGAGTGATTTAGAATTTTGCGCAGCCCACGTTCAGATGCTCCTGCTGGATAAATTCAGTTGCAAACTGCTAAAGCAAGCAGTATATTCTAAGGCGGTGGTTCTCAACTGGTGGTCTGTGTAACCCACCTAAGGGTGGGTGGGCTCTGTGGCACCATTCACATAACAAAAACTACCATAGAGAGAACAACATTTTCAAAAGCAGGCATTCAAAAACTACCATAGAGAGAACAACATTTTCAAAAGCAGGCGTTCCATGGCTTAGCTGTTGAAAAGCGGGGTCTGCAGTACTTAGCTAACTGAGAACCACTGTTCTAAGGGCATCTTTTGTGTTTTATAACATTTATTTATTTAAGGTATTATGTCACTTTTCAGGCAGACGACACCAAGCAGTTTACAAAAGATGGTTACAAGCAGTGTGGGGTTTTTAAACGTTGCAATACATTTCAAATGAAGGCGTATGTTAAAGCAAAAGCTGGAACTGCTTCTCCTCTGCTCCCCTCAGGGCAATACGGTTTTTCAGAATTGTGTGCAGTGGCAACTGGCGGCAGAAGGGGACCTGCTGGGAACTCGATGGTGGCAGCTCAGCAAAGTTTTTTTCCTCTTTCTCAGGGAGTGAGATGGTCCTTCAGGGATGGCCGTTGAGGGAGGGAGCGAGGAGGCTAAAATACTGAATTTTTACATTGCTGTAACGTGCCCTGAGACCTTATGGTGAAGGATGGGTAAAAAAAATTATAAATCAGAATAACAACAACTCTTAATACTATCATCCGCACATAACAAACAATAAACGCCCCTTCTCTTGAGCAAAAAAGGATTTAAGCCTTTGATATCAATATACCAATTGGTTTATACCAGCAGTGACAACACAACCCAGGAATCCCCCTATTTTCCTCAATGGGGGGCTGCTACAATCATTTCCCTAACAAGCCAAGAGGCTGGATGACAACACTGGACTGCACCACAGAGTTTTCATATACATTTTTTTCTCACACACCCCCTCCGCCCCCACTTTAGTATAGCTGCTCTGGGTTGCTCAGTCACAATGCCCCCCTCTTTATGCAATATGGATATAGTAATGATGGGCTTTATTTGCATTTGTAGGGTAATTTATTCCACCCACCCCCCATGAACATAAACCTGAGTTAGACCATGAACTCCTGCTGTCTATGCTGCTACTCTTTGCCTTTGGGTTGGTATACAACTACCCAGTCACAGCTACACTAAAGTCCTGGATTTCACAATTATTTTCCCAGAACACTATTGCAAGATGAAAGAGCAGCTTCAAAATGAATCAGACAGTCCTTTCTTCATTGTCTGGAGAAGGAACTTCCTGGGTTATTTTGAAGCTATTTGCTGTCCTTTCCTGGTGCATGTGTGACTAAATCAGGGACAGCTCTGATTTCACGTTTTGGCTAAAAACACTGAAGAGTGGGAGAAGGCAATTAACTAGAATAGTGCCTGCAAATTAACAACTCATAATAAGTTATCTTTGGAGTATACAAACATAAAATTAAACCATTTCTTAAATATACACTCGAAAGAACCAACAAACCTGACCAGTGAAGGATAAAGGGTTATTGTGGGTTAGTTATCTGTGAGTGACAGTTTTCATAAACTAGCGTGACCATTCAGATATGAGCTGGTGCTGAGGATGACTTAGATCAGTGTTTCTCAAGCTTTTTAAACGGTTAGCTAACCTAAACATCCATACACCTCTTCAAACCTGGCTCCTGTAATTATTTTATTTGAATTTTTAATTGGATTGAAATTTTGTGACTTTTTTTCTTACACCATCCACATTTTTTTAAAAAAACAACAACACTCCCATCCTGCCTGAGATCTTCATATGCCCCCTGGTTGAGAAACACTGATTTAGATTTTATAAAGAAACATTGTCAACAGTAGATACCTGGCATACAACTTGATGTTGATATAGTGCTCATGAAGTTTTTCCATGCAAGCTCAAGCAGTATGGACTGATGGAGGCTCCGGTAGAGAATGGGATGATGAAATGTGTCTCTAGTCCAAAGACAAATGATACAGCATCTGATACAGCAGATCTGAGTCTAATCAGTTCCTAGATAGGAGACTGCCTGGGAGCCTGGAGTTCTTTAATTCTAGTTACTACTAAATGGCACCAACTTTACTGTGGAGTCTAATATAATTTCTAAGCACTTACACTTGTGCCACAAAGATACATTTCTGGCCTTCTCAAGTTTGTTTGGACTGTTTGGATTGATTGGTTTCTGGACTGCTGGCCTCTGAAAGTTGGACGTCTCTTGTTGAGATGAACTAGATTCATAACTGGGCTCAGGAAGGCATTCAGCCTGTGATTCTGTGCTACTGGAAGGAATTTTTTTTAATTTTGTTTCGACTACGGCAGACCAACACGGCTGCCTACTGTAACTAGTACTTTAAAATTCCTCTTTCTTTCCTTTTTAGCAGTGTAAAAGTCACCTGTAATTCTGATGTTCTGAGCAAGGCAAGAGCAGTGGGGCTGAGCAGAATGGCAGAGGCACCCCTGCATTTGGGATTCTGCTGCTCCTGCTGATCAGGATAGATGATAGGAGGGCAGTAGAAAGGCTGCTTTCCTCTGCACCACCTCCTGCCAAGAACAGCAGAGAAGCCTGTATCAGCCCCATTACCAGTAGCTGGGCTTGGTTTAGGACAGTGATGGCTAACCTTGACACTCCAGATGTTTTGGAACTACAACTCCCATCATCCCTAGCTAACAGGACCAGTGGTCAGGGATGATGGGAGTTGTAGTTCCAAAACATCTGGAGTGTCAAGGTTAGCCATCACTGGTTTAGGACCCAGTGGATTTGATTGCTTTACACTTACAGCAGGAATATTGCTGGTGATAGTGGGCCGGGGGGGGGGGAGGTTTCATGGCAGCAGAGCCCTTGCCCCCCAGTGGCGGAGCTTAGCGGAGCCAGACGAAGAGACACCTCTGACTCATCCTAGCCACCTCCACCACAACAGATTTTCAGTACAAATATTATTTTCAGTCCTGGATGTCTCAGGTTTATGGGCTGTCCTGTTAGAAGAGGGCCAAGGAACTTCTATCAAATGCCTTGGAAGCACCACTGTCATTTGGCAACAATACCTGGTTAGATGCACTAATGGTCTGCGTGACTTGGTATAAGGCGACTTCAGATACCTTCACAAAACCGTTTTTCTCTCAACACACCCATTTTTGAAACAGTGTTGTAAAGAAACTATAGAGCGTGGCATTCAACCATCTTTACTCGGGGAAGACCACTGAAATCAATGCACTTAGGTATGTTCATTCATTTCAGTGAGTTTACTCTGGTTAAAACTTAATAGAATGCAAGCCTTAGAATTTGCTGTTTGCGAAAGAAACTAGTACTGGTTCAGCACTTTGACATTCATGTAAGCGATTAGGAAATCCAAATTATTCCTTTGTCAGTTGCTGCATTGCTAAAGCTGTGTTGCACCTGTTCTGACCTGGACCAGCTCAGCACATGAGGATTGCAGAAATCGTTTGGCAGTGGGAGAAAAGTCCCATGTGAATTCGCATTTATTTTTCTGAGCAGTGTTAATAGGTGCCCTTGCATTTTGTTTCTTTGTACCTCTTATCCCCCCAAAGTGTTTTTGTATACTTATTAAGAAAATGGTGCCACAGCTCAGGAATCTGGACAGAGAGCATCAAGGAAAATGAAGATTCTGGGTTCTGGTTTGGGCTAACTTTTTTCTAGTTCAGCTCTGTTCTCTTCTTCCCCTGGCAGTAATGGTAACAGCAGTAGCTGGAGCAGTCTTGGTTTAGAAGGAGATATGTATGAGGAGAATTTATCCTTTCCAACATCAGACAGGTTGGTCAAACCAAGACATTGAAACAGGCTAGTCCCTCATATATTAATGCATGAAGTCATAATTTTTCGAGACCGAATAAACTGGCATATATGAAATGTGATTCATTACCCACACGCTTTTCACCTGATCATGATTTTCCTTAACAAATTCATTCTGAATGGGACCATTTTACTGTGCTACAGTATGACTGTCCTGACAAACATGTAAAATGCAACACTTTTGTGCATGTTCTGCTTGCTATTCTAGATGCTTCCAATTATCTCTTCATAAAAAAAGAGCTTGCTTCCTACAATATTTCTGTTTCCTCTTTTAAGATAAGATAAGATAATTTATTGTCATTGCACAAGTACAAGCACAACGCTACGGTATACAAGTGCAATGAAATTGCATGCCATCCCGTAAAAAACAGAAAGAAAGAAAAAACAAAACAAAAAAACAGCACAAAACACACACACACACCAAAAAGCCACACATACACACAATGATTTTGTTTAATCATTTGTTTTCTCCTAGTAATTAGAACCATTGCATATAATTCAGAGTATTATAATAATAACATATCTCCTTCTTAAAACTCCATATTTGAAAGGGAAAGGTAGACTTTCTTTTAAAGTTTTATCTGGGAAATTTACAAGCCACGCGACAGAAAATGGCGTGAGAAGCAAAGCTTCCATTTTCACAATCATTCCTTGATACTTTGGTTAATTCATACTATGTTTTCCTTGAACGTCTCATTGAAGTGGCAGACCTTAACATTATCCTGCTTTGCATTAATTCTGCCTTCCTCCCCTACAGTGATGGAACAGAAGACAAAGAGGAAGAACTTAAAGATACAATTGAAGGTAACCTTAACAGGATGTATTAATTATACTGTAGTTGATGTAAGAACGCTCTATTTATGGGTCAGTTTTTATGAGATTTGTGTCAGAAGAGCAGCCCTCGGGTGTTTCAAAGAATGACCTCTATATTTTGTAATAGCTTCTGGGAGCCTTGTGCTGAAGCTATTCCAATTCATTTTTTCTAAGCAACGTGTGAATATGGGAACAGCCCAGCTCCATCTTAGGGACTGTGGAAATAGTTTTCCCCCTAAAGTCCTAGAATGCTGACATTTTTATTGGCCAGCCAGATGAATCAGTGAAGTTCTCTCTTCTCAGGTTAGAGTGTATATGTTGAAGTTAGGATTTATTTAATTTGCTTAACCACAGCGTGCACAACATTGTACTTTCATACATTAAACTGCATTTGCCATTTTGTTGCCCATTCAGGGGGTTTAGAAAGATCTTTTTGGAACTCTTTGCAGTCGGATTTGGTTTTCATTATCCTGAATAATTTTATATCTGCAATCTTGACCACCTCCCTGTTCAGCCCTGGCCCTCGGATCATGTTGTATTGCTGTTATCTGAAGAGTGGGGCCCCCATAATTCACTGAGTAAAATATTCTCACAGAGTATTAGGCTTTTCATCTTTATTCTCTTTCTTTCTTGCAATAGGGTTGGGAAACATAGGAAAGGCATTGGTAATCATAAATGTTGACATAGGGCCATGCCTGGTGGATTCCCAGCTGAGAATGGCCCTGCAGTGGCTGACAGCTTCAGAAGCAGAGGTGGCGGAGCTGCACTTCCATGACGGTGCGCCAAAGGAGTTTGTTCTTGTGAGTAATGAAAGGGCTGTTATTGTACAAATTGCAGTTGCCGTCCTTCAGCTGTGTTTCTCACGTTTTATACTGCAATAAGCGAGAGTTGAAATACCTTCACGGGTCTAATCATGGATAGAATAATTAGGTAACCCCCATTAACACTGCATCTAGAACTGTTTCCACAGCAACCTGGGTAGAACTAGAGCAGGGATAGGCAAACTCGGCCCTCCAGATGTTTTGGGACTACAACTCCCATGATCCCTAGCTAACAGGACCAGTGGTCAGGGATGATGGAAATTGTAGTCCCAAAGAAGAAGAGTTTGGATTTGATATCCCACTTTATCACTACCCAAAGGAGTCTCAAAGCTGCTAACATTCTCCTTTCCCTTCCTCCCCCACAACAAACACTCTGTGAGGTGAGTGGGGCTGAGAGACTTCAGAGAAGTGTGACTAGCCCAAGGTCACCCAGCAGCTGCATGTGGAGGAGCGGAGACGCGAACCTGGTTCCCCAGATTACGAGTCTACCGCTCTTAGCCACTACACCACATTGGCTGTTAAAACATCTGGAGGGCCGAGTTTGCCTATGCCTGAACTAGAGCCTGAGCAGTGGCTAACTCAACTAACAAGTTAGTAGATTGGCTTGATAGCACTGTTCCAGTCCAACTTGGATAGTCATTTCTAGAAGGTGGTGCTGGGGGAATGCTCTTTGGCCCCATGGGGCCTTCAATGTGGGGTTCCTCAAGGTTCGATTTTATCCCCCTGTGCTGTTTAACATCTACATGAAATGGCTGAGTGGGGTCATCCAGAGGTTTGGAGTAAGTTGTCAGCAACATGCTGATGACAAACTGCTCTGCTTCTCCTTTACATCTGGAGGTGAGGCAGTGGAAGTGCTGAAACAATTACATATCTTTAGGCATCAGGCAAAAACATTCCTCTTCTCCCAGGCCTTTGGCTAATTAAACAATCTATGGCTTTTTAAACTGTGGCAGGGGTTATTGTTTTTGATGGTTACTATGTTTTTATATTGTGATGGTATTTAATAAATTTGTTTAAATTTAATAAATAAAATGACAGAAATAACATAAATAAAATGACAGAACTTTGTGGCTGGGCTTGTAGTTGGAAATTTAATTTTCTGCTTTGTGGAACTTTATGCTTCTTAAATATATAACTTTGAGTCAGTGGTTTCCTTTGATAATAGAGTAAATAATACCAGTGAAACCACACTTTTTGGACATGCATATTTTAGTGTTAATTTGTACAACTGTGAAATGCTTATTTATTGGGGATGATGATAGATGCATGAATATTTGTTCAGCGTTGGTTTTTGGGGGGCTGCTATCTGCTACCTACGTTACCATGTAGCAGAGAGTTTTTGGGAGTGTCACCCTTAAGAATGGCATCTTTAAGAAAATCAGAGGAAATTCTGGACTTTGAGAGTGCCTTGTTTTTACAGCTGTAAAATATCAAACGTTTCTGGCTTGTAATTTTAATACTGTGGTTGTTAGTCTGGATATACATATTTTTTTAAGGAAAGAAGCTTAAAATTACTTGACTTGCAAAGTATAAGTTAAAGAAAACAAATGGCTAATGCATTGGTTGGTTAGAAATACTTCCTCTGTTGCTGGGATTGAAGCAGAGAGTGAAGTGGAAGCAAGTTGTCCTTTATGTCAGGGATGCAGGACAATTTTTGTCCTGGAAGCCACATTCCTTCTCAAGGAGCCCTGCAGGGGTTGCATACTAGCTGTGGGAAAGGCCAGCCTGCACTCTCTTGCAAACATCCTCACATTAATATATACAAATTGGACTACTGCAATGCGCTCTACGTGGGGCTACCTTTGAAGGTGACCCGGAAACTGTAATTAATCCAGAATGCGGCAGCTAGACTGGTGACTGGGAGTGGCCACTGGGACCACGTAACACCGGTCCTGAGAGATCTACATTGGCTCCCAGTACGTTTCCGAGCAGAATTCAAAGTGTTGGTGCTGACCCTTAAAGCCCTAAACGGCCTCGGTCCTGTATACCTGAAGGAGCGTCTCCACCCCCACCGTTCAGCCCGGACACTGAGATCCAGCACCGAGGGCCTTCTGGCGGTTCCCTCACTGCGAGAAGCCAAGCTACAGGGAACCAGGCAGAGGGCCTTCTCAGTAGTGGCGCCCGCCCTGTGGAACACCCTCCCATCAGAGGTCAAAGCGATAAACAACTATCTGACATTTAGAAAATATCTGAAGGCAGCCCTGTTTAGGGAAGTTTTTAATCTGTGATATTTTAATGTATTTTGATATTTGTTGGAAGCCGCCCAGAGTGGCTGGGGAGACCCGGCCAGATGGGCGGGGTACAAATAATAATAAATTACTATTATTATTATTATTATTATTATTATTATTATTATTATTATTATTTTATTACAAATGGCACGCTCAAGTATATTAAACAATATACTTGTACAAGTACACACACAGGAATAGAAAATTTGCTTGTAATGTAACATTGCTAACAAAAGAAAGTTATAAAATATAAAATAGATATGGCTAAAAACAAGGGTAATAAAAAGCGAGCGAATGATGAGAACTATGAAAACCAGAACAGAAAATGACGGAAGCCCAAATACTCGGCAGAGTATATGTTGAGATGTTAACTTGTATGTACTTTATATATGTTATCTTTGTTGGATAAAAAAAAATTCTTTTATAACCAATAAAAAGATTTTGCAAAAAAAAAAACAAATGGCACGCTCATACCGGTATACATGACACAAATACGGTCCATGCCACCTGTCCACATGCAGGCTCTCAGCCTCCCCCAGCAGTTAGGCTTCGGGGGAAGAACGCATTTAACATTTTTTCAAGCCTAGTTGCCAAAGCGGGGGTGTTGGGGTTGGGTGAGATCTTCATGGAAATTGCAGCTGAGGAGAGGAGCCTAATTGCAGTGTCGGGGCAATTTTTGAGGGTCCCAGTTTGAGTGGAGGGGCAGGTCAAGGAAGGAACCCGGGACCAGATAAGGAAGCTCCACAGGGTATGTTTTAAGCCAAAGGGAAGCGCAGGGAAGGAAGGTGATCGTAGGTAGTATTGCAATTTATCTTTTCAGCTTTACTTTTGAATGTAACCTGTTTTTGCTTTCTCTTCCCAGCTTTCAAAGAAGCTGCAAGAGAGAGGCTGGAAAGTGGGAGACCTCTTTCAAGCAGTGCTGAAGTACTGTGAAGTAATGGAGAAAGTTGCTGATGGGGAGAGAGCTCTAGGCAGCAAAACGTTTTTTGGGTGGCTTCAGGAACATGTTTGAATGCCATATGAGGAGATGCGCTGATTTCTTCATGCCTCCTTTGGGAAGAAGGAAATGTGTATCATATACTTTAATTAGCAAATGTACTATTTGTATTGTGATCAGCTTTGGGTTGAAAGTAAGCATAGCTGTCCTGTCAGGTGCTTTGTGATGCTCTGTATGCTTTTTATCCCATCTTTTTATCTTCATCATTAGCCCCTCCATTCAGCCGGTGTGTGTGTGCACTTCTGGCTAGGCTGTGTTAAGCCTGCAGCAGCAGTGAAAAGGATGAGCTTTTGTGTATTGTGTGTAATAAGGGTTTCAGCTAAACTGGGGCAAAAAAAAAGTTATACCTCGCTCCTACTTATTTGCCTCTTTATTTGTGTCCTTTTCCTCTTAACAAGCTCCAAGAGGTATTCAGAGTCCACTTGCAGTTTGCTTTTGCCACGTTCCCCAGAGCAAAGCAAGGCTGCATTGATCTCTGCTGCCTCTAAGGCCTAGCTGAACATGCAAGAAGGATAGGAGGGTGTGCTCACTCTCACCTGTGAAGACTCTGGTGGAAGGTTGCTTTCCTTGTAAACTGACTTCTCTTAGCAGCTAGAGAGAGCTGAGAGCATGCGTTCAGACGTGTGCTCTAATTATATTTTGGTATCTTTTTTGATATCTATGAAAAGCTCTGTTTAAATAAAATGAACCTCCCCCCCTGGTTTGTATGTGAAAGAAATATGCGCAAAGAAAAATAAGTGGGTTATTCTTAAATGCCTCCCAATAAAATATGACAGCGTCAAATGCACAAAAATTATTAGCCTACCAACAGCTGGATTTTTGTAGTTTATAGAGTGGTGTCAGGAAGCATCTTTGACTTTTGATCTCTGAAGTACTGTCCCAGGACCAATGCTGCATCTTTATAAAGCAAGTTACATTTGGGACAGTTTGTGACAACAGTAGCTTGTGTTAAAAGTAGATTGAACACAGCATGTAAGGAAAAATTGGCATTAGCGTTGCACAGCCATTTTAATATGCTTTTTGCAGATGGAATGACAAGGTCTGTCCACATGCGGGACATTTCTATGCTGTAGCAGGATCGGGGCCATACTTTCAGCTCTGCCCCAAATGCATTGCCTCCTTCCTTTGACAGTCGTCTGCTGAGTCTGCTAAGGAATGCTAACATCCAAGAAGCCTCTGCAGACAACCAGGTTCAGCATGGGAATGTTGAAGGAAGGGCATTGGGAGCGGGGCTAAAATGTTGCCACACTCCTGTTTCAACATGGGAATGTCCTACATGCAAGCAATGTGTGAATAAGACAATAGGTTAGAAATAATGGGTTTCTTCACAATTGCAGTCTGGGACAGGTTGACGTAGTTTGTCACTGAGATGGGTGGAGCTTAATCTTAGGACAGCAACTTATCCTTGGCTGGAGGGCAGCAGTACGACTTTGGTGTTGCACGCCAGCAAAAACAGAGGAGATCTTTGATAATCAAACCCCAAAGGAGGGCTGATGCATCTGGAAGCAAAAGTTTGCTCCTCCTCCTCCCCTATGACTTCAGCTTCATTCAGGTTATGGCACCTCAAGTAAAAATGCACTTCCCGTGTTTCATTGAGCATCGCTTCTCTCAATATTATTTTAGCATGCTTCTGGTCACTTTTTTCACTTTAGTTTTGAGACGTCTTTGTACATTCCTGTTAAAGCTGAAGTTGTATTTTAGGCTGTTATTGCCTGTTGTAACGTTGAGTATTTTTTTCCATGCCAAACATTTATGAATAGTTGGGAATGCAGCTGATTGGATCAGTTATGCAGAGTTAGGGCAACTCACCGCCTGACTTGATCTTGAGGAAGTTTACTTCAAAGGAAATTCTACCGAAGTCCAAGTAAATGTGTTTAGGATTGTGGTATCAGTTGGCCATTGATAAAGGCCATTTTGATAAATGAGTTTTGACTTATTGCACTTTTTGCATCTTGAGGCCTCAATTTGAAGAGCAGCCTCCCTCTGTTGACCCCCTTTTAAACCCCTAACAGCTTTGTACTGTGAAATCTGTGGCTGCTTGAGGGGTGGGGAACAGTTCCCAGCCCAGTGATCGCAGTAATGGTTTCTTTGCTGCCAACTTGGTATGGCACAGATCTCGTGCCTGTAAAAGGCAAGTTGACATTCTTCAGGTACAGTTTCCCATGGCGCACACCTGCAGGGCCGGAAACCTCACCTGCTCAGTTTTTTTCCTGGACTACAGCTTGAAGGCACAGAAGCTGTAGTGAGGAGTGGGTGACAACTAGAAGCAGTGCTGTAGAACAGCTGGGAAAGGGACATTAAGAAGCCCTTGCTGCTTTCCTCCTGGGACTCTGAACCCACTTAAGTAGTTCACGTACCTCCAAATGAGAGAGCTGGGGATTAAGGAGCCTTGGAAGCACCACCCGTATGAAAGATAGCTTGGGAAAGGAACTCTCCATCCTCTCCAAGATCCTTCGCAGAGTCTGGTGTTTCCGAGAAGAGCTACGGGACTTGAGGTCTACATCACCCGAAAACCCAGCTGAAATGAAGGTTAAAGCCCTGGTTTTCACCTAGTCTGAACAGCAAGCAAAAGGTGCTTTGCCGCAGCTGCATTTTGCGTAGGGTTGCTTTCTTACATTATTCCTACATGGAGAACACAGAAATGTGGTTTCCTTGTCTTCCCAGGACGTGTCAAATACTTGTGTGAATGATGGCCACGTGTGTAAACTGCATATACTTTTCACACTTCTTCCTGCGCAGAAGTGCTTTCTGTCCAGGAAATACGTAACATGCAGCTAAAAAGCAATTTGAATAATTAACAGTTGTTTATATCTCTGTGTAGCAAATGAAGCAAACCAGATCTTTCACTGTGTAATGACATTTTGTTTTTTTTTGTTTTTTGAAATGTGGTAATACACTTAGTTGTGAGATGTGAATTTCAAGTTGCACTAACCTTGTCTTTGTTGAAGCAGTCTCTTAAAATAAATTATATATAAACATATTAGGTACTGTGTAATGTTTTCTGGTTATCTATCATGTAAACTGTCAGTTTTCTTTTTTCTCTTCCAGACAAAGGTAGGACTTAATTGTATGGGAATTCTTGGATGGGAGCGTTTGTAGTTTCAGACATGTTGCCTGAAAGCAGCTACAGAAACTTCCAGTTGCCCTGAGATTGCAGAAGCAAGGGAGAAAGACATGATGGCTTCATCCATTGACTAACTGCTACTCAGGCAACTACACCAGCGAGGAGAGATTAGACTATCAGTTCGAAAGCACACCAAAGTGCAAGTAGATAAATAGGTACCACTCCGACGGGAACCTAGACAAACATCGGCTCCCTCGGCCAGTAAAGCAAGATGAGCGCCGCAACCCCAGAGTCGTTTGCGACTGGACTTAACTGTCAGGGGTCCTTTACCTTTTTTAAAATGAACATAAGCCTGTTGGATCAGGGCAGTGGCCCATCAAGTCCAGCCTCATTTTCTCACAGTGGCCAACCAGATGTCTGGGGGAAGCCTACAAGCAGAATCTCCTTCCTTGTAACTTGAAGCCATGGTTCAGATCCTACCCTTTGGAGCAGGAGAAAACAAGCTTTCATGTGGCAGCCCTTTAGATATGTGGCTATCGTATCTCCTCAGTCTCCTCTTTTCCAGGCTAAATATACCCAGCTCCCTCAATCATTCCTCGTAAGGCTTGGTTTCCAGACCCTTGATCATCTTGGTTGCCCTACTCTGCACCCGTTCTACCATGCCAATATCCTTAAATTGTGGTGCCCAGAACTAAGTATCGAACATTTCATTTGCCCCTATAAAAAATCATTTTGCTAGTTTTGGACCCAGTTCTCCCATCTGTTAAGGTCATTTTGAATTCTGATTGTGTCATCAGCTACTCCTACCAGTTTGGTGTCATCTGCAAATAGGATGAACATCCCCTCAATTCCTTCGTCAAAGTTGTTTATAAAGATGTTGAACAACAACGGGCCCAGGTCCTGTGGTACTCCACTTGTCCTCCTTTCCCAGGATGATGAGGAACCATTAGTGAACACTCTGGGTTCAGTCAAGAGATTTGTCTGGCATGACTTGATTTTGAGAAACCCATGCTGGCTCTTATGAATCTGTTGTTGGCACTCGTCTGTCTCGGGAGACAATGGAAGAGTGGGCATTGCAGGTAAAATCAAACCATTTGAGAGTTACAATTCCTGCTGTGACTGTACAGACTGATATGGGAGAGACGTGTTTTCTTGCAGGTGGGGCAGATGAAGACATCCAGTCTTGCTGCTACAGGCGCGCCATGGCACCTCCCTCTGTGCTCCTCTAAGCAGTCCTTCTTCCTCTGGTCACTGCTATGGATGCACGACCTGTCTGTCTCCAGGCACTGTGATCGTCTGGAAGGAACTCCTACACTGTGGGGTTAAATGTTGCCAGCTTTCATGGCACGTTTGCAGACATCTTTGTAACACAGAGTTGGTCTGCCAGCAGGCCTAGCACGTCTTGGTGATCCTGCCATCTTTCATTCTGTGGACATGACCCAAGCCAGTGTAGACATCGCTGACACAGGAACAAGCTAGGAACATGGGCTTGGGAGAGCACATCTTGGTTTGATGTCTTGCCATGTGGTGCCCAAAATCATCTTAACACAGCATAATAAATATGGAAGGCATCGCTCCTGGAGAATGTAAGTTGCCCACGACTCACTTCCATAAAGCAGCGTACTCAACACGCAAACCTGGTAGACCTTCATCTTGGTATTGGTCATTAGCATCACATGCTCCTATACCCCTTTTGGAGAGATGAGCCATTGCTATAACTCCCTTTCCAATACCAGTATCAAGCTAGTTATAGTGGAGCCCAGGTAGACAAAACCCTCTACCACCTCAAGTGTGTGGTCACTAATGCTGATAGGTGGAGAGCCGGCAACATCCTGACCAGGATGTTGGTCTTTGTCATGCTGATGGTGAGGCTGATCTCAATGCACGCTTGAGCCAAACAGATGGTGAGTTTCTGTAGAGCTTTCTCAAAGAGAGCCTTATGCGGCCTAGGACCCTCGTACCTTCAGGACCGCCTCTCCCATTATGCCCCGCAAAGGACCTTAAGGTCTACAAATAATAATCTGCTGGAGATCCCGAACCACAAGGCTGCCAGACTAGTGTCAACCAGGACCAGGGCTTTTTCAGTTCTGGCCCCAACCTGGTGGAACACTCTGTCACAAGAGACTAGGGCCCTGCGGGATTTGACATCTTTCCGCAGGGCCTGCAAGACAGAGTTGTTCCACCTGGCCTTCGGGTCGGACTCTTAAGTTCGATGGTTTCCTCCCCTTGGTTTGGTAATGGGCGCCAAATGAATTTGGCATTTTAAACTGGTTTTAATCTTATTTTAACTAATTGGTTATTGTATTCTATTGTGATTTTATTGTTGTTAGCCGCCCTGAGCCCGGTCTTGACTGGGGAGGGTGGGGTATAAATAAAATTTATTATTATTATTATTATTATATTAAAATGCGCTGTCAATGCGTCATCTGCAAAGCACATCTCTCAGATAAGAACCCACCATACTTTGGTATGGAGCTGTGCCACGTTGAACAGACCCCTTCACTCCTTGAATGGAAGTATAATAATAATTTTATAATAATTTATTATTTGTACCCCGCCCATCTGGCTGGGTCCCCCCAGCCACTCTGGGTGGCCTCCAACAGATATTAAAATACATTAAAATATCACAGGTTAAAAACTTCCCTAAACAGGGCTGCCTTGAGGTATTTTCTGAGTGTCAGATAGTTGTTTATATTTTTGACCTCTGATGGGAGGGCGTTCCACAGGGCGGGCACCACTACCGAGAAGGCCCTCTGCCTGGTTCCCTGTAGCTTTGCTTCTCACAGTGAGGGAACCGCCAGAAGGCCCTCGGCGCTGGATCTCAGTGTCCGGGCTGAATGATGGGGGTGGAGACGCTCCTTCAGGTATACAGGACCGAGGACGTTTAGGGCTTTAAGGGTCAGCACCAACACTTTGAATTGTGCTCGGAAACGTACTGAGAACCAATGTAGATCTCTCAGGACCGGTGTTATGTGGTCCCGGCGGCCACTCCCAGTCACCAGTCTAGCTGCCGCATTCTGGATTAATTGCAGTTTCCGGGTCACCTTCAAAGGTAGCCCCACGTAGAGCGCATTGCAGTAGTCCAAACGGGAGATAACTAGAGCATGCACCACTCTGGCGAGACAGTCTGCGGGCAGGTAGGGTCTTAGCCTGCGCACCAGTATACACCGTCTTCAGTCAAACTGAAGGCATAGAAGAGCCAACAGGCAGAAAAATACGCCAAAGAGAGCCGGAGCGAGAACACTATTTCACACTGCTCTTTATGGGGGACGTTTCTGAGGATGATCATGAAAGAAGAGTTTGGCTTTGATATCCCGCTTTATCACTACCCGAAGGAGTCTCAAAGCGGCTCACATTCTCCTTTCCCTTCCTCCCCGCAACAAACACTCTGTGAGGTGAGTGGGGCTGAGAGACTTCAAAGAAGTGTGACTAGCCCAAGGTCTCCCAGCAGCTGCATGTGGAGGAGCGGAGACGCGAACCCGGTTCACCAGATTACGAGTCCACCGCTCTTAACCACTACACCACACTGGCTCTCGATGAACTGCCATACTGGACAGTGCAGTGCCTGTTAGTAATCACAGCATCCTTTTCTAAGTGCTCACATACCAACTGCTGAATTCTCTGTTCTAGGACCTTTCCTGGTATTGACGTCAAGCTCACTGGTCATTGCTTACCTGGGTCTTCTCCCCAGGGGCATAGGAAGTGGGGGGCAGGGGGTGGGCTGCCCCAGGTTCCATCATGGAGGGGGTGACAAATTATCAAGGAACAATTACTGCCCTACTAGGGTGGTTCATAAAAAACTTTTTTTTTTAATGCCTGCTCCAAAGGTCTTATCTTACTACACTAGGGATTATATAGCTATATATGAAATTTCATGCATATCAGTTAATATCTTGACCCTCCTCCACGAAAATAGCTGTTTACTTGGCCGTTTTCCTATGTCGTGAAGGCTGAAATTTCAATTCAGTGGAGCACTTACTGTTCCCAACCCTAACCCTGCGGAAAGCCATCTAATTAGAGTTTAATTTGATTTTGACATGTTTTTAGGAGGTAATTTAATTATTGTTTGATTTTATATCAATGTTATGTCTCTGATGTTAGCCGCCCTGAGCCTGACTTCGGCCGGGGAGGGCGGGATAGAAATAAAAGTTTATTTTTACTTATTATTATTCCTTTGTAAGAAAATAGGAAACAACGTAAAACCATTTTTGCAGGCAAAAAAAAAAAAATCAATCTGGGGGGGTGACAAGAAATGTTCCGCACCGGGTACCACCTGACCTTCCTACGCCTCTGCTTCCCCCCCCCCCTTTTGAAGATGGGGACAACATTTGCCCACCTCCACTCTACAGGAACCTCACCTGCTCTCCAAGAATTCTCGAGAGTACATATGGTACAACAAGACACCACCTTTGGATAGTCTTATGTACAAAAGCCTCCACTCCAAACAGCAAATGTTCAGTCCCTTGTTGAAGAGTTGCTGTCTGAGTCTCTCTGCCTCCTTGTGCTCTGGGCACATAGTGCAGCTGGGCTGGTTAACCACACAGCTAGTCAGGCTCTTCCTGCTTCTTCAAGGATGAGATGGGTAAATAGGAATACAAAAACACTGAAAAATGCTAAGTGGCCATCTCTCCACCATGGAAACTTTAAATCCACAAGAGATAATGTTGGTTTTTGAAGAGTGGACTGAAAAGAAAAATAATGACTAGACAAGAATGTCTCCATGGAAAATTAACTGAAGAAGCTGCTAATTGGAGCAGAATCGCTCGAGGAAAATTATTTCCAGGCCATGCTAACATTCATCAGATTAAGCTCCCTTCGACAGATGGAGTTACATCAATCAAATCAAAGGAGGAGTATAATTTGATGCTTTAAAGCTTTTAACTGTATTTAAGCCTGTGAACCTAATTATTCTCACTTTACTACTGATGACTATGGGCCTGAGAGAGCGAGATAAGTGAACCAGGGTTTAAATCCAGATATTCTGTGTCTAAATCCCACAGCCCTCTTCCATGCTTTGATTTCAGAGTAATTACACGTATACCACGTTATTGCATAAAAAAAGGGGGGGAAAGCCCAAACTTGCTGTTTATACAGCTGAATTTTAGCCTGACAAGTAGCCTTGGAGGAAAGGTTAGGCTGGAACGCTTGACTCCCCCCCCTCCCCCGGCCGCCCAGTGTGCTTCATAGCTGATCAGGGATGCTGCTCTCCTATTTTTCACCCTGTTAATGCAGCTACAAACCTGTATATAGGCAGCTGTGATAAACCCAAAGTCAGATGGATTGAGCTCCAAAGCCAGTGTGGTGTAGTGGTTAAGAGCGGTGGACTCGTAATCTGGTGAACCAGGTTCGCGTCTCCGCTCCTCCACATGCAGCTGCTGGGTGACCTTGGGCTAGTCACACTTCTCTGAAGTCTCTCAGCCCCACTCACCTCACAGAGTGTTTGTTGTGGGGGAGGAAGGGAAAGGAGAATGTGAGCCGCTTTGAGACTCCTTCGGGTAGTGATAAAGCAGGATATCAAATCCAAATTCTTCTTCTTCCTGGCTTGAGAGCAGTACATGTGAAAAGGATCTAGGAGTCTTGGTAGACCACAAACTTGACATGAGTTAACAGTGTGATGCAGCAGCTAAAAAAGCCAATGCAATTCTGGGCTGCATCAATAGGAGTATAGCATCTAGATCAAGGGAAGTAATAGTACCACTGTATTCCGCTCTGGTCAGACCTCACCTGGAATACTGTGTCCAGTTCTGGGCGCCACAGTTCAAGAAGGATACTGACAAGCTGGAATGTGTCCAGAGGAGGGCAACCAAAATGGTCAAAGGCCTGGAAACAATGCATTATGAGGAATGGCTTAGGGAGCTGGGTATGTTTAGCCCAGAGAAGAGAAGGTTAAGGGGTGATATGATAGCCATGTTCAAATATATAAAAGGATGTCATATAGAGGAAGGAGAAAAGTTGTTTTCTGCTGCTCCTGAGAAGCGGACACGGAGCAATGGATTCAAACTACAAGAAAGAAGATTCCACCTAAACATTAGGAAGAATTTCTTGACAGTAAGAGCTGTTCGACAGTGGAATTTGCTGCCAAGGAGTGTGGTGGAGTCTCCTTCTTTGGAGGTCTTTAAGCAGAGGCTTGACAGCCACCTGTCAGGAATGCTTTGATGGTGTTTCCTGCTTGGCAGGGGGTTGGACTGGATGGCTCTTGTGATCTCTTCCAACTCTGTGATTCTTCTTCTTCTTCTTCTTCTTCTTCTTCTTCTTCTTCTTCTTCTTCTTCTTCTTCTTCTTCTGTCACTGGTGGACACAGTTGTTGTTGCTGTTGCTGTTCCACTTTGCTTGCCTGTGAGGCACAACTCCGCCTCCCTGCCCTAGCCTTTGTACACTTTGCTTTCACAACGGTAACTTGAAATATTTTTAGCTGCACTTTAGAAATAATTCTTCTGTACTGCTCTGTCAAATTAAACATCTCTCCTAGTACTTAAGAGCATGACACAAATGTTTGCTTAGCCTCCCTCTCCTCCAACCTTTTTTTTTTCTCTTGCTTTCCCACTCCTCCTGGAAACAAGATTCCCTGAGATTCAAGCTTATCCGTGGTTCATAGGTTGTATATAACTGGATCAGGAGTCAGGACAACTTCCAAGGGAGCCACAAGCTCAGGCCTATAAATTCTTTTTCATTTTTTAAACGTTGGTACATTTAAGGTGAGGAAGGAAAGAAGAATCAGCCAGAAGTTCTGTTTTGAAGGCCAGATCTTTCCCCCCTGGTAAATAAGCTCAGAGCCCTTGATTTTGTTCCACATCTGCTTTCAGTATTCACAGTGCCCCAGGGTTATTTCCCCCACATGTCAGCCTTAAATAATTTGTAAGACCTGGGAGTATTTAGATTAATGATTGCAGAAGAAAAAGCAGAAGAAATGCATTTACAATGCAAATAAGTGTTCTGCGCTCCTAAGATTGGCAATTAATTGTTTAATTAAATTAGCAATACAAACCTGAACTGTGGAAACTGTTTTTAGTGCATTGGTCATTTAATTAAACTGACATGTTATATTTTTATTATTTATTCATTGTTTAGATGGAACAAAAAAGGAAATAATTATTATAAGAAATGAAGTACAAAAGATTGCTTTGAACTAAAATAGTAGTAGCAGAAGCAGCAATCATAATAGTAGTAGTAGTAGTAGTAGTAATAATAATAATAATAATAATGTAATTTTAATTTTTGTATTACTTATATTAAAATAAAGAAAAATGATGTTCGTCTCCCAAAGACCAATGGAAGCCTTACCATTTTGACTGGAGTGGGTATGCTTTTATTCCTACATAATCCGCAAGTTTCCATACGGACATATTCATACATCTTTGATCTCTGGTCAACCATCAACAGGATCTGAGTGTGCTTCTAAGTCTTTGGATAACAGAGTCTGGCAGCAATGATAATATATAAAAAAAATACAGTGGCTTTGATAGCATGTAATTTGGGAAATTTAGCATGGCCCAATTTTAGTATGTGTACTCCAGAGAGCCACCAATAATACAGCTGGTTCAATTATAGTATTTATTTATAAGCAAATGATGGTTTTATTGCAATCAAAGAATAAATGATTGTTCTGATATTTCAAATTGCCTCTTATTCCTGAAAATGATAGCTCTTGTGGGGTGGTTTGTGCTGCAGAGAAGGCAACCAAGCCTCGTGTTCATTGCAAACCTAGTATGAAATTATGGGATGTGAGAACCATTTGTGTTGGTTCTCAAGGAGGTGAGCTGCAAGGCCTGTGTGTCAGCACCTTACTCACTTGAAGCCAGAGAATTTAGTATCTAAACTCACCACACCGCCTTTCTGACTCATTGCATCTCTCTCTGTGTGGCACTGAAAACATCTTGGATGTATAACTTTCGATAACCAACAAATTAATAATTTGGCAGTTTCACAATCTGTTATGGACTGGTACTGTTCCTAAACATTTCTGGCCTTTAGCCAACAAATTTATGAATTGCTTCCGGATTGCTTACCTATTTTTGTGTCCTCTGGATGCTTCAATTCCCCACTCCCTTGGGCCCAATAATTCTCAAAGATCGTAGACAAAGGCTCTGAAATTACACCTGCAAGCTCCTTTAGTACCCTTGGATGCAGCTCATCAGCCCCTGGAGATTTGAATTCATTTCAAGTAGCTAGGTTTTCCCTTACAACTTTCCCCCCTATCTTTCCTATTATTTCGCCTGTTTTTTTAGTATAGGTTTTGCTGCCTCTCAAGATATCATTGCGAAATGGGTTGCCAGGATAGGGATGACAGCCTTAGTCCCTGTTTGGATGCTGAGTGCCATTTTGAATCAAGATGGTGGACCAAAATTTGACTTTGGTAGGACTTCACCCAATCTTTGGTTCTATGGGACAAAACTCACCAATTGCCATTTAAAAAGCAGAACATTTTTTGGTTTCTAAAAGTACCTGAGCAGCGCCAGGCACTCACTGCTAGCCAATAACATATTACAGTGGTACCTCGGGTTACAGACGCTTCAGGTTACAGACTCCACTAACCCAGAAATAGTACCTCGGGTTAAGAACTTTACCTCAGGATAAGAACAGAAATTGTGCGGTGGCGCGGCGGCGGCAGGGGGAGGCCCCATTAGCTAAAGTGGTACCTCAGGTTAAGAACAGTTTCAGGTTAAGAACGGACCTCCAGAACGAATTAAGTTCTTAACCTGAGGTACCACTGGAGCCAAACAATCTGGCTCTTAATACTGCCAAGACCAAGGAACTGGTGGTGGATTACAGGGGGGGAAAGGTGGATATTCAGCCCCTGTATATCGGCGGGGACCGGGTGGAGAGGGTGGCTGTATTCAAGTTTTTGGGAGTGATTATAGAGCAGGGTATGACTTGGAGCGCAAATACTACTGCTCTGGTAAAGAAGGCCCAGCAGAGAATTTATTTCCTCAGACTTTTAAAGAAGAACAATCTGAGTGAGAGACTGCTGGTGTCCTTCTACCGAGGCTCCATAGAGAGCATTCTTACATACTGTATTTGTGCTTGGTTCTCCAGCTGCACAGCCAGGGAGAAGAAGGTACTTCAGAAGGTCATAACCACAGCCCAAAATATTATTGGTCATCCTCTCCCATCTCTGGAAGAACTATACAGTTCCCGTTGCCTTAAAAAGGTAAACAATATTTTAAAGGATCCATCTCATCCAGGATATCGTCTCTTTGCGCCACTGCCTTCGGGTAGAAGATATAGAACAATTAGATAAAGAACAAATAGATTGAAGAACAGTTTCTACCCAAGAGCTATAACCATCTTAAATGCTGTAACCAGATAATATGACCTTGGAAAGCTGTGATGGGTGTGTGTGTGTGTGTGTGTGTGTGTGTGTGTGTTTTGTTTTGTTTTTTTCTTTTTCTTTCTGGTTTTTACGGGATGGCATGCAATTTCGTTGCACTTGTATAGCGTTGTGCTTGTACTTGTGCAATGACAATAAATAAATAAATTATCTTAAATTAGTTAAATTAAATTACAGTGGAACCTCGACTTACGAAGTTAATGCGTTCCGAATGCACATTCGGAAGTCGAAAAACTCGTAAGTCGAAACGCGATTTCCCATAGGAATGCATTAAGAACGGATTAATGCGCTCCTATGGGAAGAGAAATCGAGGGTCACTTACCTTTTCGATGTGGACGGCCAGGCTCCCGCAGCTCTCCTTTTCTTGCAGGTGACTCCGAGGGGTGCTCGCCACCGCCACCGCCGCCACCAAGGCGCGCAAAAAAAAAAAAAAGGCGAAAAAGCTGCCGCCCGCCCCCCAAAAAAGCACCGCCATGGCAAGCGGAAAAACCGGAAAAAAATGAAAAAAAAACCCCGAAAAAAACCCCGAAAAAGCGGCGCTGCTGCAAGCAGCAGAGCCGCCCGCCTCCAGCCATGGCGAGCGGGGGGAAAAGCGCCGCCATGGCCAGCGGAAAAACCAGGAAAAAAACCCCCGAAAAAGCCCCCGAAAAAGCGGCGCTGCTGCAAGCAGCGGAGCCGCCCGCCTCCAGCCATGGCAAGCGGGGGGGGAAAGCGGCGCCATGGCCAGTGGAAAAAGCGAAAAAAAAACCCGAAAAAAACACCGAAAAAACCCAGGAAAAAGCGGCTGCGACGCTGCTGCAAGCAGCGGAGCCGCCTGCCTCCAGCCATGGCGAGCGGGGAAAAAAGCACCGCCATGGCCAGCAGAAAAAGCGGAAACCCCACCTGAAAAACAAACAAACAAAAAACCCCGGGGGGAAAAAGCGCGGGGAAAGGGGGGAGAGAAGGAAGGGGAGCGAAGGCTCCGCTCGCAACCAAAATGGCCGCTCGAGCGAAGTCCCGCCTTCTCTTCCCTTCCACGTGACCTACCTTAAAAAAAAAAAAAAAAAAAAAACAGTAGACCTCGACTTCCAATTCGGAAGTCGAAGAATTTGTAAACGCCCGGCCGGATTCTTCCCTTCGTAACTCGAAAAATACGTAAGTCGAGTTACTCGTAAGTTGAGGTTCTACTGTATCACTGTATATGGTGCTGCTTCTAAATCAAGTTAGGGAATGGCCGGAGCTGATGGGAACTGGAGTCTTAGCAACATCGAGAGGGCCTCATCCCCTCGCCCTGTTCTAAATGCTAACCCTGAACAGGATAATGGCTTTCAAGCAGGTTCACATTATTCAAGAAGAGAGCTGCTGTTATTTCCAAGGACTGTTTTTACCCTTAACGATTTGGCAATCTTAGGCCATTGCAAGCAGCACAGTGTTGGGATTTAATGACAGAGGTGGCTCCTCTTGCCACCGAAAGCACAGCCTGTGGGGTGCCTGGCAGCCTCCTGTCATCATCTTCCCCTGGGTGGTACTCAGTCCATCTGGCATCTCTCCAAGAAGCAGGGCTGACGCTTTCGTTCCTCGCCAGCGTGTGTGAGCAATCACTTCTCAGAACATTCAGTTCATCCTCCATGAAATAGAGGTTTTATTTTCTGTGTTTTGTTTTTGTTATTGTTTTTATATATATATATAAAAAACCAGCTTCCATTATTTCAGCATCTTGCAACAGCATAAACAAACCCTGTCACCTTAAGGCATTTTGAGGAAATTTGAGTACATGTTTGTAATTATTGGTTTAGGTTCTACTTCATTCATTTCTGTGGTGAGCAGAATATATGTTTATACCTAGGCTAAAGAACTTGAGATGTAGACCAGGTCATGATAATATCTTTATCAGGGGAACATACAGCGGGGGTGAGGGGGTTGTATTTTAAAATTGCCGTGTTCCTCATTGGTAGGGTGATGTGCAAGTGGGTGGGTCAAAAAATCTTATGCCTTTGCTGCTCATCTGTATTGACCTCTACCCAAGTTATGCAACAGATCACTGAAGGAATGAACATTGCCATTTTTCCTAGTTGGAGGCAAAGTTGGACCTTGGTATGTCTCCTTCACCTCTATGCTCTGTCACACAGCGGTGGAGGAAGCCGCTCAGGCACTTGGGGCGGCGTGCCCAGGGGTGGGGCAAGCTGCCCATAGGGGTGGGGTGCATAGCTGTCAACTTTTGGATTTGAAAATAAGGGATGCCGCGAGGGCGGTGCAATGGCACCAAGTAGCCTCGCCACCCTGCACTCCAGAGACTGCGTGCGAACGAGTGAGCAAAAGAGTGAGCGTGTAGACGGCAAGCAGGCTGGCTGCCTGGTTGGGCGTGAGGGTCTGGCTGCACAAGGCATGCAAGCTCCGACCCTAGTCGGTCTCAGACTCCTTATTGGCAGCCGAGCAACGCAGCTGAGGAGCCTCCCTGGCCGGCAGGGAGGGAGAGGAGCTGCTTCCTTTGAAATCCGGGAAATTTAAGGGATATCAACAATCCGGGATAGCAGCGGGAAACGGCATTGGAATAAGGGAGTTTCCCGCAAAAAAGGGAGGGTTGACAGCTATGGTGGGGTGCACAGCGGAGCCTCGGGAGTCTGCCTGCCTCCTCCCACTCAGCCGCTCTACAGCTGGGGGGGGGGGGAAGGCAGCGAGCAGACCGTTTGGGCAGCGCAGAGCTGGCGCACGCCCAAGCCACCACGTCTCTCCCAGGGCGCACTATAGGCCATGCGGTGAGTGTCGCCCGGCATTTGGTCACCCCGCTCAGTGGTGACACTCGGGGCGGTCTGCCCCCACCGCACCCCCTTCCTCTGCCCCTGGTTCTGTGTTGGAACAGGAAAAGCAGGCCAACACTCATAAAATATTGGGGTAGGTGAAGTATGTATTCATGCTGCTAGGTTGTGAAATTAGCGGTGCATTTGTGGCATGGTATATTTTGAAACTTTTTCAACTTTTGCATGAAAATGGAACTTCCTGACGCAGAAAAGATGAAAAAGGTTGGTTTAATTTTTACTTTCTGTGATTATTATATCAAAAATACAGTCCTGGGAAACCACTATTAGTGAGCAAATATTTTAAGGAAACTCCCAGTTAAAAGTGTTTGATGTGGTATGCTTCTTAGGAAACCAATATTTCCAGTAACTGAAACTGTACAGCCAAACCATAATCCATGCAAACCAAACTCATTGTTCTTTGTTGAAGATACACACATCAATACATCATTAGGTGTTTGATGAATTGGCTGCCTTCTAGCTACCAATCTGTTTTCAGGCACAGTTCCAGGCTTCCTGAAATACCATATTCCCTTCTGCAGACATGCACAGGTTCTGAGATCTCCAGCGGAGGCCCTTCTCTCGATCCCGCCACCCCCACAGGCACACTTGGTGGGGATGCAGGATAGGGCCTTCCTGGTGGTGGCAGCTCCCAGACAACTTTGGAACTTCCTCCCTGGAGAAGCCAGACTTGCTGTCCTCCTGCTGGCAGGTGACAGGCCTCTAGAAACGGGCTCCTTTTTATTTTTAAGGAAAGGGCTTTTAGTAGTGCTGTGCTGTTTTCATTATCTGTATTTAGATAGACAGATGATGATGATGATGATGATGATGATAATAATAATAATAGTAATAATTTATTATTTATACCCCGCCCATCTGGCTGGGTTTCCCCAGCCACTCTGGGCGGCTTTCAACAGAACATTAAAATACAATAATCTATTAAACATTAAAAGCCTCCCTAAACAGGGCTGCCTTCAGATGTCTTCTAAAGGTCTGGTAGTTGTTGTTCTCTCTGACATCTGAAGGAAGGGCGTTCCACAGGGCAGGTGCCACTACCGAGAAGGCCCTCTGCCTGGTTCCCTGTAACTTGGCTTCTCGCAGCGAGGGAACCTTCAGAAGGCCCTCAGCGCTGGATCTCAGAGTCCGGGCTGAATAATGGGGGTGGAGACGCTCCTTCAGGTATACAGGACCGAGGCCGTTTAGGGCTTTAAAGGTCAGCACCAACACTTTGAATTGTGCTCGGAAACGTACTGGGAGCCAATGTAGATCTCTCAATACCAGTGTTATGTGGTCTCAGCGGCCGCTCCCAGTCACCAGTCTAGCTGCCGCATTCTGGATTAGTTGTAGTTTCCGGGTCACCTTCAAAGGTAGCCCCACGTAGAGTGCATTGCAGTAATCCAAGCGAGAGATAACTAGAGCATGCACCACTCTGGTGAGACAGTCTGCGGGCAGGTAGGGTCTCAGCCTGCGTACCAGATGGAGCTGGTGGACTGCTGCCCAGGATACAGAATTAACCTGCGCCTCCATGGACAGCTATGAGTCCAAAATGACTCCCAGGCTGTGCACCTGGTCCTTCAGGGGCACAGTTACCCCATTCAGGTCCAGGGAGTCCTCCACACCTGCCCGCCTCCTGTCCCCCCAAAACAGTACTTCTGTCTTGTCAGGATTCAACCTCAATCTGTTAGCCGCCATCCATCCTCCAACCGCCTCCAGGCACTAACAGAAGATAGATAGATAGATAGATAGATAGATAGATAGATAGATAGATAGATAGATAGATAGACAGACAGACAGATAGAGATATATATCTGTTTAATTCTATTAGAGTTTCATTACTTTTTAACTATTATCTGTGTTTTATCTGTGTTGTTGTAATTTGTATAAGTTGCTGTGAGTCCCAGTCTGGGGGAAAGCTGGGATTTAGACAACTGGGAGATGCCCCCCAGATTAATCAAAACCAGATAAAAATACAAGGGGGAAATGAATGAACCCTGTGTATACAATCCCTCCCAATAGTTTACCAAACATAGAACCTTGCAAGATAAGAATTGTTTTCTTGTTGGCGTACATTAAGAATGTAAAAAGGAGTCAGAATTTCCATTCTGATGGGTGTTCATCATAATCAAGGCTGTTTCTGTCCCACTGCAATTCCATCCCCCCCTCCCCGATTCTTCAATGGCATTTCCCCCCACAGCATCTTCACTCCCTAAATTTCTCAAACATCACAGTTAAAGCTAAAAAGCACACTTGAGGCTATTTCCATGTTGACCACTGTTAAAATGCATGCATACTAAATTTGTCTGAACCATGACAGATATATTTGCAGTGTCTGTATTTTAAAGTGTGTGTTCTTGGAAAAGTATTAGTATACTTTTAGTTTACAATTTTAAGTGTTTGGTTTAGCATGGGGGTACACCCAGAGGACTCCTGTTTTGGAAGGTGATTTCATGCGCTTAATATATTAACCTCACTTACCCTCCATTGAATTCAATAGAATTCAGAGTAAACATGGCACCAGGTCCAACAGAATTGGAAATGCCTCTTACCTTCCCACCAGAGCGGTACCTATCGGTATTTGTCTACTTGCACTTTGACATGCTTTCGAACTGCTAGGTGGGCAGGAGCTGGGACCGAGCAACGGGAGCTCACCCTGTTGCGGGGATTCGAACCACCGACCTTCTGATCAGCAAGCCCTAGGCTCTGTGGTTTAGACCACAGCGCCACCCATGTCCCTGGCTGCAGTCGTTCTAGCCCCTATTTAAACTAACAAGCTCGGAACTGGACTTGTATTTAATTGCGCTGAAAACCTGAAGGTAAAAAAAAAACCAGATTTAATTTAATAATGCTGTATACATTAATTATCATAAAAAAGAACCCGAGGGGGATATATGATTTACTTAAGATATATAAAACTAATTACATAATTAATTGTGCATGGAATTCTTTATATTGCAAGGTAATCAACAGTCGCGAGATTAAGTAATTGGAAATCTTATCAGCTCATTAGAAACCTGAATTGTGTGTTAAAAGTCTCCATTAAAAATGTGCCCGCAATTTCAAATTGACATAATTAATTGAATCTCCTGGCATTTCTGCAACCCACAGCAGATTTTTGGGTGGGCTTGCCTTGTTCAGGGTGTCTTCCTGTAACCGCAGGACTTGCTGGGCCATTTCAGAGGTGCAAAGCTGACAATGCATGCTGATCATGCAACTGGAATTACTTTATTCACGTGCCTGTTTTGACAAGGCCAGGATTAATACGTTCAGGTTGGCTCCTTTGAGAACAGGATGCTGCAGTAGAGCTTATCTATATTTCAGATTGCCCCTTTGTTATTATTTTTGCTTGCACACACATTTTCTTCATCTGGAGATTCTCCAGGAAGTGGATGGATACATTACATATGTGATGTTCCCAAAATAATATTCGAGAATCTATGACACAAAAGCTGTGCTTGACAGAAATTCAGTAGGAGCCTGGGTATTTTGCTTACCATCAAACTGAATTAGCTGAAAATTTCAAATAAGAATATGCATTTTGAGAGTCATATTCTTTGCATAACCAAAGGGCAAAGCAGAGTCGGAACAAACGTTTCTTCCGATTTACCGCTCAAGAGCAGGTTTTTGGGGCGAAAGTGGCAGGAGAAAGGCGAAACGGTGTTGACTTTTGCCTAGAAAGCATGAGGAAAGTGGGAAAGGGCTCGGACCCGGAAATGTGGAGGAGTCCTCTGTTGGGCTTGATCCAGAAGGCTCTTTTTTGTTCTATATTTTAAACTGTTTGTGTGGGGAATAGTCAAAGAGTCGTCTTCTCAGTTGTGATGCTGCCTCTTCCCAGATCTTAGGGGGAACTTGCTCTGTCCCACCACCGTCAGTCATGAGGTTTGGTAGGTAGGCAAGACGAGGCCTTCTCTGTCCGTGTGCCCAAGGCGTGTCACTCTGGACCCTTCTCTGCTGGGTTTAATATTTGGTAAAAGGTAAAGGGACCTTTGACCATTAGGTCCAGTTGCGGACGACTCTGGGGTTGCGGCGCTCATCTCACTTTACTGGCCGAGGGAGCCGGCGTACAGCTTCCGGGTCATGTGGCCAGCATGACTAAGCTTCTTCTGGCGAACCAGAGCAGCGCACGGAAACGCTGTTTACCTTCCCCCCGGAGCGGTACCTATTTATCAACTTGCACTTCGTGCTTTCGAACTGCTAGGTTGGCAGGAGCAGGGACCAAGCAACGGGAGCTCACCCCGTCGCGGGGATTCGAACTGCCAACCTTCTGATCAGCAAGCCCTAGGCTCTGTGGTTTAACCCACAGCACCACCCGCATCCCTTAAAATCAGCATTATTTCACCACACTTTTTCTGTATGTATAAATGCATATTGCTTTCTTTTGTCTCGTTCCTTGAAGTTTAGTCGTTTATGTTTTAACTTTCCCCTACTGTGGCTATTCTTAAGTTGTCGCTTATGTGCATTCAATTTTTTACCTAGCTATTATTTTAGCACTGTGCTTTTTATTTTTATTTTTTCAATTTTTTAAATTGATTTAAACAATTTTAAGCACTTAACATTACCGTTAAATTTTCATTCTTCCCCCCTCTCACTGAGGGAAGCAATTTTCCATCCCCCTCTCTCACCGGGGTAACCGTAGACATTGTACATTTAACGTAGCTAACATATTGAATATCATTGCTTAGGCCTGGCCCATTTCTGTGGGCCAGGTATTCCTCCTTTCCTCAATTTCATATTTCGGTTGACTTCCTCAAGTCCCCCTCTGTTGAATTCATTATCTATCCTCTTTATCAGTTTTCCAAATTCATAAACTTCACAATAACATAAAATACCAAAATCATTTTACTTAAACCGACTCCTTATTTCAATCCTCAGCACCTCATTGCTTCTGATCCATTCCTCAAGCCTTATCAAATTCTCTCACTCCAACCTAATTTAAAACCCCTATATTTCTTCTTTTTACACCCTTACCTCCCTCTGGTCTCAGAATTTTTAGCTATATTTCCCTCCTAATTTTTAACCATTAATCATTAACGCCAGTATCCAGATCCAAACATCTTAACCACTTAGACAGGAAAAAACAAATCCAAATATGTCCTCTTTGTCCCACCCCAACCCTCACGAATTCCCAAACCCAGAAGTCAGTCAATGCAGCATGACTTTTTCTTCTCTTCTTTTGGAATATGTTGTTGTTCTTATCATCGTCGTTGTAGCACTGTGCTTTTTAATTGCTGTTCAGAGTTGCCTTGACACTGTGAGGCTCATAAATAAAGGAATAGAAGCAATGAATCAGTTCCAGCCCATCTAACCATCTCTCCCTCCACAATACCCTGAGCCTGAAATCCTCCTCCCACCGAGCCCCCCTCCACATCTGTATTTAAAAACCTAGACCCCGTAGGCATGGGCATTAATCTTTCCATCAAAGTAATGAGATAATTACTTGGTCTGTCTTTTCAGACTTACAGAAGATGGATGGAAAGTAATGTGTGGGCTGAGTCTTTAGTTTGCAGCTTGTTTTTCCCCACTGAGTCACCCAAAGTTTCCAGTGTCTACCACACCTTTGCTCTTAGCTCATCCAAATTCTCAGTCAATTCTCTATTAGATCCTGTTTATTTGGGTTAGTGTTTGGTTGAATTTTGCGCGCGCGTGTGTGCATTTGCGCACGCACGCAAAATTGCTTGAGGCATTCAGAATTATCTTTTAACAGAGTCGGTTCCCTTTCCCTCTATATTCTGTTGTTTTTAGCAACTGGTGCGATTTATTAATATTTTTTGAAGGAAAGTCTAAATTATCCTTGAATTGTGATGCCAAACTCATTAAGTTAGCTGGATTTTGTTGTTGTTGTTGTTCAGTCGTTCAGTCGTGTCCGACTCTTCGTGACCCCATGGACCAGAGCACGCCAGGCACGCCTATCCTTCACTGCCTCTCGCAGTTTGGCCAAACTCATGTTAGTAGCTTCGAGAACACTGTCCAACCATCTCATCCTCTGTCGTCCCCTTCTCCTTGTGCCCTCAATCTTTCCCAACATCAGGGTCTTTTCTAGGGAGTCTTCTCTTCTCATGAGGTGGCCAAAGTACTGGAGCCTCAACTTCAGGATCTGGATTTTGTACACCAGGGCAATTGCCTTGATTTGACATCACATCCTAGGGAGATCTGTGGATGTTCTGGCCCCTGAATTGGTCTTTTTAGTTTATCCACTAAAGGGTTAAGGGTGTCAGCAAAAACCCCTCCTGGGGCAGTTTGTGAGACTGCCCCAAAGCCAGAGCAAAGCCGTGTGCTCACATCCCCGGCTACAGAGAGTCCGGTGGCACAGTAATATGTGATTGTTCCCAGCATGAAGAACAACACACACAAGCCATAATTAAGGCTAAAACTATTTATTGTAGGAATAGTGCAGAGAGGATCTCTGCTGCCAGCTCATTTAGACAGAGCTGCCATAATGGCGTCTTTCCAGCTTGAGATTTAGCTAGAAGAGAAAGCACAAAGGCTAGGATTACAACAGTACAGTAAAACAGAAACATTCCATGTAGACAAAGATAAGACAGCTTTCTCATGGCTTGGTGAGACAGGCAAAAGTCAGACCAGGCCTCGGTGCAGCTGTTGCCGCTCGGCTTGGACAAAAATCATAACAAAGGGACCCCTGACCATTAGGTCCAGTCGTGGACAACTCTGGGGTTGTGCGCTCATCTCGCTTTATGGGGAGACCCAGCCAGATGGGTGGGGTACAAATAATAAATTATTATTATTATTACCCCTGTTTCCCCTAAAATAAGACGTAGCCATAAAATAAGCCATAGCAGGATTTCTACGCATTTGCAAAATATAAGCCATACCCCAAAAATAAGCCATACCCCGAAAAAAAGACATAGTGACGCGGCGCCTCTCCCTTAAGACGGCCTGGATAGGCGTGGCTATGCAGCGTACTGACGCGGAGTGGTTAAAATAAGACATCCCCCAAAAATAAGCCATACTGTGTTTTTTTGAGGGGGAAAAAGTATAAGACGGTGTCTTATTTTAGGGGAAACACGGTATTATTATTATTATTATTGGCCGAGGGAGCCGGCGTACAGCTTACAGCTCTCCTAAATTGTAGGATGGAGAACAGCGATAGACGGGGCAATATTCTGCTAAGTTTTACTTAAACTAGACCCACTGATATTATTGAGGGTGCCTAAGTTAGGTCCAGGGACCCAGGTGGTGCTGTGGGTTAAACCACACAGCCTAGGGCTTGCCGATCAGAAGGTCGGCGGTTTGAATCCCTGCGAAGGGGTGAGCTCCCGTTGCTCGGTCCCAGCTCCTGCCCACCTAGCAGTTCGAAAGCACGTCAAAGTGAAAGTAGATAAATAGGAACTGCTCTGGAGGGAAGGTAAACGGCGTTTCTGTGCGCTGCTCTGGTTCGCCAGAAGCGGCTTTGCCATGCTGGCCACATGACCTGGAAGCTGTACGCCGGCTCTTGGCCAATAAAGCGAGATGAGCGCCGCAACCCCAGAGTCGGACACGACTGGACCTAATGGTCAGGGGTCCCTTTACCTTTAAGTTAGGTCCATTAATTTCATTAGGTCTACTTTGAGTAAGATACCACCAAACATTTGGAGAATTGTGGTCAAGGCAGGATGGAGAAGGGTTTGGAGACAGCCTTTTCTCCCTCCCCTGCTTCCTGCACTTGCAAGGCCCAGACTTATTTTTTTCAATAGAGCTGTTTTGTGTAAGGGCAGCTCTGCACGAAACAGATGGTGGGTTATTGTTGGTTTTTTTGAAAAAATAAATTCTGGGAATATGCCTTGAACAACAACCAGCTGAAAGAGGCACACTGCCTCCTTTCCTCATGGAAATAAAATGCTTCGGTTGTGCTCAGGCAATGAGCAAAGGGAAGTGGCGATAGATAGATAGCACCCACATGTGGGGGATGACGACGACCTGTCTACACAAGGTGCTTTAGTGCATCCACAGCTGGGTATGTTATGCTTGATCCCCCCCTCCTTACTGCATTATCTGTGGATCAGGAAAAGGCAAATGAGATGGGGGGGGGGAATGGCAGTGCAGGCTGCCATTTGGATGGGGAAAACATTGTGTGAACTATGTGAGAAACTAGCACACATGAGAACTGTGGGAATGTTCAGGGTGGCAGGAGAGGATATATGGTTTATTAATATCCTTCCTAACTTGCGCTAGCAAGTTCCTTTACTTAGCAGAGTTTACATTCCCCTTTTACATGCACAGCAGATAGCTGGTTGCAGGCTTGTGTGAGCCCCTCACTATTATACAATTCAATCTGTCTAAGATTGAATTGTACGTTCCTAGTAAGTTCCCTTGAATCCCTCTTAAAAGAATAAAGCATAGCTGTCAACCCTCCCTTTTTTTGCGGGAAACTCCCTTATTCCAAGGCCGTTTCCCGCTGCTATCCCGGATTGTTGATATCCCTTAAATTTCCCGGATTTCAAAGGAAGCAGCTGCTCTCCCTCCCTGCCGGCCAGGGGGGCTCCTCAGCTGCGTTGCTCGGCTGCCAAAAAGGAGTCTGAGACCGACTGGGGGCGGAGCTTGCATGCCTTGTGCAGCCAGACCCTCACGCCCAACCAGACAGACAGCCTGCCTGCCGTCTACATGCTCGCTCTTTCGCTCACCCGTTTGCGCGCAGCCTCTGGAGCGCAGGGTGGCGAGGCTACTTGGTGCCATTGCACTGCCCTCGCGGCATCCCTTATTTTCAAATCTGAAGGTTTGGAAAAATCCCTTATTTCAAATCCGAAAGTTGACAGCTATGGAATAAACACACTACAAACTTATTCATAAGTCAATAAAAGACGTTTACTTGCATCCGACAGAGCACTGTGTGATCCCTGAAGGCAGACTTAGCTACAAATATATACATGTGGATCTACCCCATAGTGAGGAATGATCCCAGTGCCTCTTCTAGCTAGAAGCTGGTCGATTGAAGAAGGAAGTGAAAATGAGAGAGAGTGATGCGTGACTCGTCCTTTTGTTACCTGGACAGGTTTGGTCACGCCCACCTTCTATCACATGCAACAGGAAGGATGCTCCTGCCCAGGAGGAAACAGGAAGTTTCGACTGGCTGGACCAAACATCCCTTTGCATGTCCACTCTAGCATTACAAGGAATGTTGTACTTGACTGCTCCCAGTGGATTACATTTCTCTTACCAACTAGCAATCAGCACTTTTCGTAATAGTTTCTGCTTTGTGTTCTTTGAGCAGAAAGGAAGCATCAAGTGTGCTCCTGTTCCCTAGCAAAAAAGAAATAAGATGAGATCAAGGTCATAGTGGGAGAATGGGTGACCACTTTAGCGAAAGATGGGCATTTAGGGCATTCCTTATCTAAATGTGATGGTGGATTTAGCTTGTTGGGGTTTGTGTGTGTGTGTGTGTGTGTGTGTGTGTGTGTGTGTGTGTGTGTACTAGTTCCTGAAACAGATCCTCCATCAGTTGTAGCTGTGGCACAAATTTCGGGAACCAGACTGACCACTGCTTAAGTGGTTTGACAAAGACCTCGGGGCAGCCGGTATTCTGAATAAGTTGAACAAACAAGTTGTGTGTGTGTGTGTACTTTACCCCATGGCAGCCTTGTCAGCTGGGCCTCACTCTGTTTAATGAAATGGTGTGGCAATGGCAGTTGAGCACTTCCTGCTTGACTCGATGCCTGAATCACATCATGTACGAATTTCCACAGGCTGAGAGGTGCAAGGAAAACAGTCTCTTGTCGGCTGTGGTCACTTCAGAAATTCCATGACTGCTGAAAGGAAGATGATGGGACCCAGAGCAGAAAGAAGGTTGTGACTGAGGGGAAGAGCTAAAACGGAAGCTGGCAGGACAGGGAAGGGTGCGAAACACAGCAAAGAAACACCTTCATGGCAGAGGGGAATTTTGCATGGCTTAAAAAACCGCCTGGGGAACAGCCAAGAAAAAAAACATGCAACCTAACAAAGTAACTGCAGAACAGCCTGTTTCATTTCCACTGAAATCAGTGGGAATACTCCTGACTTTTCTTTTCTTTAATTTTTATTGTTATTAAAAACAACTTTATTGATAATCACTTCATAAAATATCAACATAACACAATATAACACAACAATACAACAATCCTGAAGAAAAAAGAAAAAATACAAAAAAGAAAAAGAAAAGGGAAAAGAAAAAAAGAGCAAAAACAACCAATATAGCACAAGAAGACGTAAATAATCTGATAGATATTCCTTCTCAATGCCTTAGTCTTCTTTCCCTTATCATATTGAATGAAATATAGACTTCCACCGACCTCCCAACACATCATTTGTTACTCATTTGTCTGAGGAATACTCCTGACTTTTCTGTCTATTCTGCCCTTCCCTGTGATTTCATTGCGGTTGAGTCCCCAACTGGGCATTACCAGTTCATCATAAACAATCATCTGAACTTTCATAATTTGAAATTCTAATAATTTAGATACCGTGCTTTCCGTACCATCCGCTGCTCTTCCCCTCTTTCCACAGCAGTCCCATCTCACATTGCCTTGAGACATTTGTGTGGAAGGTGACAGATAACTAAACGAATGAAAAAAAACAAACCAATACCACAACATGTGCTTTCTGGTATCTTTTTTGGGGGGTGGGGAGGGGCCCTATTTTGGGAACTGCACCAGGCCCCCCATGTACCTTAATCCAGTTTTGCTAAGCAGAACAGCCAGCCTGATTCCCACCTGAAATAACAACAAAAGGGCACTTCTGCTGCTGGTCAGGAGGATGACAACCGTTTGGTTATGCACTTCTGGAGAGCCAGTGTGGTGTAGTGGTTAAGAGTGGTGGATTCGTAATCTGGGGAACTGGGTTCGCGTCTCCGCTCCTCCACATGCAGCTGCTGGGTGACCTTGGGCTAGTCACACTTCTTTGAAGTCTCTCAGCCCCACTCACCTCACAGAGTGTTTGTTGTGGGGGAGGAAGGGAAAGGAGAATGTGAGCCGCTTTGAGACTCCTTCGGGTAGTGATAAAGCGGATATCAAATCCAAACTCCTCCTCCTCCTCTTCTTCTTCTTAAAAATATGACTCTCAAAATGCATATTCTTATTTGAAATTTTCAGCTAATTCAGTTGGATGGTAAGCAAAACACCCAGGCTCCTACTGAATTTCTGTCTCTGTGCTAAACACAGCTTTTGTGTCATAGATTCTCGAATATTATTTTGGGAACATCACATATGTAATGTATCCATCCCACTTCCTGGAGAATCTCCAGATGAAGAAAATGTGTGTGCAAGCAAAAATAATAACAAAATGGAACAAGAGCATGCAATGCAATCAGTTGCCATAATACTGCGTTGTTTGTTTAATTATGGTTTCCCTGCATTGTGGTCTCTGTGATTTCCTTGCTGGAATGTCTCCAAGACAAAGAGATGCTTTCTACCATGCAGTCACTCCCACATCTGACTCCTCTCTATGGAGGTTTTATACATCACCCGCAGTTAAGTCATCGCCGCAGCTTTACATAAATAAATAATTATTATTATGATCCAATATCGTAACTTTCCAGAAACCCCAGTATTTCATCAGATTGCTTTATCTAAACTGATGGGGGTTAAAGGTAAAGGTAAAGGGACCCCTGACCATTAGGTCCAGTCATGTCCGACTCTGGGGTTGCGGCGCTCATCTCGCTTTATTGGCTGAGGGAGCCGGCGTACAGCTTCCGGGTCATGTGGCCAGCATGACTAAACCGCTTCTGGCGAAACAGAGCAGCGCACGGAAACGCCCTTTACCTTCCCGCCAGAGCGGTACCTATTTATCTACTTGCACTTTGACGTGCTTTCGAACTGCTAGGTTGGCAGGAGCAGGGACCGAGCAATGGGAGTTCACCCCGTTGCGGGGATTCGAACCGCCAACCTTCTGATCGGCAAGCCCTAGGCTCTGTGGTTTAACCCACAGCGCCACCTGTGTCCCAATTTTTCCTCTCCAAATATCACACTTTTCTATATAAAAGTGACACAGAGAAATTTTGATTACTGTCACTGGAGTTTTCCTGCCGTCAGGCAGAGTAAGGCCAGCTAAGGCAGCCACCCCAGGCAGCAGATCACTCTCAGGGGTAATATATATATTTTCTTCTCCCCTGTGTTGCCACCTGAACCTTCTTCTCCCATTGAAATAAATTGACACAAGGAAGATGCAACAAACTTGTTTTCTTCTGCAGGTAGGACTTCAAGTTACAAAAAGGGAGATTCAGACAAGACTAAACATCACGAAGAACTTTCGGACAGTAAGAGCTGTTCCCTCACTGCGAGAAGCAAAGCTACAGGGAACCAGGCAGAGGGCCTTCTCGGTGGTGGCGCCCGCACTGTGGAACGCCCTCCCATCAGATGTCAAACAGATAAACAACTACCTGACATTTAGAAATCACCTGAAGGCAGCCCTATTAAGGCAAAATTTTAATGTGTGACATTTTAATGTATTTTCATCTTTGTTGGAAGCCGCCCAGAGTGGCTGGGGAAACCCAGCCGGATGGGCGGGGTACAAATAATATATTATTATTATTATTATTATTATTATTATTATTATTATTATTATTATTATTCAACAGTGGAACGGACAACCTCAGTAGGTGGTGGACTCTCCTTCCTTGGAGGTTTTTAAGAAGAGGTTGGATGGCCAACAATCATGGATGCTTTAGTTGAGATTCCTGCATTGCAGGGGGTTGGACAAGATGACACTCAGGATCCCGTCCAACTCTATGATTCTGTGATTCTATAACATATAAATCTCTATGTTTAGCAAGATTAGTAACCGTTCACAAATAAGAATATATCAGAATCACAAAATAAACTTTTACTAAGAAACAAGTATGCAGAATTTAGCATTATTTTTAACATGACTCCATAGTCTGTTACATTAGCAGTTACTGATCTCTGGAACATTTTATAAATTGTAATAATCACACCTTAAGATGCAAATTCACATTCCAGATGAAAAAGACGATTTAAGGTTTTGTATTGGATCTTCAGTTATCCCTGTCTCTAGGTAAAGGGACCCCTGACCATTAGGTCCAGTCGTGTCCGACTCTGGGGTTGCGGCGCTCATCTCGCTTTATTGGCTGAGAGCCGGCGTACAGCTTCCGGGTCATGTGGCCAGCATGACAAAGCCGCTTCTGGCGAACCAGAGCAGCGCACGGAAACGCCGTTTACCTTCCCGCCAGAGCGGTTCCTATTTATCTACTTGCACTTGACGTGCTTTCAAACTGCTAGGTGGGCAGGAGATCCCTGTCTCTACCTCACAACATATTAGGCAATGTATTAGAAGTGGTCAGGGAACATCTGCCTGCTCCCTTCATCCATTTTTTTCTTTATCCTGCATTAACAATATATAAAAAAGCTGTTTGGTGGTGTTGAAATTTTTTTATTTACTAGATCTACATCATCTTGTAGTCAAGTCATTTACAATTTAGATTAATGGCTTAACAAGGGTTGATAATTTGTTGGCTGATGAACTACCGGGTACCACTCTCTTTGTCCCTGGCAGATGTGACTGATAGCATAGGAAAAGATAGAAGAATTGGGTGGGGGGAGAGATTCAATACATTCTTACATAATATTATAAACACCCTTGAAGCAAACAGCCTCGAAAACTAAGCCCACCTCAAATAGATTAAAGGAATTAATAAAGCATTAGCAAAAGGAGCGAAATTCTCATAGGTTTCAGATGTGTGCAAAAACCTTTATAGATCTCCTCTTAGTTGTTTGACATGCAGTCTGCAAAATAATAAATGTTATTATCCATATAGACATCTATGTTGACTTGTTTCAATACAGTTTCTCACAGTTCTAAAGAAAACAGAAAAATAGCAGAGGCACCCTGAGTTTTTCCACCTACAGACAAGCCTGAGAAGATGCTATTTCTCAGACTTGTTCATTTTTGAGTCTGGGAACGTTTTCATTCCCTTGGAAGATAAACTATAAGAAACAGTCTTGAACAACTTTTTTTTTTTTAAATGAAAACAAATCTTTATTTCCCCTTGCTAGAAATATTTTGTTCTGGCAACAATACTCTCTCTCTCTCTCTCTCTCTCTCTCTCTCTCTTTCACACACACACACACACACACACACACACACACACACACACACACACACACACACACAATTTTAGTAAACCAAATAATGGTTATTTTACCTTCACAAGGGAGTGGAAACTGACTGCATTCAATAGCTGAGCAGAAGTAGTGGGAGGGTATTTCTTAAAAGCAAATGTTCAAGAATTTTCCTTTTTTGTTGTTGTTTAGTCGTTCAGTCGTGCCCGACTCCTCGTGACCCCATGGACCAGAGCACGCCAGGCACTCCTGTCTTCCACTGCCTCCCTCAGTTTGGTCAGACTCATGTTGGTAGCTTCGAGAACACTGTCCAACCATCTTTCCCAACATCAGGGTCTTTTTCAGGGAGTCTTCTCCTCTCATGAGGTGGCCAAAGTATTGGAGCCTCAGCTTCAGGATCTGTCCTTCCAGTGAGCACTCAGGGCTGATTTCCTTCAGAATGGATAGGTTTGATCTTCTTGCAGTCCATGGGACTCTCAAGAGTCTCCTCCAGCACCATAATTCAAAAGCATCAATTCTTCGGCGATCAGCCTTCTTGATGGTCCAGCTCTCACTTCCGTACATTACTACTGGGAAAACCATAGCTTTAACTATACGGACCTTTGTCGGCAAGGTGATGTCTTTGCTTTTTAAGATGCTGTCTAGGTTTGTCATTGCTTTTCTCCTAAGAAGCAGGCGTCTTCTAATTTCGTGACTGCTGTCACCATCTGCAGTGATCATGGAACCCAAGAAAGTGAAATCTCTCACTGCCTCCATTTCTTCCCCTTCTATTTGCCAGGAGGTGATGGGACCAGTGGCCATGATCTTAGTTTTTTTGATGTTGAACTTCAGACCATATTTTGCGCTCTCCTCTTTCACCCTCATTAAAAGCTTCTTTAATTCCTCCTCACTTTCTGCCATCAAGGTTGTATCATCAGCATATCTGAGGTTGTTGATATTTCTTCCGGCAATCTTAATTCTGGTTTGGGATTCATCCAATCCAGCCTTTCTCATGATGAATTCTGCATATAAGTTAAATAAGCAGGGAGACAATATATACAGCCTTGTCGTACTCCTTTCCCAATTTTGAACCAATCAGTTATTCCATACCAATCAGTTATTCCATACCAATCAGTTATTTCCTTTTTAACAGTGCAATAATATATTTTTTAAATTCTTGCAACAACAAAAGCCTCCTCTGAGTTGCACACAGTATGGTGGAGGGGGCACAAAATATTTTGTGTTCTGCCCTGTGCCTGCACATCACTGCCCTTCGTTTCAGAATACATGGCCTGAGAAGTCGGGGACACAATCCTGCGGGAAGTTTTCCTGTGCAAGCCTCATGGAAATGAGAAGTGCTCTTGCACAGGAGAACTTCCAGGTGCATTATGACCATGGTCATTTGATTCACTGCTTGCAACTCTACATCTTTTTTATCACTATTGCTTGGAGTGGTGCTATTCAGCTGAAGAGCATCGCAGCCCACTGAAAAGCAAATTTCTTTCCCCCTTCAAGCCCCCTGCGCTAACTTTGAGGGCTGGCAAACATAGTCTCACTCAGACTCTAAAACCCACATCCTCTTCTTCGCGGTGAAACTTTGAGTCATGCAGAATTATGTAAAAGAAAATAGAATTAGCTCTTTAACTTCTATGGAGACTAGAAGTGACAGAAGAAGACAAATTTTTAAGGAAATCTTGTGTGTCTCTTTCAGTAATATATCCTAAGTTGTCCCAATCGTACTGGGAAGGAGTGTGTAGAGAGAGATCATTTCACATGTAGCGTTTTTCCTCTTCCCTGGTTTTCGTCCAAGACCTTTTACCATGTTTCTTGCTGGGACAGCATGGGCTGCCTGACCACTTCCTCTTTGCAATTAAGGAGTGAAACCACTTGCTTACGCACAATGAGACCATCATGCCTCTAACCCCAAAGCAGGACAGAGAATCCAAGAACACTGTTATTCCTAGTCCAGGACAGAAGGAACGCAAGTCCAGGATATTGGACACAGAATGTGGTTGATAGGTAATGTGGGCAGGGTTTAAATTAAGCTTACTTGCCTATGTATTTAAAACATTTTGATGCTTTCTATCTATTTAAAAACGGACAAACCCAGAGGAGTTCAGCTGTTAGTGCTTAAGTGCAAAAACAGAGCCAGTGTGCTGCAGTGGTTAAGAGTGGTAGACTCGTAATCTGGTGAACCGGGTTCGCGTCTCCGCTCCTCCACATGCAGCTGCTGGGTGACCTTGGGCTAGTCATACTTTTCTGAAGTCTCTCAGCCCCACTCACCTCACAGAGTGTTTGTTGTGGGGGAGGAAGGGAAAGGAGAATGTGAGCCGCTTTGAGACACCTTCGGGTAGTGATAAAGCGGGATATCAAATCCAAACTCTTCTTCTTACATCTAGAAATTAGAGGCAATTATATTCATTTAGGGACCCAGGTGGCGCTGTGGGTTAAAGCACAGAGCCTAGGGCTTGCTGATCAGAAGGTCGGCGGTTCGAATCCCCGCGACGGGGTGAACTCCCGTTGCTTGGTCCCTGCTCCTGCCAACCTAGCAGTTCGAAAGCATGTCAAAGTGCAAGTAGATAAATAGGTACCGCTCTGGCGGGAAGGTAAATGGCGTTTCCATGCGCTGCTCTGGTTCGCCAGAAGTGGCTTAGTCATGCTGGCCACATGACCTGGAAGCTGTACGCCGGCTCTCAGCCAATAAAGCGAGATGAGCGCCGCAACCCCAGAGTCGGACACGACTGGACCTAATGGTCAGGGGTCCCTTTACCTTTACCTTATCTATTTCAAAGCAAACCAACCCAGAGGAGTTCAGATGTTAGTGCTTCAGTGCAAAAATCTTACATCTAGAAATTAGAGGCAATTCTATTAATTTATTGCATTTAAATAGCACGTCGGCACCACCTTTAAATGTGAATAAGGGTTCTCGGATTTTGTACTTGAAGAGTACGGTCTGCTTTTGAAATACATGATGCACAAGACTGGAGCTTACAAAAGACGGGTGCTTGGAGTGTAGAGCACCTCCCCCTTTTCTACACTCCAGACCCCTGTCCCAAACATCTCATTCAGAATACCCCCCAAAAATGCTGGATTTTCATTAATGTTTTAAATGGCAGTTTGAAAGGAGGCATGGTTTGGAGGCTTGGAGTGGGGGCAACAGAGACAAAAAAAAGGGGGGGGGAGAGAAAACTCGAAGCCAAAATTTATTGTGCACTGGAGACATTTTATTTTATGTTCCATTTTGGTTTATTTGTCTTGGTTCTTCTCTGTATTGAAAGACTGACCCGCACAGACATAAAAAAGACATCTTCAACTGCATCTGTCTGAACATCATTTGTGGTCCAAACACTTGTGGGAAGGGCACTTCTCCAGTCTGGAGGATGCTGCCAAAAGCAGTGTTGGGATGTTGTGTTTTTAAAAAAACAGGGCTTATTTAAGATAAGCTCACGTGACAGCATAAAAAGAGAAAAGTTGTATAGGCATTACTGTGCTTTTGTGCGTGTGTTTGTGTGTGCATGATTCCAAAGTGAATAGTAGATACCTATCTGGAATAGATTGCGGATCTGAAAAACCTGGCACAATATACTTGGAAAAACTGCCTGCCCTGAGACTGTGGTAAATAGTGTGGAGACAAGCTAGCCAACCTTGTTTTCCTAAGCTATTGACTAATCACTGAGTTTGTGTTCAGGATAACTGTGGCAAGCTAGTTCATGACCTTCATGAACTCTCTGCATCCTATCGCAGAATGGTACGCAATGCTTAAGCAACGCGTTTAGACTGCGCATATACACAGACGTACAAGGGAGTGCGTTCCATTGAGCTTACCGCACTGAACAGTGCAATTCTACATGTGTCTATTCAGAAAGGACACATGTAGAATTGCACCGTTACACAACGAGTGAATAAATGGAAGCACACGGCACGTTTCAGTTGGCTTACCAAATTTCTTGCCAGCTCAGAAGCATCCGATTCCCAGACGCTGGTGACGTCACTCAGCGTGATACATTAAGCCCTGCATACCCTCCAAGTGTCCCAATTTTCCAGGGACAGTCCTGGAGTTACAGAAGCCATCCCGCTTTCTGATTTGATCCCAGAGTGTCCCACTTTTCCTGTTTCTTCCCCTCCACATCTCGGAGAAGAATGGAAAGTGGTGTGTAGATTATTTCACAGGAGGAACATGTAGGCTCGGCTCAGCTGCCCTCCCTCCTGCAGTTTACAGGCAGCCCCCTCCCAGAGTTGAACTAAAAGTCTGGGAACAGGCAATATCCCTCTGGTTGAAAATTCATTATAATCCAAAGGGAATGTTATCCCATTTCCTGGCTGCAGCCCCCTTATCCACCATGGCTTTCGCAAATTGCTAACAAGATCAAACAAATTTGTCTAAACCCCAAAGACCTCTTTAACGGAACCCTGAATAAGGCAAAAACAACCATTACTCAGAGGCTCCTTGACATCGAATTGCAAACAGAAGGTGCTTTACTTCCTGAGAATTACAGGTGTCTAAAATCTTGGCCCAGCTTTTCAGTTGCCCCTTATTTATCTACCATTACCTATGAATCTTATAGATGGGCATTTTCCAGAGCCCGTTTTGAGGCACTACCTACAGCTGTACTATACGGTAAATTCCTGCGGGTACCTATCCATGAGCGCCTATGCCCACGCATGACCAATAAGGTGGAATCTGTTACTCACATCCTATTATTCTGTGAACTTTACAGTGAAGAACGATCTCGACTTATATTACCCCTTTTATCAAAATTTACACCCTTGCAATACTACTTGGAATTCACCCCTGAAATTCTTCGTAAATTTCTTTTGGAAGACTCTCTGAGCTCAGTATCTTATGCTGTGGCCAAATTTTGCACCTTAGCTATCAGAAAACGTAAATCTCTTTTATTGAAAAACACACTATAAATTCCTTTTGGATTTTGATTCTTTGTGGTGGTGTTGCTGATTCCTTTGTTTGGAATCATGTTGTTTTGTGTTGTTGGCTCTTGCTGTAATAAAATTGACTGATTGATTGATTGATTGACAGGCAGCCCCCCTTGCAGCTGCCACTTGGCTGCAACTCCACCAGGCAGCAAAAGCGCTTTGGAGAGGTGGACCAGGGGTCCCCAGGCATCTGCCCCTGCCCCTGCCCCCAGGACCTCTCTGGTGGCTAAGCAGTCCTGCCCTGTCCAATGTTCACGAGCTGCCACTGGGGCCTCCTTCCTAGTCTTCTGCTAACATTCAGAACTGCCTTCTACTGAGTCACACCACGATCTGTTGAGTCCAAGATTGTCTAACTGGCAGCAGCACCTCTCCAAAGGCAAAGCCCCAAAGGCCAAAAGCCTTCCCCAGCCTTGTTGCCAAAGCTTATTGAGTCAGAGAAAGCTGAACCCAAGATGGCTTGCATGCCAATCAGGTGTTCTGCAACTGAGATATTGCCTGTGCCCTACAGCCCTTCCCTTCGCCCAAAGGTGAACTCCGTCAACCCTCCTGGCAGAAGTGAAACCTTTGTAGCTCTGGCACTGAGCAGCAAGAATGTGGCCATGCCGTGATTTGATCTGTCCCTCTTTTGCATTTTAGCACATGTTATTGGATGAATTTTAACAGGGAGAAATGTAAAGTACTACACTTGGGCAAAAAAAATGAAAGGCACAAATACTGGATGGGTGACACCTGGCTTGAGAGCAGTACAAGTGAAAAGGATCTAGGAGTCTTGGTAGACCACAAACTTGACATGAGTCAACAGTGTGATGCAGCAGCTAAAAAAGCCAATGCAATTCTGGGCTGCATCAATAGGAGTATAGCATCTAGATCAAGGGAAGTAATAGTACCACTGTATTCCGCTCTGGTCAGACCTCACCTGGAATACTGTGTCCAGTTCTGGGCACCACAGTTCAAGAAGGATACTGACAAGCTGGAACGTGTCCAGAGGAGGGCAACCAAAATGGTCAAAGGCCTGGAAACGATGCCTTATGAGGAATGGCTTAGGGAGCTGGGTATGTTTAGCCTGGAGAAGAGAAGGTTAAGGGGTGATATGATAGCCATGTTCAAATATATAAAAGGATGTCATATGGAGGAAGGAGAAAAGTTGTTTTCTGCTGCTCCTGAGAAGAGGACACAGAGCAATGGATTCAAACTACAAGAAAGAAGATTCCACCTAAACATTAGAAATAACTTTGCTGCCAAGGAGTGTGGTGGAGTCTCCTTCTTTGGAGGTCTTTAAGCAGAGGCTTGACAGCCACCTGTCAGGAATGCTTTGATGGTGTTTCCTGCTTGGCAGGGGGTTGGACTGGATGGCCCTTGTGGTCTCTTCCAACTCTATGATTCTATGAACATAATAAAAAGAAAGAAAAACCAATAACCCTCCTTCCACAAACGCAAGGCCATAGATTTTTTTTTTAAACCAGCCAAAAGCTTGGGAGAAGAGGAATGTTTTTGCCTGACGCCTAAAGATATGTAATGAAGGAGCCAGGTGAGCCTTCGTGGGCAGACCATCCCACAAATGGGGAGCCACTGCAGAAAAGGCCCTTTCTTGTGCTGCTGCCCTCCAGACCTCTCGTGGAGGAGGCACACCTCAGAAGGTGATCGCATGTCAGGAGCGAGCCAACAATAGATCACATGGAGTAAGTGAAGTTAACTCTTTATTAGACTGCCAGGCCCAATGAGCACAGCAACTCTTCTTGGTAGGTCTTGCCCCTATGAGGCACTTGCTAAGCCTGAAGGCCCCTGCCTTCCCACAGCTGCCTAAGTCTCCTCCTCTCCCGGGTCCTTCCCAAGTAATCTGAGACGACACTGATGCGCCCGCCTTGCTCTTCCCACATGCTGCGTGCCTGCTCCTTCAGAGGGAGTGTAACTCCATCCATCCAGTCTAGCAACCAAGCAACCTCTCATCCATCTGGTCTAGTGACACGCCCACCAACAGTGCCTCAGCCTTATCTGGATTGAGCTTCAGTTTGTTGGCTCCCGTCCAGCTAGTTTTTATCAGCCAAGATGGTCCAGGGTCCAGACACAAGTGGTTGTCCTGACCGATCCATGCACAATCTTCATGTCGTGCATAGCTGTCAACTTTTGGATTTGAAAATAAGGGATTTTTTCAAACTTTCGGATTTGAAAATAAGGGATGCCGCGAGGGCGGTGCAATGGCACCAAGTAGCCTCGCCACCCTGCGCTCCAGGGGCTGCATGCGAACGGGTGAGCAAAAGAGCGAGCGCATAGACGGCAGGCAGGCTGTCTGTCTGGTTGGGCGTGAGGGTCTAGCTGCACAAGGCATGCAAGCTCCGCCCCCAGTCAGTCTCAGACTCCTTATTGGCAGCCGAGCAATGCAGCTGAGGAGCCTCCGGCAGGGAGGGAGAGGAGCTGCTTCCTTTGAAATCCGGGAAATTTAAGGGATATCAACAATCCGGGATAGCAGCGGGAAACGGCATTGGAATAAGGGAGTTTCCCGCAAAAAAAGGGAAGGTTGACAGCTATGACATCCTGTGCTGTGTGCCCCTAACCTGGCCTGCCCCACCCCTGACACCATACCTCCCCTTGCCCAGAACCTGTGCAATTGGCCAGCACTGCTCTCCCTGGCTCCTCTCTTCCCAGGCACATCTTACATCCCTTAATTTATACAACAACAAAACCAATTTGAAATCACACAACTTAAAGAGCAGTTTAAAACAATTAGGACAATAATAACAGCCACAGGACCTCCCTACAAAAATAATACCCCAACCCAAGCCTCTGTTCAGCCGCTCCAGCTTTTGTAGCTGGAGTCAGTCCAGGTCCTGCCCACCAGGCTAGGGAGCAGGTCTTCCAGGACTCACAGCCAAGCTAAAATATCATGAAAAGTTCTGCCATGGTTGATCGTTATCGTAAAAGCAGCAGCAGTGTTACACCATTAATTCCTGATTCATGCTAATATATTAGGGCTGCCATACATCCAGAATTTCCCTGACATACCCGGGATTTGGCCCTTGTAAACAGCGTCTAGGCAAAAATTGCTTAAATGTGCATGAAAATCCGGACAATCTAACCCATGTTGGAAGTGAATATTTTGGCAAATTTACTTAGAAATAGCTCAAAACTTCTTTGTTATGATTTTGCAAAAACAAAACAAAACAAACCTCAGCTTTGGCCCAAAATTTAAAAACTTAACAACTTTTGTGTCTACCCTATAATATATAAAAGTGCAAAGATGCACTGAGGCATTTGGTTGCCTGAGACAGAACATCCAAAGGACTCCGACCCACTGCCTCTGACGAACATGAAACATTGTCCACCGAGAAGTTCTCCTGCACAATCTTCATGAAATGAACATGAGCTGGTGAAACAGCACTGCTCAGCTCTTGCAGAGCTCCTCCTGTTTCAGTGGCGCTTATGTAGGAGAATGTCCTAGCAGATTATCCCTCCTGGCTCAAGTCTTTGTTTCCACCCTTCTACCCATAATGGAATCCCAAATCCCTGTTTGTGGCAGATTCATCTTTGAAAACATGTGTTACAGGATCACAGCAGCAAATAATGAGTCCCAGAGCTCCCCGTGGCTCAGCAATAAGCCTGTTTTGGACGTCAGTGATCAGATGTGAAGCATATGGAATCATGTTCACTTTGGTCAAAAACTAAACAAAACCAACAGCAACGTTCTTTTTATGTTGAGGAAGGGAAAGGTCAGAAATGTGTGTATAAAGATACCAGATAAAAACTTCAGAAATAACACTTATTCATTGTTTTGGCAACCTGTACATAGCATTTCAATGCCAGGTACCCTGTTTCCCCTATTTTAAGACGTAGTCATAAAATAAGCCATAGCAGGATTTTTTCACATTTGCGAAATATAAGCCGTACCCCGAAAATAAGCCATAGTGATAGGCACAGTTCTGGAGGGCGCCAAGGAAAAGGCGGGGCTAGGCGTCCAGTCCCACCACCAAAACCAGTCAGCCCCAGAAGCAGCGCTCAGGAACTCTGCAGAGCAGGGCGCACAGGAAGGGGCAGCGGGCGCGACAAAGGCACTCCGAAGGTCTCTTCGCTCGCCCAACTCCGCTTGGCGCAGAGCGCACGGGGCGGCCACCGTGGTAGAGAGGGAAGGCGGTACGGGCTTTCCCTGCTCGCTCGCCACGACGAAATCCCCCGAGCCGCCCCACGCGTCGCACAAAGGCCCATTGGAAAACAAGGCTTCTGTCGAGTTTCGAGGAGGGAAGGCAGCGGAGGAAAAGCAGGAGAGAGCGCCCAGCGAAAGCGGGTCTCTCTGGTGCCCGTTTCCTCAAAGCTCAGCTTGGATTCTCCCCCCCCCCCCGCTGCCAGCAAGCAAACGAAGAGCTCCGCGCCCGTCCCATCCTTCACAGCCCCAGAACTCGAGCGTGGCCTTGCCAAGGCGTGCTTACGTAATAAAAATAAGACATCCCCTCAAAATAAGCCATAGTGCGTTTTCTTGAAGAAAAAAAAAATATAAGACGGTGTCTTAAAATAGGGGAAACGGTACTGAGGAAGAGTTTATTTAATGTATTTTTTTTAAAAAAGTGACTTCTGTGCCTTCCTTCACCAAGAATGGCAGCAAAATAAGGCAATATAAAACATAACAAGCAGGAAAACATTAAAATCATTATGAATAAATCACATACTTCGCCACACATTAAACCTCGCTTTGCTGCCCTCACCCAATAAGACAGAGCTATTGCAAAGTATGGAACTACCGGTAAGCAGGGGCGTAGCAACGGGGGGGGGGGCGGGGGGCCGCCCCGAGTTCCACCTCAGAGGGGGGTGACACTTTTTTTTTTTTTAAATTGTTTTAATTTTTTAATTTTTTTTTTAAATTTTTTTTAACTTCATTGAAAAAAAGGGATAATAGACACACACAACCCCCCACACCTCACAAAGTGGCACCATCAGAGGGGGGGTGACACTTTTTATTTTTTTATTTTTTTAAAATTTTTTATTATTTTTTATTATTTTAACTTTATTGAAAAAAAAAGAGATAATAGACACACACACACACACACACACAAAACCCCCACACCTCGCAAAGTGGCACCATCAGAGGGGGGTGACACTTTTTAATTTTTTTAATTTTTTTTTTAAATTAAAGTGGTGGGGGGTGACAAAAAAAATTCCGCCCCCGGGTACCACCTGGGCTTGCTACGCCTCTGCCGGTAAGTGTGAGTTTGCAAAATTAAAGACCTACATGGAGGTTGCTTTCCTCATCTGTATCCCACGTGGGTCTCTGAATGTTTGTGCTGAGCTCCATGTGGGGAAAATAAACTGTTGTCTTGAAAGTCTTCTCACAGGGTTATGCCTTTGAGGCTTCCTGTGTGGTTGCTGGTTTGTGTATCAGAAGTGCAGCCCAGTCCCACAGAACTGGAAAGGGTTTTCCCTACCTACAATGGAAAAGGCAGGCCTGGGTGTTTTCTGTGGCACTCGGCTTGTTTCTTCAAATGGATGGTGCTTTGTCAAATGTTCTGCCGATCCCACAGACAGCACCATGGAAAGTGAGAGATTTCAAGCAACACAACACGGCCTTTTATAAAACCAGCATGTTTCCAAAACAGAGAAGAGCAGAGATGCAGTTGGATTCCCGTCATGTTTACCTGGGTGTAAGTCCTGCCAAGCTGAATGATAAATACTGTATATATGTGCAAATTTTGCAAACTTGTCCAAGGCTGTCCCATGAGGGACAGCCACAGCAGGCAACCTTGCCAGGCAACCTTGTGGTCTTTCTCCCAATTTCACCAGGTACCCAGGAACGTCCTTTGACTAATTAAACCATCTATGGCCTTTTATGGTGGGACGTGGGTGGTGCTGTGGTCTAAACCACAGAGCCTAGGGCTTGCCGATCAGAAGGTCGGCGGTTCGAATCCCCGCGACGGAGTGAGCTCCCGTTGCTTGGTCCCTGCTCCTGCCAACCTAGCAGTTCGAAAGCATGTCAAAGTGCAAGTAGATCAATAGGTACCGCTCCGGCGGGAAGGTAAACGGTGTTTCCGTGCGCTGCTCTGGTTCGCCAGAAGCGGCTTAGTCATGCTGGCCACATGATCCGGAAGCTGTACGCTGGCTCTCGGCCTATAAAGCGAGATGAGCACCGCAACCCCAGAGTCGGACACGACTGGACCTAATGGTCAGGGGTCCCTTTACCTTTACCTTTATGGCCTTTTAAGCTCTCTCTCTCTGTGTGCACACAGTAGGGGTTTATTTTATTTTTTTGTTTTTATGTTACGTTCTTCTGTGTTTTTATGTCATCCTTGAATGAAGGGTGGTGTATAAATTAATAACTAGCAATGATAATGTAGAGCATACCTTTTATTTGGAAGTAATTGTTTCATTTAGAAATGGTGGAGTAGAGGGTAGAGGGACCCCTGACCATTAGGTCCATTAGGCGCTCATCTCGCATTATTGGCCGAGAGCCGTCGTACAGCTTCCGGGTCATGTGGCCAGTATGACTAAGCCGCTTCTGGCAAACCAGAGCAGCGCACGGAAACGCCGTTTACCTTCCTGCCAGAGCAGTACCTATTTATCTACTTGCACTTTGACGTGCTTTTGAACTGCTAGGTTGGCAGGAGCAGGGACCGAGTAATGGGAGCTCACCCCGTCGCGGGGATTCGACCCACGACCTTCTGATCGGCAAGCCCTAGGCTCTGTGGTTTAACCCACAGCGCCACCCGCGTCCTACGAATGATAAATATCTATGTGCAAATTTTGCAAACTTGTCCAAGGCTCTTTCGCTTGCCCATGAGGCACACCCACAGCAGGCTAATTAAACCATCCATTATTGCCTTTTAAGCTCTCTCTCTGTGTGCACACAGTAGGGGTTTATTTTATTTTTTTGTTTTTATGTTACGTTCTTCTGTGTTTTTATGTCATCCTTGAATGAAGGGTGGTGTATAAATTAATAAGTAGCAATAATAAGGTAGAGCATACCTTTTATTTGGAAGTAATTGTTTCATTTAGAAATGGTGGAGTCCCGAGAATACACATATATATATTTACATATTTTATTATTACCATTCTTTGTTTTTGTAATGAATGGAACTGTCAAAAGTAATCTTGATTATGTAAGAAATTTAGTTTGTTTGTATGTTGGTATGTATTCGGTGTGTTGTTTGTTAGTATGTGCTCTTTGTGTGGTATGTGGTAGTGTATGTGATAAAAACTCAATAAAAAGAAATTAAAAAAAAATAGAAATGGTGGAGTCCCATACATTTTATAGCCTCTTAGGGTGTAAACAGGACATCGGAATGTGACCATTGCTAACAATAAAGGTTCTAGTTACAGGTAGGTAGCCCTGTTGCTCTGTCATAGTCAAAACAAAATAAAAAATAAAAAAATCCTTCCAGTAGCACCTTAGAGACCAACTAAGTTTGTTCTTGGTATGAGCTTTCGTGTATCTGAAGAAGTGTGCATGCACACGAAAGCTCATACCAAGAACAAACTTAGTTGGTCTCTAAGGTGCTACTGGAAGGATTTTTTTTATTTTATTTTTTATTTTGTTTTGAATAAAGGTTCTGTTACATCCCCAAGACCCTCCTCTCCTTCGGTCGGTGGTCCTCTGGGGTGCGGGAGGGGAGCCGACATAAGTTTCTTTGGACGTGCTTCCCACTGAGTGCGATGGGATTTAAACTCAGGATTACTGCTTCGAAACATCCTGGCGCGCTCCACGCGGATGCCAGGAAGGAACAGCGAAAGGGCATATTCTAATCCAAACAGAAAGAAGAGTGCAATGGCTTTATCCAACTAGTGAAAGGAGAAAAGTGAAAGCGGCGGAGAGAAAAGGGGAGTTGATGTCCGAAGCAGCAGGGAGCCTCTCTCCGGACTTGAAAGGGCCATTCTGAAGTTCTCCAGCCGGGCGCAGGAGGAGCGGATGATCCGCGACAGCGTTGCTCCTCCTCCTCCTCCTCGACGGCTCTCCGCCACACAAGCAGCCGCCGGCTTTTCCGCCGCGCGTCTCCTTCGCTGCCCTCCCTGCCCGTCGGGGCGGAGCCGGTCCCGGGTGGGCGTCGCCGAGCCTATAAAGGGCCCGTCGGGCGGCGCTGCGCTCCGGGCGGCAGTTTGGGCGCGAGCGCGCGGAGATGCGGCGCGCCAGCCGAGACTACGCCAAGTACCTGCGCGGCGCCGAGGAGCCGGAGGGCGCCCCGCCGCTGCCTCCCTTGCCCGCGCAGCCTCCGCCGGCCGCGCAGCCCCCCGCCGCGCCCGCCTCGCGCGCGCTGCTGGCCGCGCTGGCGCTGCTGGGCCTCGGCCAGGTGGTCTGCAGCATCGCGCTCTTCCTCTACTTCCGAGCGCAGGTAAGGCAGTAAGCGGAGCTCCCCGGCGAGGGATGCGCGCGGGCGGACGGACGCGGCTGCGGGCCTGGAGCGACGCCCAAGGGGGCTGCGCAGGTCCCAGAGAAAGGCTGACCATCAGGTCAAAAGGGGGTGATGCGCCCAAAGGCGTAGGAAGGTCAGGTGGTACCCGGTGCGGAAATTTTCTTGTCCCACCCCCCAACACTGATTTTTTTTTTTTGTCTGCAAAAATGGTTTTACGTTATTTCCTATTTTCTTACAAAGGAATAATAATAAGTAAAAATAAACTTTTATTTATATCCCGCCCTCCCCTGCCGAAGTCGGGCTCAGGGCGGCTAACATCAGATACATAACATTGATATAAAATCAAACAATAATTAAATTACCTCCTAAAAACATGTCAAAATCAAATTAAAGTCTAATTAGATGGCTTTCCGCAGGGTTAGGGTTGGGAACAGTAAGTGCTCCACTGAATTGAAATTTCAGCCTTCACGACATAGGAAAACAGCCAAGTAAACAGCTATTTTCGTGGAGGAGGGTCAAGATATTAACTGATATGCATGAAATTTCATATATAGCTATATAATCCCTAGTGTAGTAAGATAAGACCTTTGGAGCTTGCATTTTTTTTTAAAAAAAAGTTTTTTATGAACCACCCTAGTAGGGCAGTAATTGTTCCTTGATAATTTGTCACCCCCCTCCATGATGGAATCTGGGGCGGCCCCCCCGCCCCCCACTTCCTACGCCCCTGGATGCGCCTTTGGGTATGTGTGTATGTTTATAAACCCTCTGAAAAGCACATGTAGCTTTTTATTTTTAACTAGACATTCAAATTCGCTACTTGTTGAGTAGCGCCTGTTTAACTGGAACGAGGATGCGGTTGGTTTTCAGGCAATGTTACTATGTGGTTGGGGCTGCCGTCGAACTTAAAGTTGGCAAGCTTAATATTTCATAGAATTGTAGAATTGGAAGGGACCCCGGGATCATCCTGTCCAACCCCCAGCAATGCAGGAATATGCAGCTGTCCCATCCGGGGATTGAACCTGCAACCTTGGCATTATCTCTAACGAACGGAGCTTAGAAAGATGCATCCAACCCACAAGCGGAGGGAAGAAGGAGTTGCTTTTATCATTCTGCGCCTGAGAGCTTAAGGATGCCCCTGCTTTGATTTTTGCTGATCAGTTTGGCAACTCATGATTAGAAACTGCTGCTATACAGTTGGAAGCAAGTTGCTTATTTTGGAAACTGGAAAGACAGAGATGTCAAGGTCTCATGGAATAATAATAACCAGGTGATTGCTGGTGAACCTTAGTTCTGAAACCGCGTGGCTGTCAACTCAAACTCAAGGTAGCAATACACTTTAATATAATTGTGATTGGTTACTGTGTGGCTGGGATTGTGTCCGAGCTAGTAACTTTCTTAATGCAGAGAGAAAACCAGTTGAAACTGATTCTTATTGCATTTACTTTGGGAAAGAGCTGGATTTTTATGACTGGTGTCTGTTCAAAAATTTTATCTCTTAATCCTGGGAAAAGAATAGATACTGCTGGATAGATTCAAGAAGAGGGGTTCCAGAAATGCCTTATCTCATCTCTGAAAGAGAGAACCTCACGCCACAGAAATCTAGAAAATAAACGGGTTTGTTGTGGGCATTGCAAATATATATGCATTGCTGGGGTAGAGGAGGCTGCTTGTAGTGTCGACTTTCTGGTGGTTTATGCTGTGGTGCTGAAAAGATCTCTCTTTCTTTCTTGGAAATTACCCTGTGCATTGGTTGAGTTCGCTTTTTTTGTTGTTTTGGTTTAGCGTCCTGAAATTTCTCAAAGGAAGTTAGAGGCTGATGTTTGCTCTTATCTCCCCAGAGGTAGAAGCAAATTCTGGTTTTGGGTTTCTCTTTTCTTCGTGATGAACGAAACATTTCTTAGTAGTGCAAGGCAATAATGCTGCGCTGTAGAAACCTTTGTACAAATGTTATAGAAGAAATGCAAGGGAGATTTTGGATATTAAACAGCTTGCCTTACAATAAGACGAAAAGCATAAATATTGGGATTCCACCCAGGTGATTCCTTTTAAGCTTTAAACAATCACCCCAATGGGCTTGCCCTGGAACCCGGGGCCTGGTTTGAGGTCACAGGATGCAACCATTCTGCTGAATCTCAGTAGTCTGGGTCTGGTCAGTACCTGGATATTTCAAGGAATGCACCTTGAGCTTCATGATGGAAGGAGCTCAAGAGTGTACATGGCTCTTCTCCTCCCCATTTCATCCTCACAACAACCCTGTGAGGTAGGTTAGGCTTAGGGATGGTGGTTGGCCCTAGATTACCCAGGGAGCTTCATAGGGATTTGAACCCTGCTCTCCTAGGTCCTAGTCTAACACTCTAATCATTACGCCAGGCTGGCTCTTGTATATCTTGGGTATTCATCTGTGAGCTCATGTAAATCACTTCACTGAAACTTGTGGTCTTCACAGATGCGTTGATATCTTAAATGAAAGGTTTCCCCACAATATTGGATTTCTGAGGATGATAATATTGACTAGTGAAATGTGTTAAGGAAGTAACCTGATGCCTCATCCAACTCAGTGGGGTTTTCTTTTGAGTAAGGCTTCCCTTATGTTTATCTGCCATGCTTCGGATAGGGCTGCAAGTAGTTCCTTATCTGCTACAGCTTCCATTCACAAAACCCCTTTTAAGCCGCCAAGTGTGCAATTACACTGATGTCAGCTGTGCCATATACATTGCGTCTAGATTAACTGGCGGCCACAAACCCAGGGAGTTAACATCTGGGTCCTGGAAAGGCAGTTCAATTGGGTAAGACAGGCTTGTGAATGTGGAATTGTCAAGTAGAGGATATTTTCTCATTGACAAAAAGCATTTGATAACTTAAAGTTGGAGTCGTTTCCTTTGGGCTTTCATTTAGTGCCTCGGAACCAGGGTGGATTTGATTTAAATCAAACTGATTTAAATCACGATTTAAATCATGATTTAAATCACTAGCCAGTAAGGCTCAGGGTGGATAAAAATCAACGATTTTTTTAAAAAAAAAATCAGATTTTTTTATTTAAATCGGATTTTTTAAAATTTAAATCGGATTTTTTTTTTAAATCAATGATTTTTATCCACCCTGAGCCTTACTGAATAGTGATTTAAATCGTGATTTAAATCAGTTTGATTTAAATCAAATCCACCCTGCTCGGAACACATGCAAACTAAACGCCTGATGTCACCGCGTTCCTGTAGCCCATGTGGTGCCGGCCAATCGTTTTGGACGATGGCATTTCTAACTCCAGGCTGGCTGAAGCTGATGGCAGCTTTTGTCCAAAATATCTGCCGGGCACCATGAGGGCTCCCTCTTCTGCAGCCTGTTGGTTTTAATCCGCAACTCTGCACATCAACATTCTCCAACTTTGTGCCCACAGACATTTGGGCCGCAACTTCCATCCCCGCTGATCCTTGGCCACACTCACTGGGGTGAAGGGAGCTGCAGTCTAATAAATACCCGGAGTCTTTGCAGAGCTTGGGGCAAATCATTCTCTGTTGCTTTTGTGGCCCCCTGTACACTTCGTATCTGCATGCACACGAAAGTTCATACCAAGAACAAACTTAGTTGGTCTCTAAGGTGCTACTGGAAGGAATTTTTTTTATTTTGCTTTATGAAGAAAGGGGTGGGAAGCCTTGCTGGGTGGCCAGGAAGTGTCCTGACTGTCCTGGGCAGTGCCTCCCCCCACCCCACATGCAAGGCTTGGGGTGCTTATTCTGATTCTCTCAGTGCCCCTTGGACTTGCAACAGAAGATGGTATTGGGTAATGGCACTTGTTCTCCCTCAAACCTTGGTCTATTTCCTCCTCAAAAACTCCCTCATTATTTGGATTCTTTAACTGTTTCAGCACATAGATATGCCTTTATAAAGGCAAGATTCAACGCCTTCCCCTCCAACGTGATGGAAAATAGAATCTCTAATGGACAGATATCACTCCTATGTGACTGCAACTGCGGATCACCTGAATCGCTGCACCACATACTCCTTAGCTGTGCTCTCTATTAATCGCTCAGGTGTAAGTTTCTTGCTCCACATTTAATGGGAATTGCTGACGAGTCCAATGAAGCCAAACTGAGATTTCTATTGAATGATGAAGACCCCTCCAGAACACTCATTGTTGCTAGATATCTGATCTGTGTCTTATCTCTAAAGAAGGAAAAAAGGGCTTCCGTATGGTCTGGAGAACCCCTCTAAACCAGGAGTCATAGTGCGGAAATAGAATGGCGGACAGTCCGAACATTCTACCAAGTAACGATTAGAGGGTGAAGCTTCGTGTTAGCTTCTGTCGAAAGACATAAATATTATATGCTGTTTTGGAAATGTGATTTTATGTGTTGGGCCAATGGCCGTAATAAAACTACTACTACTCAGTGCCCCCGGAACAGCCCTGGGTACCAGTGTTTGGGGAAGGCTGAGGCTTCTGAGGTTCATACCCGATTAATTTTTTTTTTAAAACCTATTTCTGATGTGTGACTTTCTTTTCACCAGGACAATAAAATTGCACATTTGGGTTTGACTCTGGTTCAGTTCACCGGCACTTTTTAAAAACTCTGACCTTAAGCACTAAGCTTAAAAAATGGTTTGTTAAACTGGTGCATTGGAACAATTTCAGATGGGTCAATACAGGCCTGGACGAGCTACGTAAAGATGAGCCACCAGCCATGAGTTGTGGCCTGGGCCCTGTTTTCAGTGCCTTGTCTGTCTGGGCAGTTCCTGGCAGCTAGCCATAGCAGACCGCTAGCCGAGTGCCTGGTGGGCTCAGCAGCTCAAAAGTTGTGCAAACTCGGCTTAATCACAGAGGTTTTGCCATTGGAATGCAAAGTTCATACAGGGAACAATATGTAACTTGGAGAAATGCTATCTGCATTCCGTAATTTTATAGCTCAGTCTGTCATATTTGTCCAATGAAGCACAGAATGAATTTCTTTCTATATGATAGAAAAAGAGGTTGAGCTCAGTTACAGGTAGGTAGCCGTGTTGGTCTGTCATAGTCAAAACAAAATAAAAAACCTAGCAGCTTGAAAGCACGTCAAAGTGCAAGTAGATAAATAGGTACTGCTCTGGCGGGAAGGTAAACGGTGTTTCCGTGCTCTGCTCTGGTTCTCCAGAAGTGGCTTAGTCATGCTGGCCACATGACCCGGAAGCTGTACGCTGGTTCCCTTGGCCAATAAAGCAAGATGAGCGCCGCAACCCCAGAGTCGGACACGACTGGACCTAATGGTCAGGGGTCCCTTTACCTTTACCTTACAGACCCAGGTAGCGCTGTGGGTTAAACCACAGAGCCTAGGGCTTGCTGATCAGAAGGTCGCCGTTCGAATCCTCGCGACGGGGTGAGCTCCCGTTGTTCAGTCCCTGCTCCTACCAACCTAGCAGTTCGAAAGCACTTCAAAGTGCAAGTAGATAAATAGGAACCGCTCCGGCGGGAAGGTAAATGGCGTTTCCGTGCGCTGCTCTGGTTTGGCAGAAGCGGCTTTGTCATGCTGGCCACATGATCTGGAAGCTGTACGCCGGCTCTCGGCCAATAAAGCGAGATGAGCGCCGCAACCCCAGAGTCGGACACGACTGGACCTAATGGTCAGGGGTCCCTTTACCTTTACCACATCTCTCTTGGTTCTTGGGAATCTGCACACTAATTCAAATTCACGGTCTGAACTAGCCAGACATTTCAAATCAGCTGCACTCAGTTCTTCATTTGGAGTAAAATTCTTTAGAAATTTCAGATTGGTCCACAGTGTCTTTAGATTTTAATGATCTCTGTCCTCATCTGAGAGAGGCAGTATGTAGATGAGATGTGAGAACCGATACTCCGAATCCACTCTCCTTGTCCTCCTACAAGGATGGAAATTTGTTGTGCTCTTAGACATAAAGTGACATCCTGTTCATTTTTAAGTCCAAGCTGAAGGACTAGTGGCAAGGACTAGGAGCAGAGGGGATGAGACCGACAATAATGTGTTCAAATGTCATCCAATGTGTCACTTAAGAATGGAAGGAAAGAAGGGAGTTGTTTTGGCACAGAGATGCTACCCATCAGTTTCTGTGCATATTTCAATGTTTGTGCAGTTTAATGCTTCCTTCCATGTTAAATACGACTTGCTGGAGTGTCCGTGATTCTGGTATGTGATTCTTGTATCTTTGTCCTCAGTGTCTGGTCCTCAAAAGTATACTGCATCTGAATTTATGGAGCATTTTGTTAACAGCTGCCTATCATTGTGACTTGTGCTGCATCATGTATGTTCCAGAAATCTAGAAAGCAACACAAGCTTCAAAACTCAAGGAGTTTCAGAAAACAACTGTAGTGTGGCAGGGATGGGGGTTGCTATTAAGAGCAAATGCAAGGCTGCATGTGAACAGTACCTCTTGACTTGCAGCCAAGATAATCTCCCTTCTGCCTTTAGCTTAGGCCCCAAAGCCCATGCAGAATATGTACCGTGTTTCTCCTCAAATAAGACGCCGTCATATATTTTTTCCCTCAAAAAAACACAGTATGGCTTATTTTCGGGGGATGTCTTATTTTAACCGCTCCGCGTCGGTACGCTGCATAGCCACGCCTATCCAGGTCGTCTTAAGGGAGAGGCGCCGCGTCGCCATGTCTTATTTTCGGGGTATGGCTTATATTTCACAAATGCGTAGAAATCCTGCTACGGCTTATTTTATGGCTACATCTTATCTAAGGAGAAACAAGGTAGCCTTTTTCTGCCACCTCCACCACAGCTGCCTCAAGTTTAGCAACTTTTATCTGTTCCTCATGTTTTCTTTCATTTTTGATGCATTTTTCTTAATTTCACCAGTTGCCCAGTCTTTTGCAGGTTCTTACTATGGTTCAAGGGACGCAGGTGGTGCAGTGGGTTAAACCACAGAGCCTAAGGCTTGCCGATCAGAAGGTCGGTGGTTTGAATTCCCTCGACAGGGTGAGCTCCCGTTGCTTGGTCCCTGCTCCTGCCAACTTAGCAGTTCGAAAGCACGTCAAAGTGCAAGTAGATAAATAGGCACCGCTCCGGTGGGAAGGTAAACGGCGTTTCTGTGCGCTGCTCTGGTTCGCCAGAAGTGGCTTAGTCATGCTGGCCACATGACCTGGAAGCTGTACGCCAGCTCCCTTGGCCAATAAAGCGAGATGAGCGCCGCAACCCCAGAGTCGTCCGCGACTGGACCTAATGGTCAGGGGTCCCTTTACCTTTACTATGGTTCAAGTACAGAATATAAAATGTATTTGCCACCTGTTAGCCACCAAAACTTTTTGACATGCTTTTAACTACATACAGCACTACATCTTTGGCTTTCAGTAATTATAATATTGATTATGACTGTTCACCTTTGCTTCAACAACTCCCATCTTTTGCTATATTCCCTGTTTCCCAGTCTGCAGAAAGTTTACATAGGCGACCTTAAACTGGTTGATGAAGTTTGGTAGCTTGCAAGCAACCCGTAAATCTTAATAAATTTCTCATAAACATTCCTTGTCTTGCTGAAGTTGTTAGCTAGATTGTGTTGCTCAGATTTGTAGGCACATTTGCGACGGCATCAATTACGCATCCCTCTGTTGCTGTCACCTTCCATCCAACACGGCTTCATATGGATCTAGTAGATCTGATTTTAAGAGTTTGAGCCACAACCCTCCCCACTTTTCCCAGCTTGCTGTGGCTAGTTTAAAGCCTTTCCCTCAGCCGGCTGCAAAGTTGGTGATATTTTTTGAATGTATAGCGCAGGCATCCCCAAACTTCGGCCCTCCAGATGTTTTGGCCTACAACTCCCATGATCCCTAGCTAACAGGACCAGTGGTCAGGGATGATGGGAATTGGAGTCCAAAACATCTGGAGGGCCGCAGTTTGGGGATGCCTGGTATAGCGTCATTAAACTTTTAAAGCGTTGCAAATGTGGGTCCCCGTCCCCTTCCAGGATTTTTGAAGCCCAGATTTTGCATTGAATTCACTCTGTGTTGGAGCTCATCTCCCTTCTTCAGGGCCATCTTGTAGCCTGAGGTCTTGGTTTGTGAAAATCTTAACCACATGTGAAACCATACACCAGAGTGAAAAGTGCATGTTGTTATCTCAAACAGGAAACAGAATGGCCCTGTGAATCTCAACCAGGAAGCTGTGGTTGCTTACCTGTTTTTGTATTTTGCATGAGTAAGAGTTTTTACTGTGCTAGAGAAAGTGGGACATGGGTGAAACTCTGAAGACTGGTTCACACAGTTGTTTTCATGGACCCAAAACACTCTACAGTGGATGCTCGGGTTGCGAACAAGATCCGTGCGGGAAGCGCGTTCGATACCCGCGCCGCTGCGCCTGCGCATGTGTGTGATGCAATTCAGCGCTTCTGCGCACGCGCAAAGCGCGATTTAGTGCTTCTGTGCGAGCGCCGAAACCCGGAAGTAACCTGTTCCGGTACTTCCGGGTTCGGCCCATTCGTATCCTAAAAACGTGCAACCCGCATCGAGCGCAACCCGAGGTATGACTTTACGTGGTGGACCTTGAGTACACATGTTCGTTGATCCCACAGCAGTAGATGAACGCACCGTTTCCATTGTTTGTTTAATTTATGAGTTACTTCCTATGAGACATAACAATAAATACCGGTATATATAGAAAACAATCGCTGATCTAAAAACAGTCAAAATAATTACATATATAATTTTTTTTAAAACATGAATATAAATATCAAAACATGACCATGGCAGTAGGTTTTTTAATGCCTGTGGGAGCAATTATTTGCACAAGAAAACAAGCTGCTGCAGGTTAAGGATAAAGTACACCAGGTCCAATGGGATGCGGGTGGCGCTGTGGGTTAAACCACAGAGCCTAGGGCTTGCTGATCAGAAGGTCGGCGGTTCGAATCCCCACAATGGGGTGAGCTCCCGTTGCTCGGTCCCTGCTCCTGCCAACCTAGCAGTTAGAAAGCATGTCAAAGTGCAAGTAGATAGTGCAAGTAGTACCTTCCGGCGGGAAGGTAGACAGCGTTTCCATACGCTGCTCTGGTTTGCCAGAAGCGTCTTAGTCATGCTGGCCACATGACCCAGAAGCTGTACGCCGGCTCCCTCAGCCAGTAACACGAGATGAGCGCTGCAACCCTAGAGTCGGACATGACTGGACCTAATGGTCAGGGGTCCCTTTACACCAGGTCCAAACTCTGTTCAGCAGTGGATCCTTTTGGGAATTATAGGGACAGAACTACACAAACAGTATAGAAATTAAAAAAAAATCCTTCCAGTAGCACCTTGGAGACCAACTAAGTTTGTTCTTGGTATGAGCTTGTAATGTGGTGAACCGGGTTCGCTTCCCCGCTCCTCCACATGCAGCTGCTGGGTGACCTTGGGCTAGTCACACTTCTCTGAAGTCTCTCAGCCCCACTCACCTCACAGAGTGTGTGTTGTGGGGGAGGAAGGGAAAGGAGAATGTGAGCCGCTTTGAGACTCCTCAGGTAGTGATAAAGCGGGATATCAAATCCAAACTCTTTTCTTCTTCTTCTTCTTCTTCTTCTTCTTCTTCTTCTTCTTCTTCTTCTCCTCCTCCTCCTCCTCCTCCTCCTCCTCCTCCTCCTCCTCCTCTTCTTCCTCCTCCTCCTCCTCTCTAGATCAGGTTATCTCTTAGAGGTGTGGCTACCATCAAGTTAACAGCCAGGACTCCCTTCCTGTGTGGGTCTGATCACAATAATGTTTCCGTTTTTAGTTTGCATGCTAAATACCTGCTGACAAACCTGCCCACCATGACTTCAGCTGCTCCTTTTAAGACATAGCTGTCAACTTTTGGATTTGAAAATAAGGGATGCCGCGAGGGTGGTGCAATGGCACCAAGTAGCCTCGCCACCCTGCGCTCCAGAGGCTGCACACGAACGGGTGAGCGAAAGAGCGAGCGCGTAGACGGCAGGCAGGCTGTCTGTCTGGTTGGGCGTGAGGGTCTGGCTGCACAAGGCCTGCAAGCTCCGCCCCCAGTCGGTCTCAGACTCCTTATTGGCAGCCGAGCAACGCAGCTGAGGAGCCTCCCTGGCCGGCAGGGAGGGAGAGGAGCTGCTTCCTCTGAAATCTGGGAAATTTAAGGGATATCAACAATCCGGGATAGCAGCGGGAAACGGTATTGGAATAAGGGAGTTTCCCACCAAAAAAAAGGGAGGGTTGACAGCTATGTTTTAAGAACGTAGCAATGGCCTTGCTTGACCAGGGCAAGTTTTTTTTGACATTTGATATCTCTGGGATGGCCTCCTTTTTGCTTTTGGGTGCATGAACAGCCTGTGAAATAAAAGCAGTGAGATGTCTTTGAATATTTTCTTTCAGATGGACCCTAACAGAATTTCGGAAGACGATACGCATTGTCTAAGAACCTTTCTGAGACTCCAGGGGAATATAGACCTGCAGGAAACAACCTTGGCAAACCAAGAAACAAGGCTGCTGTCTGAATCGTGCAGAAGGATGAAGCAGGCATTCCAAGGAGCGATGCAGAAGGTCAGTGCAGCGCAGCTGGTCCAAAGCTTACAGCTAGCCGAAGCTTCCACATTAACCCCGGTGCAAAGTGAGTTCCTGGCACCCAAAGATCCAAAACTGTCAGTCAGTACCGGTAGCTGGCTTGCCCTGCTTAGCCAAGAAGCCGATTTCTTCTTGGTGTGACTCCCAATCTGCATCAGGAACGTAATACCGGTTCAGGACTCCAGAGCTGATTTTCCATCCGAATACAAGTGGCACCCTTAAGCACACTTTAAAAAAAACCACCATGATTCACCCAACCTGCAGTTTGTTTCTTACCCGCAGCTCATTTTATACTTACGGTTGCTTTGGAAAACTGTTATTCCTGGCGTTATGTTCATCTGGGGTATATAACTAATTCTATAATCAATATCAATAAATTATGGTCCACAATTCTTCATTCCCTCTTAGTGGAAAAAGTTTGGAGTTCAGGCGGTACAGAATATAAATACTGCATGTCCCTCGGCAGAAAGTGCTTGGAGTTTATGCTAGTGGTTAAACGACACAGTAATACCGTGCTGACCTGACTATAAGCCTCACTTCCCCCCCACATTCCGACCTTACGGTAATATGCAGCCAGGAGCGCGGCAAAGTGGCGCCTGTCCTGCGCATAGTCCCCTGTCCTCTGCACAGCGTGCTTCTCGCAGTGAGGGAACCGCCAGAAGGCCCTCGGCGCTGGATCTCAGTGTCCGGGCTGAATGGTGGGGGTGGAGAAGCTCCTTCAGGTATACAGGACCGAGGCTGTTTAGGGCTTTAAAGGTCAGCACCAACACTTTGAATTGTGCTCGGAAACGTACTGGGAGCCAGTGTAGATCTCTCATGACCGGTGTTACGTGGTCCCGGTGGCCACTCCCAGTCACCAGTCTAACTGCCACATTCTGGATTAATTGCAGTTTCCGGGTCACCTTCAAAGGTAGCCCCACATAGAGCGCATTGCAGTAGTCCAAGCTGGTAGACAGCCGCCCTGGACACAGAATTAACCTGCGCCTCCATGGACAGCTGTGAGTCCAAAATGACTCCCTGGCTGCGCACCTGGTCCTTCAGGGGCACAGTTACCCCATTCAGGACCAGGGAATCCCCCACACCCGCCCGCCCCCTGTCCCCCCAAAACAGTACTTCTGTACTGTACTCGCTGCCAGGAGCAGTGAGGAATGGAGTGGCTTATATTCAGGTATTTTCTCTTTTTCCTCTCCCCCCCCCAATTTTAAAGGTGCGGTTTATATTTGGGTGTGGCTTATATTCAGGCCAATACGGTAGATAAATGACACAGCTCAGGACCGCAATACCTCAAGGACTGCCTCTCCCTATATAAACCATCGTGCGCCCTGCGATCATCATCTGAGGCCCTTCTTTGTGTGCCTCCTCCATGAGAGGGCTGGAGGGTGGCAACACGAGAAGGGGCCTTTTCTGTAGTGGCTCCCCATTTGCGGGATGCTCCCCCCCCCAGGGAGGTTCTCCTGGTGAATTCATTTTTAGGTGCGAGGCGAAAATGTTCCTCTTGTCTGAACCTGGACAAATTATGATAAACTATAGCTTGGGATGCGGGTGGCGCTGTGGGTTAAACCACAGAGCCTAGGGCTTGCCGATCAGAAGGTCGGCGGTTCGAATCCCCACGTCGGGGTGAGCTCCCGTTGCTCGGTCCCTGCTCCTGCCAACCTAGCAGTTCGAAAGCACATCAAAGTGCAAGTAGATAAATAGGTACCGCTCCGGCGGGAAGGTAAATGGCGTTTCTGTGCGCTGCTGTGCGGCATAGTCATGCTGGCCACATGCTGTACGCCAGCTCCCTCTGCCAGTAAAGCGAGATGAGCGCCGCAACCCCAGAGTCGTCCGCGACTGGACCTAATGGTCAGGGGTCCCTTTACCTTTATAGCTTGGAGAGGCTTGTTTCAACAAAGGGATCAGATACGATGAAGAGCAGGCTAGAAATATATTCAATACATAATTGAACCACAGATCACAGTTAACCATGGTTTTTCAAGTTCAGGGCTTTCTTTCAGCTAGATTTTGCTGGAACTCAGTTCCGGCACCTCTCAGGTGGGCGCCATTGCCATTCTAGGATGGAATGAGGGAGGTGTTCATGGTTCATTTTTCTAGAAAAAAATAGCACTGCATAGAAGTGAAAATTTGCAAATTTCTGCAAGAGAAAGAAATACCCAAATAAGTAATGGTTGCTGTTGTTATTATTGCCTTGTTTCTATAATCTGTAGTTTCAGTTTGCTAAAAATCTAATGAAAATATTTTTTAAAAAAAGTTTCCAACGTCTTTTGCACAGCCATGCTGGAGGAGAAGTGAGAAACAGGTGGCTCACTGCAGTTTGTTGTTATAAAGCTGAAACTTTCACTTTTGAGTTGAGCGCTGCATCTGAATGAAGCCTGTGAGGGGTTTTGAAACCTACGTGGTTCTTCCCAGTCTGACCACTAGACCACATGGGCTCTCGTGAAAAGCTGTTGTTGTTTGCAGCAAGTCTTTATGATAAATTGATCCATAAATTGAAAGGGAAAAAATATAAGCCTCGTTTGGATGACCATCCCAAGCTCCATAAATAAATAAATAAATAATAATAATAATAATATCTTTATTGTCATTGACAACGAAATTACTCAGCTGCTCCATCCACCCAGATAGGGCACTCCATGCAAAAACAAAACAACTAAAGTGTGGTGTAGTGGTTAAGAGCAGTGGATTCGTAATCTGGTGAACCGGGTTCGATTCCCTGTTCCTCCACATGCAGCTGCTGGGTGACCTTGGGCTAGTCACACTTCTTTGTAGTCTCTCAGCCCCACTCACCTCACAGAGTGTTTGTTGTGGGGGAGGAAGGGAAAGGAGAATGTTAGCTGCTTTGAGACTCCTTAGGGTAGTGATAAAGCGGGATATCAAATCCAAACTCTTCTTCTTCTTCTTCTACAACAGGGGTGGCCAACTCCCAAGAGACTGTGATCTACTCACAGAGTTAAAAACTGGCGGTGATCTACCCCCTTTTTGGGGGGTTCAGGTCAAAATTGTTGAGCTTTTTTTTAGGAAGGAGGAATTCCCGTTTTTTAGGGGTTCAGGTCAAAGTTGTAGGGCTTTTGTTAGGGGGAAAGGAAGCCCCATTTTTGGGGGGGGTGCAAGGCAAAAATGTTGAGCTTTTTTTAGGGGAGCCAAAGTTGTTGAGCTTCTTTGGGGGGGAGCCAATGATCTACCAGTGATCTACCACAGACGTCCAGTGATCTACCAGGAGATCACGATCTACCTGTTGGACGTGCCTGTTCTACAAAAACACTGATTAAAACCATACAGTATGATACAGCATAACAGGTAAGATTAGATGACTTTCAAAGTCCAGGCTTCCCATTCAAGGCCGAGATCGCTCTGGAGGAGAAGCTGTTCTTAAGACGGCTTGTTCTTGTCCTCATCGTCCTGTATCTCCGTCCCAACGGCAAGAGCTCGAAGAGACAGTGACCAGGATGCGATGGATCTTTTACTATGTCCAGTGCCTTTCTGTGGCACCTCATGGCATAAATCTGCTCTAAGGTGGAGAGCGAGCAGCCAACAATGCTCTCTGCTGCCTTAACAACTCTGCACAACCCCATCCTGTCCTGGGTAGTACAGCTTCCGTACCACACACATAAGCCATAAGTGAGCACGCTCTCAATGGCACAGTGATAGAAGGCAAGCAGCAGCTTTTGCGGAATATGGTTTTTCCTTCGAATTCTCAGAAAGTACAGTCTCTGCTCCAATAAAGGTTGATGAAACTGGGAAGGAGGCCAAGCACTCCACATTCGCCTTCCCCTCCTCTCCTTGTGTGTTTGCTTTGGCACAAAGATCTTGCCTAGGGTTCACAACAAGCATCAGATGCAAGGAGATTTTGACATGGGCCTTGTTTTCAAACAAGAGAAGTCAGAGGACGTACAGCCCCATTTGAATACTGTGCGTCTCAATGAACACTGGCTCTCAATTTTCCTTTTGCTTGACTTGCAGACTTAGCAAGTCCTCGAAAACTGAGCACAATACGCTTGCTTCACATGGAAGTGTCTGGCAAAAAGTGTCAGGCAAATGTCTAAGGGTTGGATAGAAGCAAATACCAGAGGGTCTTTAGAGTGTTTGATCTCTTACACATCACTGCATATTTAGCTCTATTTAAATGTAATTACAATCTAATCTAGAGCCGTTTAAAAGCTGACAGAGTGCTGGCACTTGATACGTTCTGTCTTTTGTAATTGCCCCTTGCATAGGAAGTAGAAAACTCTTGGTTCGTTTCCTCTTTATTGCCTTTGAGGGATTCTAATGTCCCAACAGTTCTGTTAATAAAAATTACTGCAATAGGTTTTAATTGCCCTAGTTCAAAGTTTAAAGAAAAGCTTTGTCTGAGTTGTGCAGAAGAAAGTGGGCTTAATAGAGCCCTGTGTAATGTTGTATACTGTAAAATTATTCATATAAAATTTTGCATGGGTAGGCTAGGCCCTGGTTTCCACATTTTGAAAGGTGTACATAATATACACAATGCAAATAAAGCTACAGGGAACCAGGCAGAGGGCCTTCTCGGTAGTGGCGCCCGCCCTGTGGAACACCCTCCCATCATTAAAGGGATCAACAACTACATGACATTTAGAAAACACCTGAAGGCAGCCCTGTTTAGGGAAGTTTTTAATCTGTGATGTCAATGTATTTTAATGTATGCTGGAAGCCACCCAGAGTGGCTGGGGAGACCCAGCCAGATGGGCGGGGTACAAATAATAAATTATTATTATTATTATTATTATTATTATTATTATTATTATTATTATTAAACTGTTTTCTCAGAGTGGCCTTTGGAGGGGGAATCCATTTAGTCTCAGTGTCCTGGTGAAATGCTGTCTCTGTGCTTCCACATTTTGAAATACAGGTTTTTCAGTTTTCTGAATACAGGTAGTTCACAACTTAGGTGCATTTTGCTTCAGCACATTCAGCTTTACACACTTGACCCCCCCCCCCTCAAAGCAAAAATTTAAAGAGGGAGGCAGAAAAGGGAGCGGGTGCCTGGGGGAAAAAAAGATTTTAACGATCCCACCTGCCATTGAACCCAATGTGGTTTGACAATACAGTGGTACTCCCCTTCTTCAGTACCTTGGTTTACGAACTTAATCCGTTCTGGAAGTCTGTTCTTAAACCAAAGCGTTCTTAAACCAAGGCGTGCTTTCCCATAGCAGCAGGGGACCCAATTTACAAATGGAACACACTCAACATGTTCTGCTTCCAAGGCAAAGTTCACAAACCAAAACATCTGCTTCCGGGTTTGCAGCGTTCTTAATCCAAGTTGTTCATAAACTAAGCTGTTCTTAAACCAAGGTACCACTGTACATGATTTTGTCTTCATGTACTGTCCCTGGAACGTAACCCCCATGTTAGTTGAATATATCTCAAGCCTTTTCCTTTTCCCCCAAATTTCAAATAATTATGTGTACCTTCTAAGGTAGGAAAACAGGTCAACAACAGTTGCAATCTTGGGCTGTGGCTTTTTCTGTACGACAACAATTTTTTAAAAAACATCCTATGTGGCAGGATATTGCTATAGATCTGTAGGTGCCAGGGGCCTTGCTCCCCCCCAAAAAAGTTTCCAAGTAGGGGGCTGCCCCCCCCATATCCCATGGTGACGTGCATGCCGCACAAGCAAGTGTGGCATGCGCACATAATGTCAGCACATTGCTCCTGTAGAATCAACAAGTGTAAAAGCCAATTTACTCAGGTAACTTCCTTTTGAGACCGCCTGGGAATAAGCCATTTAGGTGCCACAGGGGGGGTGAAAGGGCAACGCTCATTTGCAGATTTGTGGGCTTCCTCCCTCTCTCAAGGGCTAAGTGTGAATAGGTGTGGAAAGCTAATCCCCTTTAAGGTAATTTGCTTTATCTGTTTATCACATCAAAGGAGGGACCTTCCCCAGAGTTATAAAAGAGACCAGAACTTAGGTTAGGGGGCAGGAAATCAGCTGGAGTTAGAAGAGTGAAGGAAGCAGAGAGGAAATATTAGATTGGGTTGTGCTCTGCAGTGCAAGTTAGGCTGCGGGAGAAAGATGGTGTTGGGCTTACTGTTGCTGCTGCTGCTGCTATGGAATAAGCTGGTGTGTTTTGGGGTGCTGCTGCTGCGAGCCCCAGTACTCTGCCTAATTCCTGAAGGAAACACTAACCCTGGATAGTGTACCTGCAGCCCCTGGAATCTTGGGGGAGATTGGGGTGGCGTGTAACACTGGGGTCAGAAGTGGGATCTGTGTTTACTAGCAGAAAAGGCCTGTGAGCATTTGTGAAGTCAAAATGGAGGGAGGAATCGAAGCACTCCTTGAAGAGTTCAGGTTGATGGAGCAGCGGTTGGACCAGCAAAAGGAGCAGCATTGTGAGCAGTTAGTGGTGGCACAGACAAAGCTGTGGCAGGGCTGGTGGCAGTGCAGTGGAACTGGCAACAGTGGGGACTTGCTTCACCTCGCCTCATGGAAGCCCCGGCCTTGCTAAGGGGGAAGCTTAGTAAATTAAAAATGTCCCGGCCTCTTCCTGGTCATCTGCAACAGAGCATTGACCAAAGTCTGTGGCAGTCGCCTCACGTGGAATGGCTGCCTCTGAACTGTACCCTCCCGTCTTGTTCAGATAGTGACTAAACTTGGAATAATAATAATAATAATAATTTATTTGTACCCCGCCCATCTGGCTGGGTCCCCCCAGCCACTCTGGGCGGCCTCCAACAGATATTAAAATACATTAAAATATCACAGGTTAAAAACTTCCTGAAACAGGGCTGCCTTGAGGTATTTTCTGAATGTCAGATAGTTGTTTATCTCTTTGACCTCTGCTGGGAGGGCGTTCCACAGGGCGGGTGCCACTACCGAGAAGGCCCTCTGCCTGGTTCCCTGTAGCTTTGCTTCTCTCAGTGAGGGAACCACCAGAAGGTCCTCGGCGCTGGATCTCAGTGTCCGGGCGGAACGATGGGGGTGGAGACACTCCTTCAGGTATACAGGACCGAGGCCGTTTAGGGCTTTAAAGGTCAGCACCAACATTTTGAATTGTGCTCGGAAACGTACTGGGAACACCGTCTGCAGCCTTTTCGATTCTCTGCTGAAATCTGTGGCTCCAGCTTCCATTTAGACACGTGCAAGGTTAGGGTGCCACTTTTCTCACTTGGATCTTGGCCAGTGTCCGTGAATTATTTTGCTCTTGTAGTCTGTCTGTTGATTTCCTGCTTGAAGCGTTAGAAGGCCTGTGCCACTCCAGAGCTGCAGAACCCACTCTTTAAAAAGCGGGAGGGCAAGACGGGCAAACAGAAAACTGTGCGGCAGTTTGTGGAGTGATACTTTTCTCTGTCCCCGTCCCCTTGGCTGGGCTCCAGACCCCGTCACCTTTGGGAAAACTCAGGCCTGGACTCGTCTTGCGCATGGCAACAAAGCACTTCATCGGCTGGACCTCCAGGGTGGCCTTTCATGAGGAAACGTTGGCGTCTGAGAGAGTCCTTGAGGAGAGTGTGGCCTTGCAGTCCTGGGGCAGAAGGGGAGAAGTTGAAGCAGGGAGCTGAGAGTCAGGGAAGCGCTGTGGTTCAAATGCTGCCTCTGCCGTGAACTCTGTAAGCAAACCACGTTCTCTTCAGCCCACCCACCCACTTCTCTGCAACAAGGGGATTAAAATACTATCTCACAGAGGCTGTTTTCATTTTGTTTAGGATTACACAACGTTGTGACGCGGACGCGGGTGGCGCTGTGGGTTAAACCACAGAGCCTAGGGCTTGCCGATCAGAAGGTCGGCGGTTCGAATCCCTGCGACGGGGTGAGCTTCCGTTGCTCGGTCCCTGCTCCTGCCAACCTAGCAGTTCAAAAGCACGTCAAAGTGCAAGTAGATAAATAGGTACCGCTCCGGCGGGAAGGTAAACGGCGTTTCCGTGCGCTGCTCTGGTTCGCCAGAAGCGGCTTAGTCATGCTGGCCACATGACCCGGAAGCTGTATGCCGGCTCCATCGGCTAGTAAAGATGAGCGCCGCAACCCCAGAGTTGGTCACAAATGGACCTAATGGTCAGGGGTCCCTTTACCTTTACCTTTACACAACGTTTTGTGTAGCATTTGGAAGTCTCTGCAAAGCCTCCTTCAATGTTACTGCTGTTTTTGAGTTGTCGATGTGAGGATGCAAAGTGCTTTTCTTAGGGTTAGAATTAAAAAACTGTTTGGCATTAGGATAAATGTGACTTGTGTGAATATTCTTCAGTGTGCCCATTGCTAGGGCCCACCTAAACTGAAGCCTGCAACAGGGACCACTTTAAATGTTGTAACTATACGTGGAGTGCACGGCTTCTCATAATTGCAGAATAGAGGGGTTTTTGATAGATGCAACTTGCCGTGCAGGAGTGACAGAATCTGGCCTGCTGGAATTCACTCTTTTACCCAGTTGTGGATGATGTCACCGGGGGTGGGGGGCAGACTTCTGTGTTGGATGAAGCCTGTAGGACTGCCACATCTGGTCCACAATCTCCATTCCTCATCTGCCCCCTGCCCCGTTCAACCTGGCAAATATTGCAAGCCAGTCAGATATTGGGATACAATGGTACCTCAGGTTACATACGCTTCAGGTTATGGACTCTGCTAACCCAGAAATATTACCTCGGGTTAAGAACTTTGCTTCAGGATGAGAACAGAAATCGGGCAGCTGCGGCACAGCGGCAGCGGGAGGCCCTATTAGCTAAAGTGGTGCTTCAGGTTAAGAACGTTTTCAGGTTAAGAACGGACCTCCGGAACGAATTAAGTACGTAACCAGAGGTACCACTGTATTTTGCTTTCAGTAGATGGTCCCCTTTTCCATGTTGTGCTATTTGTTGTTACAAAGATTCACTGGACCAATTTCTGTGGCTACAACATTCTGAACCAGTTTGCTTTCACTGCAGTTTACTTCCTGAGCTGCAGAGATAGAAACCAGTGAATTTCCTGGAAGATAATGATTGTGATCTTTTCTCTTTCTCAGTGCCAGTCACACAGTCACTTCTAGGCAGCCTATCTGGGTTATGCTCAGATAGTGCTACTGACACTTTTCTTGAAATTAAAACAATGCCCAAATATTCAAAAGCTTTTCCTTGCAGAACTTATAGCTAAAGAAGAATATGTGCAAAGTACTTTTTCACAAAGTGTTGGGTTAGTTTTACTTAGTTGAAGATGATAGCTTCTTTCTTAAACATTCAAACAAACTGTGTCTTTCTTGCACTCAGCCATATATGACCCATGCAGGCCATGCAGTTCCTTCTGAGAGGTTTCCACTTTCTCCTTCCAGCAGATTTCTCTGTCCTGCTTCTTTGGGAGAACATCAACCCGCACTTCTTTCTCTCACATGCATTCACACAGAAACATGAACACTTCTCTCTATTGCTTTGAGAGAGAGAGAGAGTGTGTGTGTTATCGAACACTGTCTCTTCTTCTGAACAAAATAAAAAAATTCCTTCCAGTAGCACCTTAGAGACCAACTAAGTTTGTTCTTGGTATGAGCTTTCGTGTGCATGCACACTTCAGGCAGCAGAGAGCATTGTTGGCTGCTCGCTCTCCACCTTAGAGCAGATTTATGCCATGAGGTGCCACAGAAAGGCACTGGACATAGTGAAAGATCCATCGCATCCTGGTCACCGTCTCTTTGAACTTTTGCCATCGGGACGGAGATACAGGACGATGACAACAAGAACAAGCCGTCTTAGAAACAGCTTCTTTTCCAGAGCGATCGCGGCCTTGAATGGGAAGCCTGGACTTTGAAGTCATCTAATCTTACCTGTTATGTTTTATCATTGTTTTAATCAGTGTGTATTGTTTTAATCAGTGTGTATGGTTTTAATCAGTGTTTTTGTAGTTGTTTTGTCTTTGCGTGGAGTGCCCTATCTGGGTGGATGGAGCAGCCAAGTAATTTCGTTGTTCCCGAAGGGGACAATGACAATAAATATATTCTATTCTATTCTATTCTTCAGTGTTCATGGAAATGCAGACTTTTAGATATTTGAAGATGGCTATCATAGTCTTCTGTTCTCCAGGCTAAACATCTCCAACTCCTTCAGCGGTTGCTCATAAAGCTTAGTTTCCAGACCCTTGTTCGTTTTGGGATGTTCCAGCTTCTCAACACCCTTCTTCAGTTGTGGTGCCCAGAACTAGATGCAGAATTCCAGGTCTGACCTGGAGTGGGACTATTACTTTCCTTGATCGGACACTAGATTTCTGTTGATGCAGCCTAGAACAGCATTAGCTTTTTTGCTGCTGCATCACCCTGTGGACTCACGTTAAGCTTGTGGTCTACGAAGACCCCTAGATCTTTTTCACATGTGCTACTGGCAAGCCAGTGTCCCACATCTTAAATTGTGCAGCTGGTTCTTCTTTTTCTGCTGCTGCAGTGTGTTAATGTTAGGATCGTCCTACTCGCGTGTAGGACCCTGGTAGAGACACATGCCCGACTGGCATGTTCTCTCCCTCCTGGTCAATCGTTCGGGAGCTTCAAAAGCTTTCTCCAGCCCGAACATCACAGCGACTGATTCCAAGAGGCATCAGCACACTTAGGATCCCACAGAGTATTTGCAGTTTGCGTAACAGACTCAATAGCTCAGCATTTTGGCTACCGGTAATCTACTTTTATTTACATATAATGCATTTGTAGCATTCGGACTTAGCTCCTTCCTCTTTCTCATCAGAGGAAAAACAAAAGAGAAAACAAAAGAGAAAAAACAAAGGACAATAGTCCCACATCACGGAACACAGTAACATAAACATCCTGTCTCTGTCACTTCCCACACTGTGGAAAGAAAACATACACTGTCATGTGATAGACAACAATCCCATGACTGTAAGCACGGAGCAAGAATCCTAACAGTTAAGCCATGCAAATCCAGCTTCACGCCTTTAAGGAAAACCAAGATATGAGTCAACATCCCCAATCAGCCACAGCAAACATAATTATATGTCCACGTATGAACTGCAAGAGGCGACATGATAGCTTGGCAGAGTGGTGGGTTCAAATGGTCTCCTCCACCCCCATTGCTCAGTCCGGACACTGAGGTCCAGCGCCGAGGGCCTTCTGGCTGTTCCCTCACTGTGAGGTTACAGGGAAGCAGGCAGAGGGCCTTCTCGGTAGTGGCACCCGTCCTGTGGAACGCCCTCCTATCAGATGTCAAGGAAATAAACAACTATTGGACTTTTAGATGACATCTGAAGGCAGCCCTGTTTAGGGACGTTTTTAATGTTTGATGTTTTTAATATTCTGTTGGGAGCCGCCCAGAGTGGCTGGGGAAACTTATGAAGAATTTGATTTGTGGGTGCCATTTTTGCTAAACTCTGGTTAATTTTAACAATGGTTAATTAAAGCAAGCCAGCTTAATAAATGACGGTTTGAATTAGCCCCAAATCTGTCCAAGTTCAGACAGCACTGCAGGCTGCAGTTCATCCAAAACACTAAGTAGAAAGTTCCAAACTCTTATGAACCTGCAGATTTGCTGCAGCTCTTTTTTTGTAACACTAAACACTATGGTTTAAACTTATAGCATTACATACAAATTAGCCCAAAGTGGGCAAAGCAGTTTGCGATCTTGCTGCCACTTTAACTAGATGGTATGGGTTGCAGACTGTCACGAACTTCAGCATCTCTTAGTTTTTCAGGGTTTGTTAGCGTGCGACGGATTTAGCTGTAGCTTCACTATGCAAAATTAAGCTTGTTTCTTCCATTTTTAGGAAGTCCAGCGTATTATTATTGGTAAGGATCAGTCAAGATCAGATAAATGTAAGTATGATAGCGGCTTCATTACTTGATATTATTTAAATCTTATGAGATTTCTGTGGTGATTTTAACAAGATGTCTTGCTTTTAGCTACAATGGGAGCGTCATGGCTAGATTTGCCCAAGAAAAACAAGCCTGACAAAGCACCCCTTGCCCACCTCATAATCGATGGCAACAAAATTCCAGCTGGTAAGCTCCTTTTTCATCTTGTTTCTATCCATATTCTGCTGTCTGAATTGGGCCAGTTTACGTTATTGTGCAAAACCATGGTTAAGAAAACGCAACTATGGTTTGGTGTGATGTCTGAATTGATAAACCATTGTTTGAAGTTGGCTGGCAAGGTAGCACCTGATCATGATTTGAAGTTGGCTTGGAAACCTTGGTTTGCATTAACTGTAGCTTCATGGGAAATCTGAATTGACAAACCATTTTAATGGCAATTGTCTCCTTTCATTGCCTAGAATGGTGAACTGAGCAGATGGACAAGCAGCTCAAACCTGTTGTTTTATCTGTAAATTTGGGAGGCCAAGCCGCAGGTTGAATCGAACTAGGGCTTATGCAAATAATTGGTTTGCTGTAGCTGAAGAAGAAGAAGAGTTTGGATTTCAAGTTGAGCCAATATGTAAACAAGTATGAAAATGGATACTTTAAACTTCTAAATTAAGCTTTCATTAAGTCCCAACTGTCGTGGAGTTTTTGTAAGATGGCAAAACTTCTGTGAGGCCTCCTGATTTCAGATCTCCCTCACCTCCATTTGTAAGGCATGTAATTATTCAACTTTGCATAAAGTTAAAATCTTGCAGTGGAAATTCTGGAAAGCAAGGAAGCATTGGTCAGCAGTGGTCATGACCACAATTCATGAAATCTTCCAAGCTAATATGATAGTTGATCCACAAGCATGTCTCCTAAATTATGTCAATAATTTGTAGGGCTGGAATATAAGGGCATGCTTCCCATTATCTGGGGTTATCTTGGCTCTGGTGTGTTTCCAGAATAGAGGATGAAAAAGGAAATGTTTTAAAATGGTCTTTCCCTTTTAATGCAGGCTTCTGCCAAGTAAATTGTATTGTTAGTTATATGGTGGCTTCTGTTGATTAAATTGTAAGTTATGTTACACTTCTTTCAACAACTCCAAAATACATATATGTTCAGTTCGGGTAGTATGAATGTTCACTTAAAAGGTTAAGGTAAAAAAGGACGGTTAAAGGTAAAGGTAAAGGGACCCCTGACCATTAGGTCCAGTCGTGTCCGACTCTGGGGTTGCGGCGCTCATCTCGCTTTATTGGCCGAGAGCCGGTGTACAGCTTCCGGGTCATGTGGCCAGCATGACAAAGCCGCTTCTGGCGAACCAGAGCAGCGCACGGAAACACCGTTTACCTTCCCACCAGAGCGGTTCCTATTTATCTACTTGCACTTTGACGTGCTTTCGAACTGCTAGGTTGGCAGGAGCAGGGACCGAGCAACCGGAGCTCACCCCGTCACGGGGATTCGAACCGCCGACCTTCTGATCAGCAAGCCCGGCGAGTATGAGGTTGCGGCGCTCATCTTGCCTTCAGGCCTATGGGGAGCCAGCGTTTGACCACAGACAGCTTTTCCGGGTCATGTGGCCAGCAGGACTAAACCACTTCTGGCACAACGGAACACCATGACAGAAACCAGAGCGCACAGTTTACTTAAAATGAATTGATGATTAATTGGCTAAAACCAGCTGACAGTTATGATTCTGTTCTGGCCACTTCCTTCTGTCCAAGTGGAATCCAATATTCTTAGCCACGCTTCACTGAATGGATAGCCTAATACTGTGGAAAACCTATAATCTGCTCTCTATGCAGATTATGCCATGTCCCCTACCCACATCCCATTTTTAAACAGCTGGGGAACATAGTAACCCTTAGGCTGGGGCCGAGAAATGAGCAACTCTGTGCATGACTAGAGCCATCACGGGGGTCGTTAAATGGCCATCTGGGTTTGCTTCCCCAGGCATAGCTAGAAGAGTCATCGAATCATAGATTTGTGGAGTTGGAATGAGACCAGAGAAATTGAGGGAGTTAAGTTAAGAGAGATTTAAGAGTAAAGTCAAGTTGAAGGCTCTGGAGATTACACATTAAAAAGCTTCTCTTTGCAGGGCTGCCTTAATAACAGTAAACCAATTCTAGGTACAGTGATCCCTCGACTTCCGAATGACCCGTCTTACGAGTTTTTCGAGTTACGAGGGATCAAAGCGGCCGCCGCTTCCGAATTTTTTCAACTTCCAATCAGAAGTTGCGGCCACTTTAGATGCGGTTTCCTCAACTTACGAGGTTTTTTACAACCTACGAATGCGTTCTCCCAATGCATTCCTATGGGGACTCGAGTTACGGTGATTTCGACTTACGAGGATTCCGTCAGAACGGATTATCTTCGTAAGTCGAGGGTCCACTGTATACACAAACTCATGGCTGCAAAAACAATATATTATTCACTTGTGAGATTAAACTTAAAATAAGATATACATTTTCTTATCTGTTTCCCTCATAGGTACCAAGAAAGTGAACCTTACATCTTGGCATCACGACAAAGGCTGGGCAAACATACTGAATATGACATTCAGTGATGGAAAATTGGAAGTCAATCATGATGGCTTTTATTATCTGTACACCAATGTATGCTTTAGACACCATGAAGCTTTGGGAAACCTAACTGGACAAATCCTGCAGTTGATGGTATATGTCATAAAAACAGATGCGAAAAGGAGAAACCCCGTAGTTTTGATGAAAGGAGGAAGCACAAAGAATTGGTCAGGAGACTCAGAATTTCATTTTTATTCTGTAAATGTAGGAGGGTTTTTCAAACTGAAATCTGGTGAAATAATAAGTATCCAGGTGTCATACCCGTCATTATTGGATCGCTCTCCGGAAGGAACTTACTTTGGGGCCTTTAAAATAAGGGATATCGATTGAGTTTTGCTACAGGATTTTTCAGAAGGGAAGTAGCCTATTCATTCAAAAGGACCAGATTACGGGAGATGTGATGGAACAGCTTTTAGGATCCAATTGTACAGGAACGATCATTTCTCCCTAGACCAGGGGTAGTCAATGTGGTGCTCTCCATCTTTTCTCGGACCAAAACTCCCATAAGTACTGGCCATGGGAGAGGCTGACTAGGGGTTGATGGGAGTTGTACCCCGAGAACATCCGGTGAGCACCACATTGGCTATCCTTGTTGCAGACAGTCTTCTCTACAGCTCAATTGCACTTAGTTCAATTTTCCCAATGCTTAATTTGAAATTTATTTGTGAAGATCTGGGTTATGGATTTCGGATATGTGGATATAAATTGGCATCAGTTCGTAATAGCATCTAAACTATTTTTTTTAGAGACGTGCTTGAAAATCCGAGCACACTTTTCGTGGTGCTCAAGAAACGAAAGGTGGAATCCGAACTAAGTTAGTTGCATGCAAGTTCCATTGGAATCGATAATGAAAAGTCCCATTTATTTTGGGGGAACTAAGCGCAACTAACTTACAAAACCATCCTGTACATATCTACTCAGAAGTAAATCCCAAGGAGTTCAATGGGGTTTACTCCTAGGTAAGTGTGTAAAGGATTCCAGCTTTCATTTTGATGGAAGATTTAGAAGTGTGAATTTTTAACATTTGTTTTGTTTTGCATGTTTGGTCTGCAAAGCAACCTGTGCACTGATGGCACTTTTAAATAAACATTAGTACTATTTTTTCCCCATAACCAAAGCATTTGAAAAGCCAATTTTATTTTGCCCAGTTTAAAAGTCTCTCTAGACCTGGATTCAGGGAAAATGTTAGAATCTTTAATTAAAAATAGAAATGCCACTTCTCCTTGTTTGTTTTCCAGATGGTGAAAATATTTGTTCTTCTGCAGGCAGAATTGCATCTTGTGTGTGTGTTGTATTTTGTACCTATGTGCCTTCATTGGTTTTCTTTTTGTCCCACTCCCCCCAACCCGCTCTGGCCAAGGGATATGCCGCCAAAGGTTCCAGTGTTGTACATTTTGTAACTTCTGGCACTGAAGTTGTTCCTGACTTACCTTGTTGCCATATGCATTTCTCCTGCAATGTAAGAGTGCTTTTCCTGTTGTGATGGAAGACCAGCAATGAAAGAAGGAGAAGCTATTGCTAGGTGACACTGCAAGTGTGGAGTGTTTGACTATTCGACAATGCAGTGATAATGAGGACTAACTCACATCCCATTTTTTAAAAGGTTACATACATCTACCAAGAGTTTAAGTGCCTTTCTAAACATACCGTGGGACCCAGGTGGTGCTGTGGGTTAAACCACAGAGCCTAGGGCTTGCCGATCAGAAGGTTGGCGGTTCGAATCCCCGCAACAGGGTGAGCTCCCGTTGATCGGTCCCTGCTCCTGCCCACCTAGCAGTTCGAAAGCACGTCAAAGTGCAAGTAGATAAATAGGAACCGCTCTGGCGGGAAGGTAAACGGTGTTTCCATGCACTGCTCTGGTTCGCCAGAAGTGGCGTTGTCATGTTGGCCACATGACCCGGAAGCTCTCGGCCAATAAAGCGAGATGAGCGCCACAACCCCAGAGTCGGACACGACTGGACCTAATGGTCAGGGCTCCCTTTACCTTTACCTAAGCATACCGTATTTTTTCCGTCTATAAGATGCCCCCATGGATAAGACCTCCCCTATTTTGGGGGGCTCAGACTTAAGAAAATGGGGGAAGATGTAGCCGTGTATAAGACACCCCCTAATTTTTGACAGTATTTTTAAGGGGAAAAACCTAGCCTTATCCACAGAAAAATACGGTAATGGAGTTGGATCCAGACTAAAGTTAGTTGAACTTTGACTCCATTGAAATCAGTGGAAAATGTTAATCATAACTTCAGTCCCATTGATTCTGGTAGGAATTAAATCCAGCTAATTTAATCTTGATGTAACCTGTAATGTCTAGAAGCACATTTAACATACAGGTCCTCTCATCAAAGATCCAGGGTTGTCAAGGTGTCACAACCTGTGTTTTCTGCTGTGAAATGCGTACAGCGTAGTCAGTGCGCTGAGCAATGGCTTTTCGGGAAACAGCAACCTGGGTTTAGCAAACGACCTGTTCCATGATGTAACGGCAGACCCAAGAAATGCCCCCACTTGGAGTGTCAAGAGGTGCTAATAAAATATAGTTGGGTATGGGAAGGTGTTGATTGTTCCTTACAAGAAGTAATCTTTAAAGCATGAAGCATTTGACATGAGTCAATCAAAATGAATTCAGCATGCTTTAAAAAAAAAAAAACTTAAATTGTTCAATAGGAGCTAGAGCACAGGAGGGCAACTAGTTTGAATGCTGGGACCATCTCCCCCCGTTTTCTAAGCTTCCAGCCTTCTTTGTATGTCACAACGTCCCTGTAATTTCACATGCTTTCAGTAAGAAACACCTTCCTTTCTATGCGCCACCGCGTCTTGTGTGAGGCTTGCTACAGAAAGTGTGCAGAATTACATGATATTTTAGCCATCTCGCCCCTTGCTTTTTCCTGCAAGCATAGCTGTCAACTTTCGGATTTGAAAATAAGGGATTTTCCCAAACTTTTGGATTTGAAAATAAGGGATGCCGCGAGGGCGGTACAATGGCACCAAGTAGCCTCGCCACCCTGCGCTCCAGAGGCTGCGCGCGAACGGGTGAGCGAAAGAGCGAGCGCGTAGACGGCAGGCAGGCTGTCTGTCTGGTTGGGCGTGAGGGTCTGGCTGCACAAGGCATGCAAGCTCCGCCCCCAGTCGGTCTCAGACTCCTTATTGGCAGCCGAGCAACGCAGCTGAGGAGCCTCCCTGGCCGGCAGGGAGGGAGAGGAGCTGCTTCCTTTGAAATCTGGGAAATTTAAGGGATATCAACAATCCGGGATAGCAGCGGGAAACGGCATTGGAATAAGAGAGTTTCCCGCAAAAAAAAGGGAGTGTTGACAGCTATGCCTGCAAGACTAATTGCAGTTGTTAACAGTCATCAACAGGTTTACCTCACCTATCAGCCAATCACCCATTCCCACCACCCTTCTGAGTAATACCCCTCCCCACCCTCTCACTATATATAAGGGTCTGGTGACTTCTGTCTCAGTGTATCTGAAGAAGTGTGCATGCACACGAAAGCTCATACCAAGAACAAACTTAGTTGGTCTCTAAGGTGCTACTGGAAGGAATTTTTTTAAATTTTGTTTCGACTATGGCAGACCAACACGGCTACCTACCTGTAACCAGAATTGCTAAGCGCTGGAATTATGCTGGCTTGGTTTATGTGCAACAACCAAGCCTCAGGTTCATGTACCCGCCACCTGCCCTTCACATGTAAGAGGAGATTTAAAGCTTCAGTGCTTTGACTAGAAGAACATGCAGTTAACCCAGCGCAGAAGCTTTTGATCTATGTTCCTGGAGATGTATGTGCCTTCTTCCCTGCAGTCTCATGCCACGGAAAAGGTTCCTGTGGCGTGCACAATATAACCCCAGGTTAGAATTGCCTTCTTAGTCATTAGCTGATAAAATTATTTGAGGCTGGCCCGATCTGTTCAGCTCCTTGCGATTCTCTGGTTCTGCAGTTGGCTTGCCATTGTACAAGAAAGGATAGGAGTCCCACGCATTGAGCCTTTTAAATTTGAAAGGATGTCCTGCCAATGGATTCTCAGCATCATGCAGAACTTGCAAAAACATAAGTTTCCAAAAAAAGGAAAAAAAAAGGCAAAATAGGTATTTTTATATTCTGTAATATCAAGTTATATTTCAGGTGTATGTTTTGTTTGAAAAAATCTGTAATTTATATTTGTCCTAAAGTATTTGATACAAAATATTTAAAAACTTACTGTATGTGTATTTAATGTTTGAAAATTGTACAGACACGGATAACTGGTGCACTTTGTTAATCCCGTTGGGGGGAAAACTGCAGCTAATATGATCATTTGCTACTAGCAAGTGTGATGTTTCTTGGTGTTTTATTAATTTAACAGCTTCTCTTCGATCTGATCAGTGTTACTGAGAAGTCAAGGGCCAAGTATCATTAGACAACTGTTGATAATTTTAGGTACTTTTCGCATCTCCAAAAATTCTTCATTCTGGCAAAGTCCTTCCATGTCATGTTGAAATTCTTGAGGGGGAAAAAAATGGGTTCTTTCAGGAAGGACTGAGAAATGGCAGCAATATTTTCAAGATTGTGCCTTTGAATTAGATTAACACCATACAGCTGGGAATATGGAAAAGTATACAGCAGACAAAGAGATTTGTTAAGAGTATTTATGTAATTGTTCAACAGACATTTTATCCTATTGCAAATGTTGCAATACTGTAAATGCTGTAATAGATTTTTTGCAATACAAACCTTTTCCAATAAATACATAGAGGCCCATGTTACTATTATTTTATATTGTATAATAAGCATTGCTTTTGAATGCTATGACTTTTTTTATAAACACATTTCTAAGAAAAAGAGTTTGTGGTTTGCATGTCTCTTCTGCCCCCACATCCTTTCTCTGTAGATTTCTTATCTTCGTGCTAGAACTATGCAATGTTGGAGCAAAGGATTCTAACAAATGTGATTGCTACCCGGTATTAGTTTGAGGCATATGGAATGCGAATTCTGTTTACCGTGAGCAGCATAAATTCAAATAATGCCAAGCATACACAACTAGTCCTGCTGTCTTTAGGTTAGTGGCTAGCTGAGCAAATTATGCCAGCGTATCTTCAGCGGAGTTGGGGGTCAGGAACTGAAGAAGAAGAAGAGTTTGGATTTGTTTTTGTTTTTTTCCAATTTTTTTTTATTGATTTTAACAATTGTAAGCACTTAACAATACCGTTACATTTTCATCCTTCCCCCCTCTCACTGAAGGAAGTAAATTTCCACCCCCCTCTCTCACCGGGAGAAACATAGACATTGTACATTTAACATAGCTAACATTATTAAATATCATTGCTTGGACCTCAATTTCATATTTCGGTTGACTTCCTCAAGTCCCCCTCTGTTGAATTCATCATCTATCCTCTTTATCAGTTTTCCAAACTCATAAACTTCACAATAACCTAAAATACAAAAATCATTTTACTTAAACTAACTCCTTTTTCCAAACCTTGGCACCTTGGTACTTCTGACCCTTTCCTCGAAAGAAGAGTTTGGATTTGATATCCCGCTTTATCACTACCCGAAGGTGTCTCAAAGCGGCTCACATTCTCCTTTCCCTTCCTCCCCCACAACAAACACTCTGTGAGGTGAGTGGGGCTGAGAGACTTCAAAGAAGTGTGACTAGCCCAAGGTCACCCAGCAGCTGCAGGTGGAGGAGCGGGGAAGCGAACCCGGTTCACCAGATTATGAGTCCACTGCTCTTAACCACTACACCACACTGGCTCTCTGAGCCAGAAATCCCTCAGCTACAACTGAGATCTGCTACATCCTAAACTCCTCGCCTGGTGGATCTTGCCATAGGATTGCCCCCTACATGACTGCATTATTAAGTGGGATGATAAAGCGAGGATTTTGTTCTCAAGAAATGCGCTTCCGGAATTGAACAGTGTAATGAAAATTCATTTTTTTCAGGTGGTGGGTCTTTCCCATTTGAGATATGTTTATGTGTTTTTGCTCCATTTTTTGTCAGTTACAGCATGTGTACAGTCAATCTCCCTCTCTGCATTTTTGCAACTGGATCATAATGGCTCAAAGAAGGAAACTAGAGGGTCTAAATTAGGCATCCCCAAACTGCGGCCCTCCAGATGTTTTGGCCTACAACTCCCATGATCCCTAGCTAACAGGAGCAGTGGTCAGGGATGATGGGAATTGTAGTCCAAAACATCTGGAGGGCCGAAGTTTGGGGGTGCCTGGTCTAAATTGAAAAAAACCCACAACTATTTACACATTGTTATCTGCTCGTGAGATTATTCCTTTTTTGGCATTTCAGCAAATTTTGCTACGAAAATAATATGTCAAACTTCGGAAATCAGTAATTAAACCAAATTGAATTATCTTAGATAGACTGTGGCTTGGGTGTGTGTACTGGGCCATACAAAACACAGGGTAATTGAGAATTCAATCTAGCATTTTCTGTTTGTGTCTATATAAAAGACGCAGGGTTTTTTTTTTAATAGCTGTAGGTCATCTTAGGTTAGGAAGGAATGAAATTTGGTCAAGTGTGGGCTGGCTACCAACATGAGACAGTCTGTATCAACAATGGGAACGGAACAGTTACCAAAAGAGAAACAGGAACCTTCAGGCCCCCATTTTCCTTTCCTGGAGAGAGGACAAAAAACAAAGGTTTGTAAGCCACTTAAGTAAGCAGACTGAAGAATGTGCTATGAAATGTCTTCCATTTGAGTGAAATTGTAATTGTAGCTGCCTGATTGTTGGCAATAATCATTCTGGCACTGGCCATCTTTTTATTGAATAGTCTACAGAAGCCTGAAATGGAGTAGCTATATTTCGCACATTGGGAAAGCTGAGTCACTTTTCATAAAATGTATACTGGGCATGCCCCCAGCCATAGTTAAGCACATTTAGATGTAATTACTTTGAATGGGAGAATGAGGGAGCAATCCTATGCACAAGAAGCTGGCGTAAAGCAGCCAGCGTAACTTAAGCTGGCGTAAAGTTACACCGGATCCAAACCCTGTTCAGTAGCGGGGCTGTTGCTCCTGCTTTGCCTAAGCCTGGCGGAAAACAGCCTTTGAAAAAGGCTTTGAAATATCAGGTTGCCAGGTCATGTGACTGAGCTGAGCATGCTTAGGATGCAGCCTAAGTACCACTCCCAGAACACCCCTTTCAGACCCTCCAAGTATCCCTATTTTTCAGGGACAGTTCTGGATTTATACAAGACATCCCGGTTTCTGATGTCCTGCTTTTCCTTAAAGGTAATAGGACCCCTGACCGTTAGGTCCAGTCGCAGATGACTCTGGGGTTGCACTCTCATCTCGCTTTACAGGCCGAGGGAGCCGGCGTTTGTCCGCAGGCAGCTTCCGGGTCATGTGGCCAGCATGACTAAGCCGCTTCTGGCGAACCAGAGCGGCGCACAGAAATGCCGTTTACCTTCCCGCCGGAGCGGTACCTATTTATCTACTTGCACTTTGACGTGCTTTTCAACTGCTAGGTGGGCAGGAGCTGGGACCGAGCAATGGGAGCTCACCCCATCACAGGGATTCGAACCGCTGACCTTCTGATCGGCAAGCCCTAGGCTCTGTGGTTTAGACCACTGCGCCACCCGTGTCCCTATTTTCATCGGAGAAATTTCGGAGGGTATGGAGTTATCCGACCCACTAGCCATCTGAAGGTAGCCCTGTATAGGGAAGTTTTTAAAAATGTGCAATGTTTTATTATGTTTTTATATAGGTTGGAAGCCACCCAGAGTGGCTGGGGCAACCCAGTCAGATGGGAGGGGATACATAGTAAACTTAGGAGTATGGAATAGGACGTCTCTATTTTCATCGGAGAATTGCTAGAGGGTATGCCGTATGACTACTTACACCAGTCTTGGCTCAGCCAGGATGAACAAGTTATGTCGGTGTATCTTCTCTTGAGCCAGGATTGGAGACTGAATGCTGACACACAAAGTGTTATTATTTTAAAATCAAGACTCCTTGTGCTCTGCTCCTCCTTTCTTCCTGCCCAGGGTGGCCCTGCCGCTATGAGCTGCCCAACGGAGGACGACAGCAGCGGCAGCCATGGAGAGGCAATGGGATGCTTCCTAGCGGCCGTCACCTCAATCGCCCAGGACAAGCGGTGGCACTGGCGGAGGAAATAGGGACATTCCGGGATCAAATCAGAAGCCGGGGTGGCTTTCATAATTCTGGGACTATCTTGGGAAATAGGGACACTTGAAGTTATGGGGAATGTCCTCTCCAGTCGTCTTTAGCACTCTATGCAGGAAGGTGGAGATATTTTTTAGGGGGTGGGGAAGCAGTGTTCAGAACACAGTGCTTCTCACATGGGTTAATATTTCCTGTTTAGGACTTCCCTTGAAACGGTACCTGCCAACTGCATGCCCATCTGACTCAAAGCTGTGAGTTCTCAAGCTGAAGAACACAATACCTGAGAAAACTGATGGTTGGGAGAAAATGAGTGAAGATACAGTGGTACCTCGGGTTACATACGCTTCAGGTTACAGACTGCTAACCCAGAAATAGTACCTTGGGTTAAGAACTTTGCTTCAGGATGAGAACTGAAATTGTGCTTTTGCGGCGCAGCGGCAGCCCCCATTAGCTAAAGTGGTGCTTCAGGTTAAGAACGTTTTCAGGTTAAGAACGGACCTCCGGAATGAATTAAGTACGTAACCACTGTACTGGAAGTTCCTGGAGGCAGTTTTAGGAATGCTGGGGGGGGGGGGCAGATCCCACTTCAGGGTTATTTGAAGGACCTGGAAATGATCTGGTAATTTAACCAGAGCCAGCCCACCACCAACAGTCTGAGGTTTTGTGAAGATAAACACATTCTTTACCTGTATATAACTGTTGTTTGCAGTGGTTGAGTTGTCCTGCAGGATTTGAGCTCAACTGTAAATTTAGTTTTAATAAAAATACTTCCCCTCACTACTATCATTTTCTTGCTTTGGCCTTCATGTGCTGAAGCACTTGCTCACCCCTCATTTTGCCTTCAGCAGCTTATCCTATAAAATACTTTATCTGCAGTGGTACCTCCCCTCTCTCTGCTGGGCTTGCCTCCCATACTTAACACCACAAAATCGAGACATATGATTGCTTCTACCCTCATCCTTTCAATTAAGATTCTCTACTGGAGAATCAATTAAGATTCTCTACTGGACGGCTCTTTCAAACATACCCCCCCCCCGGTCCCAGTGCACATCTTAAAGGTAAAGGGTAAAGGGTCCAGTCGTGACCGACTCTGGGGTTGCGGCGCTCATCTCGCTTTATTGGCCGAGGGAGCTGGCGTACAGCTTCCGGGTCATGTGGCCAGCATGACTAAGCCGCTTCTGGCGAACCAGAGCAGCGCACGGAAACGCCGTTTACCTTCCCGCTGCAGCGGTACCTATTTATCTACTTGCACTTTGACATGCTTTCGAACTGCTAGGTGGGCAGGAGCAGGGACCGAGCAACGGGAGCTCACCCCGTCGCGGGGATTCAAACCGCCGACCTTCTGATCAGCAAGCCCTAGGCTCTGTGGTTTAACCCACAGCGCCACCCGCGTCCCTATGTGCACATCTTGCTTCAGCTCAAAGTTGCAAATCTTGCAGGCTGAACAGAATGACTTCCTGCAAGGGAATCCTTTGCCCCAAACGTTTCTCATAAGAGCTATGGCATAAAAGAGGCTGCGTCCCTACAGCTCAAAAGCGTTTCTCTGCTTCTGGGATCCACTGTGGGTTTCAAAGGGTGACGGCACCCCCCTCTCAGCCCCAGGATTGGTGGAACCCAGGAAGAACCTGTCATTAGCAAGTTGCATACGGAGGGAGACAATGTAATTACAGTGGGCAGAGTTTGGGGGGTTGTGATTCAGACATCTGTGACCTTTATGGAGAAAAATTTGAATGCAATTTGATTCTTCTGACCTGCTTTTAGTTTATATTGTGGTCAATGCCTTTCTAAAATGAAGTAATAGCTGCCAACACTATCCCCCAGTCGATCTAATTGTGCGTTTTCCAGGGAAGGCTGTGAATACAGCCTGCCTGCAGACTGGTGTGAAGACGCAGCAAAGGGCATGCATCAGCAATGCCTGGCACAGGGAGATGGTGACAGTTGTCTTATTTCTGCAACTACTTGGCATAGGAGTACAGGCCAGGAGTACAGGCATAGGAGTACAGGCCAGGATTTTGGCGCCCTAGGCGAGGGGGAGGGCCACGTGACGTCATTGCGCATGACGTACGGTGCCCTGCCCCCTGCCCGGCCGGGCGCCCCGCGCCGCGGTTTTCGCTGCTGGTTGGGGCGGCACCAGGCGGTGGCAGGGGGCGAGGGGCAGGCTGGCCAGCGCCCCCTCCATTTTGGCGCCCCCGCCGCTGCGGTTTTCACCCCAAGCTGCTTGCTCTGCCGCTGGTTGGGGTGGCACCGGGCGGCGGGCGGTGGTGGGGGGCGGGGGGCAGGCTGGCCAGCGCCCCCCCATTTTGGTGCCCCCGCCACGGTTTTCGCCCCAAGCTGCTTGCTCCGCCGCTGGTTGGGGCGGCACCGGGCGGCGGGGGGTGGGGGGCAGGCTGGCCAGCGCCCCCTCCATTTTGGCGCCCTAGGCAACTGCCTAGTTCGCCTTAATGGACGCGCCAGCCCTGAGTACAGGGTGCTGCTTTGCAGCGAGTCAGACCACAATGGTCCACCCAGGGCAGTGTTTCCTACCCTGAGTGGCAGCAGCTCCCCAGGGGGTCAGACGGGAGTCTCTCCCAGCCCTTCCTGAAAACATCAGGAACTGAACCTGGGGCCTCTCGCATGCAAAAAACCCCTTGCTCAGTCCTTCCCATGTTGTTCTTTGAGGTGAGGGCTGTCACTACCTAAGTATCTAAAATCTATGTGGGAAGATGATGGAGAGTCTTCTCTGGTGTTTTTTCCCCCCTTCGCATTTTAATCTTTCTTGGTTTTGGGAATACATCACAGTTAACCTTCTCCATCAAAAATATACACAAAAGAATATACTGAAATGTTGGAAATAAAGTAAAGATAAATAATGAAGTATTGAGACTCCCCTCCGGCCCAACATGGGTCCTCTACCTTTCTAAATTAACTGCATATTAAATAGTAGTATCTAGTTAATATTTATCCATTATTTCCATAAGTTATGTCACATTACAGGAGTCATTCAAGACCTGCCAAAGATTTCAGGTGTTTACAGTGATCTTTTTGGTATTGTCTGTATTTGTCCCACTCTTAAATTTTTGGTCATTGTGATTCCTAATTTCCCTCGTTAATCTTGCCATCTCAGCATACTCAAATAATTTCGTCCGCCATTCCATTTTTGTTGGTATGATAGAGGGTCTTCTCTGATAACGCTAGAACTCCTAATAGCTTTTGTGGTGTGGTGATTTGACTGGAGTAGGTTCAGGACCAACAAAATCACCTGCTTTCTCCGAGGCTTTATTTATTTTGGACATTTGCAGTTAGCTAAACGATGTAATGATAGCTACTACTTTAGGTGGTTTTTAAAAGGAATTAAGACAACTTCATGGGACATGTGTGCACCCAAAGTCACCTGCTGTGCTCACAGGCCCTTTTGTGGCTGCAAATTCTTCCATTCAGAGGGTAAAAGCCCAGAGTAGTTCGCTGCAGAAAGAATGTCTGCATTTTATATAGCTGTATGGAATTTAAGCCTTCTCCAAAAGATGGCACTGTTTGTTTGTACTCTACCTCGAACGCTGTGGGATACTGGAAGCACTGTCTAAAGAAAACTCAGATAGGGTCAAAATATTATTTATTGAAAGATACCACAATTCTAGGGGACCCAGGTGGCGCTGTGGGTTAAACCACAGAGCCTAGGGCTTGCCGATCAGAAGGTCGGCGGTTCGAATTCCTGCGATGGGGTGAGCTCCCGTTGCTCGGTCCCTGCTCCTGCCAACCAGTTCGAAAGCACGTCAAAGTGCAAGTAGATAAATAGGTACCGCTCTGGCGGGAAGGTAAACGGCATTTCCATGTGCTGCTCTGGTTTGCCGGAAGCGGCTTAGTCATGCTGGCCACATGACCTGGAAGCTGTACGCCGGCTCTCGGCCAATAAAGCGAGATGAGTGCCGCAACCCCAGAGTCGGACACGACTGGACCTAATGGTCAGGGGTCCCTTTACCTTTACCTTACCACAATTCTAGTGTAGTTTCAACACTTGTCTTTGCCATATTACTCATGTACATATTATGCATATATTATGCACATAATATGTACATATTTTGCACATAGAAACAAGACCGGAACTTGAACAAAAGTCTTAGCAAGGTTTTGAAATGATGACCCTGACCATTGGGACAACCAGCCCCCTCAAGATCTTTTTTAACTGATGGAAGATCTCCTGTGTCTCAAGAGTTTCTCAGCCTTGGTCAGCAATGCAAATAAAGAAAGCTCTACTATAGATACAGTAGCAGAACCTTCCCAGGACCTGGCATGCTTCAATAACGCCCCCCTCTACCCGCACACCTCCCAAAAGCAACTCGGGTTTGAGTGATTGCTTCATACTTACCTCATGTGTTTTTAAGTACAGATAATTTATATAGCACCGATTAATTACTTGTGATCTGAAATTTCAAGCATTAGGAAAATACTCACCAGGGGTATACCCATAGCTGTCAACTTTCGGATTTGAAAATAAGGGATCAGCAGCCTCACCTGTCCCGGGGACAGTCTATGGTTCTCGGGGATAGTCCACGCCGTGCTAAGCCCCCCAGGCTACAAATTAATTTACACCAGGCTACACACCATCATCTTTCCCCACCTCAGGGTCTCTTTTCCAGGGAGGCTTCTCTTCTCATGCAATGCATCAGGATCTGTCCTTCCGGTGAGCAGCCAGGGCCGATGTCCTTCAGAATGGATCGGTTTGATCTTCTTGCAGTCCACGGGACTCCAGCACCACAATTCAAAAGCGTCAATTCTTCATGGGGGGATTGATCAGCTTCACTCTTTTGGCTCTCTGGCATCCATTAATGACTTATTATACAAACGTGTTGCAGACTTTGCATCCTTTAACACTCTTTTGGAAGGAGTGTATTTGTGGGCTGGGCCAGAGTGGTTGATTTTACATGCAAGCAAAGCACAAACAGTGCTGTTGTCTAATGACATCCTATTCTCTGTAACTATTGGTGAGCAACGCAGCTGAGGAGCCTCCCTGGCTGGCAGGGAGGGAGAGGAGCTGCTTCCTTTGAAGTCCGGGAAATTTACGGGATATCTAACAATCCGGGATAGCAGCGGGAAACGGCGCTGGAATAAGGGAATTTCCCGCTTAAAAAAAGGGAAACAGCATGGAATGGCGCTGGAATAAGGGAATTTCCCGCTAAAAATGGAAGGTTGACAGCTATGGGTATACCCCCTCCTTACCTTCTGTCTGCAGTTCCTCTCTACTATATGCCCTGATTCAAGGCGTGTTTTAACCCAGAAGATGTGTCACTTTTTCAGTCAGTGGAGCTTAGGTCTCTGATGCTAATTATTTCTGCAATCGTATCAGCCAGAAAAGCCATCATAGGCATTTTTAGGTGGGAGGCAATGTGGTAAAGTTACAAAAACTTGATATATCCTCCACCCCCCGATATGGTGGCCAGCTACCTGAATGCTCTGACTTATTTAGATACATCCTTCTGGCTCAACTTCAAAGGTTTTTTCCCTTTGTGTTTGTGGCACATCAGGATCGATCGCACAACACAAAAATATGAATGTACAGTGGTACCTCGGGTTACATACGCTTCAGGTTACAGGCTCTTCAGGTTACAGACTCTGCTAACCCAGAAATATTACCTCAGGTTAAGAACTTTGCTTCAGGATGAGAACAGAAATCGGGCAGCGGCGGCACGAGGTCCCATTAGCTAAAGTGGTGCTTCAGGTAAAGAACAGTTTCAGGTTAAGTACGGACCTCCAGAACAAATTGAGTACGTAACTAGAGGTACCACTGTACTAGTTGAAACATTAGGGAATAAATACGTCTTCTACCAAGTTTGTCTATTCTGACTATCGTCATCTGTCTAGAAATCAGGTGGAAACTTTCCCCAGCTATTCTGCCCGAGATCCTTATGAGTAATGGTGTCACAGGATGAAACCTGAGGGTTTCTGCAAGCAAGCAGATGCTTCATCCGCAGCAGCATGGCCCCTTCCCTTGAGAATGGGCATCTTGAGACTGTAGATGAAGAGGATACCATGCTGGACCAGTTGTTACACTCCGGTTGTAAATTTATGCACCAAACTAAACTGGTAACTTAGGGGAAATATTCTTGGTTGTTTTACTAGCCCTATGTAAGAATCAGCAAGGTGCAGCTCGCTAAGGAACGCATCCACAGCCAAGGGTTTCTTAAGAATGTGAGAACATAAGAGAAGCCCACTGCTGGATCCCATGGACTGCAAGAAGATCAAACCTATCCATTCTGAAGGAAATCAGCCCTGAGTGCTCACTGGAAGGACAGATCCTGAAGCTGAGACTCCAATACTTTGCCACCTCATGAGAAGACTCCCTGGAAAAGACCCTGATGTTGGGAAAGATTGAGGGCACAAGGAGAAGGGGACGACAGAGGATGAGATGGTTGGACAGTGTTCTCGAAGCTACCAACATGAGTCTGACCAAACTGCGGGAGGCAGTGGAAGACAGGAGTGCCTGGCGTGCTCTGGTCCATGGGGTCACGAAGAGTCGGACACGACTGAACGACTAAACAACAGCAACAACAACAACAACAACAGGCAGATAGATGATAGATAGATAGATAATAGATAGATAGATAGATAGATAGATAGATAGATAGATAGATAGATATAGATATTGTGGTCCATGGGGTCACGAAGAGTCGGACACGACTAAACAACTAAACAACAACAACTGCTGGATCCAGCAGACTTGCCCATCCAGTATTCAGAAGCACTTACATTGGCTGAAAAGATTTCTTTAATCATACCCACTGGAATTTAGGGAAATTGCAAATTGAGAAATTAAAGGACAAATGGTATATTCTTTGGTATTGAGTCTGTCAACTTAGAATAGATAACATGCAATGTGGCGAGAACCTAGAATTCTTTGACAGTAGAACGGACTCCCCTGGAAGGTGGTGGTCTCTCCTTCCTTGGAGGCTTTTAAGCAGAAGTTGGATGACCAACCCTCTGTCAGGGATGCTTTAGCTGAGATTCCTGCTTCTCTTCAGCATAGTATAAACCGGTCTGTCGAACCGTGTGTTGACACAGGCAATCTTCAGGCCAATGTGAATTCATCCTTTGCATTCTCTGGATGACTTCTGGAAGCCATCCTGTGAATATGTTGAAAAGTTCCCTGAAAAGTTACTCAACTGTTCCAATGTTGGTCAGTGTGGTGTAGTGGTTAAGAGCGGTGGACTCGTAATCTGGTGAACCGGGTTCGCATCCCCGCTCCTCCACATGCAGCTGCTGGGTGACCTTGAGCTAGTCACACTTATTTGAAGTCTCTCAGCCCCACTCACCTCACAGAGAGTTTGTTGTGGGGGAGGAAGGGAAAGGAGAATGTTATCTGCTTTGAGACTCCTTAGGGTAGTGATAAAGCGGGGTATCAAATCCAAACTCCTCCTCTTCTTCTTCTTCTTCTTCTTCTTCTTCTTCTTCTTCTGGGCAAGATCATAGATCCCTGTTATATTCTGGTTATAGGGAAAAAAAATATACCGATACATAAACCCACTATGTCTTTTACATGCAAATATGCTTAGAATCATAAAACTGTAGAGTTGGAAGGGACCAATCTAGTCTAGGCCCCAGTGAGGCAGGAATCTCAGCTAAAACATCCAGACAGTGTAAAGTGTCTTTGCATAAGCATATTGGTTTGGCCCTGAACATCAAGTCATCCTTTTCCTTCTTCTTTTTTTGTAATTCACACCATTCAAATGGATTGTAGATTGAGACACAGCCTGATAAACTAGATAGATGGCTCATATTTTTAAATGACAAAATCATCTCTAAGGACATAAACAAATAACTGAACAGAGATATATAAAATGGAAATTAGTGTAATAAAGACTGAAACAATCATCTGGATTCTTCTACTACTCCATGAATTGTAATGAACTGAAACAGTTGAGGAATTCAAGTGTCTTACAGGCATTTTTCAGATGCTATGGAGAAAAGGATGAAGAAATGGAAATATTTGCCCAGGAAGCAGGTCTCAAATCTCCATTCAGTTCAAATCAATTATCAATGCTGCTGAAATAAGTACATATAATACAGCTGTGAGATAAAAAGCTATCAGTGCAGGCCTTTTTGCTAGTATTACATTAATATATGCTTCAAATGTGAATCTAATTACTTGAATAGGTGACCTTCATATATGGCAGGGGCGGAGGAGAAGAGGCATTGCTGCAGAGAGGTTAATTTAGAATATGCGGGAAATGATAAAATAAATGTAAGCAGTGCTTTTTTCTGGTGGGGGGTACGCAGGGGTACGCATACCCCTAAACATTTTGTGAATCGAAGTTTGGTCTCATTGAGGGGCAGTATTTCAATATGGGTAGGAAAATGAGAGTACCCCTCAGAGTACCTTTTTAGAAAAAAGAAGCGCTGAATTTAAGGAACCGCAGAAAGAGGAGGAAGGAAGTCGAGGTTTGAAATGTTAGAACTATTATTCAAACTTTTGAAATGTATATAAATGAAAGCTATAAATAAAATTATAAATAAATATATTTTTTAATGGATTCTCTCAGCTAAGGCCTGCATTAAATCATCCACAGGGCCAGTAAAAAATGACCTTAACAGATTAGAGAACTGGGCCAAAGCAAACAAGATGAATTTTAACAGGGAGAAATGTAAAGTACTACACTTGGGCAAAAAAAATGAAAGGCACAAATACAGGATGGGTGACACCTGGCTTGAGAGCAGTACATGTGAAAAGGATCTAGGAGTCTTGGTAGACCACAAACTTGGCATGAGTCAACAGTGTGATGCAGCAGCTAAAAAAGCCAATGCAATTCTGGGCTGCATCAATAGGAGTATAGCATCTAGATCAAGGGAAGTAATAGTACCACTGTATTCCGCTTTGGTCAGACCTCACCTGGAATACTGTGTCCAGTTCTGGGCACCACAGTTCAAGAAGGATACTGACAAGCTGGAACATGTCCAGAGGAGGGCAACCAAAATGGTCAAAGGCCTGGAAACGATGCCTTATGAGGAATGGCTTAGGGAGCTGGGTATGTTTAGCCTGGAGAAGAGAAGGTTAAGGGGTGATATGATAGCCATGTTCAAATATATAAAAGGATGTCATATAGAGGAGGGAGAAAGGTTGTTTTCTGCTGCTCCTGAGAAGAGGACACGGAGCAATGGATTCAAACTACAAGAAAGAAGATTCCACCTCAACATTAGAAAGAACCTCCTGACAGTAAGAGCTGTTCGACAGTGGAATTTGCTGCCAAGGAGTGTGGTGGAGTCTCCTTCTTTGGAGGTCTTTAAGCAGAGGCTTGACAGCCATCTGTCAGGAATGCTTTGATGGTGTTTCCTGCTTGGCAGGGGGTTGGACTGGATGGCCCTTGTGGTCTCTTCCAACTCTATGATTCTATGATTCTACATTCCGAGGCACCGTGTGCTTCCATGAAATCACCTACATTTAGAAAAAACTGCAAGTGCCATCTTCTGCCCCTGCCCCTGCCCCGCCCTGTCCCTTTTAATGATGTTTTTGGGTCACTTCCAGGTTCAGCACAATGCATGTGTGCACAGTCACGCACATGTTGAATGTGCGTAAGTGGAGACTTGCCTGTATTCATAACCAACACAAGCCATAACTCTAGCAAAATATCCTAAACCTCTTTGTTGTGCATGTGTGAATGCATGCAAGTGTTGGACATGTGTCTGGGTTCAGACACATGCATTGCATCTTTATGTGAGGAAGGCAGATATGAGCTGCATCACTCTGCCTGAGAAGCCACACCGGCCCCTGCAGGCAAGAAACCATCTTTGTCAGTTTTAAAAAAGAGCACTGCTTTCTCTGGGATTTTTAATGCTCAAATTGACCCAATTAGATAAAGCTCTGTAGAGGAAGGTCAGCCCACCAGATTTTCCTTCCAGATTATATTTTATAATCAAAGTATGACTGCAGCTCTTTATTTGCATAAGGTAAAATGTTCTTTTTCTGAGTAATGGAAGAGAAACCGTGATGGATTTGGATTTCGAGAGTGCTGCAGTAACTGTGGCCAAGTTCCTGCTGCTGAGTGCTGTTATTTAAGTACAGTGGTACCTCGGGTTACAGACGCTTCAGGTTACAGACTCCGCTAACCCAGAAATACTACCTCGGGTTAAGAACTTTACCTCAGGATGAGAACAGAAATCGCGTGGCAGCAGCAGGAGGCCCCATTAGCTAAAGTGGTACCTCAGGTTAATAATAATAATAATTTATTATTTTTACCCAGCCCATCTGGCCGAGTTTCCCCAGCCACTCTGGGCGGCAATGAGGGAACCACCAGAAGGCCCTCGGCGCTGGATCTCAGTGTCTGAGCTGAACGATGGGGGTTAAGAACAGTTTCAGGTTAAGAACGGACCGTGGTCAGAGGTGCAATGTAAAGGCAGTCCGTAATAATTGAAGCTAGGTGCAGGGCAGGGAGGCAGGCGAAGTCAGGAACAGGTAGGCAAGCAGGGAACCAGGGCAGGTCAGGAACTCAAGCAGGAAAGCAGGACAGGTAGCAAGCAGGAACACCGGCAGGAACTGGTCTCCAACAATGTTACTCCTGCAACTTGGGGCTGGGGCTGGCTGGCTTTTATCTGCCCCGAGGCATAGGGCGGCCCCGATCCTCTGGTGACTCGCCTCTCCTGGCTTGCAGGCGAGCACTCCTCCTGCGGGAACTCAGTTCCCTTCGCCTCTCTGCCCTTCGCCTCTGCAGCTCAGGAGAGGCTGGAGGGTTACAGGACCCAGAGGCAACCTCAGCTTCCCCTGACGGGGCTGGGAGTGGAGCACCTGCAGGCAATGGGTCCTCCATCCCATCAGGAGCCAGAGCAGACTCAGCAGATGCCTGCACCTGAGGATCCAGCACAGGTGAGGAGCCTTCAGACTCAGACCCCAGCCCTGGCTCTGCTGGTTCTGGAGGCGGGGAATCCTGTGCAAGCTGGGATCCCTCAGGTTCAGCATCTGAGTCTGAATCCCAGGCCATCACACCCTAGGTACCACAGGTTGAGTCTTTTAAAAGAGGCCCCGTGGAACATGTGTACTCTGTATCCACAGGGCCTCTTTTAAAGGACTCACCCTGCATATACCTGCACAATATATTGCAGGAATCAACACTTACAGGTACGTGGTTATCAAATTCGTCCTTCAACTCCATTGAGTTTTAATGCTAATTATAAGAGTCTTCCAATTTTGCTGAAGGTGCAGAATAAACTCTGTGACTCTGTTTACCACTAAGCAGCTTCCGCTTACTGGCTCTGCTGCAATGCTGAAAGCAGAAACATTTGATGGTCTCTCTAAAATGAACTGATGTGTGAGGGAAAGGGGAATGTTGCAGTTTACTATAAATTTGCAACACAGCTTAGTAAATAAAAATTGTACGACAGTTTGAAGCTGTTTAGATGGTTTGACTGCTCACTTCAGAATCCTAAGGATCGGCACACAAGGATTGATCATTTGACCGTTTCAGAGTACAGTAGTACCTCGGGTTACATATGCTTCAGGTTACAGACTCTGCTAACCCAGAAATATTACCTTGGGTTAAGAACTCTGCTTCAGGATGAGAACAGAAATCGGGCAGCGGAGGCGCAGCGGCAGCGGGAGGCCCCATTAGCTAAAGTGGTGCTTCAGGTTAAGAACGTTTTCAGGTTAAAAACGGACCTCCGGAAAGAATTAAGTACGTAACCAGAGGTACCACTGTATAATAACGCCAAGCAAAGCCTCTTCTATGCTGGCTTCCCATCCCACCAAACTGAATGAAGGCACGGCAGGTTGGGTGACAATATCTCCAGACACATCTGAATCGGTGCCGTTAGGAATGGTTCTGTCAGTCTTCTTGATTCAAAATTACATTCAGCCGCTTCCAAACATAGATCAAAACCCTCTTCTCGATCTCAGGAACTGTCATGCCAAAATGGGTGGCCTGAGTGGTATTGAGAAGTGAGCAGGCAAAGCCTTCACATTGTTACCAACAGTGTATTAACGCTCATAAACAATAGTAAGAAGGCACTATCCATAATAAATTATCTCATGTCTTACATAAGGTGGCAGAAATCTCCAAAAATGCTTTTAAATCTGGATTACCAAAGAAATATTAGCATAGGCAGCCTCTTAGCTACTTAAAGATATTTAAATATTTACCATTATAATCCTTCCAAATTGCTTTTTTATAATAATCTTTTAATAGGTTCTGCATTTCCTCTAATCATTCTTATGTTGTTCTCAAACCACAATTTAGGTTTCCATTAGACTGTCTTATTTGCCTTAATTACTTAGATAATTTTAATCTAGCAGGAATCAGAGGCAGTAGAGCTGAAGAGTCACCACTGTTGGAATATCTGCAGCCCAGGGAGGGAAACTCTGGGCCCCCAGATGTTGCTGAACTACGTTTCCCATCAGTCCCAGCCAGCATGGCCAATAGGAAAGTGTGAGGTGAGTTATGGTGCCACAATATCTGGAGGACAAAATGTTCATCACCCCGGTCTCTAGTCTCCTGCTCAAAGGGCAAGACTGAGGCTGCTCTCTTGAAGGCCCATGTGGAAGCCATCCAAAGTTCATTGGAATGGCTAGAAGCTGCAGAGAAATAATAATAACAATAATATAATAATTTATTATTTGTACCCCGCCCATCTGGCTGGGTCTCGCCAGTCACTCTGGGCGGCTTCCAACAAATATCAAAATACATTAACATGTTACAGATTAAAAACTTCCCTAAACAGAGCTGCCTTCAGGTATTTCCTAAATGTTATGTAGGGATCAAATGTTGTTGATCCCTTTGACCTCTGGTGGGAGGGCGTTCCACAGGGCGGGCGCCACTACCGAGAAGGCCCTCTGCCTGGTTCCCTGTAGCTTTGCTTCTCGCAGTGAGGGAACCGCCAGAAGGCCCTCGGTGCTGGATCTCAGTGTCCGGGCTGAATGATGGGGGTGGAGACGCTCCTTCAGATATACTGGACCGAGGCCATTTAGGGCTTTAAAGGTCAGCACCAACACTTTGAATTGTGCTCGGAAACGTACTGGGAGCCAATGTAGATCTCTCAGGACCGGTGTTATGTGGTCCCGGCGGCCACTCCCAGTCACCAGTCTAGCTGCCACATTGTGGATTAATTGAAGTTTCCGGGTCACCTTCAAAGGTAGCTCCACGTAGAGCGCGGGGCTACCTTTGAAGGTACCTTTGAAGATATCTGAATCATCATAGTGAAGCCACTCTCCAGTAGTTGCTATATGGAGCAGTATAGAGTATATGAAAAGACATTTTCTTCTCTACAGATCCTCTTGGGTGTTAAGATCAGTGGATGAGGTCCTCTTAGTAGCTCCACCGCCCTCAGAAGTTGGGTGGAAGTGGCCTGGTAGAGAACATTTTCTGTGGTAGCTCCTAACCACACAGTGGTGGGTCAAGCACCTTCTTTTTATTATTGTAAACAATATAGTATTGTAAATAGGTTTATTTATATGTGGACAGCATGATATGTACACATGGGAACTGCTATGCTCCAGAAATACTGAGCAGCAACTCCTGCGATATATCAGTCGAGAGCAGTTTGACGATACAACTGTGCCAATATAACAGGTGCTGAGGACAAAAAAACTAACCATAAGATCAGAGAACTTACTTAAAATGCCTGCTGAAATAAAAAGTTCTTGTCAGGATTGAGCCAGCTCCCAGTGAAGGTTTACAGCCAGCTCCCAGTGAAGGTTTGTTCCTGGCTGCTTTCTGCAGCTGGCTGCAGAGTGGGTTAACTTTCATACAGGATGAAACGCAGAAAGAGCTAGCTCCCCCGCCCCTTAGAATGCCAGTTGATAAGGGAACGACTGCGAGTGGGTTGGAACCCAGCCAAAGCTCTCGGGAAGTTCAATCAGGCGGGAACAGAGAAGGAAGTAGTCAGACCGGGAAGAGGTTGGAGCTGAGCCAATCCATCCTCAGAGTTGGCTAAGGGGTGGGCTGTTAGACTGGAAACAGAGCAAGCGACACAAGGTTCACAAATTCCATATCTTCTGTAGAAACCGGAAACAGTCTTCAGAAGGGTCATCTTGATTGATGATGCCGGAGGCTATGTTACAGCTGTCTGGAGCTATCTGTTTGCTTTTGCAATAAATCCTCCTTTTTAATTAATGAGGCTTACTGTGTTATCAAGCCGGGAACTTGGACGCATGACAGTTCTTCACTAGGTGCACAGAACTGGGCCCATGACACGCAGCCCATGGCTCCTGGTGAATGTGAACTGTGCACCAACAGTGACCTCCATGAAGACCTTCATGACTGAGGAGAGATCTATGGAACCAGAAGGTCCTTAAGATATCCTGGACCCAAGTTGTTAAGGGCGAGGCAAATGAACATGAGAACCTTGAACGATGGGCACCATCTTTTATGGGCTGGCAGTACTCTGCCCCCACGAAAAGCCTAGCTGCAGCATTTGGCAGAAGCTGGAGCTCCAGACCAGTCAAGTGGCCGCCATGTTCCTGGGGTTCCAACTCAGTTTATTGCCCTCATCCTGTCCACAACGGGTGACAGGAGATGTGGCTGGACAATTTCCCCCCTCTGTCATAATGCCCCCCAATGCTAACTGGCACTGCTGTTGTGGCAAATTTTCAGATTCTGTGGCTGGGAAGGGAAGGCATAATTTTCCTCTCCCCATTTTGATAGCAGGCTCTTCCTCCAACCCATTATCTAATTGTTAAAAGCACATGAAGTGATTTCTAAGCATATCATTAATGTTATGTGTCGTTAGGTCCTCAGTGCTTTCCAAATTGTGATGCTGCATCCTTTGAATACAGTTTCCCTCATTTAGGATGTATTTTAAGTGATGGAGTTTCAATAAATTAAGAATTAGACTCAAAAAACTAGTTTCCATTAACTTGTCATTAACTTTCTCTTGCAGTGATACAATTTGCTCTGCTACAATTCACAGTGTACAATTCACTTCTGTTTTTTCCTCTCTCCTTAAACCCACCTCATTATTCCTAGATTTATAACTGGAAGACACAAGTTTGTTCGTAAACGCTGCCTAAGGTTTGTAATTCAGAAAGACTTTGGGTTGGTTAAATATTGTCTGTGAGATTTAGAAGATGACATCTCCATTTAATGCTTTTGTGGTTTCGCAACAAGAATGATTAAGCTTTCAAGATGTAGCATTTGTGATTAGAAGAAAAATCCACTATCATCGTAATGAGAAGAGGGCTGAAATATGCCTCCTACATCAGAAGGTTGGCGGTTCGAATCCCTGCGATGGGGTGAGCTCCCGTTGCTCGGTCCCAGCTCCTGCCAACCTAGCAGTTCGAAAGCACCAAGTGCAAGTAGATAAATAGGAACCTATTAGGGCGGCTGAGTGAGAGGAGGCTGGCAGACTCCTTGGAGGCCTCACAGAGCGTCCTGCCCTGGCTGGCCCCGCCCCCTGTGGGTGGTTGGCCCCACCCCTGGGTGCAGGGCATGCGTGCTGCCCCAGGCACCTGATCGGCTTGTTCCACTGCAGAGAGAAACATAAGCTTAGAAAACTGACCACACGCCTCTCAGGCCTTGCTTGAGTCTAACTCTCCTGGAGGAAAATGCTGCTCTTTCTTGCTACCTGGGAACACAGCACACCTAACTCTGCTTGCTCACACTACTGGGAATCACTGCAGGCCTATAAATCTATTTTATAGACTGGAAATCCATTTTCTCTTTCTTGGAAAGAAGCTTTTCCTAAGCAATTCTCACCTATGGGAGGACATTTATGTTACAAATCCATTTGTGCAGCCCTCTGATAGGAACTAGCTCTGCTCAGACAAAGCAAATCTCTAGGCAACCTTATACCTGCCCATTATCTTGTAAAGATCACATTTTCCCCAGAAGCAGAGATTCCGTGCTGTAACAGCTGCACACGAGGCAAAAGTCGAACAGGTCAAGAAAAAGGCGCCATTCTTATTTTTATCATCCCTCCATATGGAAGGAAGATACTTTCAGAGGCAAGAAACTTGTTTTCTTTGCCCAGTAAAGCAGCATTCAAGCCAATTTGGCCCAGTTAGGATTTGAACTAACTAAAACCTCTTATAAACAGCAGCAAGACCGAGGATAACTGGTTTATTCTGCCTTAAGTAAGCGGAAGCTTTGCTCTCCGTCTGCTGGGGGGGGGGGAATCACATATACAACATGTGGAAGAAGCAATATCCCACTACGCTGAACAATGTGGAAAGCAGCAGAGGCGCTTGGAGCAACTTACTCTCATGTAAGTGGAAAGAGGATTGCAGCCAGTCCCCGAAATCGAATCGCAGCAATTCCCCCAGTGCCAGTGTCACATCGTGTGAGCTGCATGGCTGAGCGAGGTTTTGAACCCAGGTCTCAACTCAACAATGAACCTGTCCACTGTAACTTCCTTTCCGAGAGCTCTTCCATTCACCGATGGCATAGATCTGTAGTGGCATGCGAAGGGGCAAGCGGCAGGGGCGCTGGGGTGAGGTGGCAGGAAGGTTGAGGGCCCACTAGACCACTTGGAAAGTCTTTGCAGTCATCACCAGATTGTCACGGGCTCCTCCTCCTCCTCTCATTTCTGGATATGCACTGAGGCCCGGTTGTCTTTGTCCATGGGGTTTTCTTGGCAGGGATACTGGAGTGGCTTGCCAGTTCCTTCTCCTTCTCTTAGACAGCATCTTAAAAAGCAGAGACATCACCTTACCGACAAAGGTCTGTATAGTTAAAGCTATGGTTTTCCCAGTAGTGATGTATGGAAGTGTCCAGTTCTGGGCACCACAGTTCAAGAAGGATACTGACAAGCTGGAACGTGTCCAGAGGAGGGCAACCAAAATGGTCAAAGGCCTGGAAATGATGCCTTATGAGGAACGGCTTAGGGAGCTGGGTATGTTTAGCCTGGAGAAGAGAAGGTTGAGGGGTGATATGATAGCCATGTTCAAATATATAAAAGGATGTCATATAGAGGAGGGAGAAAGGTTGTTTTCTGCTGCTCCAGAGAAGCGGGCACGGAACAATAGATTCAAACTACAAGAAAGAGGATTCCACCTAAACATTAGAAAGAACTTCCTGACAGTAAGAGCTGTTCAACAGTGGAATTTGCTGCCAAGGAGTGTGGTGGAGTCTCCTTCTTTGGAGGTCTTTAAGCAGAGGCTTGACAGCCACCTGTCAGGAATGCTTTGATGGTGTTTCCTGCTTGTCAGGGGGTTGGACTGGATGGCCCTTGTGGTCTCTTCCAACTCTATGATTCTATGATTCTATGATTCTAAGTGAGAGCTGGACCATAAAGAAGGCCGATCGCCAAATAATTGATGCTTTTGAATTATGGTGCTGGAGGAGACTCTTGAGAGTCCCATGGACTGCAAGAAGATCAAACCTATCCATTCTGAAGGAAATCAGCCCTGAGTGCTCACTGGAAGGACAGATCCTGAAGCTGAGGCTCCAATACTTTGGCCACTTCATGAGAAGAGAAGACTCCCTGGAAAAGACCCTGATGTTGGGAAAGATGGAGGGCACAAGGAGAAGGGGACGACAGAGGACAAGATGGTTGGACAGTGTTCTCGAAGCTACCAACATGAGTCTGACCAAACTGCGGGAGGCAGTGGAAGACAGGAGTGCCTGGCGTGCTCTGGTCCATGGGGTCACGAAGAGTTGGACACGACTAAACGACTGAACAACAACCGAGGCCCGGCAAGATGAAAGGAGGGAGAGCCAGAGCTTGTGAGATCTGCCTCCTTCAAAGTGAGCCAGAGAGTGCATGCAAAGGACTGCTGTAAGAAATTGCTGACTCTCAGCATCTTGACTTTTATGTTGCTTCATCAAAACTGAAATGTCAAGCCACATAACCATTTTAAAGTTTAAAACATTTTAATATAGGAAATACTGAATGCAAGGAGAAAGCTGCTCTTTGTCTCTTGTATCACGCTCTGTTTACGCACTCGGTACTCCACTCTAAAGGGTAACTTCTAATTATTCCTTGGTTATCCAAATACTGTTGCCTTCGCAACAGCTGCTTTTTTTGTAGTACCGTAGCTGCTCCAGAAATGTGTTAACCTATGTGGATCTTCTCAGATTTTGTTGATCTATCATCTGAATTTCCTGTTGTATTGTGGTGGGATTAAATTGAACTGACTCCAAACTTCTTAGTGGTGTGTATGTCTCTATGTGCTCCCTCTTCCTCCATATACAGGACATCTGCAATATGTTTGGGCATGGTAATATTTGCTCTTTCATCTTTGCAGTTGACTAATACCTTTGTTCTAAAAAGCCCATGTCACAACATGCATATAATGTAATACGATTCCTATAACAGAACGGGCTACGTTTTCCCACATCAACCTTACTTTGACTCTTTTTTGAGGCGGGTAGACTAAATATGCTGGAAGCAATTTTAGGTTTGCTTTCACAGCAATCAAGAAGGAGCAATATTGCTAGAATCGGAAAGATAGATCATTTATTTCGGCATTTGCGCCCATCATACAATACAAACAAACAAACAACGAGAATCAAATAAAACAGTGGCACTGTACAAGCCGCAAATAAGATAGCACAACTCACAAGGGCCAATATTAGCTTTTCCGTAAAAACAAATCTCAGAGGAATTTTAAAGTTAAAATTTAGGCACCAAAACTAAAATCAATGTCTAAATTCATTTTGAAAAACATATTTATAACTATCAATAATCGGCTGACATTCCATTTTGTCTCTTATACGAGATAACGGCTGTTAGGAATCTAGCAACCTGTAGAGTTATGTAAGGGTCCACATCTTGGAGCATCCAAGCAAGACGTAGGTCAGCTGGCTTTTCAGCAATGGACTGAATTATCGGATTTAATATACTGGCACGGATCGAACTGTACATAGGGCAATTGAACATTACATGCTGTAGAGATTCAGTTGATTTATTCAGTTGATTTAGAATCATAGATTTGTAGAGTTGGGAGGGACCACAAGGGTCATCTAGTCCAACCCCCTGCAATGCAGGAATCTTTCGTGTGCAGAAGAAGGCATCTGAGAGCAGGTGTCAATTTTGAGTCCCCTACCAAGACAGGGAGGAATCTGCGTTGGTGGCAGCAGCTGCCCACCCCCAGGACAGACGAGCCTGAAGAAGAGCTTGTGCATTTAACTGCCGTGTAGCAGGTAGAAACTTAGCAGGTTAAGCCTTTTCTAGTATGGAAATACAATTATGGGGAAAGATTCGCCATTGCTGCACTGTTTTTGGGTTAGGGCAGGGGTCAGCAACCTTTTTCAGCCGCGGGCCGGTCCACCATCCCTCAGACCATGTGGTGGGCCGGACTATATTTTGAAAAATAATATGAACGAATTCCTATGCCCCACAAATAACCCAGAGATCTATTTTAAATAAAAGGACACATTCTACTCATGTAAAAACATGCTGATTCCCAGACCTTCCGCAGGCCAGATCGAGAAGGCCCCTGGGCCGCATCCGGCCAACGGGCCTTAGGTTGCCTACCCCTGTGTTAGGCCATGCCTACCAAGGCAGCCATGTTGTATCATGGCAGCCCTATGGCAGCCACTTTGTGCACTCTCTCAAAAATGCATTCAGGGGTCCAAAAATGTTTTCCCCCTCCACCCTAGATCATTTATGAACAAGTTAAGAAGCACAGAGCTCAGTACCAATTCTTGCGGGACTCTGGTTTCTGCATCCCTCCACTGGGAGCAGGGGAGGAGGAAGGGGGCGGTGGGAGCGGTCTGCCCCGGGTGTCACCACTGAGGGGAGTGACAAAATGCCGGGTGGCACTCACCGCGGGGCCTGCAGCTCACCCGTGCCACGCATGTCTCCTGGGAGAGACACAGTGGCTTGGGCTTGCACTGCCCCAAACGGTCCGCCCGCCGCCTCCCCCTCAGCTGTAGGTCATGTGCTCCGCCCCAGGCGCTCAATCGGCTTGCTCTGCCGCTGACTGGGAAGGCTGCCCTACTTTGCTTCCTGTTTCTTAACCAATTTACTGGATGCTCTGGTTTGCCAGAAGCAGCTTAGTCATGCTGGCCACATGACCTGGAAGCTGTACGTTGGCTCCCTCGGCCAGTAAAGCGAGATGAGCGCCGCAACCCCAGAGTCGTCTGTGACTGGACCTAACGGTCAGGGGTACCTTTACAAAGAGAAACACTTTTAACAATTGGTGCTTGTAAGAGGAAGAAGAAGAAGAGTTTGGATTTGATATCCCTCTTTATCACTACCCGAAGGAGTCTCAAAGCGGCTCACATTCTCCTTTCCCTTCCTCCCCCACAACAAACACTCTGCGGGGTGAGTGGGGCTGAGAGACTTCAGAGAAGTGTGACTAGCCCAAAGTCACCCAGCAGCTGCATGTGGAGGAGTGGAGACGCGAACCCGGTTCACCAGATTACGAGTCTACCGCTCTTAGCCACTACACCACACTGGCTTTTTCACACGAGGTTTGGTTTTTCTGTGATGAGATTCCCACATACGTTTAGCACAGCTCTGATTAATCTTTGTTACTTGTTTTGAGAGATTTTCTTCTCCCTTATAAGAACCCCTACCCAGAACTAGCTTTTTTCCTGTTTTGGGTCTGTGATAGCTTTGAATAGACTTTATTAGTTCTGGGTCCAACGTTCCACAATTTTTTTAGGCCATTCAAGGGGCATGAGGTGCAAAGCAAACTGGTCGGCTGTTGCTCTTCATCTTTTGGAAAGTTTCTGTGCTTAGAGGACCTTTTCCCCAGCTAGCAGCATTTTCAGTGAAATAAATCAATAAATACGATAGTGCGCATAACGTGGATTTTTCTTCTCCCATATATTCCAACCCACCATTGCAAAGAAAAGAATGTTAAAAAGACACCAGCTGGCCAAAAAGTTACCCAGTGAGTTTAATGACTGAGCTGGGAATCTTAGGGCCTTAAAACAGGAAGGCTTTATTAACCCTGCAGAGAACTATTGCAAAAGATAGCATTTGACCCTCTTCTATTGAGAAAGCAATGTCCACAGAAGCTCAGTGCTGCACCGATGCAGCCACAACTCCCCACCACAGCAGCACAACCAACCAGCAAATCCAGCAGCTCCCAAGTAAGGGGTTTTGCAACCCCCTCCCCCCAATGCTCACTAGCAATTTCCTCATCAGATTCAGACAGGGAGCCTAAATTTGAATGTTTCAATAGATGTGAAGTGTCGACCTTTTAAATGTCAAATATCAACATTTTAAATAATAATAATAATAATAATAATTTATTATTTGTACCCCGCCCATCTGGCCGGGTCTCCCCAGCCACTCTGGGCGGCTTCCAACAAATATCAAAATACATTAAAATATCACAGATTAAAAACTTCCCTGAACAGGGCTGCCTTCAGGTGTTTTCTAAAGGTCATGTGGTTGTTTATTGCTTTGACCTCTGATGGGAGGGCATTCCACAGGGCAGGCGCCACCACCGAGAAGGCCCTCTGCCTGGTTCCCTGAAGCTTCGCTTCTCGGAGTGAGGGAACCGCCAGAAGGCCCTCGGCGCTGGATCTCAGTGTCCGGGCTGAACGGTGGGGGTGGAGACGCTCCTTCAGGTATACAGGACCAAGGCCGTTTAGAGCTTTAAAGGTCAGCACCAACACTTTGAATTGTGCTCGGAAACGTACTGGGAGCCAATGTAGATCTCTCAGGACCGGTGTTATGTGGTCCCGGTGGCCACTCCCAGTCACCAGTCTAGCTGCCGCATTCTAGATTAATTGCAGTTTCCGGGTCACCTTCAAAGGTAGCCCCACGTAGAGCGCATTGCAGTAGTCTAAGCGGGAGATAACCAGAGCATGCACCACTCTGGCGAGACAGTCTGCGGGCAGAGAGGGTCTCAGCCTGCGTACCAGATGGAGCTGGGAGACAGCTGCCCTGGATACAGAGTTAACCTGAGCCTCCATGGATAGCTGATATAAATGATATAAATTGTCTTCTTCTTCTTCTTCTTCTTCTTCTTCTTCTTCTTCTTCTTCTTCTTCTTCTTCAAAAAACCTGTTCAGAAAAATAGAAATTTCAGCTTTTAGAGCAACATGCACAGTTCAGCACTGTGATTTTATCAAGCTCTGCTCTGACCAGCGCCCTGGAAGCTTTTGAACTGAAGGCTGACTAGCCAAATAAGCTCTGACAGCCTCTTCCACAAAGACATGATTAACGTTTTTTATTCCTGGTGAATGATTTGAAATGTCTAGTTCTCCAGCCATATAAAACGCCCTTGATAAAGGCCGTCTTCAATGTGATGGAATTCAGCAGTTCTGTTCGATCTTTATTAAAGAAAGGGAAAAATGAAAGAAGCTGAAAATAAATTATTTTACAAGAGGTAACGTAGCCTGCTTGAGGGCAGGAAGTTTAGAATTAATTGGTTGCTCACTTATTTTGATGGCAAGGAATTATTCTCCAGTAAAGGAAGGTGGCTCTTGAATTTTAATTCCTCCCCGTCTTCCCGCCCCAAGAGAACCGCATGGTGCCAAATGCACTGAAAAAACACTTTCTTCCACTGAGCTCAGGACTCACAAGGCCTTCAGGGGCAGCTGAATTCCTTAAGATGAGATGTGACTCTTCCATATTCCAGAATAGCAAGCCCATATGCAGCACACCAAAGGGACCCAGGTGGCGCTGTGGGTTAAACCACATAGCCTAGGGCTTGCTGATCAGAAGGTCGGCGGTTCGAATCCCTGCGACGGGGTGAGCTCCCGTTGCTCGGTCCCTGCTCCTGCCCACCTAGCAGTTCAAAAGCATGTCAAAGTGCAAGTAGATAAATAGGTACCACATCAGCGGGAAGGTAAACGGTGTTTCCATGCGCTGCTCTGGTTCGCCAGAAGCGGCTTAGTCATGCTGGCCACATGACCCGGAAGCTGTACGCTGGCTCTCGGCCAATAAAGCGAGATGAGTGCCGCAACCCCAGAGTCAGACACGACTGGACCTAATGGTCAGGGGTCCCTTTACCTTTACTATGTGATAAAGGGGAGCCATACCGGGGTGAAGGCGTCTTCTTCTATTTGTCCCCGTGTCAGTTTCAGCTTATTGGTTAATTTTTCTAGCAAGGCTAAACATCTTCCAAGACAATAATGCCCACTTACACCACAAAGAACTCATAACCCACCTACTTTCAGCAGCCAGAAACATCATAACCAGACATTGGAGAGACCTGTCAGGAGTAAGCATGGACCAATGGTACCAAATAGTATGAGGATCTGTTTGATGGGATATTATGTATAATTCACCCACTGTTATTCATTTGGGCTGCTTGTTTATCAACCTCAGGAATTCTCACTGTAAAATGAGGCAAAATCTTCTGAGATGTGCCCGAAATGTTATACAGCAGCACAATCCTAAACATGTCACCTTAGACCTAAGTCCCATTTAAACCAATGATGCATATGCACAGGTAAGTGGACTTAGGAGTCTTCCCTTGCTGTACTAAATAGCACAGAAAAAAAATCAGTCAGCTCTGCTCTCAAAGCCTCTGCACCATTTTATTGCTTGCAGAGAGGGTGGGGCCATTGTCATCCATGCAACCCTGTATTTTGTGTTCTTGTTTTCATGGATAACCTGTTCCCCACTCACACATGCCATGCCATAAAATCAAATATTGGTCCTGTTTAAAATATTTCTGTTTTCCCTGCATTCTCTGGGTTGCAAGAAAACAGGCAATGGTTAAAGTGGTTATTTCCGCGCTGAGGGTGGGCAGAAGAGGAAACGGACAAGACTCTGCAAGTCAAACCAAGGACTGCGCCACTGGGGCCATGCAGGTGGATGGCTGGGGATTTGCAAATAGCAAAATGCATTGCATAAGGAGCTCTCGCAGCACAGCTTGCAGAATCGGGGGGGGGGGCTGCATCATTTTCACAAAATGAAGTGGTCCATGGCTGATGTGCATTGCACAAGCCATGGGATGAAATGAATCAAGTTTAACACAAGGGGATTGTGAGGAAAAGATAATGCATAAACCAGCGCCCTATGATCCTCAGATGAAGGGTGGTATATAAATTTAATAAATAAAAACAAGTAAATAAACCATAAACAATGCTGCTCCTGTTGTGGCGTGGGGTCCGTGATTTCAGCAAGTGATTTCAGCTCTCTGACATACCGTCTTTCCCCCTTTTTAAGACACCGTCTTATAATTTTTTTTCCTCAAAAAAACACAGGGTGGCTTATTTTTGGGGGGATGTCTTATTTTTATTACGTCAGTATGGTACGGTACAGCCTCTCCCTGCGCGCTGAGCAGGCGGGGCAGAACTCCACAAGAGGCGTGTTTCCCCCCGCGCCTCTCGCTGGTTCGCTGGCTCCCTGCGCACGCAGGAGGGGCTGAGGAGGCAACAGGAACAATGGCGGCACCATGGCTTACTTTGGGGGTACGTCTTACTTCTCACAAAGGTAAAAAAACCCTGCCATGGCTTACTTTATGACTACGTATTAAAAAAGGGGAAACAGGGTAGCAGGCAGGAGACAGCTTCTTCATGTAACAGCTCTTTATTCAGGCAAAACCAGACCAGTCAACTGAGGAGAGGGAAGCTACATTTATAGGGACAGAGGAGTGGCTAGGAAAAGATACATTGTTGAGGGAACAATCTCAAGCAATCACAAAGCTGCCTTTTGGCGGAAGCCAATGAGACTGAGGATCCAAATGCAGCAACTTGAATGAACCAATAGTAACTGTTCCTTCTGGACAGGAAGGCCGTTACTTTACCCTCATGTGATTACACACAATAGTAATACAGATATGACAACACTTTAACTCACTACACAACAGTTCCTATTGTTATTTCCCTTGACATGGCAACAAAACTCCCAAGGATTGTTGTGTGGGAAACACTTCTGCTCCGTGTAAAAATAAATGTCTGAATGGTAGATACCGTCAGTGTGGAGTAGAAGGATGTTTTTGCCACTGCGCTGCACATGGGAAGCGTCTTGTGCCTTCTGCTTCCCTTGCACCTCGGAAAAGAGCTCGTCCCTATTTCTATCTGGCAAAAGTTGGAAAGTAAGCAAAGCAATGGACCAACTTGGTTGGGTCAGATGCTGGTTTTATTAAGCACACCACATTCAGACAAGAGTCTCCACAATATTTACCAAAAATGTCCGCTAAACTTTTGGACAAGCCAGAACTGTGGTTAGAATGAACAGGACATTAAGCTCGAATTATAAGGCTTATATATGACTTGAGGTGGAAGCCTAGGCAGATTCCGCGGTTTCATGTGGACTTCCATCTGGAATTGATTTGAATCTTGGAGTGTTTTTGGATGATGGCTATGGCAGTTACTCATCATGAAATCATAAGAAAATATAAGGCAGGAGGGCTTCTAAACGGTTGTTGCAGAGGGTTCATGCATAGGGCAAAAAACAAAGCACTGGTTGCTCTGTGACCTTTAATGAAAGCCAGTGGGAACCAGTGGAAGCAGATCAGAGAGAGAGCTGCGCTCAAACTGCTGCTCAGTCTCAAATCCTTTGGCTAGTTCATCACGGGACCCCAAGCTCCAGGGTGTTTTCTGCAAATAAATGAAAACAGGAAGTAAGGACAGTTTCATACATGCATGGCTTATCCTCACCTCCATTTGCTCCATTGCTTTGCCCCAGGGAAACCGGATCTCTACAGCTGAATCGGAACAAACAGCTGTCGGGTTTTCTGCGGATTGCCATTTGTTCCAATTTCTAGGGGAAAGCAATGGGGCAAAGGCAAAACTACTCAGACCTGTGGAAAACTGCTTGGACCTGTGCTTTCTAGGCAGGGGACAAGCAGAAGTGTGGTCAAGCCCTCAGCCACACCCCATCAGCATCTTCTGTAGGTGACCATAGATTGATACAGGAAGACTAGGCTGAAGGGGCTGCCTGGACTCTTCCTGGTTTGGTCTCCCAGCCAGTAGCAGGTGGTCTGCGCTTTGCTGGCATCAGACTGAGAGTTGGTCTCTTCTGGTGTGGTTGCTGCCGGCCTACCGGTAAGAGGTTTTACTCACTGATTGCAGGGCTCAGACACACTTTTGTTTGTCTCAGGATTTCGTCCGCGTGTCCCATGATTTCTAGGGCTGAACGCAACTCATCTTTTGTGCAACACCACAGTAACCCAAAACCATAGGCATGCAAATGGAATTCGAGGTCAGAAAGTGTGATGCCACACACATGGGGGGGACACACACCCTAATTTCACATATGCTTTAATGAGAAGGAAATCAGTGGTGACTGACCAGCAACAAGGCCTTGGGGTCATGGTGGACAGTTTGATAAAGATGTCAGCTTAGATTCCTTCACCTTGCTTTGTTTTATTCAAATTTCATAATACTGTATCATTACCTTCTATTGAACATTATAATATGCCTAAATGAAGCATCGTACACCAATGGACTGATTTGTGTTTGTTATGCTCTCAAATCTTTGATTGTTATCACTATTTATTCTTTACTCACTGTCCCACTGTGAAAAAATTGAACCCTGATTGGAGGACCCAATGAACATTGGTGCATCACCAAAAGAAAGCACTAATATTGATTGTTTCCCCTAATTAAAATTAACAGCAGTCAGCTTAGTTAGTAACATTAGCTTTTCTGGAAACAGTGTCAAGAAAGTGATCACCGGGGTTTATAATTTAAACCTCTGTAGGAAGGGGTCAACAAGAAAAAATTTTTAAAGGCACCAGTGGAGACCTCTCTCATTGGCATCTGCTCAACAGGTGTAACATGCAGGAATTCTAGCTGTATTCAGTTGCATTTTGAAACAAAAACTAAGAGTAGGTGGTAGAGGAGGAGGAGAAGGAGGAGGAGGAAGGTTGGATCATTGAGTCTTGGATGATCCATCCCATCCCATGCCAACTGCTGATGGATCGAGAAACAACTAAGGAAGATCCAGCCTGTATTAAATGTTTTGACTTCCAGATGTAACAATATAATAATTTTAATTTTATCTGCTTGAGGAGAAAGAAACTGAAAATACTAGATAAATTAAAATAAAAGTATTTGGTAAAATAAAAGACGGCCTTTTCCCTTGCTGAAATATTATGCCCCTTGCCTTGCTTCAGAAAGTGTTAGTCTTGATATATTCAGCTTTGATTTATAATCTCAGCCACAGGAAGACAAGTGAGACAGGCATCTTATCTATTCTAATGGTAGCATTTTCATAAATATTTCCCTTTAGGATCCTGCGAAATTGAATTTGTCTTGATAACCCTGTATTGTTCACCTAGACTTAATCTCCAGAGAGCGAGGAAAAATGAAAGCGAGCTTTAACAAAATATAATAATATCAAAGCAAAACAATGGAATGAGGACAAAGATAAGAGCAAAAATAGGATACAATTTACCGTGCCATTTATTTTCCTTCGCTGTTATAAGATATTATTTTAATAATCTTGGAAGATATAATTACAAAATTGGAATTGGGCGTGAGTTAAACAATGTCTTTTCCCCTTGACATTTGTTGGTTTTAAAAAATCAATAGGAAATTTTCATCTCATACATAAATACATACAGGAGACCCAATTCTTCAATGTTCTAGCAATGAATTGAATAGAACACAAAACCACATTCCCCATGAAAATCCTTTACAGCAGTGCAGTCACAATACTGGATTTGGACCAAGTTGAGCCAGCTTTATATTGTTATGAGTTTGCGGGTGCCAGAATCCCATAAATTTGGGTCCAGTAAGTGTTAGAGTCTAATCAAGACTTGTGTTTGTGGATACCAGACTTCTAATCCCTGGACCTATCTTCCCATATTCAGGAGATCGCCTGGGAGACGGTCCATTAAGAAACCAAAGAAAAAGTGATGAGCCATTAAGAGAACAAAGTGAATGAAATGGACCATTAGGAATCAAAGGCTCTGAGTTAGATGGCAAAGGGTGGGACCCCTCCCTCAACTCAGAGTCAGCTAGAAATCAAAGCCACCATTTGAAGTACAGTGTAAGAGCTGGCTGTGATGTGACTGAGAGGGTTGCAGGCTGGTAATGCTGTGGGTCCCTCCATGGTACACATTCCTCTGGAAAGCTCTACCTGAACAAGAACGTTGAATACACGGAGCAGGCTTTGCTATCAAAAACGATCTTGTGACGCTCTTGTCAGAAGTCCCCACCGGCATTAATGAGCGACTTTCAAACCTTCAAATAAAACTTGCCAAAAGCCAACAGGCTACTATTATAAGTGCTTATGCACCAACACTGGATGCCGATGAAGACATTAAATATTTTTTTTGCTCTGAGTTGGATGCCATCCTATCAGAGACGACTAAGGAGGAGAAAATTATCTTCCTGGGTGATTTTAATGCAAAAGTTGGGTGAGATTTCGATCTGTGGCCTGGAACTATTGGGAAACAAGGAATTGGCAAAGCGAGTTCTCCATTCACAGAGAGCTCGTATTGTGGTGGGGGCAGGAAAGCCACCTCCCCTTGTAGCTGGGGGTTTGGCTTGCTGGCCACAGCTAGCATTGACCCAGTGTGTTGCTGGGGAAAACCACATGTATCTATTTTTGATGGACAGCCCAGCGTCCTTTAAATTGGTCAGCATGTGGTGTGACCTTCCTCTTTGCTGCGAGCTTCGGATCTCCCGCCCCCCCTCCCTGGTATAGGCTTGTGCGTTGACCTTGCTGTTGCCTGTCATGGGATCGTCTGCTTTTGAGGCAGGGGCCTAGTAGGAATTTTTCCATTTGGCTGATTGGCTGTGCCATTTGGTTTTCGCCTACTACATAGCAACTAGTCACAACTTGTAAGGTTGGCGGTTAGGCATTGGTTGTGTTGGTTAATGGAGGGCGGTAGCCCTCCAAAAGTGATCATGGTGTGATGGGAATTCCGTTAAAGGAATCCAGGGGCTCAATATGCTTGTCCGAACCTGGTAGGGTTGCAGGGCCGCGCATGAGCCCCTGGGACCTCTGGGGAAGGGGGAGGTCTCTGCTTCCCAGCCTCCATTCAACTCTCGCCAGACTGGTTTCCCCTCGCTGACAAGTGGTCAGCTCTGTCCCGTCGGACAGCTAGTCTTCTTCGCTGACAAGTGGTCAGCTCTGTCCCATTGGACAGCGTGAACCAATGCCTACGCAACCACTCACGTGTTTTGTATTTCAATAAAGTTGTGGCCAAAACTATGCCAAAAACCCAAACAAAAAATTACGTCTCATGTGTGAATTTATTGGTGGGGGTGGCTTGGTGACCTCTACATGCAACAGCAACCAGAACGGAATCTTGCTTTTGACTATATGTGCAGAGCACAACCTTGTTATTACCAACACACTCTTTTGACAAAAAATAATAATTTAAAGCATCATGGTGGCACCCTCGGTTGAACCACTGCCACCTCTTAGACTATGTCATTGTCCAAGCTGAAGTTTGCCGTGATGTGCTCCTTACCAGAGCTATGATGAGTGCCAATGACTGCAGGACAGATCACCGATTAATATGTTCCACGATAGCTATCAAGATTATACCTCAACGCAGGCAAATCCAGCTCAGTGGTGTAACATTGGAAGGTGTTGATCACTTCTCCTATCTGGGCGGTTATCTTTCCACAAGGGCCAACATTGATGTTGAAATCCAGCACCGCCTGAACTCTGCGAGTCCAGCTTTCTCCCAATTGAAGTGCAGACTGGGATATTCACAGGGAAACCAAAATGCTTGTTTACAAAGCTATTGTGCCACCAACCTTGCTGTGTGCTTGTGAAACATGGACCACTTATAAATGCCACCTCCAACTCCTCGAAAGATTCCATCAACATTGTCTCCGAAAAATTTTACACATCACTTGGGAAGACAGGCAAAATAATGCCAGTGTACTGGAAGGAGCAAAGATTCTTCAACATCAACTTCGTTGCTCATGGTCGTTGCGCTGGTCATGTTGCTCAGATGCCTGATTATCATCCTCCAAAGCAACTACTCTAGATATTCCGAACTTAAAAATGGAAAGCGTAATGCTGGTGGTCAACAAAAGAGGCTTATAGACTTTCTCAAGGCAAATCTAAAAAAAATGTAGTATAAACACCGACAATTGGGAAACACTGGCCTGCAAGTGCTCCAATTGGAGAACAGCCTTTACCAAAGGTGTCATGGACTTTGAAGACGCTTGAACTCAGGACGAAAGGGAGAAACGCGCTAAGAGGAAGGCACACTTGGCAAACCCTCACCGCAATCAACTCCCACCTGGAAACCTATGTCCCCACTGTGGAAGGATGTGCGGATCCAGAACTGGCCTCCACAGTCACTTATAGACTCATTGTTAAGACTGTGTATGGAAGACAATCTTACTTGGCTACGAGTGATCGCCAAAGAAAGAAAAAGGTAGGCTTAGGTTGTATATATGCGTAAATAAACCATATATCCTAAGGACACCACAGTCTCTGCTGTGCCTCATTTCCAGAAGGAAACACTGGCTCTGGGTGAGAGCCTGGAACCCCAGGAATCTTGCACTGCTCAGAGATTGGGGTGGCTTGCAACAATAGTCTAGTATCACCAGAGATTCATGTGGCATACTTGCTGTGGGCACTGCCCAATTACTCTGGCTGCACTCCTCTCCCAAACAAAGCACAATTGGAAAGTCAGGAACAAATCTTGGCATCAGGGGAGGAGTGTAGCAGGAGTGAATCAGAAGTGTATAAGAGCTCATTCACAGTAAACCATGCCTTGCGGTTTATCAGGACATCTGAATATGGCCAGCTGGTGGCTTTAAGTAAAATGGGAATAATGGCAGTATAGCTTAGAGGGCCAAGAAGATGCCAGAGTGGTGGTTGTTATTTGTATTTTTTCACTGTTACCTCAAAAGTCACACAAGTGAAATTGCTTTTAAGAGTTCCAGCTGAGATTAGCTGAGGAGATTTTTTTAAAAATCCAATTAGCAGATCAGAACCAGTTTCATCTGTTTCTCCTTCGCAGACTCACCCTTCACACTTTGCAAGGAACATTGCAGTCTGCAAACAGCCTTATCATTTTCTTTGTGCAGATCTACAAACAGATTTGGAATTGGTCTGCCCAAACAACTTTAAAAGAAAAGGGAGATCCCTTACAGAAAGTGTCTTCCTTCTCAGGGGCTGAGCATCTCTGAGTGTAGCAATGTGGAGAATTAAACAGCTTCTAAGCAGAGGTGGATGAAACATCCTTTCCCGGGGTGTTAGCTCAGGTATGAAGTTTTGCTACTGTCAGGAATACAGGTAGACAAATGCTTGTGGGGTGAGGAACTGAAAAGCAGACTTCCATTTGGATAAGAAGAGGGTTAAGAAACCAGTAAGGGGGAAACTTCACATGTACCGTAAATAGCTTTCAAAATCTCACAAGTGTAAAATACAGGTGAGATTTGTGAAATAAGACAGACAGACACAAGTGAGAGAGTAAAATAGATGGTTAACCTGTTGTTATGTACTGAGCGGAATCCTAGAACAATAGGATCCAGAATGCAGCAGTCTGATTGGTCCGCAGGAGCCAGCCAATCCAGCTCCAGGTGGAAGTGAATCAGCGACCTGATTGGCCTGCAAGAGCAGCCAATCAGGCTCCTGGATGAAGTGAATCCGCAACCTGATTGGCCTACAGGAGTAGCCCGGAATTAGCCAATCATGTGGGGCCCATTGTGTAAATAATGTATATATAGCAGACTTTTTGGGGAAAGATTCATTCCTTGCTACTATGAGCTGAATAAAGAGCATGAAATTCACACTTGACTCCGAGTATATTTCACCTGTCATGAAGGGGAAAGAAAGAGTTGGGTGGATTTTCCACTGTGACCTTGGAAGTCACAAGTTAGCTGTGATTCCTGCTTTGCAGGAATCCAACTCTGCAATTCTATGAGTGTGACTGGATTCAAGGACTCTCAGAGGGGAGCAAACTGTTCTCTCAGAATGGGGACTTCTGTCCCTCTTGTGAAACAAAAACGGAGGACTGCCTTGTGTGGTGTGCCCGTTGGCAGACAGGGCCCACTGAAGCAGAATCCTACAGAAGTGTGTTTGCTGACTGCCTCCTGCCTCTGAGCACTTGGACCAGCACCTGTACAACCTCACCTGCCTCCAAGGACAATGAGAAGTAGAGCTGGAGGCCACCAGCCTTTTGCTGGCACTGAGCTCTAATGGTATGTGATGTGTTCTAGGTCACCGTTATCCACCTACTTATGGGCCCTCACAAAGAACCCTAAAAAGGTGAGCCAGACAGAACTTATATTTGAGAACCCAGGCCAACTCTACTTCAGCAAGGTATATTCTTAGTAATTTGATCTTTAATAATGCCACTTTCTACCAGTTTTCTTCAAACAGACGTTAACGCACCTGTAATTTCCCATATCCTTCCTGGAATATTTCTTTTTAAAACAGTGTTATATCACCCGCTTTTCAGTCCTCCACCATAGAGGCTGATTCTAGGGACATGTTACATATTTCTCCAAAAAGGCTAGCCATTTCAGATTTGAGTACTTTAAGAACTCCAATGTGGATGTCATCCATATCCAGCGTTGGTTCATTTTTAACTTCAATAAGGCCCATAAAGGTTTTCCCAGTAGTGATGTATGGAAGTGAGAGCTGGACCATAAAGAATACTGATCACCGAAGAATTGATGCTTTTGAATTATGGTGCTGGAGGAGACTTTTGAGAGTCCCATGGACTGCAAGAAGATCAAACCTCTCCATTCTGAAGGAAATCAGCCCTGAGTGCTCACTGGAAGGACAGATCCTGAAGCTGAGGCACCAATACTTTGGCCACCTCATGAGAAGAGAAGACTCCCTGCAAAAAAAACCCCTGATGTTGGGAAAGATGGAGGGCACAAGGAGAAGGGGACGGCAGAGGACGAGATGGTTGGACAGTGTTCTTGAAGCTACCAACATGAGTCTGACCAAACTGCGGGAGGCAGTGGAAGACAGGAGTGCCTGGTGTGCTCTGGTCCATGGGGTCACGAAGAGTCAGAGACGACTAAACGACTAAACAACAACAAGGCCCATAAGGGTAAAGGTGTCTATTCTTTAAACATGTAAGTATCTGCCATTGACAACCATCAAATCCTGATAACCTCTGAGCATTTTTTTTAAAATTCCCTTCAACACTTTGTCATTTGTTGACTATAAACACAATCCATTGCAATGTTCTTCTCTGCCAGATATCTATCAAGATCGTTGCACAAAGAGATGTGTTCTTGCTATTTATTTCCATGGGCTGCTGCTCAGGAGAATATCTTGGTGAATTGTGCCTCACATAGGCAGACATATCTATTATGTCTAACAAATGATACACAAGTTATAATTAAGAAAAAAACAAAGGGAAACTGTCTGTTTATACAGGACACGGTGATGTATAATGCAAAGCAATTAAACATACATAGCCATAATAACAAGTTTGCATTCAGCAGTGCTGTTGACAAATTTCTGTATCTTTTGTGTGTACAATGATATACCCATGATTTTTCCATTGGATTTGCACTTCCTTTCATGTTTGTGCAACTTCTCTTTGAACTGATGATTAAAACTACAACCATTTCTTTTTTCTTTAAACCCAATAACAGCATTCAATTAACTCTTCATGGATTTATCTGACACGCCTAAGGAGAGTGTTTTCAGCATTTAAAATGTATGACTAGGCCATTAAATGGTGAAATAAGTAATGTTTTAATGAATGATTTGTAATTATTTTTAAATTAAAGGTTTCTCATCAATATTCCTCAAATCCCCATGGAGGTTAAGTAGCACATAGATCTTGTTAAGCACTCAAATTGAGCCACACTTTATTTAAGTAGTACGAACTCTAAATAATGGCATGTGTCAATATCTGGACCACATTTAACAAGTAGCACTTAAGCAAAAAACTTGATTTTGTCCGTGTCCGGGTTTGTTAAAGCAGGTTCAGTAGAAGAGGTTGCATTATTTTTCTGTTGCGATTATGGGGGTGTCAGATTGGGTTTGTAGCTGCAGACGAAGGGTAGCTTCTTCTTGCAATCAGAGCCGTCCCAGTTACCCTGGCCTGGAAGAAAAGCAAGTAGTGAATAAAAACAAAATAAAATCCAAGAATTCATTAGAAAAATATCATCTTCTCATCAAAAATGCCAAGCACCTTGTAAGTTTATTCAATTAAGCTTTTGTCTAGTGATATATCAAAGGTCCGTATAGTTAAAGCTATGGTTTTCCCAGTAGTGATGTATGGAAGTGAGAGCTGGACCATAAAGAAGGCTGATCGCCGAAGAATTGATGCTTTTGAATTATGGTGCTGGAGGAGACTCTTGAGAGTCCCATGGACTGCAAGAAGATCAAACCTATCCATTCTGAAGGAAATCAGCCCTGAGTGCTCACTGGAAGGACAGATCCTGAAGCTGAGGCTCCAATACTTTGGCCACCTCATGAGAAGAGAAGACTCCCTGGAAAAGACCCTGATGTTGGGAAAGATGGAGGGCACAAGGAGAAGGGGACGACAGAGGACGAGATGGTGGGACAGTGTTCTCGAAGCTACCAAAATGAGTCTGACCAAACCGCGGGAGGCAGTGGAAGACAGGAGTGCCTGGTGTGCTCTGGTCCATGGGGTCACAAAGAGTCGGACACGACTAAACAACTAAAAAGCAACATATATATATAACCCATTCAGTTTATTAAAACTTTGAAAATATCCTCTGGGGAGCAGAGAGGAAAAGTAGCCACATGACAGGCCAAATGGTCAGCCAGTGAGGGCTGAGTTCTGCTCCCTTCTCTGCAAACAGGAATCAATTGTTTCGCCTGAGTTTTATGCTTAAGAGAAGATTGTACATCTGCCACAAATTGCATGAGTGATTTTCTTTGGGCAGCTCATTACTCACTTTATATGCATCTGGTACCCTTACTATTTTAGGGGGACAGGAGATGTTACAGTTTTAGTGTGGTAGAAGTTGTTTGGACACACTAAAATGCATTTGTTTTCAGGGCATGAAATGTATGTTCAAATGACTTCCACCACACACACAATGATATGGCCATCATAAAAGCCCTTTTGCTCCAGCGTAAAGAACAGAATAATATGACCACGCTTCTGGAATTTCTCCCTGATGAATTTGTGTGCTCCAAGCCTTTCTGGAGCACCAGTTATGTCCTCAATAGGTTTGCCAAACTACTTTTAAAAATTCCAATGAGCCTGGAGAATGTAAACTTTGCATTTGACTGTAAACTTTGCATCAGGGTTGCGACTGAAAATGCACCTAAGGTGGACCGCACCTAAGGAGAATATGGATATTCATCCTGAAATAAAATATTGAGTGATTTCAAGGAAAGTCAAAACAGGTTTGCTAACGCTTGCCAAATTTCTCAAGACATGGCAGCCACCAAATTTTCTACAGTGAAATTGAAGATGAATGTAGATGTTCATCCCAAAATGAAATCCCTGGATTCCAGGGAATGCAAAACATTTCTGACAAAATTAACATTTATTAGGTGGTTCCTCAGCACTCCGCCCCCCCCTTGCACTTGTCAGGTTTGACTGCATCTGTATCTTGCAATTGGGCTGTGACAGACATGTGTCTTTTTTTGGTACTATGAAGAGACAGCCAGCTGCTGCAATGTTGCTCAGTTGGGCATTTCACTGATTTGAACGAGTTTGATAAAAATAATGCCTAATATGAGGAGGGCGGGAGTGAATCAGCTCTAAACCTCCTTTTTAGGGAGCTCACTCTATTCTGCGGTGGAACTTTGATGCAAATTGCACTCATGATGTCCTAAAATTAACATCAGCCTGCTGTATCCAATGGCATTTCAATGGCACAAAGCAAACAAAACACAACCAACATGTAAATTGTTAAATATCACTTTAGCTTAAAGCAGGGGTAGGGAACCTAAGGCCTGGGGGCCGGATGCGGCCCAATCGCCTTCTCAATCCAGCCCACGGATGGTCCAGGAATCAGCGTGTTTTTACATGAGTAGAATGTGTGCTTTTATTTAAAATGCATCTCTGGGTTATTTGTGGGGCATAGGAATTCGTTCATTTCCCCCCCTTCAAAATATAGTCCGGCCCCCCACATGGTCTGAGGGACGGTGGACCGGCCCACGGCTGAAAAAGGTTGCTGACACCTGGCTTAAAGCATCAATTGCCGGAAAAGTGACCTGAGGACTATTTAATACTTAGAACTTTGAAAAGTGGAGAAAGCCTAGCTTTCTGGGATGAACTAAACAAATACATATATCATATTTGTGGATTACAGTGTACCTCCTAGATTTATCTTTAAGCAGATGCGACTGTGCAGAAAACTGTTAATTGCTTCCCCAAAAACATGAAGAATTGAGCTCAGTGGACGTTGAAGGAAATTTGCCCCGGAGCCATCCGTCCATTCTAGCGAAGACCCCTGCAGAATAACCAAACAGGAATTGAATGAAGACCATCACACCACCCAGTAAACTGTTTAGGAATTTTCATATTCAAGCACGACTGAAACGGAATGAGCAAGAGGCGTTTTCAAAGGGATGCGCATAAAAGTGTCTCTTGCATGAAGCGGGGTTTCCATACTTTAAAACGGCATGAATAATGTGCGGTGCGTAATTTATCAGGTGGATTCTCTGCAAACAGGTCGAGATTTTATGGCATCCACCACTCAGCATTGTTCGGCGAGCACAGCTTATTCCAAGAATCTAAACAAAACCTTTTAATTAGATGTCACCCAAAGCTCTGCTCCATTATTAACCATGTTAGACAGGCTTCTCTGTCAAATATTAATGGCAACTATGACTTTTAATTCTGAATGTGCTATTTCTTTAGCTGAAAACATGAGCACTGAAGCGTGGGAACATGTTTCAAAGGCTGGTTCACACACTCAAGCCATAGCTGTCAACCCTCCCTTTTTTTGGGTGGGAAACTCCCTTATTCCAATGCTGTTTCCCGCTGCTATCCCGGATTGTTGATATCCCTTAAATTTCCCGGATTTCAAAGGAAGCAGCTCCTCTCCCTCCGGGATAGCAGAGGAAAACGGCATTGGAATAAGGGAGCTTCCCGCAAAAAAGGGAGGGTTGACAGCTATGTCTCCCTCCCTGCCGGCCAGGGAGGCTCCTCAGCTGCGTTGCTCGGCTGCCAATAAGGAGTCTGAGACCGACTGGGGGCGGAGCTTGCATGCCTTGTGCAGCCAGACCCTCACGCCAAACCAGACAGCCAGCCTGCCTGCCGTCTATGCGCTCGCTCTTTCGCTCACCCGTTTGCGCGCAGCCTCTGGAGCGCAGCGTGGTGAGGCTACTTGGTCCCATTGCACCGCCCTCGCAGCATCCCTTATTTTCAAATCTGAAAGTGTGGGAAAATCCCTTATTTTCAAATCTGAAAGTTGACAGCTATGACTCAAGCAGAGCTGCATTCTGCACCATCGAGGAGTTGGCACATACTTCCCTTGCTGCAGGGCTGCAGAGCTTGATCTGATCAGCACCCCAGATCATTAGCTCCAGCACCCACTGCAGCCCAAGCTGGACAAGAGAGTGAGGCTGCCTACCTGCCAATCACCTCATGTCACTACAGTGCCATAGCTATGGTGGGGGGCTGGCTAGCCAGATTTTTTTTGCCCCGGGTGAAGCCTCCAGAGGAGTTCCTTTGAGCTTTCCAGTTCCTTTGCATGTGTATGCAAATGTGTGTGGGGTGTGTGTGTGTGTGTATGTGCCAAACTGCCTCTTTCTTTTTTTCTTTCTTTTTTTTAATTAATATTTTTAGTAATACACCAATAAGCAAATAATAAACACACACACACACACACACACACACACACACACACACACACACACACATATACAGAACTGAAAATAATTTTCTATACAGCCCTTATTTTCTTTTGTTATAACATTATTGTTGTATATTGTTTGGCAAAAAAATTCTTACAGAATAAATCATGTTGATACCAGACTGTCTTACTTACTTACTTACTTACTTACTTACTTACTTACTTACTTACTTACTTATTTATTTATTATCACCCTAAAAGAGAAACATAAGACATATTCTCCCCCACCTAAACAAACAAACAAACAAACAAACAAACAAACAAAAATAAAATTCAAACTGCCTCTTTGACCCAGGTGAAATAAAGCCCAGTTTCACTCCTGGTCACTGTTACACCATGTGGTCATTTTTGTCCACATAATTTGAAATTGGATTGTAAAGGCACAGCCAGCAAAGCAGCAGCGATCAGTTGGTTGCTGTGTCTTGCAGAGTGCCCTGCAAAGGGCTCCACAAGACCCAGCAGCCTTGGATTGTACTTTGCCCCATTTGGGCTGAGCCAGCTCTTTACCTGCCCCACACCTGGCCTGTGGTATAGGGAAGGCAATGTGTGGTGTTCACAGTGTATGTGCCTAAATTCGCACCGTCCTGCCCCTCATTTTGAGGGGGAACCACCTTTAGAACAGGGCTGATGAAGTACCTAGAGATCAATCAGAACACGGAAAGGATTGACAGCTCTTTCTTAATTAGCCACACTTCCGTTTGCCCCGCTGCTTTCCCTTGGGAAACCTGTGGTTGAGCTGAGCGCTGAATCAGAGCAAACGGCAACTAGGTTTTCTGTGGATTGCTGTTTGTTCCAATTTATCGCTAAAGAGTGCAGAGTGCACTTGAACCCATGTTTAGAAAGCATGGGACCAGCAGAAGTGTGAACGAGCCCTCAGGCTTATACCGGTAGCACTGGTATAGTTAGAATTCTGGGTAGTTAGAATTGTAAAAATTGTATCTGAAAAACATTTAAGTGCCATGTTTTGCTTTGGTAATGCAACTGCGCAGTATATTTTTTCTTCTCTTCAGAGTGGTGTGGAGTTACCATTTTTAGTGTTGTGCTAGATGGACTTGCCTTTTGGTGGCTTCCTCCTGTCCAGAACTGGGCCGTCTGTTGTCCGTGGTAAGTCGCCAGACTCACAAGGAAGTCATTGTGTTCTGCACTTGAGACGCTAGTCAGATGTCCACCTGTGACTTTGCGTTGGCAAGTTCTCTGGAAAGTAAATTGGAAATGGGAAGGCAACCGAAGAAGGTGAGAAAATGCCTCAGGAAATGCTACTGTCGTATTTTGTATCGCAGAATCAGCATGAGGATCTCTGTGCAAATGACCACCATTTTATTCAACAGGGACGAAATAATATGGAAGCAGTGAGTCACAGAGACACAAATGACCCTGGTATGTACTGAGCTGAATCCTAGAACAATAGGATCCAAAATGCAGCAGTCTGATTGGTCCTAGAACAATAGGATCCAGAATGCAGCAGTCTGATTGGTCCTAGAACAATAGGATCCAGAATGCAGCAGTCTGATTGGTCCGCAGGAGCCACCCAATCCAGCTCCAGGTGGAAGTGAATCAGCGACCTGATTGGCCTGCAAGAGCAGCCAATCAGGCTCCTGGATGAAGGGAATCCGCAACCTGATTGGCCTACAGGAGTAGCCCGGAATTAGCCAATCACGTGGGGCCCGTTGTGTAAATAATGTATATATAGCAGACGTTTTGGGGAAAGATTCATGCCTTGCTACTATGAGCTGAATAAAGAGCATGAAATTCACACTTGACTCTACAGGAGACTGGGTGGGCCAATTTTATGCCACCCAATGGTACCATTAGGGGGCACAGGTCCAGGGCCTAACAGGAAGGGTGGGGTGGATGACAGCACCCCGTCAGCAGCAGTCACTGCAAAATCTTTCCTTTGTCTCTCCTTTCATTTTTACTAAGCAGATACACTGCTGCAGACTGAAGCCCCCGACAGTCACGGCCACCATCTTGCTTTCCTCAGAGTGTTTTGCCTCTGGGTTCTGGGAAAGAAAGATGCTTTGGCAAAGATTTAGAGATAGAAAAAAGCAGGAAGAAAGAGTAGTTTACAGAATAGAAATAAGATTGAATAAGTGAAGATATGATGTATGATTAGATAAGATAAGATAAGTTAAGATGAATAAGTTAAGATAATAGAAATCAAGTTAGTTAAAGAGTAAAGAAGATAGATTATAAGGTATGATTAAGAGTGATGTAGAAAGAGGAGTAAGGTAACAAAATTGTAAGGTTATTATAAAGATATAAAAATAGTAAAGATAAAACAATAGAAGATGAGAAGAAATTGCTAAAGATGATTTATAATGAAATGCAGTAGGATTGACAGGAGGAAGTCAAACCAAAATGTTAAGGAAATAAGAAAGGGAAAGCAAACTATTGTGTGTATTTGATGTTCTGCATTGTTTTTGTGTTTTATGGTAATGTATTAAGTTGTGTTTGTTTTGTTATGTGTGTAAAACCCAATAAAAATTATTTTTTTAAAAAAAGAAAGAAAGAAAGCTGCTTTGGCAGGTGGGAAGGACTGCCCCCTTTCCCTTTTCCATGTTTATTTTTTTTTGTAAAAATGCTTGAAGAACAAAACAAAGTAGAGACTTGCTTCTTCTCTGCAACCTGAGAAGGGAGGAGCGTAACAGGGACTTGCGGGGCAGCAGGAGTTTTGTGCAGCATGAAGTCTAAGCAAGGAAGAAAACGAGAAAGATGAGCCCCCAAGAAAATATTCATTTTGAAGATGCCACTACCTCAGCTTCTGCCCACGTCTCTCGTTTCTGAACAAACATGTAGCACTGGTCCAGGTAACTCATCCAACCATCAAGGCAGCCGCCTTGGCAAAACAATTCTGGCTCGACCACAGAGGAGTCACGGGATACTGGGACTTCATCGTCCCTGGAAGGAGGGTTGTTCCAATCAAAAACGTTTCCCAGCAAGAACCGGCGGTCACGGGACTTGACCTCCGGAAGCCCATTGGCTGGAAAATAAAGTAAGAAATTAGACACCCATGATAAACACTACCAATCATTTTTAAATAAAATATGAAGACCCTAAATAGGGTGGAAATTGAAAAGTTGGCAGGCTAGTCTTCTGAAGCACTTTCAAAATGGCTCAGTCAGGTTTTATTCCTTGCAAAGCTGACATGTTAACAACAGGTTTTATGGTCTTCCTATATAGTATTCCTATATATTGTCTTCCTAAATATATTGTTATGAGATTTTTTTGGGGGGGGTGGTAGATCCCCCATAAGCTCTACATTCAGTGAAGTGTTAGAATTTGAACTAACTCAAACTCATGAATTTAGTAAGAGCCAGCCTGGTCACTGAAGAAGCAAAAGGCTGGTTATAGCTTTTGGGGTAGGATTGCCCTTGGCCAGATGTAAACAACAGGAAGAAAACGTGTCTTGCAATGGGCCTGAGAAACAGGCGTTGCCAGGGCGACTGAGACTGGGGGATGCTGGAAGTGGAAGGGAAAGCACTGTTTTGTGCAAGTGTTGCTGAGAAGGAGAAGGAGAAATTGGGTAGAACCAAGTATGCGGATGATACCCAGCTCTACCTCTCTTTCAAATCAGAACCAGTGAAGGCGGTGAAGGTCCTGTGTGAGTGTCTGGAGGCGGTTGGAGGATGAATGGCGGCTAACAGATTGAGGTTGAATCCTGACAAGACAGTAGTACTGTTCTTGGGGGACAGGGGGCGGGTGGGTGTGGAGGATTCCCTGTTCCTGAATGGGATAACTGTGCCCCTGAAGGACCAGGTGTGCAGCCTGGGAGTCATTTTGGACTTGCAGCTGTCCATGGAGACGCAGGTCAATTCTGTGTCCAGGGCAGCTGTTTATCAGCTCCATCTGGTACACAGGCTGAGACCCTACCTGCATACGCACTGTCTCGCCAGAGTGGTGCACGCTCTGGTTATCTCCCGCTTGGACTACTGCAATGCACTCTACATGGGGCTACCTTTGAAGGTGATCTGGAAACTACAACTAATCCAGAATGCAGCCACTGGACTGGTGACTGGGAGCGGCCGCTGAGACCATATAGCACCGGTCCTGAAAGACCTACATTAGCTCCCAGTATGTTTCCGAGCACAATAAGCCCTAAATGGCCTTGGCCCAGTATACCTGAAGGAGCGTCTCCATCCCCATCGTTCAACCCAGACACTGAGGTCCAGCGCCGAGGGCCTTCTGGCGGTTCCCTCACTGAAAGAAGCGAAGTTACAGGGAACCAGGCAGAGGGCCTTCTCAGTAGTGGCACCCGCCCTGTGGAACACCCTCCCACCAGATGTCAAAGGGAAAAAACAACTACCAGACTTTTAGGAGACATCTGAAGGCAGCCTTGTTTAGGGAAGCTTTTAATATCTGAAGGACTATTGTATTTTTATATTTTGTTGGAAGCCACCCAGAGTGGCTGGGGAAACCCAGCCAGGTGGGCGGGGTATAAATAATAAATATTATTATTATTATTATTATTATTACTACTACTACTACTACTATTAACCTCATGTGGGGATGGAAGGGCAGCAACTATGATGGTTGGCTGGAACAGGCTGTGACAGAGAGACAGGGGCATGGCGCATAGGATGCCTCTGGAGATGTAAATGCTTTGAACTCTCTCTGTAAACTGAGGTGTGTGAGTAAAACCATCATTCTTAAAGGTAGTAGTCTCCACTGTGGCTCATTTCCCCCCAAGGAAACATGAACCCTGCTTAAGTGCCAAGACTCACAGAATCCTGCTACTGCTTGGTAGAGATTTGGGTGGCCTGGAAGAATATTGAGGTGAATGCAAAATTTTCCTTAGAGGCTGCTTGCATCCAGTCAGCATCTGGTCAATCCCAGTACTTCATCATTACAGCCACTTACCGAGGCATAACCCCAAACCTCACTCCAGAGCAGTGAGGAATTTCTGGGCGCCACATACTACAGTTCTGTTTCCTTTGAGGCAATGGGAAGTTCACAGGCATTTTGTAGTACTCACATTCATTTACATATGCAGAAGTGGGTCGTAAGCATAGTTTCACAGTTCAGTCTACCCCAGTAGACTCTGCTTCCTCCATAGGGAGAAACATAATAATAATAATAATAATAATAATAATAATAATAATAATAATTTATTTGTATGCCGCCCATCTGGCCGGGTCTCCCCAGCCACTCTGGGCAGCTTCCAGCAAACATTAAAATACATTAACACATCACAGATTAAAAACTTCCCTAAACAGGGCTGCCTTGAGGTATTTTCTGAATGTCAGATAGTTGTTGATCCCTTTGACCTCTGCTGGGAGGGCGTTCCACAGGGTGGGCGCCACTACCGACAAGGCCCTCTGCCTGGTTCCCTGTAGCTTTGCTTCTCGCAGTGAGGGAACCGCCAGAAGGCCCTCGGCGCTGGATCTCAGTGTCCGGGCTGAACGATGGGGGTGGAGATGCTCCTTCAGGTATACAGGACCGAGGCCGTTTAGGGCTTTAAAGGTCAGCACCAACACTTTGAATTGTGCTCGGAAATGTACTGGTTCCTTCTTCGTTCCCTGGGAACCCTACAGCTCTGGCCTATGTCTCAACTGCAGACTTAGCTTCCCCCCTCCTGGGCTCCAGGGAAGACAAAAGGATGAGTCCACTTCCTGCCTTTCCCCATAGGTTATCAGCCAATAACCTTCAGTTAACACAGGAGCATGTCCTGGCAAAGATTATGTCTAAAAGGGGTGTGCAAATCAAAGCACTTGGTCCAAGTTCTAAAAGTATCTAGTTGTACCACTGTCAGTGTGGGAATAGAGCAAAAAGTCAAGGTGATGTGTCAGGGGAGGAGTTCACCGCAAGATCACAAGGCACTTTAATCTCACCTTCACATACACAGAGAAGCAGCACTCCTAGGTAGAGCATCAAAGCTGAATGTGGCTTCATTGCCAGGTGGTAGCAGAACTTTCTCCTACAGTGAAGAAGGAAAGACAGTTTGCGTGAACACCTGTTTTTATGCATGAAGATTAAAATTCCAATCTTCTTTCACTTTAACAGGTACCTGAAATTGAACTCAGACCATTTGAAGTTCTCAAATTAATTTAATTAGTTGATTAATTAAGAAGGCACGTGCAACTCAGACATGACATGAATTTCCCAAACTGCAGGTTGCGAGCTAAATTTTCAGTAAAGTGGCAGTCTCACCTAAAGCCTGATGATAAAGCAGATAAAAAATGGATTACGGATCCATCACTGTGTGTGAGAGAGACAGAGGGAGGGGGAAGGCACAAAGGTGCAGAACATGTTCAGTGATTGGAGCACTAAATATGCCATGTCGGATCTTCTGTTATGCAGGAGATCTGTGGGATGTGACTAGGGATGGTAGGATCTGTCAATTTTGGTTTTCTCCGTTTCTCATTTTGCAAATCTTTTTTTTTTAATCATTTTTATTGGTTTTACAAATACAAAGTACAAATAAACAGAGGATAAAAAAATGTATCTATATAAAGAGAATCTCAGGACTTCTCCCCATCTCCTCCATGGTGTCTCATTTTAAACATCTACTGCTGCATATTCATCCATACTCCAATTTCTATATCAAACCATATTGCCCATGGTAATTTTTACACTACAAGTGAAATCAAAATCCTGCTTTTGTTTCCATCTGCTTACAGTGGTCTCCTAAGTAACATACAATTCCCCCCCCCCCATTCTTTTATTTAAAAAATTGTCCTCTCTCATTTTGCAAATCTTAAATGCAGTTCTCCAGATTTTGCAGCAATTCACAATTTAGAAAACAACAACCTTTGCAGAACTTCACCAGCCTTTTATTAAAAATTTATCCTAATAAACACCGTTTCGACTAATGTACAAATTTTTGCAAGCAATTTATCCTAACATAATATTATTTAATATTAGTTGTTACATTGCTTTCACCAGTAAATGCAGGTTTAAGCGCTCTCTCCCTTAACATTTGCACTTACGTAAACACTGGTTGTGAATTGCACAGCAAAATTCACATAACTGCGAATTGTGAAGGATAGTCTGCGGTTCACTTTGCATATTGTTTTGGAAAGTTCAGATTTAATAGAATCGAATTCAAAGGAGACCTGAATCAAATCTCTCCTCCATTCCTTGATATGGGTGGTAACTCCATAAAGAGGAATATTTGTATGCTACCTTGGAAGTTATTTCACATGCTTGAAATAAATATATGCATTTTAATGAAATGTCTATTTAGAGAAATACCTGTTTTGTAGATTGTTCGCCTTTCTTCCCTTCTTTTAACACTAGTAATGGGCAGCAGCCGCTTTAAGTAGTATTTATCCAACTTTTGGATGACTGGAGCTTTTTCCTTTGCACAAGAAGACTTATAGTGCATTGCCTTTATTTTTATATATTCTCTCCTCCTTAAGCAAAGGAGGGTGGGGGCTTGTCTTTGACGCCACTGTTGGTTTAATTGATGATCCCTAACACCTTTCACAAACACATACTTGAATCTTATTCATCCATGGAGTATGAACACAGAGAATAGACCTACCAACCAATGTAGGGCACATAGAATCCTAGAATGGCAGAGTTGGAAGGTCTGCCAGGGGCAATCTAATCCAACCCACTGCAATGAATTTATGAACCAGCATGGTGTAGTGGTTAAGAGCGGTAGACTCATAATCTGGTGAACCGGGTTCGCTTCCCCACTCCTCCACATGCAGCTGCTGGGTGACCTTGGGCTAGTCACACTTCTCTGAAGCCTCTCAACCTCACTCACCTCACAGTGCTTGTTGTGGGGGAGGAAGGGAAAGGAGAATGTTAGCCGCTTTGAGACTCCTGAAGGGGAGTGATAAAGCGGGATATCAAATCCAAACCCTTCTTCTTCTTCTTCTTCTTCTTCTTCTTCTTCTTCTTCTTCTTCTTCTTCTTCTATGAGTTTGTTCAAATTCTAACGCTTCACTGGATGTAGAGATTATGGGGATCTACCCCCAAACCATAAATTATAATTAGATTCATGATAGAATAATAGAGTTGGAAGGGACCCCAGCCGTCACCTAGTCCATACCCCTGCAATGCAGGAATCTCCATGACAGATTAAGGTTATGTTGAATGCTGATTCTGCCTTCTGTGGCATTTGTTACCCCTCCAAGTTTGGTGCCATCTGCAAATTTGATGAGCAGCCCCTCGAATCCTTCCTCCAAGTTGTTTCTAAAGATGTTGAACCACCATGGACCCAGGACAGACCCTAACGGCACACCACTTTTTTCTAGGAGGATGGGGAACCATTAATGATCACCAGGGGTACCACCTCCTAGGGGCTAAGCCAGGCACCCCCAAACTCAGCCCTCCAGCTGTTTTGGGACTACAATTCCCATCATCCCTGACCACTAGTCCTGTTAGCTAGGGATGATGGGAGTTGTAGGCCAAAAATATCTGGAGGGCCGAGTTTGGGGATGCCTGGGCTAAGCCCTTGTGGGGCCCTTGAATATTTTCAGGGAGGGGACTGCCCCCTAATGTCCAAAAGTGGTGGAGGAGGCCAAGTGCAGAGCCAAGCACAGTCCCAGGCCAGCTCTTCCTCCTCCTCCTGCCGCGGAGGGGGAGGAATCGGGAGGCCCCAATCCAGTGGCAAGCAGCAGCGGCAGAGGACCCATGGCCATTGAAGGTGTGCTGCTGCTGCTGCACTGCGGCCATGCTTGGCTCTGCCCTGGCTCATCTGATGTCCTGAAATAACGCATCCGAAGTCATGTGCAGCACACCGCCAGCCCCCACATTCTTCTTTGGAAGCTGGCGCATAGCTGTCAACTTTCGGATTTGAAAATAAGGGATCAGCACATAGCTGTCAACCTTTCCCTTTTCTCTCGAGGAATCCTATTCGGAATAAGGGAATTTCCCACACAAAAATGGGAAATGTTGACAGCTATGCAAAGTAAGCCTGTCCACGGTGATGTGAGGAGGGGAAGCAGAGCGAGCTCGGGGCCCCTTCTCAAACAGGCAGATGGCTCAGGGATGCCACGAGGGCGGTGCAATGGCACCAAGTAGCCTCGCCACCCTGCGCTCCAGAGGCTGCGCACGAATGGGTGAGGGAAAGAGCGAGCGCATAGATGGCAGGCAGGCTGTCTGTCTGGTTGGGCGTGAGGGTCTGGCTGCACAAGGCATGCAAGCTCCGCCCCCAGTCGGTCTCAGACTCCTTATTGGCAGCCGAGCAACGCAGCTGAGGAGCCTCCCTGGCCGGCAGGGAGGGAGAGGAGCTGCTTCCTTTGAAATCCGGGAAATTTCAGGGATATCAACAATCCGGGATAGCAGCGGGAAACGGCATTGGAATAAGGGAGTTTCCCGCCAAAAAAGGGAGGGTTGACAGCTATGAGCTGGCGCCTCTGATGAGCACTCTTTGGGTTCGGTTAGTCAACCAGCTAAAGATTCACACTAACAGTTACCTCGTCCAGTCCACATTTTACCAGCTTCCACTGCAAGAATATAATGGAGGAATATCATGTCAAACTCCTTGCTGGAATCAAGATATACTATGTCCACAGCATTCCCTTGAGCCACCACAGTTGTAACTCAAAAGGAAGGAAGGAAGGAAGGAAGGAAGGAAGGAAGGAAGGAAGGAAGGAAGGAAGGAAGGAAGGAAGGAAGGAAGGAAGGAAGGAGATTTGTCTGGCATGCCTTGCTTTTGAGAAAAAACAGACAAGTCCCAGTTGGTCAACCATCGTGACACCAACCAGATCCAGACCTACTTCCCTTGCCCTGAGCTGCCACTTCTGTGTGAGAAGAAGGTCGAAAGGAAAAGGGGGATAAAATCTGCATCTGCACTTGCCCTCTTAAATGACTTTCCTTTCAGGATGTTGAATAACGAGAAAAGAAGGATCAGTTCAAGCTCCATTAAGCACACAGATTTTCCTGCTCTTATGTCCATTTGTTAAGTCCTGTTCTAACAATCATAATGGTGACTGAACACCTTGAGTGGCATCTACTGATCACATGAAACAAAGTGCACCAATTGAACATATGTTTGAGCTGACGAATTTGTTTGAGAGCCAAATATTTACCAAGAGGGCTGCAGAAAATCCTTATTCTCCACCTTTCTTTACAGTCACACATAGACTCCCCACCAGTTTTCGGAGGGTGGAGGGTAGAGGAACCAAGCAATTTGAAGAAATGATTCTTAAGGACCACAGGGCCAATTAAAACTTCAACAGGATGGCTAATAATAATAATAATAATAATAATAATAATTATTATTATTATTATTATTATTATTATTATTTATTTCTACCCCGCCCATATAGCTGGGTTTCCCCACCCACTCTAGGCAACTTTCAACAGAACATTAAAAACAGAATAAAACTTCAAACGTTAAAAGCTTCCCAAAACAGGGCTGCCTTCAGGTGACTGTTTGAAGGAGTCCTCTGTTTGAAGGGCCGTCCAGCCAAGTTTGATTTAAAGATTTAAAAACTTTTTAAAAAACTCTTAAGAAAGGAGAGTAGCAGCCTATCAAGTTAGCACCTGGAGAAAAAAGACCAAGCTCACAGGCCACCTGCTCAAGGTCCACCCCACTCTGGTGAGATGCATTGTATTTAATTTAAATTATAGCATTCACTTCTAAATTTGTATCCATACATATAAATCAGCATATGCAAATTTATGCAAACGAGTGCCTTTTTTTTTAGGCAGTGCATACATGAGCACCTTAAATTAGGCATGACCCTTGGTAGCTCAGTAAGTAGAGCAAATGTCTGTGGTCCACTGAATCAGATGCAGTTGGTCCTGGTGAGTATTAACCGCTTTCAATTTTAACCTGAGGATTATTTGTTCAGTTTATATTTAATTTAAATTTATTTGAATTAATTTTGGGATGCATTTTAATTGATTTACAGGTTGTTTTTATGCATATTGTATTATTTATATGATGTTAGCCGCTTTGAGCCCGGCTCCGGCCAGAGAGTGCGGGGTACAAATAAAAAAATTATTATTATTATTTTATTATTCCTCAGATACAGTCATACCTCGGCTTACGGCCGCTTCAGGTTGCATTTTTTCATGTTAAGAACGCAGCAAACCCAGAAGTATTTACTTCCGCGTTTCGCTGCGCGCGCATGCGCAAAAGCGTTATGTGCACTTCGCGCGTGCGCAGAAGCACTCTACCAGCGCTTCGCGCATACACAAGAGCACTGCTCTGGTTGCGGACTTTTCAGGGTGCGAACGGCACCCCGGAACGGATCATGTCCACAACCAGAGGCACCACTGTATATACAAATGAAATGAACTTTTTGAATTTCATTTTTTTTTAAATGAAAATGAAATGGCCAGCGGGAAAGAACTGCCCCTCTCCTGCGAGTCTTTCACTCTCAGTTGTAGTTTCCAAGGTGGCTTTTCATCTAAAGAACAAACAAAACAAAAAAATCTATTGGGCAGGGGAGGAGGGATCAGGGAGAAACCCACACCTGAGTCAGGTTGCTATACATTCTGTACTGGCTACAGCAGGATTTTCAGAAGTTTCAGGATATCCGAACGTAAATCCATACTTTGCTTTGAAACTCCATTTGCTTCATTTCTCAGCCTATCCTTGGATGGATGGCGACAGCATGCGAATGGAACAAATAAACGCATTTGGGAGCAGAGCTCACAATGCACTTGTTTAGGTGGTGTTGGGACGATTTTATGAGCCCACACAGTACACCATACACACCTGACACGTCGCACACCGTGTTAGCACACCACGGCGTCTCCGCGCCGGCTGGGGCCGACGTGCTGGCAAACCACGTCGCCCTGAACGTCGGAGTGGCGGATACATGTCAAGGAGAACAATGGACAAATGGCGGATACATGGAGAAGCACGAGATGAGCATGAGGAGGGTGCATGAGAGGAGCATGAGGAACAGTCACGTACACCATGGCGGAGTCCTGGGTGAGGCTTGGGGGTGTCACCCCTTGCCATATATGGGGTGGAAAGTTTTCAAAGTTTTCCCCTGTTGGGACCAGAGTTATGCTAATGTGGTTAATGTTTAAACATGTTGGGAAATCCAATAAAAGGGGACGCCCGCAAAGAGTCGAGGTCGCCTTCCGCACATTCATCCTGCCTCCCGAGTCTCGTTACTTCGCCATCTCCGCAGGGTGGAACTTTTTAAAACGTTGTTTTCTGCAGAGTTTGGACGGGAGAGTTACAGAACAATATTTGCAAATACGGTTAAGGAATGTTCACCACATAAAGGCTACGGCTTCAAGTGATGGATTCCGTGCGCGAAATGCTAATCTGAGATCAGCTACTGTGTACAGATTGCTGCTATCACCTGACATCTTCACTCGAAACCACAATGCATTTAATTGGAGGAAGGTCACATGTTCAGCTGAGCGGTTGGTAGGGTTGCCAGGTCTGCTTCCAAAAAATAAGCGGGTGTGTGTGTGTGTGTTAAATTAAATTAAATTATATATTTTCTTACAAACATTTTAACACGTATTAAAATAATCACTTCAAAACTTTACTTAAAATTCAAAACATCAAATATATTATAATAATATGTAAAATATTAAATTGCATTTTACTTGGCTGTCGTGTGTATTTTTTATTTGACTGCGCAGCTTTGATCAATTCTTTGTGTTTAAGGAATAATTCTTTAATTTCAGTACAACGTTGAGAAATATTAAATATAATTTAAAATCTTAATCTTAATTTTATATTAATTTTATAATCTTAATCTTAGGGTCATGGGTTCGAGCCCCCATGGGTTCGATTCCTGCATTGCAGGGGGGTTGGACTAGATGATCCTCGTGGTCCCTTCCAACAACTCTACAATTCTATGTTTCTATGCTTGCTTCTTAGGGATCCTTGGGGCAAAGCTACCCAAGTTCCCAACAGGGGTTCCTTCTTACCGTTCCTGTATTAGGGAGGCGATCCTTGGGGCAAGGATCTCGCTCCCTCAGGTCGTCGGGCAAGTCTCCTCCAAGCCCGCCTCCCCCCCCCACGCCTCTACCGGTAGCTGGTTTGCTGCTGCTCCTGCGCGTCAGGAACAGGAAGAGGCATCTTTTTCTTTCGCGCCTCTCCCTTTTGTTCTCCCCACAAGTCAGGAACAGGCAGGGCAGAACTCCGGCAAGAGGCGCCCCCCCCCCATTTTTTAAATGTCTTGTGAAACAATTGAGTATGATTAATAATTTTTTCGGAGACTCGGGTTCAATGGATATTCGATCTTTGTCTCATTCTTACTTATGAAAAAAAAGACAAAACGCGATTCTCCTATCCTTATTCTTTTAGACTGTACAGCTTTAGATTACGTGCCATTTCATCATAAAGCTTTTGAATAAAAAAAATGTCCACTATTTTGTGGAAAAAAATAGTGAACATAATGTGAAAAAAGCGGACTGTCCGCTCAAATAGTGGACACCTGGCAACCCTAGCGCCGGTTGGAAGAGGTGTGGGCATTTTTCTTCTCACAAGTGTCATTTTCCTGCTTACAAATTAGCATATATCCACTGCACAAAGGCTGGCAATTGTTTAGTTTAGTTGCTTGGAGAAAACCAAATCCATAATGGTCAGACATGTACTAGGGAGATACATGTTGACAAAATGAATAGACCAATTGGGCATTCAGCCATGCTCAGTTCCCACCCCCGTTGCTAGGATAGTTGTCAACAGAGCAGGAAGCTCCTGGGAGATAACGAATCTAATATTAATAATTGTCTCGTGAAGAAAAAGTGCTGCAGCATTCCAAGGGCGATCGATGAATCTGACTTCATATGGAATCTTTTAAATTCCAGCAATCTGGAAGAGGAGGCTACAGATTTGCAAAGCAATACCTGGGTTAGTCGAATGTTTCAGCCTATGTATATTTAAACATGTAAAATTGGAAGCAATTTAAATTGGCGGTGGTGGGCATTTTAGTCCTCAGTAAGCAGGATTATTATTTTTTTAAGTGTCATGAAGTTTCCAGCATTACTTTGGCCAGAATTAAAAGGGAAGCTTGAGCAATCACCTGCGTAGAAAATGTAATTATATGATAAGGTTTAGTAACTAGGTGACATTATCATTACTCATTTATTATGCCAAGGGTTCAAGAGTAATTCTATGTTCAAGGGTATTTTATAAGCTCCTCCTTCATTTTATTCTCACAAGTACCCTATAAAGCAGATTAAAATGAAGGAGTGGCTATCCCAAGAGGGCTGATTTATGATTTGAACCTCATTTTCAGCATGGTTCAGTTTTTTTGTGGTTTTTTAGGCTTTTAATTGAACCTATTTTAAACTGAATAATGTTGTTCATAATCCCTTTTTGTGGAATAGCCAATTTGGGCGAAGAGAAGGTTGCAGTTTGGTCACTGTGCTGTTCAAACCAGGAACACTCATACACACTTTCCTTTGCTGCACATTTCTAGGCACAGGCCTGGGCTGTCCAGGTCTGCGTCTCAGCGCTCCCCCTCCCCAGTGCCTTTCCCATGGACACCTGCTCTTTATTGCTGAATCGGATCCAACGGCAATCCATAGAAAACCTGCACTGCTGTTTGCTCCGATTCGGCAGTAAAGAGCGGGTTTTCCTGTGGGAAGGCGGCAGAGCAAAACGAAAAGTGTTGGGACACAGACTGGGAAAGCATGGGAATGTGGCTAGAAAGTGCAGAGCAAAGAGGTTTGGACCAGGAGAAGATTCAAATGTAAGAATATAAATGATCAGATGAAAGGTTCCTCTAGTGCAGCACTTTGCTCCCAGCTCAGACATTGAAAAATTGTCTGCTGTCGGATGAAATTGGGAGGAAAGACGAACACATGGCTTGAAGTCATTGGAGGAGAAGTAAACAAGTATCAGAATCAGAATGAAGTTTATTGTGAGGACTAAGCCTTTACACATATATCTACATAATAGTATTAAAATTTATTACATGTAGCCTTAACAATGGCTTCGTCAGATAAAAAGATACATTGTAGACAGATTATGGAGACAAAGCATGCCTCTCAATGAGAGCACAGTTGACTCACTTTTCTCTGTCATCACAGGTTGATTTACCTTCCGTTGCATGGAAACAGGATAAGGATGGGAGACAACTGGAAAAGAAAGCCCAGCGTCTGCCATGGTCCTATACTTTCACGGATACAGATCCCTTCATCTGCTCAGGACACCTCCTTGATGAAGGTATCTGAGGAGGACTGCTGACATTAGAGCTGTGCCAATCTCACGGCCTAACCCCTTCTGCGATTTTATTGAATAAAACAGTTCTTGGTGCTTAGAAGGGTCGCCATTCTCAGTGCAGAGTGGGTCTCCTGTCTCATTTCACGGTGCCATCTTCAATGTGCTGCACCCTGACACCTCCCTTAGCACCTTTTATTTTATTATTTTATTTTTAATATGTGAGAGTGTGTGTAAAGGTAAAGGTAAAGGGACCCCTGACCATTAGGTCCAGTCGTGTCCGACTCTGGGGTTGCAGAGCTCATCTCGCTTTAATGGCCAAGGGAGCCGGCGTACAGCTTCCAGGTCATGTGGCCAGCATGACTAAGCCGCTTCTGGAGAACCAGAGCAGCGCAGGGAAACGCCGTTTACCTTCCTGCTGCAGCAGTACCTATTTATCTACTTGCACTTTGACATGCTTTCGAACTGCTAGGTTGGCAGGAGCAGGGACCAAGCAACGGGAGCTCACCCCGTCGCGTGGATTCGAACCGCCGACCTTCTGATCGGCAAGCCCTAGGCTCTGTGGTTTAACCCACAGCGCCACCAGCGTCCCATAAGAAAACATAAGAAAACAGAGTGCTAAAGCTGCCCACCAAAGAATACCAGTGCTGTGTGTCCCATTGCTCACTGTCAATCTGCCCCATTTCCCAGGTGAGTACTGCCACCTGCAAGACTCCCCCAAATTTTTGGGGAAGTAGGGATGGAAGACTGTTATTTCCAGTTCTCTCAGCTTCTCATTTTTCCAGTCTTGAATTAGATTCTCACATTTCTGCAGCTATTTGCAAGTCTGTTTTTTAAAAGTCCTGATGAAAATGCATCAGGATTTTTAGTGTGAACAAACACATTTTGTATGCAGTTTTGACAAATGTACAATTTCTTTGCAAGCAACTATCCCAAACGTTATGCGTTGTTTTAGTTCATGTACTGTTTCAGGGTCTAAACCACAGAGCCTAGGACTTGCCGATCAGAAGGTCGGTGGTTCGAATCCCCGCGACGGAGTGAGCTCCCGTTGCTCGGTCCCTGCTCCTGCCAACCTAGCAGTTTGAAAGCACGAAGTGCAAGTAGATAAATAGGTACCGCTCCGGCGGGAAGGTAAACAGCGTTTCCGTGCGCTGCTCTGGTTTGCCAGAAGCTGCTTAGTCATGCTGGCCACATGACCCAGAAGCTGTACGCCAGCTCCCTTGGCCAATAAAGCGAGATGAGCGCCGCAACCCCAGAGTCGTCCGCGACTGGACCTAATGGTCAGGAGTCCCTTTACGGACATGTGGATTTGATAGAATTGCCTTTAAATGAGAAGTGAAGCTTGCAGGCTCCACGCACAGTCTTTGTGACAAGAAAATTGAAGCCCTCCTTGCCATCTAGGGGAAGGCAGGTGCCAGACCAGGAGACTTCTGGTCCACCCAGAAGGTCTGGCAGCCCTAGACCTCTCTAGTTTATCTCAAATGGTTCGCCCCAGATGCCTGGGGGAATTAGGGTGTCTTTACTTTATGGCAGAAACCCATGACAAAGAGCCACTCTCACCACCAAGTATAAGACCTGGGATGGATGATATGGGAGAAGAATACAGCCAGGTTCCAGGCCATGAAGGACATTATAAACCAGTACTAAAACCTTGAATTGGACCCCGTAGCAATCAGGCAGCCAGCTCAAATCCCACAATATTGGTGGTTATATGACCACATGCTGAAGCGCCATTCAGTCATCATTCTGCACCAGCTGCAATCTCTGGACTGTTGTCAAAGGCAGCCCAATGTAGGATACATTATCATAATCTAGCTTTGCAGCCCTGGCTATTTTCTACCTCAGCATGTTTCTGCCTTCGTTGCTTTGCTTTTTCCATGATAAAAGAGGGAGTGAAGGAAGTCCAGGGTCGTCGTACATTCTCATTTTGCATTGTTTGGGTGGTGGTGGTGGGGTTGGGGTGCTGTTTGCCATCTGTAACTAGTCTAGGCCTTGTTCCGACAGGATTTGAAAAGAGGACAGAAGCGCTACTTTTACAGCATTATGAGAATATATGACAGCAAAGCGCCGAGGGAAATGTTGTACCGTCGGTATGCGATCAATCTCCAGCGCCAGAACGTGCAGGGTGAGTGTTCAGCCAAGGCAACTCCTTGCATCAGCAGCTCCGAGAAATTGGAGAGCAGCAGAGAAAATCCGGCGACTTGAGGGGATTATGAGGCAAGGTTTATGGGCCATGAAGGTACATCAGACACACAGCCGGAGCACATGGTGGTTTATAGGCAGAGTTCACACAGTCTTCAGCCAAGAGGCTCTGCCGTTCTCTGCAGGGACAAGGGGAAGAACAGGCAGTGAAATGATGTAGGTCTGGTGTTATTTATGCTACATTCATCCACTGTGCAGTTTGTCTTCGGCTCCTCTCCGCAGAAATGATACAAACACACACAGAGACAGCTGAAAGATAAATGCTTTAGAATAAATGTTTAGCTCTCGTAGCTGCCTTAAAAAAATATCAAACCAACACATTTCTCCCAAACGCACAAAACATTGGGGGCTTTCCTCCACATGCCTCCCAGACGCTAGACGTTAAAACTAGGATTGGAAACCTTCTGTAGGAGAGCCACTCAGGAACAAACACTTCAAAATGAAGAGTTAGCATTAAAAGGATTGTGTGATCAGTTCTGTGATTCAGAAAAGACAGCTTCTGTGTTGTCCCAGACTTTTCATGTTCAATTCAAGGTTTCAGCTCAGTGGTACAAGCCATGTTTTGCATACAAATGGCCAGTGTTTCCCAAACTTGGGCTTCCAGCTGTTGTTGGATTACAACTCCCATCATCCCTATAAGTGGGACCAATGGTCAGGGATGATGGGAATTGTAGTCCCTAAACAGCTGGAGACACAGGTTTGAGACACCCTGACCTGAGCATCTGTAGGTAGCAAGCCTGACCCCATCAGTCAACCAGGTCAGACACTGGCTGAGGACCTCCTCACCAGCCCAATCCACCAGAGCCTAGATCAGGCATAAGCAAACTCGGCCCTCCAGATGCTTTGGGACTATAACTCCCATCATCTCTAGCTAACAGAACCAGTGGCTAGAAGCCAAGAGAGCATCTGAGGTTAAGCAGATGTTGCTTCTTCGACGAATGTAGTCAGAGAGAGAGATGGCTGCCCTGCCCTGTGCTTTTGTCGTTACCTGCATAGGGAAGGTCACGCCCACCTCTGGTCACATGTAGAGTAAGCCTGTACCAGCCCAGAAGGAAACAGGAAGTTTACCTGCTGGCTGGAAAAACATTCCTCCTCATGTGTAAACATGTTCACTCTAGGAACTTTCTACAGTGGTACCTCAGGTTAAGAACTTAATTCGTTCTGGAGGTCCGTTCTTAACCTGAAGCTGTTCTTAACCTGAGGTACCACTTTAGCTAATGTGGCTGCCGCCGCGCGATTTCTGTTCTCATCCTGAAGCAAAGTTCTTCAGCTGAGTCTGTAACCTGAAGTGTCTGTAACCTGAAGCATCTGTAACCCAAGGTACCACTGTACTTGACTGCTCTGTGTTTTACATCCCACAAGTGCCCCTGTTGAAGCACGTCTGGGGGCTGGTGGAGGGCGGTGAGTGACCCGACTGTGGCAAAAACAGGGGAGGTCACCCCAACAGCAAGTGTTGGCCATGGCTGCCACGAGCAGGGCAGAGCCCCGTCCTGGTTGGGAAGCACCGGGGGCCCAGAACCAGCACCATCCCAAGAGCCCCCCAGAAGTCTTGTGCTGTCCCTGCCAGCTCATTGTTTATTCTATTTATTTGTCACTTACTACACACACACACACACACACACACACACACACACACACACACACACGTGTTTCAAAGCAAGGGCTGAGAATAAACCTGCACCCAAAATTCTGTGGAGCTGCTTCCAGTCAGTGTATTATAGACAACGCTGAGCTAGATGGACCTGTATTCTGGTGTAGTATATGCTCCATGTATCGTTTCTGCAGGAGAACGCAGACTTGCCATTTTGAGCATTAACTGTAAGGTGCAATCACTTGTTCCTGGAGAAGGCAGGTGATTAAACGCGGAGAACCCAGACCTGTGCACAGAAAGGCAGGCCTGGATTTTCTCTTTCTTTTCTTTTTCGCTGATTGGGATGGCTGGGTTTTAAAATATGATTTATAGAATAGGAAACGAGCAAGTCCCAGCCTCAGAACTGCAGGTGTAAAACCAATGAATGATTTAGCCTTGTAGTGCTTACTATTTTGTCAAAACCTTTAATGCGAAGGCCCTAGTTACAAACCGAATATGAAGTTCAGAAAAATCCTATTGATGGCCCTATTTGTCACAGGAATAACAAAAAATGCATGGGCAAAACGGAAGCAGTTAACAGGGGAGTAAAATCAGATGTAATTATTCTGTGAAGCATGCATTATCTATTTTATGTTCTGCTAAACTCTGATTGATTAAATTAGAGGCAGTCTTCCCATTAAACTGGATTTATTACGAGAACAAGGTAACTATCGCTACCTAGTGCTAAAAACCGACTTTCTTAAAGGAACGGCTTTCCCTTTTGCGTGTCAAGGTCCCCAAACCACCCTTCAAAATAATTCACACATCAGTCAGAATTTTAGTCTTGGTTTTTGGCATGATTTTGGCCACAACTTTATTAAAATACAAACAATGTGAGTGGTTGCTTAGGCATTGGTTAAGACTATCTGTCCCACAGAGGACAGAACTGACGACCGTCAGTAAGGGGAAAACCCTCTGGAGAGATAAAGGGAGCCGGGTGGTCTGACCCTCCCCTCTCCCCTCAGGCTCCCAGGGCTCTTGCACGGCCCTAGCCCCCGACCGGGGGTTCGGACAAAAGCATCGAGCCCCTGGATTCCTTTAACGGAATTCCCCTAACACCAGCAACAATTGGAGGGGCAGACGCCATCAATCATAACCCCTCCTTCAACCAACATAATAACCAATGCCTAACCGCCAACCTTACAAGTTGTGACTATTTGCCACGCAGTAGGCGAAAACCAGATGGCACCAGCCAATCAGCCAAATGGAAAAATTCCTACCAGGCCCCTGTCCCAACAGCAGACCACCCCATGACAGGCATAGCAAGGTCAACGCAGAGGCCTAAAATATAGGGAGTGAGGGCGGGTGATCAGAAGCACGCAGCCAAGAGGGGGATCACGTTGCAAGCCCACCAATATATATCCGCTGGGCTGTCCATCAATAAATTGCAACATACAATTCTCCCCAACAACACCCAGGGTCCAATCACAACAGTGGACATCCATACGATCCCGCCCAGCACCAGAAGGGTGACTTGCTGGCCCCCACCGTAACACGTGCTCTCCATGAAGGAGAACACGCTTTCCCCAACACTTTGGGGAGCAGCCTGGTCCCCTTTCAAACTATTTGCTTGCACCCGATGTCAGGAGGCTTGCTTGTGTAAATTAGAGACAAAACAGCAGATCTGAAAGGAAAGAGGGAGCCGAAGCGTTCATCTCACAACTCAGGCTCCACAAAGTAGGTCTTCCTCATCTTTCACTCCTGCAATCATTGAAAACCATGTCACATCGCCACAGGACAACGGCTGACAGCAGAAGGCTCACCAAGTCCTTTTGCAATTACCGTTGTTATTTTCTGACTCCGCGGTCTGTGCATGGTGGGGAGCCCTATTCATTCCATCAACTTTTATGGCCTCTCCTGCTCATGCTGACTAATGCGATGACACTAGACCAGTTGTTCAGCTGTCCTGGACACTTCTGCCAGCCCAAAGGAATAACTGGCCGTCAGAATAATGCACTCTTTGCCCCCTCGTCCCCATGTATTTATGCACGGGTGCCTTTTGACAATTATTGACTCCTTTAAAAATATTTTTAAGGGCTCATCACAAAGCAGCAAGTCAAATATTATGCATCCTACCTGAAAGATTGAAAAAAACCCCCCGCAGAGGAATCAAGGCTGGGAACTGCACCTCCCTTGAAGACAGACCTCGGGAAGGCAGAGCTCGGTTTCTGTAATTAAATGTGAATCAAAGAAACCAGAGATGACTCACAGTCAGTGAAAAAGGATGAATCACTTTTCTTCCGTGAGAATTGGACACTTAATGTTACATCCAGAAGTTGCGCTAGGTGCTTACAAAACAAGCTGGCAACTCGTCTTTCTGTTTTTGTTTTTATTTTTAAATGCACATTCTCTTCTAGGAAAAAGTGCTCAAAATTTCCATAGATTTGCATGCATTATATGAAAATAGATATTTGAAATCTTGCAGAATTTGCCCTTTTGTGCCATGGGGGGGGGGGTGGTAAAGGAAAATGTGAAATAAAGAGACTCAGGATAAATGGGGGGCAGTGGACACTTACTTGAAGGAAGATCTGGAAACCACCAAGAATGCAGAATGTTCCTGTTCCTAAACTTGCTTGTTTTCAAACACGTGTGCACGCACACAAACACACAGACCTCCCCCTATAGATACATATACATGAGGGCTAGAAACTTGCATAAATAAAATGAAAGTGGTGATTCAGTGTAAGATTTTGCCTGAGGAGGAATATGGATCCTCTTATCTTGCCGATCGGAAGGTCAGCAGTTCAAATCCCGGTGACGGGGTGAGTTTCCGGTGTTCGGCCCCAGCTCCTGCCAACCTAGCAGTTCAAAAGCATGTCAAGTGCAAGTAGATAAATAGGTACCGCTCTGGCGGGAAGGTAAACGGCGTTTCCGTGCACTGCTCTGGTTTGCCAGAAGTGGCTTAGTCATGCTGGCCACATGACCTGGAAGCTGTATGCCAGCTCCCTCGGCCAGTAAAGCGAGATGAGCGCCGCAACCCCAGAGTCGTCCGCGACTGGACCTAACTGTCAGGGGTCTCTTTACCTTTACCTTTATCTGTAATCACAGCTCTGAACTACTTGGTAAAGATGTGTACAAAACGGATGTCATCTTATAGAGAGGAGCCTGTTCAGAGTGGGACAGACTGCTTAAAGCTTCTGACTTTAGAATGGAAATTACAGGTTAATATTGGATGCACCACAATGATGTGTATGGAAACTGACACTCTAAGTTTGTCTCTGACACCTTTAAATTAATTTCCAGCTTTAAATAAGAAATGAAATATGTAACAAATGCAAATAAATTTTATATCGTTATGTATACTGACAGGTCAAAAGCGTCACCAGTTGTTTTCCGGCAGATGGCTTTCTTTCTGAAAAAGCTGCTCCATAAACCTTTATTATGGTCTATTTCTGGGCTTTTCGAAAGCTGACACATAATGATGCATTCTGCATCAGCTCAGTGGGTTCCTTTAGATGGCCTGTTTAGTGACTAGCATTCATCCTGATTTGCTCATACAAAGCTTACATGAAAGTTAAATTATATCCCGTTTTTACTGAGCATTTGTTTTGATGTGGGGAGGCTATATGACAACGAGCATTCGTTCTTCATTCATCCTGATTCGCTTGCAGGGTATTTACATGTCTTTCCATTAACCATTCATTCATCCCACACTTTCCAGTGCAGAATGCTTTTAATCCATTGTAATTGGTAGCCATAAAGTCCGCCGCCTGCACTTGAATCCCTCCCACAAAATGCTGAACGTGTTAAACATGAGATTAGATCCCTAATGGAAATCCTGTTTGCTGAAGGAATGGTTTAGCTTCCGTCCTTTTCATTCCAGCTGCATCCTCCTGACAGCCAAGTGTGTCTCTACCAGGTTTAGTGCTTCTCTTCTTTAGCTTTGTTGCTTTCCAGGGTCCTGCCATAAAACTTTGCAAGAGGTTGATTGTCAGTGGAATATGGCTGCTCTGATAAAAGCAAGTGGATGTGCCTCATTCCAGAGTGTCAGATTCCCTTAACAGTTGCTCATGAGTAAAGACCAAGTCCGTCTTGTCTTTCCACAATTTTTATTGTGCAAAGTATGTACAGTGCGGAGCTATCCTAAAACATGACCATCTAGTCGCTAGCAGAATCCGGAAGTGCCCCCCTCCTGTTTCGGCGCCAACACCAGAGTCTCGGCACCCTAAAGTGCCGCCTCCTTTCTCCCTTAACCCCTCTGCGTAAAGCAGGCGCCGGAAACGGTGTCTCCCCCTCAGAGTGTGTCTGCTGAGCGGTGCTGGGTCTCTCTGCATCATCCTGGAGACCCCTTCCCACATGGCTCCTCCCTGGTAACTCTTCCTCCCCCAGGAAGGAACTGGCAGACTCACTGGGAGACGTGTCCGTCGACAACAGAGGCTGAGGCTGCCGGTACCCACTCAGTGCCGGACTGGCAGGGGAGGGCACGTCCCTGACACCAGAGCTTTCATTTTCACTCTTTGTGCACCCCATTTCTTAGCCTGTTATTTGGCCGCAATTCCTTCCCTCGTTTTTCCCGACTTTCTTCCTACAACTGCTCTTTAAGTCCAAAAAATGTCTAATGTTGATCCAACAAAGTCGGGCTGGCTAGGATACCATCCAGGAAAGTCTATTACTGCCAGTAGTGTGTGCAATGTGGCCTAGCTTTTGCTGTGCCTACATTCCGATCCCTGCCTGTTGCTGAAAATTCTCCTTCCATACCTAGAAAAAGGTAAAGTAAAGGAACCCCTGACCATTTGGTCCAATCGTGACCGACTCTGGGGTTGCGGCGCTCATCTCGCTTTACTGGCCAAGGGAGCTTCCGGGTCATGTGGCCAGCATGACTAAGCTGCTTCTGGCGAATCAGAGCAGTGCACAGAAACGCCGTTTACCTTCCCACTGCAGCGGTACCTATTTATCTACTTGCACTTTGACGTGCTTTCGAACTGCTAGGTGGGCAGGAGCTGGGACCGAGCAACGGGAGCTCACCCCGTCGCGGGGATTCAAACCGCCGACACACTTAACATGTCGTGACACACAGTTTGGAAAGCTCTGGATGCCCTGAATGCATGGCAGTGATATGGGTTGGACTCACTGGCTCTACCAGTGACTCTTGCATGACTGATCTCTAGATATTCAAGGTCCTGTTTGCACCTGAGCCTATGCATATAACATCCTCGTGTGAGTAGGCCCTGAAAACATGATCTGTATCTTCCGTTTTTCTAGGGCATGGAGTTTGAATTAGGGAAGCAGAGGTGTAGCAAGGTCAGGTGGTACCTGGTGTGGAAATTTTTTGTCAACCCCCCCCCCCATTGATGGCTCGGGGTAGGAATAGGAGTCGCGGGCGGGCAGCATGCTGAATGTCACCCCCCGGGCACACCGCCCGCCCGTGACTCCCAAGCCTCCCTCAAGCTGTGAAAACGAGGGGGGAAGGCCTTTTTGACAGCTCGGGGGAGGCTTGGGAGTCATGGGCGGGTGGCGAGCCAAGTGTCACCCCCCTCAGTGATGACACCCGGGGCGGTCCGCACCCCCTTCCTATGCCTCTGTAGTAAAGGTCTGTTGTTCAGTAGTAGAACATCTGCCTTGCTTACAGAAGGTCCGGTTGAATCCCCAATGGCATATCCAACAAGGTCTGGGAGACACTCTGCTGGAAAACCCTGAGGAGCCACTCCCAGTGGGTGCAGGCAGGACTGAGCTAGAAGGACCGAGGGTCTGACAGGCCATTGATACGGCAGCGTCCCATGTTCCTATGACTCCAAGCAGATAGGACCTTGAATGTGTGGCGATCTGACATCTTGAGGTTGTGGCCCCAGAAGGCACAATTTTCACGCACCAATTCATGCCACTCCCTGTAACCTTCCGCACAAGGTTATTGTCTTTTGCTCTGAGAGGAATAGATGGAAGTAAATTCAAACTGTAGCTGAATGCTATTTCATCCTGGTACTTTTTTTCAAGCAGGGTATATTGTTTTGCAATATGTTTTAGTGCTATGTTGAGAAATGTTATTGATTATAGACCTTCTCGACATTACCAAAGCAATTTGATGTATATTGCCCATCGATGCAGCAATTGAGTTACATCCTTCTGCACTTTTTAGTAAATTGATCCCAAAGAAAACAGGAAGGAAACGGGGGGCACGTAATGCTGGGGAGGGAGAGAGTAAGGATGGAAGTCTTTCTCAGGTTCAGATATGAGCAGAAGGCTGAAAGAGATCTGTACAAGGGGAAGATCAAGGAACACAGAGCAAGGATCTTGTTACATGCCACCCCCATCTCCACAAGTGAGATTCCAGGGGTTGCAAGTGCATTTACCAGGGTTCGTGTTTCCTTTGGGGACAATGAGGCACAGTGGAGTCTGTGATGTCTTTATGATATATGGTTTATTTGCACACATGTACAACCAGCATCAGATTTAGAGTCACCCCACACAGGGCACCAAGCCAAAGGGGTGCAAAATTGAGAATATCCATACTATACTACTACTACAGTACTAGTACTACTACTACTACTAATTTATTTATACCCTGGCCGTCTGGATGGGTTTCCCCAGTCACTCTGGGCGACTTCGAACAAAAGATTAAAAGTACATTAAAGCATCAGGCATTAAAAACTTCCCTAAACATGGCTGCTTTCAGGTGTCTTCTAAACGTCAGATAGTTGTTTATTTCCTTGACATCTGATGGGAGGGCGTTCCACAGGGCGGGCACCACTACCAAGAAGACCCTCTGCCTGGTTCCCTGTAGCTTTGCTTCTTGCAGGGAGGGAACTGCCAGAAGTTCCTCGGAGCTGGACCTCAGTGTCCGGGCTGAATGATGGGGGTGGAGACGCTCCTTCAGGTATACAGGACCAAGGCCGTTTAGGGCTTTAAAGGTCAACACCAACACTTTGAATTGTGCTCAGAAACGTACTGGGAGCTAATGTAGGTCTTTCAAGATGGGTGTTATGTCATCTCGGCGGCCACTCCCAGGCACCATTCTAGCTGCTGCATTCTGGATTAGTTGTAGTTTCCGGGTCACCTTGAAAGGTAGCCCCACGTAGAGTGTATTGCAGTAATCCAAGCGAGAGATAACTAGAGCATGCACCACTCTGGCGAGACAGTCCATGGGCAGGTAGGGTCTCAACCTGAGACTTGAGAAGATTCCTGGTCCTCCCTTCCTCCTTGCAAAAGGGATACTTTTTCCTGTTCACTTACTTCACCACCCACTGCAATTCTGGAAAGTATCCCCTCCTAGCTCTGGGATTGTCTTTTGCTCATTACCCAGAGCTCAGGGCAGGTTCTCCCCCCCCCCCTCCTTTGTGTCCAGCTGAGTGTCTTCTGCCTAAGTGGTTTTCTTGATGGGTTAATGACTCTGCCTTTGTGTCACAATGGTCCATCCCTGGTGATTCCCCGGTCAGGAAAACAAATCCAGCCTGTATTTTTACACTGCTAAATCCATGGATTAAACGCCAACATTTACTAGAGCTGGGAATTACGAGCTTTGCTCAAATCCTAACCACTTTCCTGAATTCAGAGATTTTAGGGGATTCCCCCCCCTTTTTATAACAATATGCATACGTTAGGCAGCATTTGCATGATATATATATAGCAAGCAGATCATGGCCATAGCCAGGATTTTTGTTAGCAGGGGCAGAACCTCAGTTTGCTATGTATTTTTATTTAGGGGGGGGGCAGCTGCCCCTCCTTGGCTACATCCATGAAGCAGATTATGGAGATGTGGTGATTACCATTTTAAAAATATTTAGGCTGTAGGCCAATGCACACATAGTTGGTAGCAAGTAGCTTTGAGTAAGCTCTGGGTAAACATTCATAGGATTGTACTTCTATTTATTTTTTTAAAACATATGGCTTTTAAAATACATGAGTTCTCAAAGTAGGGAACAGCAAAATAAAAAGTCAGCTCCTACAAATACAGTAACTGAAATTAAAAGTTAAGCAGTCATAATCTACAAGCATATAAGAGGAGGAAAATCAAAGCAAACAAAGGCAAGATTAATTTAAACACTGTGAAATCACCTTATTTATAAGACCTCACCAGCAATTCCTCATGATAAGGTTAAAAATGGATGGAAATAGGTACATAACAGGTTGAAAGATTCAGCTTTGATCATTTCACTCTCTTACAGCACCTTTACACAAAAACGTTCAGCAAAATGAAACATTCTGGTGCCCAGAAAGAAAAAGATGGAGCAGGTAGAGACATACTATGGTTTAGATATGAAGAACAGTGTGTCGCTCCCTCTACACACCTGATGGAAGTCTGGAATTGTGGTCCCATTCCAGATGGCAAACCTCTTTTGAAACAGAGTGGAACTTCCTAAACAGTTTTCGATACAGTCTGGGGGCCCCTGCTCTTCAAAATGGGCGTGGGAAATTAATAAACCCGGCATGTTCATCCAAGTCCTTGGGTGGATCAAAAGTCACTCTGTGGATCTTGGCTAATGTCGCTTGTTTGAATAATCTGGTGATAGAAATGCAAACAAGAAGAAGCAGCCATGTCCTACAACAGTACTTGGGACAAAACTGGTAAAAAAAAAGAAATACAAAAATGGGCTGTGCTAAATTAGGCGTTTTACAACCCAATTCATATGTGAGCCAGTTAAGCCAAAGTACCTGGGCTGAAGCCTAATTGCTCATATTTACTTTAATGGGGCTACACTGATGACAACCCGAGTGTCTTGTCTCCACTGTCTTGTGACTCAGGCGGCTTATTAATACGAGAAAAGCACTGAGAGAAAGCAGGCAGAATGAGAAGGTGAGATTATAGACAAAGACTCTGTGCAGCTCAAGTGAGAGCCGTAATGAGAGGCACATCGAACTTAACAAGATGATATTTCAGAACAAAGGCAAGAACAGAGCATTGTTCCTAATTACATTAGCATATAAATGCCCGTACAAATGAACTTCCTTTGTTTTCCAGAGGCTTTGAAGTGCTAACTAGCCAAGCCAACTTGACACACACCATCCTTCCTGCTCTTCTTTTTAAAAAATATATATTTGCATTTTGCTCCTACCACTTCCTCCTGAATTCTGTAAAACTCAAAAGTTTTACGCTAGGAGAGGAGCGCTGCGCCAGGCCATGCTGGGGGCACCTGCGGGGGGACGACCTGCTTCATGCCCCCTCAAAAATCTGCATCCAAGCCACAGCCCCTCTAACACACACACACACACAAAAACACTTTGCTTCTGACAGCAACAAGAGGTGGGGATGCTCTCGCGCTCATAAAAATCAAGTTCTCTTCACACCTATCAACAGAAGTATAGTGTCCAGATCAAGGGTAGTAATGTTGTTGTTGTTTAGTCGTGTCTGACTCTTCGTGACCCCATGGACCAGAGCATGCCAGGCACTCCTGTCTTCCACTGCCTCCCGCAGTTTGGTCAGACTCATGTTGGTAGCTTCGAGAACACTGTCCAACCATCTCATCCTCTGTCGTCCCCTTCTGCTTGTGCCCTCCATCTTTCCCAACATCAGGGTCTTTTCCAGGGAGTCTTCTCTTCTCATGAGGTGGCCAAAGTCTTGGAGCCTCAGCTTCAGGATCTGTCCTTCTAGAGAGCACTCAGGGCTGATTTCCTTCAGAATGGATAGGTTTGATCTTCTTGCAGTCCATGGGACTCTCAAGAGTCTCCTCCAGCACCATAATTCAAAAGCATCAATTCTTTGGCGATCAGCCTTCTTTATGGTCCAGCTCTCACTTCCATACATCACTACTGGGAAAACCATAGCTTTAACTATACGGACCTTTGTCGGCAAGGTGATGTCTCTGCTTTTTAAGATGCTGTCTAGGTTTGTCATTGCTTTTCTCCCAAGAAGCAGGTGTCTTTTAATTTCGTGACTGCTGTCACCATCTGCAGTGATCATGTAACCCAATAAAGTAAAATCTCTCCCTGTCTCCATTTCTTCCCCTTCTATTTGCCAGGAGGTGATGGGACCAGTGGCCATGATCTTAGTTTTTTGATGTTGAGCTTCAGACCATATTTTGCGCTCTCCTCTTTCACCCTCATTAAAAGGTTCTTTAATTCCTCCTCACGTTCTGCCATCAAGTACCACCCTATTCTGCCTTGGTCAGACCACACTTGGAATACTGTGTCCAATTCTGGGCACCACAATTTAAGAAGGATGTTGGAAAGCTGGAGCAAGTGCAGAGGAGGGCAACCAAGATGACCAAGGCTCTGGAAACTAAGGCTTATGAGGAACGGTTGAAGGAGCTGGGTATGTTTAGCCTGGAGAAGAGGAAAGGAGATATAGCTGAAGGGCTGTCACATAGAAGATGGAGCAAGGTTGTTTTCTCCTGCTCTGGTGGGTATTATTTATTTTTTATTTATTTGTTGAATTTATAAACCGTCCTATACCAAGAGGTCTCAGGGCGGTCACAGAACAAAATCAAAATATAAAACCTCTCTCTCTCTCTCTCTCTCTCTCTGACTCGAAGCAATGGCTTCAAGTTACAAGAAAGGAGGTTCCGACTACCGGTATACATTCGGGAAAAGAGCTGTTTGGCAGTGGAGCAGTCTCCCTTGGGAGGTTGTGGACTCTCCTTCCTTGGAGGTTTTTAAGCAGAGGTTGGATGGTCATCTGTTATGGATGCTTTAGCTGGGATCCCTGCATTGCAGGAGGTTAGGTAAAGGTAAAGGTGCACTACCTATTTATCTACTTGCACTTTGACGTGCTTTCGAGCTGCTAGGTGGGCAGGAGCTGGGACCAAGCAATGGGAGCTCACCCCGTTGCGGGAATTCGAACCCGCGACTAGATTAGGGTTGCTATATTCCAAAAGTTATTGAGCTATTTTTGGCAAAGTTGATTTTTGCCGATTTCTGCCCAGACACTGCTTCTGACTACAGTATTCCGGGTATGTCCAGGAAATAAATACTGCACCACCAACAAACAAGAGGGTGGCACTGTAAACTCAGGGTATTGGAAACTTTGAGGTTTGCAGCCGTTCAATAATAATAATAATAATAATAATAATAATAATAATAATAACGGAAAGCCACAAAGAACTCAGTGGCACAGAATGTTGAAAGGGGGGGATGGAACGAGGCGATGGTGGGATCCAATGAATTGAAAGGTAAGAGGGATCAACCATCTCTGGAGGGTGACTATAGGAGAGGGAGAGGGAAGGAAAATTGGGCAAAGAATGCAATGGAACCGCTGAAATCCTGAACAGGATCACTCCATATGTAAAAGGTAAAGGGACCCCTGGCCATTAGGTCCAGTCGTGTCTGACTCTGGGGTTGCGCGCTCATCTTGCTTTACTGGCCAAGGGAGCCAGCGTACAGCTTCCGGGTCAAGTGGCCAGCATGACAAAGCCACTTCTGGTGAACCAGAGCAGCGCACGGAAACGCCGTTTACCTTCCCGCCGATGTGGTACCTATTTATCTACTTGCACTTTGACATGCTTTCGAACTGCTAGGTGGGCAGGAGCAATGGGAGCTCACCCCGTCGCAGGGTTTCGAACCGCCAACCTACTGATCGGCAAGCCCTAGGCTCTGTGGTTTAACCCACAGCGCCACCCGTGTCCCTTACTCCATATGTAGGGCTGCCATATATTGAAGAGCAAAAAAGAAGGCGCTATGATGCTATGATGGCCATTCAAAGCAAATACAGGTAAATGCAGTTTGTCTCAAATTTTATCCTTGGAGAAGAGGGCGTGTCCTGGAAAAAGACAAATGGCAACCCCACGGCAAGATTTTGTGATGGAGCAAGGCAACCGCAGCCTCATCTGCTCTGTTTCTGAGCAGATTCTTATCACATTTCAGAATGTACATTTGAATGGAGCACATCTGAAAGAAGGAAAGCATTCAGCACAATGCCAACTGTTCTATCCAGAGACCAGAAGGAAATAGTTTTTATTTTGAAATCCTTGTATTTTCTTGGGAGAAAACAGGGACATTACAAACGCATAACAACCCTACTGACTGCACATGTGAAGTCTCTAGTCAGCGCTCAGTAAATGAGAAATCAAATGATTTAAGTTGCTGCATGGATAAACTCCATCTCAGAAGTTATTGAAAGCAGCAGCAGATCTGATGATAAAAGAGACAATTAAAGCAAATGCTGGGAGAAGACAATGTCGAGAAAGCACAACAACCCACAGATTGAAACAATATTGGTCTGTTCACTAAAGCGCATTTACATGATTTACAGAATAAATCCCTTTAGCTCAATTTAAATGGAAAGTAGTAGTGAAATATTTCCATTCGAAAAGGTTAAATCAGGGTGTCTCTTTGAACTGAACCTTCATTTACAGAAGCATTTAGTAAAAATCGAAAATGTTCCATGATCCTATATATGAGCTAAAATGAAGTTGGATGCTATCAAATTTATCTGTAGAATTTCGTTAATTCTGTATTCTTCTGTGCTGCAGTTATATTTAACTCCTAGTTTTTAGAAGCATGCATGTAAGCCAAAGCTCAAATCAGCAAGCGCATACTTAGTTTTTTATCCTTCCTGGCTACTGTTTTTATTTATTTCTGGTGTATTGGTGAATAAATGAAAAATAAACAAGTGCATGCATAAAGAACACTACAGATTTATATAGGTAATTCTTCTGAAGTCATGAGGAGCTACTGTTTCCAGGATCAATGGTTTGACAAAACAAAACTGCCCTGTTAATTATGAAAATTCATGTGATATGGATCTGAGTGGTTTCCACCTTGACCCACACCATTCTAAGGGAAAACCTGCTCTTTAGCGCTAAATCAGAGCAAATATTAATCTAGAGAAAACCCAAATTGCCATTTGCTCCGATTGAGCACTAAAGAGTAGTTTCCCCCGGGGGAAGATGTGCAGATAAGCCCTAAGTTTTCCAGGTCAGAAGCTATCTCAGTGAGGGTTTAGGTACATGCGATTGACTCACGTGTGACCTTGAATACATGTGGCGTTGGAAGTAATTAAATAAATTGATTCAAACTGCAAATGGCGGGAGACAGCTGGAGAGTCTTTGTGGCTCGCAAGGAGACCCTCCCCGGAGCCTGAAGAGGACATCAGTGAGGGTGGAGGAAGTCTCAAAGAGACCTGAGGCACAATAGGGCTTTGTTTACGCTGCTCAGCCTCCCTGCCTAACAGCTGATCTGTGGGGTAGCGCAGCCTCAGCCGCTTCCCAGTGTGTCCTCCAGCTTCCTGCTGACCCCAGAGCTTCAATTCTAGTTGTGGATATTTTTGGATACAGTATTTTTGGTATGGATTGAAGAGATGCTGTTGGACTCCCATCCCCATAAGGCCAACACAGTGAATAGTCAAGAATGATGGCAGTTGGTGGAGCAACATCTGAAAATCCACACTCTCTCCATATCCGTTATAGATGCAGGGCAGACATGGAGAAACAAAGAGAGTTGTCCTTGCTTTGTCTGAGTTGGCCCTTTGATCCCCATCTTCAGCAACGGGCTAGTACCGGTAATACTAAACTTTCTCCTGCTGTAAGACTTTCTTGCAGAAGCATCGTGAACCCCCTAGAACACATTATTTTAAAACATGACTCTAAAGACTTGCTGTTGGAAACTGCAGAAATATTTAGCAAATGTTCTGCTCAGCACCTCTCATTTGTACATTAGTTCTTTGTGGTAAAGGATACTCATGTAATTTCCATGTTACATGAAATTGCCAAATAGACACTGCCACCTGTTGGACGGAGCAGGGTTGTGTGAGGGGAGACACGGAGCTAGGAAATGAACAGCAGCCCTTCTGAACTGTGCTAACATATACCCCATAGTTCTTCATACGTAGTCGAGTGGTTCTTTCCCTCTCTGCAAAATAACAAATGCTCCAAAATGTGCTGTGTTCACATGCACACACATTAAATGTATTAATATAGGGCACTACCCTAAAATTTCCTCTGTAAAGATGAGCCCTCAGTCATAGTAGCTCAATAGGACCACATAACACCAGTCCTGAGAGAGCTACATTGGCTCCCAGTACGTTTCCGAGCACAATTCAAAGTGTTGGTGCTGACCTTTAAAGCCCTAAACAGCCTCGGTCCTGTATACCTGAAGGAGCATCTCCACCCCCATCGTTCAGCCTGGACACTGAGGTCCAGCGCCAAGGGCCTTCTGGCGGTTCCCTCACTGCGAGAAGCAAAGCTACAGGGAACCAGGCAGAGGGCCTTCTCAGTAGTGGCACCCGCCCTGTGGAACGCCCTCCCAGCAGAGGTCAAAGAGATAAACAACTATCTGACATTCAGAAAATACCTGAAGGCAGCCCTATTTAGGGAAGTTTTAAACCTGTGATATTTTAATGTATTTTAATATCTGTTGGAGGCCGCCCAGAGTGGCTGGGGGGACCTGGCCAGATGGGCAGGGTACAATTATTATTATTATTATTATTATTATTATTATTATTATTATTATTATTATTAGAATCCATTCCAGAAGTCCGTTCGACTTCCAAAACGTTTGAAAACCAAAGCGCGACTTCTGATTGGCTGTAGGAAACTCCTGCAGCCAATCGGAAGCCGCAGAAGCCCCGTCGGATGTTTGGCTTCTAAAAATAGTTTGCAAACTGGAACACTCACTTCCAGGTTTGCGGCGTTCGGGAGCAAAACATTTGAGAACTAAGCTGTTCGAAAACCAAGATACGACTGTACTGAATACTGGGTGCTAATGCAAAGAACCAAGGGTGAGAGCTACCTGCAAGCTCTGCGAACGGCCAGTTGTCCCCGTCTGGGAGCAGGACACGAGGTGGACTGGCCAGGCCTTTGCAGCAAGGCAGTTCTTCTTACATTCTTGATCTTGTACAAGCACCACTCACATGGATGTCTTAACAACACGCTGCAAGGAGTAGCAAGACCAACCCAGAACAGAATATTCAATCAATCAAATCTTTATTATGGTCCAGAGACCCAACAATTCATTACAAAACAATACACAATTTCGACAGCCCGCCTTCAGGTTACACAAGCATTTTGTTCAGACTTAGGAATAGGGATCATTGGTTCTTGCAACCACCGATAGAAACTTTGCCACTGCTAATGTTCTGTCATTTGTCCGGTCTTCCAGTAGGAACCTGACATAGTAAGCCTCTGATTTTCCCGGGAAAGGTACTAGCAAGAATTTCACACAGTGCAGCAAAATATGTTTTATAGAGTCAATGTCTATAAAAACCACATACGGACAAAGGAATGCCCTGGCAGCTAATTGGTACAAGTCTAAAGAGAGTGAGAAATGGGCTGAAATAATCCAGAGGAGCTGTTTAGAAACAGCGGCAAATACAACTAATATGCTATCACTATATCAAAAGCTGATAACAAGATTGCAAGATTTATTTGTAAAGCCATTTATTTATATACCCCAACAAAAGATCTGCACTAAGAGATGGTTCGACAAAGAATGCATAAAAGGAAAAAAACTGCTGACCCAAGCTTTTAAGGAGCACAGAGAAGATCCCTCAGTTCATAAAAAGCAGCATATGATGGAGACCAAAAAGAATTATAAGAAACTCTTGGTAAGGAAAAAACGAGCCGACCGGTTATGGCACTGGAAACAACTTATCGAGGCTTCCAAACATAAAAACCCGTCATTATTTTGGAAGCTAGTTACAGGACACCCATTTCAGGAGATGTCACATCTATCACCTTGTATAACAGTGCTAACCTGGCAGTCGCATTTTTACAATCTGTATGGAGAAGATAACTCAACATTACCTGCGTTAAATATTTTGGAAGAACATCTCCAACCATGGCCTCCTCCTTCGGTGGAGAATATTCACCATTTGATCGGTCAGCTGAAGAGTGGAAAGGCCCCAGGATATGACGATCTGCCTCCAGAGGTGTTTAAAATTGACCTGAATTGTTGGGCGCCGGTGTTGGTGGCTCTCTTCACTTATATTGACAGAACTACAAAGATCCCCGAGGACTGGGGGCTGTCAATCATAATACCCATCTACAAAAAAGGTCCAAGAGATGACCCAAACAACTATAGACCAATAAGCCTGCTGAACATACTAAGCAAGCTCTACACTACCTATTTGAGTGAGAAACTGTGCACGTGGTTAGAATCTAATAACATAATTAATGATGCTCAAGCAGGTTTTAGACAAGGAAGATCTACGCTGGACCACTGCCTAATCATTCAGCATCTGGCTGAGAAATACACATCACATCCTAATACTCAGCTGTTTGCAGCATTTATTGACTTTAAAGCTGCGTTTGATTCGATCCCACGTACCCGTCTCTGGGACAAACTTGCCAAATGCTCCATAGATCGACGATTATTGCTTTTAATATTTAAACTATATAGCAATACATACTTAAGAGTAAGATGTAACAGGGAAGGTCTACTCTCGAACCCAATTAGAACAGTAAAAGGGGTTAAACAGGGATGTATATTGGCCCCCCATCTGTTTAACTTTTACATAAATTCACTTACTACCCAATTGGAAGAGGCTGATACGCATCCCCCTAAACTTGCGAACCAAAGGATCCCCATCTTGCTTTACGCTGATGACGCGGTCATACTGACACAGACCCGTATGGGCCTCAAGAGAGCTCTAAATAAACTGGAGCAATACTGTAAGGCGGAACAAGTATCAGTGAATTTTCAAAAAACTAAAATAATGATATTCTCCAACAAGAGGAAAATACTAAGGTGGCAAATAGATAACCATCCCACTGAGCAGGTGAACTGCTTCAAGTATCTAGGGGTTGTATTTCAAGCCTCTAGAAAAAACTCGGCCCGTGTCAAATATGCATCCCTGATAGCCCAAAGGAGTGCGGCCGCGATTGTAAGATACCATCGAACAACGGGGGGGGGGGGAATTACATTCCCGCAGCCCTTAAGCTCTTTGCGGCTAAATCACTAGCACAGTTACTCTATGGCGCACCATTTACGATAAATTCTAAAATAGATCCATTTGAGAAGGTCCAATCTGGTTTTTTAAGATCGCTATTTTTAACGCCTAAATGCGTGCCTAATGCAGTCCTACGATTGGAGGCGGGAGTGCAGAAAATAGAAACAAAAGTTTGGCAACTAACCCTACAATACTGGTTAAGAGTAAATAAATCTCCAAATGGCCTTCTCCTCTTAATCAATAAAGACAGTTTCCACTCCACTTGGGAACGAACCATTCAAAAGAAGCTAGCTTCTTATGGACTGTCGATGGCGGCTATCTTATCTATGGGAAATGAAAGGGCGAAAAAGTTAATTAGGGAAAGAACCGCGGACATCGACCGCCAAAACAGCTTAACCCGTCTTCCCTTAATGTACAGACAACTGTACGAACATCAACCTAATTATCCAGCTATATATCTAAAAACGCTAGAAAACCCGAGACACCGATGGGCCTTTACCAGGGCTCGCTTTAATGCGTTACCCTCGGCTGTACTAACTGGGAGATATCACCAGACCCCGTTAGAGCAGAGATTATGTCCTTGCGATCACATGGAGATTGAATCCATAAGCCATGTTCTCCTCCACTGTACATTCTACCGAGATACAAGGACGGAGCTAATCGAACCCTTGTTAAAAAACTTACCAGGCCGCTCCATTGAAACACTGACTAGATATTTGGTCGAGGATACCAATCCAGAGCGAACCAAGACTGTAGCCAAATTCTGTTACCACGCGACAAGACTCAGATGCGCCGTGATTGCAAATAATAACAGCGATAAAGTTGTCCATCAAGCCACAGCAGATAATATTTGAATGAAATTACCTCCCACTAAATTTTAAGTTAATATGGCTTTTGAAATAGTGCTGTTCAAAGATGATATTTAATAATTATCTATTATATGTAATACTGCTATATTCTCCGTTTTTGTTTTATCCTCTTATTTTCTGGTCTACGACCGTAATAAAAGTTTTACTTACTTACTATAAAAACCACAAGTCTTCTCTCATGTGCTGCTATTGTCCCGCAAGGTTTTACCTAGTACCAAGAGAAAAGCACACACAAAAGCCACCATTGCGTTCTCTCGAATTCAGCTGAAGGTAGTTCCTAATGTCTCTGTGCAGAGGGAACACATTTCTATTACGCTACTCTGCCCAAACTTGTTTGTCTAGAGGGCTTAAGCAAAAGGGGTGCATACGCTCTGACTCTTGGTATTCCCTTCTTTTCTGTAGTACTGTGTTCTACAGAAGGATGCTCTTGCCAGGCACACAGTTCCAACAAACTGGAGTATCATCACGGAAGGTGATTTCATTGATTGTATTCAGAAGTAGGAAACAGTGCATGCTTGGCCATGTTTGTATCGACTGCACTAGCTTCTACTATATAGGTTTTTAACTAGCACTGCTCTAATTTCCCCATTCAACTATTTCCTCCTAATAAAATCACAGTGCCTTGGATGGGCGCATTCCTTGTTTAAGCTCTCCAGGTTATGTCAAAGTAATAATAATAATAATAATAATAATAATAATAATAATAATTTATTATTTGTACCCCGCCCATCCGGCTGGGTTTCCCCAGCCACTCTGGGCGGCTTCCAGCAAATATTAAAATACATTAACATATCACAGATTAAAAACTTCCCTAATCAGGGCTGCCTTCAGGTATTTCCTAAATGTTATGTAGTTGTTGATCCCTTTGACCTCTGCTGGGAGGGCGTTCCACAGGGCGGGCGCCACTACCGAGAAGGCCCTCTGCCTGGTTCCCTGTAGCTTTGCTTCTTGCAGTGAGGGAACCGCCAGAAGGCCCTCGGCGCTGGATCTCAGTGTCCGGGCTGAACCCTAGGAAGTATCCTAACAATTTGGGTAGTTCTTTAAGTGAATTACAAAGTGAATTTATATGTATGTATAATATAAGAAAATGCTTATTTATTCCAGGTTTCCATGATTGGGCTTACTATTATATTTCACTGAGCCAAGAGTACACTTTTATTTATCCAGCCAAGTGAGATATTTCAAAGCAAATATTTGATACTTCTTGTTCCAAAAGAATAACAATCCTGTTCCGTTCAGGATTTACGGTAACTAAGCTTTCACAGACACCCACCAAGACACCTGGTAATATAGATTTAAATTTGGCATTGCTAGCAGGCCTTTCAATATACCTCTTTGAGGTACTTAAACTAAGCCTTCCAAATGAATAGTCTTCCAAATGAATATTCAACATGGTCTGCCATTGTTTCAGTTTATACATAAAAATATACAGGTATATTAGCAATGACTGAACTATAAACAGGGTTTTAGGAAGCACTATCATTTCAAGGCTTCTCTTCTTTTAGCCAGGAAGAATGTTCTGAGTTGACATTTCTGAATCATGAGAATTGCATTTCTCACCATATTGGATGATTTCGTGAAACAGTGGCTAATGGATTATTCGGATATCTGATCAAGATCCAAGGCAAGAAATATCGTATCTGTTTAAAAGTCCCAGTATTTTTAAAAGTCTCTCACTGCCTCGTCTTATTAGGTAAGATTAACAGTCCAATCCAATGCATGTTTACTCAGAAGTAAGTCCTGTTGTCTTAATTGGGGCTGATTATGAAGTGAGTGTGTGCAGGATTGCAGAGTAAGATGTGATATATTCAGGATATATTTTAGGCTTCTCCAAAGGCTCGTAGAATTGTAGCATTGGAAGGAATTGTAGCGTCACTGAGTCCAACCCCTGGCAATGCAGGAATCCTGCCCACAGCCATTCGAGGTGGACTCGAACCACCAACCATCTGCTTTACCGATATACATTCGCTGACGTTGTTGACATTTATCATTCACTACGGTGGGCTGCCGTTTGACAAACACAAACACAAATCCAATGCAGCTAGTCAAACTAGTTTAATTGTTCTTTCGATCCTGGTCAGTATCATGGATTCCTTAATGCTGTGACCTGAAATTTCACCACATTAATGTAACTTTGACAAGGAGCATTCCAGAGAGTTGGTCTACAGGCAACTCCTTACTTGCGTGTGACATCGCAAACATGAGTCGCCAGGATCCCAGAAGTGGCAGGAGAGAGCAGGAAAGTCCTTGTAGCTCACGAGGAGACCCTCCCCAGAGCCTGGAGAGGGTGTCCTCTTTGGGCTCTTGGGAGGGTTTCCTCTTGAGCCTCAAGGACTTATGCACATTTTACTTATGCTCACAGGGGCCTGGAACATAAGCCCCACATACCGTCTTTCCCCCTTTTTAAGACACCGTCTTATAATTTTTTCCCTCAAAAAAGCACAGGGTGGCTTATTTCAGGGGGTGTCTTATTTTTATTATGTCAGTATGGTACGGTAAGCCTCCCCCTGCGACGGGAACAATGGCGGCACCACGGCTTACTTTTGGGGTATGTCTTACTTCTCACAAACGTAAAAAAACCCTGCCATGGCTTACTTTATGACTACGTATTAAAAAAGGGGAAACAGGGTAAGTGGGGAGCTGCCTGTACTAAGCCCCACATAAGTGGGGAGCTGCCTGTAACAACAAAACCAAAACACCAAACTGGCTTGCAAATATAGGAAACAATTTACTCAATAGAACTATACTGTACTATAGTAGTGACTGAGAGACTGAGCTACAAATTGCAAATTCACTAGTTGGTTGTACAGAAACTACACTCTTTCAGCCTCAGTCTTCCGATCTGTAAAATGTGGGAATATAATACTGAAATACCATAAGACTCGTTAGTACCCTGTTTCCCCTTTTTTAATACGTAGTCATAAAGTAAGCCATGGCAGGGTTTTTTTACGTTTGTGAGAAGTAAGACATACCCCAAAAGTAAGCCGTGGTGCCGCCATTGTTCCCGTCGCAGGGGCAGTCTTACCGTACCATACTGACGTAATAAAAATAAGACACCCCCTGAAATAAGACACCCTGTGCTTTTTTGAGGGGAAAAAATTATAAGACGGTGTCTTAAAAAGGGGGAAAGACGGTATTTATTAAATTTATAAACCACCCTTCACCCAAAGATCACAGGGCAGTTGACAGTATGAAAATACAAAATACATGACAAAAAGTAAAATAAATAGATAAAAATACCACCGCCTTGGTTGTAAGGACTACAGCGAGATAATGCACTTGAAGCACTTTGATGACTTGAAAGGATAACGTTAAATATGTACCATTGATCAAACCTATCAATTCTGAAGGAAATCAGCCCTGAGTGATCACTGGGAGGACAGATCCTGAAGCTGAGGCTCCAATACTTTGGCCACCTCATGAGAAGAGAAGACTCCCTGGAAAAGACCCTGATGTTGGGAAAGATGTGTTAATGTATTTTAATGTTTGCTAGAAGCCGCCCAGAGTGGCTGGGGAGACCCAGCCAGATGGGCATGGTACAAATAATAATTTGTTGTTGTTGTTGTTGTTGTTGTTGTTGTTGTTACGGCGCTCATCTCGCTTTACTGGCCAAGGGAGCCGGCGTACAGCTTCCGGGTCATGTGGCCAGCATGACAAAGCCGCTTCTGGCGAACCAGAGCAGCGCACGGAAACGCCGTTTATCTTCCCGCCGGAGCGGTACCTATTTATCTACTTGCACTTTGCGCTTTCGAACTGCTAGGTTGGCAGGAGCAACAGGAGCTCACCCCGTCGCGGGGATTCAAACCGCCGAATCCTGAGAGAAAGACGGTGCCCTTATTCAGTACCGTCTTTCCCCCTTTTTAAGACACCGTCTTATAATTTTTTTCCCTCAAAAAAACACAGGGTGGCTTATTTTCGGGGGATGTCTTATTTTTATTATGTCAGTATGGTATGGTACAGCCTCCCCCTGCGCGCTGAGCAGACGGGGCAGAACTCCGCAAGAGGCGCGTTTCCCCCCGCGCCTCTCGCTGGTTCGCTGGCTCCCTGCACACGGGGAACAGGCGGGGCAGGAAGAGGCGTCTTCCCCCCCCCACGCCTCTCACTGGTTTGCTGGCTCCCTGCGCACGCAGGAGGGGCTGAGTAGGCGACGGGAACAATGGCGGCACCACGGCTTACTTTTGGGGTACGTCTTACTTCTCACAAAGGTAAAAAAAACCTGCCATGGCTTACTTTATGACTACGTATTAAAAAAGGGGAAACAGGGTACCTCTAGATCCCAGGTGGTAAAATTTGTGTGTCCTTGTCCCCCCAATGTTGCTGGTCTCCAACTCCCACCCCTCTGGCCATTGGTTTTGCAGGGGCTGATGGGAATTGGAGACCAACGACACCTGAAAGCCACAGATCTCACAGCCCCATTCTGGAGGAAGAGAGTAACTCTCAGGCAAATTGGACGAGGCAGTGCAGTCATTTCATATGATGGTTTCTGAAGGTGGCATTATCCAATATATAAAACTTCTAAAATTACTCTGAGCTGTTAATAGAATTCCGATTTTCCACTAAAGTCAAAGAGATTTACATTTTATACCTTTCCTAATCCCAGGCTTTCAGGTCAAGGCTTTGTGTAGCTATAAAAAGTAGCAGAGCACATGGATTATTGGGTAGTGACCTCCCCCAGAGTTTTAATTCTCCAATTCAGAAATCAGAGCAGCCTCTTCTGAGCTTTTTAAAAAGCATTCGAATCAAACAGACATGACCCAATATCTCTGTTGACTGGTTTGTGCCAATTTCCCTTTCTATAGACGATTGGAGCCAGTTTCCTTCCAGAGACACCTGGTCACATTCGAGTCTGCCTCATTTTTAAGATTGTTCTTTAAGAAGGTACTTACCGGTAGTTGTACCTGTGCGACCTAAATATTCCATGTGCAATGCTTCGAGAGCCCATTGCAGAACCCAAATAAAGGAGAAGAATACCCTAATATAAATCAATTGGGTCTCCTATTTGTCATTAAAAGCTGTATAACGATTATTTTGCTTTTATGTTTAATAGCCACTTGAATGTGGGAGGAGGCAGAATATAATAAGGTATATAAATAGCTGTGAGTATGCCAATCCTAGGCCCTGTTGTTTAATTAGGACTATTCTTTTCCTCTATTTTTATAATTTTATAAATTACAATTACCCATATAGTGCATCGCAAACAACCCATGGGCTTGAGCTGGCAGTATGGCTCCTTCTCCAAAAAGAGAATTTTGAGATGTTGGAAGCACCTAAAATACGAAAAATTGCAGCATAAAAGCACATCATTTTGTAAAGTTCTGTGTCCTTGTCATTTGTTACTTACCTGTATTTTTGTTCCCCTTTTCACAATTCCAGATTATGTTATCACCTTTGAATCTTAAACTACTGAAAACAGTGAACTGATAGAAGGGGTGGCTAAAGAAAATCCTGGCTGATATCCCCCAAAACCACAAGGAAGAGAGACTATTCTTTATGAGAACTGGGAAAATAAGGAGGTAAATTTTTGTTTATAAAAATGTGGATAGGTTTTAAAATATCAGTGCCAAAAGACTGAACGAGAAATTAATGCGGGAAGGGGGGAACGGATGAAGCAGTTGCAGTATAACATTTGAGTTTCCTTTCTTTTTAATGTATTGGCGTTTCCTGCTGCGGTCAGTTCATCGCCTGCTGAAACTCCATTGAGCAAAACTCTTTATAGATAAGCAGACATGCAAAGAGGCTTTCTAAACGAGAACTAAAATATGGCAGAGAATCTTGGAAAGAAAGCAAAAGACTTTAGCTCAGGGCAGAAATGTGGAAGCACAGCACCATTTCTTTCTCACGCACCAAGTTGCAAATGTTGAAAATAGCCAGTGTTGTATTTTTTTCTAAAATAATGTTTAGGGGTACTCTCATTTTCCTACTCATATTGAAATACTGCACCTCAATGAGGCCAAACTTAGGTTCACAAAATGTCAAACTGGTACCATCTAGGCAGGGCCGAAATTTAGGTTCGATGAAGCCCTAGGTTACTGAAGTTAATGGGGCCCTTTATATGTCCAGCTGTCCTTTGTCAACAACAAATTGTCACTGTTTTTTGTGTTGAATATATGCTATATGGTAATGTATGGACCTAATAGGTATCTAAAGCCATTTGTGCATAACAAAAGATGTATTTTATCGAAGTAATTGTTGAACTGAAATACAATTAAAAAGAAGTATATTAAGTGTTTTTTATCTTACATTTTGGAAATGTACATCCAGATTTATTTTTCCTTTAAATTTTTTTGGGGCCCCCAAGAGAGTGGGGCCCTAAACTGTAGCTTTGTTAGTTGACCTTTAAAGCCCTAAACGGCCTTGGTCCAGTATATCTGAAAGGAGCGTCTCCACCCCCATCGTTCTGCCCGGACACTGAGGTCCAGCGCCGAGGGCCTTCTGGTGGTTCCCTCACTGCGAGAAGGCAAGTTACAGGGAACCAGGCAGAGGGCCTTCTCGGTAGTGGCACCCGCCCTGTGGAACGCCCTCCCACCAGATGTCAAACTACCAGACTTTTAGAAGACATCTGAAGGCAGCCCTGTTTAGGGAAGATTTTAATGTTTGATGGATTATTGTATTTTAATATTTTCTTGGAATTCGCCCAGAGTGGCTGGGGAAGCCTAGCCAGATGGGTGTGGTATAAATAAATATAGTATTATTATTATTATAAATCCGGCACTGCATCTAGGCACTCGAAGCAGCTATCTGCAGGCTTGAGTAAATCTCAAAGTTGCAGTGGTGCCACTTCCTCACAAAAAAAAAAAAAATTTAAGCCCCTAAAACTGGGGAGTGGGTTCTCCCAAACAACTTGATGAACATGTGGGATAAATCAGCCTCATATAAGCAACATGCTTAGCTCTGGTATGGATGAGTTGACGTACTCCACAGGGGAAAATTTTGTTGCAGGTTGCATAAAGGTAAAGGGACCCCTGATCATTAGGTCCAGTCGCGGACGACTCCGGGGTTGCGGAGCTCATCTCGCTTTATTGGCCGAGGGAGCCGGCGTACAGCTCATGTGGCCAGCATGACTAAGCCGCTTCTGGCGAACCAGAGCAGCACACAGAAACGCCGTTTACCTTCCCGCCAGAGCGGTACCTATTTATCTACTTGCACTTTGACGTGCTTTCGAACTGCTAGGTGGGCAGGAGCTGGGACCGAGCCACGGAAGCTCACCCCGTCGCAGGGATTCGAACCGCCGACCTTCTGATCAGCAAGCCCTAGGCTCTGTGGTTTAACCCACAGCGCCACCTGGGTCCCACATGCAGGTTGCATAGGTGTTTTTAATTTAAAAAAAAAAAATGTCAAGAGACTGAGGCTCCCCTAGATTATGAAACCCTGCAGCCTGCTCAGCCTGTATGTAAATCTAGCGTGGTCACATTGTGATACCGAACCTAATTTTTAGGATCACATTCCCATTAGCTTTAGTTATTATTTTGCTCACACACCTTGAACTTTTCACAGAAGCCCTTGACAGCTTCACAGCGTCTCTGCTCTTTCTCCTTTCCCCCATTTGATTATAGCTGCATGGTGAAATTGCTGCTGCTATTGTGGTGCAGTCCAAAAAAATATAAAAAAAATAAAAACGAGCAAAGGAAAAGTGGGTTAGACAAATCAGTATTCAGCTCTCCTTTGCAGGAGGCTTGACCTGTTACTCCCCGTCTTCGCATGCAAGGTCAAGTGATGCACAACTGAAGTGGGATACCACTATAAAAGGCCTGAATTAAAAGGCATTTTGTGGAGCTTGCAAAAAGGCAGTACCTGAGGTCATCTCTACATGGAAAACTTATAGTTTTGTACTGCTAATTTTCACGTAGAGCGGTCTTGTGTGCATTGAGAAAGCAGAGGGTACAATTTTGTCTGAACTTTGCATATGCTATAGGTATACTTTAAAAAAAATCAGTATCATTTAAATAGAAATGCATCTCAGCCATAGTGGGAAGCCTGTGACCAGGTGTGCTTTGTGCCTCTCAGTCACTGTGAATGAGCAGCTTTAATGCCCCTCTCTGTTTGGATTGTTTATCTCTAAACTAGGCTTGGACTGGACAGCTCTTCAAATCAAGGGCACTCTTGGAAAAAGAATGGAAGAAGCAGAAATGGAAGGAAATCCTTTTTCCAATTGAAGATGGAAAATCACAGACAACAGGAAACGGGATTGGAAGGTATCGAACTGGGAGTAAATCAATGAATATACAAGAAGTAAATAGCTATGGGTTGCTGTTTTAATATATAACCACAACAGAGACTTCTGTATGAAGAAAGATGAAGATAAGATAATTTCTTTATTGTCATTGCACAAGTACAAGCACAACGCTATACAAGTGCAACGAAATTGGATGCCATCCCGTAAAAACCAGAAAGAAAAAGAAAAAACAGCACAAAACACACACACACACCAAAAAAGCCACACACACACGCACGCACACACACACACACACACACCACAGCTCTCCAAGGTAATATTATTTGGCGTTGTTGTTTCTCAACGCTGGATGTAAAGTCGTTATTATGCTGTACTGGAGGAACACTATGGTTGAAATTTACCAGAAGAATAATTGGAGAACTCCTCTTATACTTTTTGTGTGGAAGGGAAGATGAATGAACTTGAGATGTCTGGGTCCAAAGACTGGGAAAATATCATCTAGCAGAAGGAAACAGCTGGATATCACCTGTATACTCTGTATTCTCTGAATACAGTCAATGACCATTTTGTGCAGGAGTTCCGTTCCTGGCCCATGTGTCACCAGAAAATGTATTAGCGTGGCCCACCCTGTCCTGCCCTTTTCATGACTTTTTCATGACATTTTCAGTCACTTCTGGGTTCGGCACTGTGTGTGCACGATCATGCATCTTTCGGGCAGGTGTTAATCGGTCATTGCCTATACTTTGAATAATCTTTATATATAAATAACTGATAAATGCAGAATCCCAACCCCCCCTCTCTCCCCTTTTCATTATTTTTATCTTCCTGCTGCTGCTGCTTCTTCTTGTACATACATGAAGGTGAGGGTTGTCTGGTAAAGGACCCTGTGTGAGAGGCAGGGAAAGGAAGACCTCCCAGGGTGGGAGGCTGGAAGCAGAAAGGAAAGTGCTCAGATAAGAGCTGGGAGGGTCGACCTTTAAGAGTGAAGTGTTTTCTTCACTTTTTTATTTATTTATTTATTAAGATTAGCTTGTTTTTTATTGTATTGTCTGATGAAAATATTCAATAACATTGGGGGGTGGGAATAAAGTAAGTCATGCGGCCACCATCATGACTTCTTCCAAAGATTCAAGGGAATGGCATTTTGGGAGGGTGGCGATAAGTCTCTGTTGGAGATCCCTAGACCCCCTTCCCAACAGAACTACAATTCCCAGAGTTGTTTGGAGAGAGGCAATAATTATTAGACCAGTTCAGGTCTACAGTTCCATGTTCTTCAATTGTGGGTCCCTGGGCAGTGTTGGGCTACTACGTTTACCATTCCCAGGCAGTTTAGCTAAGCTTAGCTTGAAGTGACCTGGATTGGGATGATGGGACTACAATGTTTGGGAAGCCAATCAGTTGTCTAGCACCTCAGTCACCTCTCGTGATCCACATGCCACAGAGATAGAGCTGGGTGTCATCTGCAGACTGGTGACACTTCACTCCCAAACTCCTGGTGAGAGCTCCCAGCGGCTTCACATAGGTGTTAAAATAGCACAGGGGACAAGATGAGACCCTGAAGGACACCACAGGGGGAGATACCATACGTAGAAGAACCACTGAAGTAAAGTGCCCCAAACCCCACCTCCATGAGACACTCCAGAAGGATGTTGTGGTCAACAGTATCAAAAGCAGGGTTGAACTCTCCCAATCTCTCTTCGACTGATGTCATCAACCAGGAAGACCAAGGCAGTTTCAGTGCCATGACCAGGCTGGAAGTCAGACTCAAATGCATCCAGATATTCAGTCTCCTCCAAGCATGCCTGAAGCTGGACCTCCACTGCCTTTGCAAGCACCTGATGTGGACCTGATCTGGTATAAACATCATAGAATCATAGAGTTGGAAGATACCACAAGGGCCATCCAGTCCAACCCCCTGCCAAGCAGGAAACACCATCAAAGCATTCCTGACAGGTGGCTGTCAAGCCTCTGCTTCAAGACCTCCAAAGAAGGAGACTCCACCACACTCCTTGGCAGCAAATTCCACTGTCGAACAGCTCTTACTGTCAGGAAGTTCTTTCTAACGTTTAGGTGGAATCTCCTTTCTTGTAGTTTGAATCCATTGCTCCGTGTCCTCTTCTCAGGAGCAGCAGAAAACAACTTTTCTCCTTCCTCTATATGACATCCTTTTATATATTTGAACATGGCTATCATATCACCCCTTAACCTTCTCTTCTCCAGGCTAAACATACCCAGCTCCCTAAGCCGTTCCTCATAAGGCATCGTTTCCAGGCCTTTGGCCATTTTGGTTGCCCTCCTCTGGACACGTTCCAGCTTGTCAGTATCCTTCTTGAACTGTGGTGCCCAGAACCGGACACAGTATTCCAGGTGAGGTCTGACCAGAGCGGAATACAGTGGTACTATTACTTCCCTTGATCAAAGCTATGCTTCTGTTCAAGAGAGTGCATTGTTTCTATGAGTGAAGTACTACTGATAAAATTTAACAAGAGCATTTATTACTAGCATTGGAAGACTAGACAAGATCCGCATTGGTAAGTTTCCATGCAGCAGGTACCGCTCATCACATGAATGGTCATATGAAGCCTTTAAATACCAAGGCAAAATTGCATTGCATTTCAAAATCAGCACCATCTCTCTGCCCGCAAGCTTCCAGTTTTGAGCCTTCAACCCAGACCAGCTTCTCAGACACACAGGTGTACAATTGCCTCAATGGCACTAGAGGGTGCCAAACGTATCCAGAGCTTATAAGAAATTTGCTTTGAATCCTGAGTGCACCTAATGAGAACCTAAGGGCCATTTTTAATGAAGCGGCAAGTTAAGTTAAAGGGGGCAGAGAAGGGAGGGAATACCAATGCATTTTACCAGACGAGGCATTTAAAAAGGAAATGAATCACAGTTCCACATTTTAAAAGGCGAAGTTGAAGGAGACTTTAGAATTAAAAAAAAAAAAGTCACTTGCAATTTGTACTTGTGGAATTTTATTCTATTACCTACTGAACATCAAACAGTTCAGTGGCATTCTAGATATGCTGCTGGTCCTGAATAGGGTAACTGTGCCTCTGAAGGACTAGCTGTCCAGCCTGGGAGTCATTCTGAATTACCACAAAGGAAGTCTACACTGTGAAAGATCCCTGAAACGAGATGAATGTATATTTATATAGAGATACTCAAACAAACAATATGTTTAATGATTCAAGAGCAGAATTGCTCAAGAGCAAAAATACTCAAAAACGTTATACGTCAAGAAAACCTTCCAAATAACTCCAAATAACAAAAAAATAACTCAAGATAAACTAACAAATGACCTTAACGAGTTGCCGGCTAAGATTCTCGTTTCACTGTTATGATCTATCAGTTTCCTCGGAAGGAAAAAAGTTAATGCATTTATATAACTCAAAAGAGCTTGTTTGCTATTAAATCTAGGGGGAGGATTAAAGAAACTTCAGAAAAGAAGAACACTCCCAAACAGTAAGTGGTAATGATCCAAACTAGGAATTCTAATTTTGCTTCATCCAAAAGGTTAAAAACCTAAACTCAAGTTCGTAAACAAGCTCCATAGCTTGTAAAACATGTCGACGAGGGGCTATGGAAGCTCACACGATCTTATTGTTAAGAAGCTATTGCAAAGACTGGGAGTCATTCTGGGCTCACAGCTGTCTATGGAGGCACAGGTTAATTCTGTGTCCAGGGTGGCTGTCTACCAGCTTCATTTGGTACGCCAGCTGAGACCCTATTTGCCTGCGCACTGTCTCACCAGAGGGGTACATGCTCTAGTTATCTCCTGCTTGGACTACTGTAATGTGTTCTAGGTGGGGCTATCTTTGAAGGTAGCCCAGAAACTACAACTAATCCAGAATGCAGCAGCTAGATTGGTGACTGAGAGCGGACACTGGGACCATGTAACACCAGTCCTAAAGGATCTTCACTGGCTCTCAGTACAATTCAAAGTGTTGGTACTGACTTTTAAAGCCCTAAATGGCCTCCGTCCACCATACCCGAAGGAGCATCTCCACCCCCATCACTCAACCCGGACACTGAGGTCATCTTCCAAGGGTCTTCTGGTGGTTCCCTCACTGTGAGAAGTGAAGCTATAGGGAACCAGGCAGAGGCGGCCTTCTCAGTAGTGGCGCCCGCCCTGTGGAACACCCTCCCAGCAGATGTAAAGGAGATGAGTAACTATGTAAACTTTGAAAGACATCTGAAGGAAGCCCTGAATAGGGGCGCTTTTTAATGTGTAATGTTTTATTATGTTTTTTATACCTATCTTAGCTATTTCATCATCTAAATTCCTCTCCCCTGTATTTACAGTTCTCTCTTTCTTAGCTTAGCCTAACAATATTTCTATCAGCTATTTAAGCTTTCCCCACAACATTTGTCCAATATTATTTTTTCCAGAGGACTGCTAAATAAACAGTTTTGGAGTTCCTCTAAGGTTTTCCCCAACAAGACACAAAACATCAAAAAGGTATTTGATTTGATATATTTTATTTATGTAATATTTTATTATGCTTTTGCACATTAGAGGAATTTTGAATTAAAAACAGTTACGACATAGAGTATAAAAATTACTTTTTCTCTCAGTAACATTAAAAATGAGCATGGACGAACATGGAAACACATGTCGGAACTAGAAGCTTCTGTTCTAGTCAAGAGTAAATGGACATAAAACTTCTGAGAGATGAAAAACTGCCACAACAAGCAAGACAAGCTGTGAGAGAAACAATTTCTTTGAGATTTAATAGCAGCACCATAATCAATAGCTTGAAATACTTATAAGCTGGAGAGGAAAGACAGCAGGTCAAACCAGCAAGGCTAAGAAAAAAGTGATGAGAGATGTGCGGGCAGAGGAAGAATAGATCCCTGGAGCTTTTTCCAAGATAATTTCTCCAAGATAATATTGCCTGGAATCCTGTAAGATAAAGTTGGAATTAGGTGTTATTGTGTTCAGGAAAAAAAACAAAACACTAAAGCTATTGAGCTGAATGCGGGGGGGGGGGGGGGGAGAGCTTGAAGCTTTCCATGTTTGAGATGTGAGAACTATATACCGTATTTTTCGCTCTATAAGGCGCACCTGACCATAGGACACACCTAATTTTTAGAGGGGGGAAGCCCCATTTTTTTTGAGGATCAGCTCAAATTTCTGCAGCTTCTTTTGCAAAGGAGAAAAGCCCCATTTTTTGAGGATCAGCCTCTCCAGCATGGGTTTTCTGCGGATTGAGGCCTTTTCCAATTCAGCAGCAAACAGTGAGTTTACGGGACAAACAGAGGAAGTCACAGGACAACCGTAAGTGTGGATACACTGCATGAGTCCCTGCATACAGGGCAGTATTGCTGGCAACAAGTGTAGGCCTGCATGCCCATCCAATATATATATGTATGTATACAATATATAATATGTATTATATATATGTTATATAATTCATATATATATATATAATTCAGGCAGCCAACATAATGTTTTAATACAAATCTAGTTCTGTTTTGAGAGGAGGGAAAAAAACACCACTTACCTTCTGTAGTTTGGGTTCTGTAGATCAATTTTTACTCGAAATGTTCCGGCTGTTATAAAAAATCATTATATATTAGTACATTCTTATGCTGTGGCACATAGGGACACGGGGTGCGCCGTGGTCTAAACCACAGAGTCTAGGGCTTGCTGATCAGAAGGTCGGTGGTTTGAATCCCCCGCGATGGGGTAAGCTCCCGTTGTTCGGTCCCAGCTCCTGCCCACCTAGCATTTCGAAAGCACGAAGTGCAAGTAGATAAATAGGTACCCGCTCCGGCGGGAAGGTAAACGGCGTTTCCGTGCGCTGCTCTGGTTTGCCAGAAGCGGCTTAGTCATGCTGGCCACATGACCCCGGAAGCTGTATGCGGGCTCCCTCGGCCTATAGAGCGAGATGAGCACCACAACCCCAGAGTCATCCACGACTGGACCTAATGGTCAGGGGTCCCTTTACCTTTACCTTTTTATGCTGTGGCACACACAACAAAGGAGGTAGGGAGATCAAAGTTGCAAGGAAACACAATGATAGAAGAATGGCAGATGAAAATGATGGACTATATGGAACTTGCTGAGCTGGACCGGGAAACTCCGTGACCAGAGGGAGGAAGCGGTGGAAGAAGATTGGAAGAAATTTAAATTATATTTTAAAAAGTATTGTAAGATTAAAGAGTAGAAGTAAGCTGAAAGATAAGTGAGGCTGTAGAGTTAGAAAATAGATTTAGGTTTTATAATTGTTTGAATAAATGTTATGGATAATAGAAAAGAAGAGATGTTAAGGTTATTTAATAAAAAAATGTTTTTAATGATGTGAAGAATTTACTAAAGATGATTTACAAGGTACGCAGGAAGAGAGGACGGGAAGAAGTCAACCTACAATGATAAGAAATAATGACAGGTTAAAAGGATTCATGTATGTTTTTATTTGTATTATTGTATGGTGAGTTTTTTGTTGTTGTTTGATTGTTGTATGTGTTTTTTATTGTATTAATTTGTTAAAAACCAATGAAAATTTATTGGACAAAGTTGCAAGGAAACAATATGGAAGAGCCCAAAGTTCTACAGAGTAAAATGCATGTGCGCTAATACAAGAAGCCCCTGTACCAGCACAGGTGACTTGGGTGTTTGGTTTTAAAGGAGTGTAGAGATCTGGAAGGCATGACTGAAAACTGGTGGAACGGGGAGAACCAATGGATCACAGTTATCTCTGGATGCAAGCTTGCAACAGAGAGCCAGGGAAGGGTGTACAAAAGAGGACATGGAGTCTAACAAGCTAGAAATCCCAGAAGGGGCAAACACTTGCCACAGAATTACTCTGGGTGGCAATACTGAGATCCAGGAGTAATTCAGTGCAGCGGTTGTACCCTCACCCCCCCCTCGACTAAAAATCCCCAGAGTGATTTTAGCCAGTGTGGTGTAGTGCTTAAGAGCAGTGGGCTTGTAATCTGGTGAAACCGGGTTCGCTTCCCCGCTCCTCCACATGCCAGCTGCTGGGTGACCTTGGGCTAGTTACGTTTCTCTGAAGTCCTCTCAGCCCCACTCACCTCACAGAGTGTTTGTTGTAGGGGAGGAAGTGAAAGGAGAATGTTAGCTGCTTTGAGACTCCTTCGGGTAGTGATAAAGCGGGGATATCAAATCCAAACTCCTCCTCCTCCTCCATCTTTAAATGGAATGATTAAATGAAGGAGTCACACAAAGGAGGAAGTGTTGCAGTGTCCTTCACTTAACTTCGCATGCTCCAGTCACAACTAAGAGGCAAAATTTCTAGCTATCCTAAGTAACAGTGCCCCTAGAACAATAGGTCGTGAAACCAAGCAGAGGGCCAGAAACCCTGTATTTAAGATTACGGTAAGTGGCACTCAGGACCTGGCAAGAAATGGAAGAACTGTTCAACCAAGTGGGAGCAGTGATTACAGTGCTATCAAATTCAACATGCCCAAACTCTGCTTAAAAACCTCCAAGGAGGGAGATTCCATCCTAGGATACTGTCAGGGATCTGACTCCCCCTGCCAGTCCAGCTCTGAGTGTTTATAGGGAGCAGCCACCTGTTTTAAACTACTGATTCATCTGCGAGTGAAAACCAGCAGTTCCTCAGAGAAGCAGTTAGTGGCTGGGAGCCAAGGGGTGCCAGGGGTCCAGGGATTGAGTGAGAACCCTGGCACCACCCAGCAGGCTCAATCGGAGAGAGAGTCGTCAGGGTCCGGTGCAGAGATTACGTAGGAGGAGGAGGAGGCAATTTCGGCTGCCAAGACTGTGGTGTTGGCGCCAAAACCGGAGGGAGGCACTTCCGGATTCTGCTAGTGAGTGAACAGACATGATAAGGACTGTTCAGCACTGTATATAATTGAGCACTGATTAAAAGAACTAAAAGACAGATGGCTCGGCTTTCTTATTGAACAACCAGCAAGGGAAACCTGACAGATACATTTTGTAAGAGTTCTCTGCGCAATTTGGTGCCTGTTTCTAAAAACAAGTCCGGCCGCAGAACGACCAGGAAGCTGGAGGAGAAGAGGGGAAGAGGCTGGAGAAAGAACCAGGAGTGGAACCTGAAGCAGACTTCATAAAGAAGAATAAAATCAGACGAAGCTGCTGCTACTTGGTGGCCTTTCTTGCCCCGTCCTGGTTCTGCTTAGACAACCTCCAGACTTTCAGCTGCCTTTCTGGTCCGATGATCTCCCCAAACACTAATTTTTACCACCCAAAACACTACCCTGTACATCTAGGATTGTGTTCACTCATCTCAGGGTTCTGTGATTTTCTTAGGCCATGAGTTGTTGTTTTTGTTGTCTCCCAATATGCTGCAAAAACAACAACCCTTTTTATCTAAAATTCTCCAATATCTGGTGCTTATACTTGTTCTTTCCTTCCTGTAGCGGTGATACTGAAATGACAAA